>ML660197.1:26583841-26669266 GCA_007570785.1 Antilocapra americana | reverse complement strand
GCCGTACTGCCATGAAACTGAAAAACTGCTATTGGCTGATTGACTAAGAGATCTGAATTCATTTTGGTGGAAAAACACTATTCAAAGTTAATTGTAACTATTGAATAGACTAGCCAACATGTTGATCTACTGCAATTTTCATTTACAACCTAATTGTTTTGGCATTACCTCATTTACAGCCATAGACCGTCTCAACCTTGCAAATGTGTTCATTACATTTCCTCATTTCTAAGGGCAGAAAGTGAGTGTGTCTACAAACCTCATGAATATTAATGCATGGTATCATACTTCTCCCCCTGAATGCCTCTCACCCTATAGCTATCACTGAACTGCTAATGGGAACACATACTAATGTGTAATTACTTTTTGTTTTTAAAAGAAAAGCTACCAATTCAGGTGTCTACACTAGAAGCAACAACCTAAATTATACTTTAGGCCTCTATCACATAGCACCACACATTTATGCAAACAACAAGCTCGAGCTTGCATTTAATAACTCCAAATGAGTTGCCTGGCACCTTTAGATAGGAAATTGGCATGTAAAAGACTCCAAGGACAGAGGAAGGCAAAAATTTTCTATAGAATTTTTTTTCCTCTTCCTACTTCCTTTCCAGAATAAATGATGGCCTTTTATTTGACTCACTCACCAGTGCCACTGCTGTGATAATACGCTTGTCGTTTGTCCTTGAAATGTGTACCCAACCCAGTGCTGCCATTCAGACCAAGGATGAGTCAAAATAGCCTGGAAAGAAATTAGATGATCCCAACTTGCAGTTCTGATACCAATTTCTAAAGCTTCTAAGAGCCCAGGCTGCTGTTTTCAGGAACATGTGTCCCTTTATAATATTTCTAGAAATATCACTCATATTGGCTAGAATTTATGCACATGCTTCTACCTCCTGACCTACAGCCTAGTCTCTAAACAATCACAATTTGTAGAAAGAGATTTGGTTACAATGGGAACTATACAAACACCATACTGAGTTTCCCTGGTAGCTGAAAAGGTAAAGAATATGCCTGCAATGCAGAAGACCTAGGTTTGAACCCCGGGTCGGGAAGATCCCCTGGAAAAGGAAATGGCTACCCACTCCAGTATCGTTGCTTGGAGAATTCCATGGACAGTGGAGCCTGGTGGGTGGGCTACAACCCATGGGGTCACAAAGAGTTAGACACAACTGGGCTTTCACTAACACTTTGACTATGCAGGGAAGTGTTTGCTCTGCTTGCTTTTGCTTAGAAAAGACACATCTACCAAGAGACCAAGTCTCAACCGTTGAGCACATCTCCTCAATGGTCACTAGAGCAGGAAAGCACAGTGCATGCTGGGATCTTCCCTCCCAGTAAGTGGAGCCGGGATGCTCTCCTGGGTTGAACCATTAGCAGAATGAAATTACTCGGAAAACATCACTCATTCTATAAGCATAATGGGTCCCCAGTCAGCAGATCTTGCTATTTTCCTGCCCCACACTTCCACACTTCTGCAGTCTCTCTCCTCCCAGCCCCTTTCCACAAAATCCTCAGCTGGTTTTTGACAAGCCAAATACTTTTGCACCAGGCGGACCAGCATGCCTGCTATGGGCAGAGTCACTCCCCAAGTTGTTACCTCGGCTGTAACATATTAGGGGAATTCATATGTAAGAACAGCACACTCATCTCAGAAGTTGGTCAGCTAGTTAGTTCTCTGACTTTTTTTCCCATCATGACATGCCTGAAGGAAAATGTCCACACATCTGTCACATCCTTGTCAGTGACAGTTGTCTGCTCCCCATTGCTTAAATCAGTTAGGATGCCAGCCAGGAACTTCATGCAATTAATATCTGCTAGCTGGCTCTACCCTTTCTTTCTCACTGACTCAGGAGACCACTAGTGGAAGAGAACCAATAAACATTAGAGTATGGTGAACCAGAGTGAGTGAACATATATCCATTATAAGCATGGGCACCTTAAAGAAATATTAGCAAGTATGGCTACACAAGAAGGATTGGAGCAGAAGGGGGAGGAGATATAAAGACACAAAGGCTGGCTTCAGAAAATCTCAATGAGAAAGAAAAAGGAAATCTATTTATATTGTTAAAGAGAAAAGAATTCCAATGTTTCTTAAAGACACTAAGGAAGACTGTTCCAGAAGAGACTACTGTAAAAAGGGTCTTGCAGGGGAGAAAAGAGGCCAGCTCAATTTCAAACACAACAAGCAAAAGTGGGGATTTATAGCTGTCAACTACCAGTTGGCACTTGCCATCCACCTCTACAAAGATTAAATCATGTGCTTCTGCAGCAGCTGATTTTCAACACCTCCTGAAAGGAGTTCAGAGTTTAGAGAAGAAATGAGGCACTCTGTGCTTGGGAGGAAAACTGGCAAGACAGATCTTCAGATAAGGAGATGTTTTCAGGAGTCAGTTTTATGAACCCAATTCTTGTGCCTTCTCTTATCTACAAAGCACTAAAATCCTTCATGGTGATGTCTGTTCCTTGTGACTAGCAAGCTTCACAAGACCACCAGAAATCTTCTGGAAAAATATGTGCTTGATTGCATGTATTTGCCCTCCACCCAAAATCACATATACTCACATGTATACTGACCTCCCTCCACCCAGCTCTTTGGGGCAGTTGCTCAGAGATACCTAAGGTGCTGTCTCCAGGTTGCAATCTTCATTTTAATCCCAACAAAACTTCACTTGCAACTCTCACACTGTGCTTGTTTTTTTAAGTCGACATAGCCAAGGAGCAGCATGGGTAACAGTGATAGAAAATTATCAAGAGGAAACTTCAGAGGTGGGGAAGATATAGACTAAAATCAACTTGACAAGAATCTTGCTGAAGGCAGGCTGGGGTGATGGTGGAGGATGAAGACAATAATCAAACAACAAGGGTCAGTGAATATTGAGGGAGGGAGATTCTGATGAAATGGATGTAGCAGGATTCTTGTTCTTGAAGACAAGGCCCAAGGGCGAGAGTCTGACTAAAGTTTGGTGAAGGAGAGAGTCTCTGTCAATAACCACCCCTGCCCACCCAGAAAGATTCTTTCTGAAACTCTTTTCCATTCAAAACTTAGGAAGCTTTGTTCTTTGCTTTATCGTGAGTTGTTTTATTTCGAAATAAGAATAGGAACAAATAAAATTGTTGGGCTGAAGCTCAACTATTCAGGGAAGTATTTTTATCACCTATGAATGCTTTTTGTTGAACACCCACACTCCCCTTTCCTGAAACTTGGCCCTGAAAAGCTGACAATAGGAGCTCAGCTCTGGCAGTCAAGGAGTTAATGGTACCATTCTAGGCTAGCCCTCAGAACAATACACTTAGTCAACTACTTTTCCTGCTTCTACCCCAAGTACTGATGGTATTACAAATGCATCACAACAAAGGGATTTTGTATGAAAATATTTGAAACTATTTAAAGTAACTGCAAACATATGCATGCTTTTTTGTTGCATTTTCTACCATTGTTACCCAGGGCCATATCAGGTATGATTTTTTTCCTCCATTGTTTTCCTACTTCGGTTGAGCATTAGAGATAAATGTTTATTGCATTTTGATCTCTTCCTCATCTCAAAACAGAATTGTATTCAGCAACTCACATTGACAATAGCAGTGCTTCTCAAAGTATGATCTGTGGAAATGCATTTGGTAAACTTGACATTTTTGCACGTATCCATACTGGTTCAGTGTTTAAGACTTTGCCTTCCAAAGCAGGGGGTGTGAGTTTGATCCCTGGTCAGGGGGCTAAGATACCACATGCTTCATGGCCAAAAAAACTAAACATAAAACAGAAGCAATGTTGTAACAAATTCAATAAAGACTTTTAAAATGACCTACATCCAAAAAAATAAACTTGATTTAGAATAATGAGACAATTTCCCTGACCTCTTGTTAGCATAGACTAACACAGTTTTGCTCATGTACACACTATAAATTATATCTTAGTCTTAAGTAGATTCACTTGTAGGATTTACTCATTTAGATTTATTTCACTACAACAAAAAATATCCTTTTAATATAGAATCTGTACCTAATATGTATTTCAAATATTGTAGAGCTTGGCAATTTTTAAGACAAATTTATATTTGTTTCAAATATAAATGTTTGAAACAACATTTATATACATGTTCTATCATAGTAGTCTATTTTCCTTTTTATTTTGTTGATTTCTTTATCACCAATATTTCTCTATAGCTTAGAAAATTAACTTCTTTCTCTCATTTTACTTGACTTCATTCTCTCTAACTCAGAGTCTGGTTATCACCGTTCATGCGTTGAATTTTTCTACCTTTATAATCTCAAAGCTGATCCCAAGTTTCTTGAAATACAATTTGCCAGTGAATTCTCTGGGAAGCAGACACTGAGAAGTTAAGGGAACAAAGGGTTTACTGAAAGAGTTAATAAGTTGTCTCCGACTCTTTGTGACCCCATGGACTATAGCCTGCCAGACTCCTCCGTCCATGGAATTCTCCAGCCAAGAATACTGGAGTGGGTTGCCATTCTCTTCTCCAGGGGAATCTTCCTGGCCCAGGAATCAAACCCAGGTCTCTCACATTGGAGGCAGATTCTTTACCATCTGAGCCACCAGGGAAGTCCTTATTGGAGAGTAGTCTCCATGAAAGTAAAAAGGAAGGCTTGGACAAGAGAAGTCATCAGACAGTGACAGGGACCTGATAAAACATCTCTCTGCTCAACAGGAAGGAAAGATTGCCCACTAGGGGAGTCCCACTTGGGTGGAAATGGTTAGGGCCTTGGATCACCATCTTGTTGGTTAACTACAGGTTTTTCCAACTGCAGACCCCCAGCGCAAAGCTGTGATGGGTGCCCAAGGAGTTATGGCTAGAAGCGATCATTAACCACACTTCTAACAGCTGGGCATTGACTTCTTTCTTGAAGTGGAGATTTGAGTGTTTCCTTTCTGTATCTGGAATTCCACCTTACTTTTAAAAAATGACAAATGATCAGATGCAGTATTTTGAAGAGCCAAGGGAAATTTTGAGACTAATAGAGTTAAATATGCATTAAAATACATAGATTTATTTACTGAACTGTAATTATTTAACTTTCTAACACCACACACATATTTACACACACATATACTTGGCCTGTTAATATCTGTAATCATGTTTTATTCACAAAAGCATTTAAAAATATACAGTGTTAGAAATCCAATATACGAGGCATGGCATGACCCAAAATGAGTGGAGAAGGAAAAATACAGCTCTTTTTTCAAGAATTATTTTTATTTTCAAAGGAGGTTTGGAATCTATGTATACATAAAGTATTAAAATAACATCTTGGTATTGGAAAGACAGGCAAATATTCACACCTAGTATTGTGCAGATATAGGAAATTTTGGAAGTGGTTTTTTTTTTTTGGTGTTCAGTTTATCTTAAACCATTTTATAGAAATTGCATATCTATTTTTAAGGATTTGCCTAATCAATAAAGTTTTAGATACATAAATCTTAAGAATGTTTTCAAAATTATTTGGGATTATTAAAAATGGTTCAGTCATTTGCACCAATGTGTTATATTTTTTTCTAGGTACTGTGGGGATTGGGGAGCATTAATTATCCATGGACACCAGCTATTAGAGAACACTTATCATAGTTAATAGTAACATCTGCATTTATACTACATGTGCCTATTAATTAACCCCCTTTGTATGGAATGTTTATGGTGCATGACATTTTCTACAATTTTCCTTGAGATAATACTAAAGTTAATGAGAACTGCACATGTGCATCAAGAAGAGAATGGAGCCTTTGTCCTAATCTTATTAAGTTTCTCCAGATGTGATAATATTGTCCTGTCTCCAAATGGCTTTTTTTATTATCACTTTAAAGTAATAATATTTAAAATTAGAAAACAAAGTAACACAAGCAAAGAACTTCCTGAACTTGCATTTATTTTTATTTTCCTTAATAATCTTAAATTTCCTGGGGCTAAAAGAATGTGATTGCAGAGTCAATACACAGCTGATTATAGATCTAGGGGGCATTTTTCTTGCACATAAACCTGAGTTATAAAGCTCAGAATATTTTCAAATCCAGAAGAGAGTTGCTACAGATTCAACTGAGCATCTCCTAACCCATTTTAAAACATCATCTGCTGAAGTCCAATTAAGTCTCTATAATATGTTGAAGGCTTTCACATACACACCACATACATACACTGTGCCACTGAATTATGTATTTGTTCAACACATATTTATTAAGCACCTTTTTTACTAAGCAGTAGGAATACAACAGTGGGGAAAACAGGCATATTTATTTTCTGTGTGGATCTTTCAGTGAGGTTAGTGAAACTGATAAAATTCCATCTGTCATCAACTGCTGCAAAACAAACTACCCCAAAGCATTTATTTTTTCTTCATTTTCTTTACTTTATTGTGTTGGTTTTGCCATACAATGACATGAAACCGCCATGGGTTTACATATGCTCCCCCTCCAGAACCCCCCTCCCTCCTCCCTCCCGATTCCCTCCCCCTGAGACATCTCGGTGCACCAGCGCCGAGCATCAACCCTGGGCTGGCAATTGATTTCACATATGATAATTAACATGTTTCAATGCCATTCTCCCATAGCATCCCACCCTTGCCCTCATCCACAGGGTCCATGAGTCTGTTCTATACATCTGCGTTCCTTTTGCTGTCTCGCATGCAGGGTTCTCCTTACCATCTTTCTAAATTCCATATATATGCGTTAGTATACTGTATTGTTGTTTTTCCTTCTGGCTTACTTCACTCTGCATAATAGGCTCCAGTTCCATCCGCCTGAGTAGAACTGATTCAAATGAATTTTTTTTTTAATGCTGAGTAATATTCCATTGTGTATATGCACCACAGCTTTCTTATCCATTTGTCAGTTGATGGGCATCTAGGTTGCTTCATGTCCTGGCTATTGTAAACAATGCGGCGATGAACATTGGGGTACACGTGGCTCTTTCAATTCTGGTTTCCTCGGTGTGTATGCCCAGCAGTGGGATTGCTGGGTCATATGGCAGGTCCAAAGCATTTATTATCACACTCACTCACTATTATGCAGGTCAGCTGGGGCAACTCAGCTCCATATGCATCTCACTCTTTTGGGACCAGCAAAGAAGACCAAGCACATGTTCTTCTGAAGGCAATGGCAGGGCTACAAGAGAAGAAGACCCACCCTATAAGCACAGTTCAGATCTTGGCTCACATCATATTCACTGATACCCTATTTGCTGAATCCAGTTACATGGTCAAACCTAAAACCAATGAAGTGGGAAGTACACCCTGCCCACAATGGGATTTTGTTGTTCAGTTCCTAAGTCATGTCCAACCATTTGTGACCCCATGGACTGTAGCATGCTAGGCTTCCCTGTCCTTCTCCAACTCCCGGAGTGCCATTAGCCATCAGGATACCCCCTTGCTCGGATGACAAGGTCACGAGACTAAAGGAAACTACAAAGCAGATTTTCCTTATCAGGGCATCCCAGGCAAGGCCCCTCCTGGTATTTTTCTTGGGAGTTCTGTTCCTGCTAGGAATATTAGCTCATCTCAGTAGGTAAGTTCCAGTTAGAAAGAATTCGTCCTGAGGTAATTCCCCCAGACCTTATTGAGTAGAGGATCAGGGAAGGTGGGTCCCCTTCTCTGGGGACAAAGGAGGAATAAAAGGGACATTTAAATAGATTACTACACCTCTTACCTGTTACTGGAGAGTTTACCAAGAGTTCTCTGAGGGTCATGGCAAGGCCACCACCAGAAGGGTTCGTACTTGGGTCACCTTTCCACCTCCCACTCCCCTGACCACTCCACAGAGGAGGCTCCCTTCCTTGAAGAGACCAGGAGGGATGAGACTTAGGAATGCTCATAAATGTAGCCAACATATTTGGAGACATTGACTGCTTTAGGATAGTGTAGACATAAGAATTCATTATAGTAGTTATATAAGGTTAATAGGGTTTTATTGCTAAGGCAGTGCTGCTGACTGTCTCATTGTCCCCTTTCCTCGTAAGAACCAGAGTGTATGAGCATAACACAATCAGCTGTACCTGCCTTAGTTGACCCCTCATTTATTTTCCCTATGGGGGTAAAATAACAAGTGTGAGATGATAGTTATAGACAAGGTTTTCAGAACAGAATGAGACAGGTAGTCGTTGAGGTTACTGGAATAAAAACAGTTTCAAGCCTAGCCCTTCCCTCAAGCCTCTACACAGCTGCACCTGCTAGGGGGAAAATGTAACCTTTCTTGCTTAGATTGGTGTACATATTATGATTGAATGAAGTATGCTCAAGACAATAAAATAATAGACATACTATTGTTAAATATGATTACACAGAAATCTGACTACACAGAAATATGACTTCTGCAAGGGGAATGTTCCGATGATAGATTGGGGAATGAGCTCAATGATAAGGTTGCTGATGGAAGACAGGAAACAAAAGATTGTATATATGTGATGTAATGGGGATTTTGGGGGGTACAAAACTGTAAAGCAACAACAATAATGAGAGAGACTGCTCCATCACCACGTTGACTCAGCTCAGTACTTGGCCGATGCCACTCATCCCTCAGGACCCCTGAACCCGCTGGGGCTGGACTCCGGTACCGGAGCTTGCTCAAACTCATGTCCATTGAATCGCTGATGCCATCCAACCATTTCATCCTGTCACTCCTTCTCCACCTGCCCTCAATCTTTCCCAGCATCAGTCTTCAGCATCAGTCTTTCCAATGAATATTGAGGGTTGATTTCCTTTAGGATTGACTGCTTTGATCTCCTTGCTGTCCAAGGGACTCTCAAGAGTCTTCTCCAACACCACAGTTTGAAAGCATCAATTCTTCAGCACTCAGCCTTCTTAATGGTCCAACTCTCACATCTGTACATGACTGCTGGAAAAACCATAGCTTTGACTATCTGGACCTTTGTCAGCAAAATGATGTCTCTGCTTTTGAATACTCTGTCTAGGCTTGTCATCCTTTTCTTCCAAGGAGCAAGTCTCTTTGAATTTCATAGCTACAGTCACCATCCACAGTGATTTTGGAGCCCAAGAAAATAAAATCTGTCACTGTTAACATTATTTCCCCATCTGCTTGCCATGAAGTGATAGGACAAGTTGCCATGATCTTAGTTTTATGAATGTTGAGTTTTAAGCCAACTTTTTCACTCTCCTTTTTCACTCTCATCAAGAGGCTCTTTAGTTCCTCTTTACTTTCTGCCATTAGAGAGGTATCATCTGCATATCTGAAGTTGTTGATATCAACAATGGGATGGCAAGGGAAATAAATATTTGCTTAACAATAATCCAGATTATCACAAGAATTAATCACAAATAACTGCATAATATAAAACTCTGGAGTAGAACTTCTCTAGTGGTCCAGTGGCTAAGAATCTGCTTTCCAAGGCAGGGGACACTGACTCCATCTCTGGTCAGGGAACTAAGATCCCACATGCCATGAGGCAACTAAGCCCATGCACAGAAACTGCTGAGCCCCCACAACACAACTAGAGAACTGATGGACCCAGTGGAAGATTTCACTCGATGCAACCAAGACCCAGTGCAGCCAAATAAAAAATAAATAAATAAACATGTATAAGTAAATCAATAAACTCTGGAGTACCACAGAAAGCTAAGTGTGCTTGGTCATAGGAAAGCTGGATCCCATCTGGGGGTCAAGAAGACTTCTCTGCAGATAAGAAGAAATGAGATGAACTGAGGGCTGAAGGATGAGTCGAAAGTAACAAGATAAAAACAAGATGTGAAGAATCATCCAATCAGATAAAGACAAATATCATATGATATCAAATACAAATGAACGTATTTGCAAAACAGAAATAGACTCACAGACATAGAAAGAAAATTCATGATTACCAAACTGAGAGGTAAATAAGGGGAAAACTGGAAGATTGCATTTGATATATACACAGTTATATATAACATAGATAACTAATAAAAACCTACTGTATAGCACAGGGAATTCTACTCAATATTCTGTAATGACCTATTTGGGAAAAGAGTGTAAAAAAGAGTGAATACATGTAAATGTATAACTGATTCACTTTCCTGTACATCTGAAACTAATAAAACATTGTAAATCAACTATACGCCAATAAAAATTTTTTAAAAGAAGTGGCAAAAAAAAAAAAAAGAATCGTCCAAGCAGGGAAATGGTATGCAGGCAGCATGGCTATTTCAAAGAACTGGTTCAGGGACTCTGAGAATGTTGTTTAGAGAATAAGAAAGAGATGTATGATGAACCTGCAGGGGTGAGTAAAGTAAGATCATACAGGGCCTTGCAAACTGTGTTCAGGATTTCATTTCTACTTTCAGACCCGATGGCAAGCACTGGAGGGGTTTAAGCAAGAGAGAAACAATCAAATTCAGTTTTGGAAGTTAGTCCTGTTTCAATGAAGTGAACGGTCGAGAGTGGACTTAAAGAAATGAAAGTCATCAGCAGGTAGACAGTAATCAACCTCACTGGCATAATCCACTTTTATAAACAAAGTTTTATTGCAACATAGCCATACTCATTCATTTATAGATTGTCTAGGGCTGCTTTTTTGCTACAATGCAGAGTTGAGTAGTTATGACAAAGGCCATATATCCCATGAAGACTGAAATATTTACCACCTGACACTATAGAAAATGTTGGCCTGCACAGTTGAGAGAGCTTTAAGAAGAAATCACAGAGAAAGGATACAAAGAACATAGACATAACCTGATAGAGAAGAAAATGACAGGAAGAGGAAAACGAGGTCCAGAAGGAAAAACTGAGGGCCCTAATCTGTTTGATAGTTGTTGGCTCCATTTTACAGATTTAGAAACATAAGTTCTGAGAGTGTGATAGGCTGCAACATATAGCCACAAATTCCTCCCCTTCTTATAAGCATGTCCTTTTGCCATGTGATGTGGCTGCATCTCCCATCGAAGAGAGTACACTTCTCTGTGGCCTTGGTCCTAGGTGGTCCCGGTGACCAACACGGAGCAGTAAAATGTGGCAGAAGTGACTTTGCAGGAGTTCCAAACCTTGGCTTCAAGAGGCCTTACAGTTTCTGCTTTCATTCTCCTGTCCTGAGACTACATAAGAGGAGGCCTGGGCTAGTGTCCTGGGTCACAGGAGTCCACATGGAGACAAGCCCAGCCAACAGCCAGCGATAACCACTGGCCATGTCAGTGAGGCTCTGGGATGACCCAGACTCAGGAGGTATCCAGCTGACTACTGTCACCTGAGTGGACCCAAGCAAGCCCAGCCGAAGGGCCACTCGGCTAAGTTCAGTGCCAATAGCCAACCCCTAAAACCACTCAGTGCTTCCGTAGTCTCTTACTCAGCAAAGGATAACTAAAACAGAGATATTAGGTGACTTTCTTGAGATCTCATGAAACCATATGGCTATTAAGTAGCAAAGGCCAGGATCCAAACCTGGTCTAGGACCCCAAGTCCGTAATGTTATCTGTTCATGTTTAAACATGACAAGTAACAACAAATGTGATATTGGATATTCTGTTTTCCTGATGGTCTGTCTATAGATACTGACTTGGCTAATTCTAGAGTTGGATAGTTTATTGTTATTTAAAGGAGTGTGGGAATGCTCTCTTATATAAATAGAAGATGCAGAATTTGGAAATATTGTGCTAGTTTGCCAAGTGCCTAAAAATTTAATTACAGGCAACTTTATTAGTTGTTTTTCTTTTTCTTTTTTTCACTCTCATCTTACTCTAGAAAGCATTTGACTCATCCCTCCCCCATCAGATTTATTGTTTCGATTTTGATTATCCTGATTAGATTGCAAACAATATTCCTGGGAGGAAAGTTAGTAGTCGTTAACTCTGCAGGGTCTAAGTTTGTATATGAATGATTTCCTACAAGGTGAAGCATAGAATACCCAAATCTTAAACATCAATATAATGAAGGTAAACAAGGACAGTCATTGCCTGAACATGGTTTATGAGCAACTGAGAGACAGAGATACCCCCCTGAGTAACAATAGCCAGAGGCGATATAAGATGACTAGGCAATTGAAGGTTAAGAGTTCAAAGATTCAGGAGAGAAGAAACTTGGAAGGGCTGAAGCCTTGTATCCTAGCTAAGTCAAAGGGCAGCTATTTAATTCTGAGCAAGGAAAAAAAAAAAGTCAAAAGGAGTTAAGGAAGAATGAGCAAAGGCTCATTCAGCAGGCTAGAACTCAGGTCCATGCAGAGTCACTTTTGGTACTAATAGTGGGGAAAGTGACCCTCATTGTACTCCATTTACTCCATCTTCCCATCCCTGACTCTGTCCTCATCCTCACTCCTACCTACCCCTTCACTGCATCCCTACCTGAAACATCACCTTCTGTCCTCGAACTAGCTCTCTTTTTCCGTTATCCACCAAAACTCCCTCTCAGGAAAGCAGTTCTTCGTTATTTGCACACTAACAAGCTTACATGAGGGCTTTCTGGGTGGTTCCAATGGTAAAGAACTCTCCTGCCAATGCAGGAGACTGAAGAAAAGTAAGTTTAATCCCTGAGACAGGAAGATCCCCTGGAGGAGGGCATGGCAGCCCACTCCAGTGTTCTTGCCTGGAGAATCCCATGGACAGAGCAACTGAGCATGAGCTTAAATGAACATGTCTATTTATTCCAGAGAAATGACATCTGAGGTCTCATTATAGAAGGAAGATGCTATGTTTGAAGAATTTGCAGGAACAGTGAACACATGACAGAAGCTCTTTCTGTAGCTAGAGAAGGTTATGATTGTTCATAGCAGGACTGGCTTGTACATTGATGCCAATGTATTTAGGAATAATGGTCTAGGTGATCAAAGAAATCAGTCAGTGAGGGTGATATGGCAGGCTGGGAGTTTGATAAGATTGTCCTCTTTATCCAGGTGAAGATAGGGTTTGAAGAAACTCACTTGGACAAAGGAGCCAAAATAATGTTAGGTGCCTTATGGCAAATGAAACAAATGGTTGGGAATAAACTTGGGGATACTGAGATAAAGATTACCAAATCTGGAACTTTTCTGGTGGTCCAGTGGTTAGGAA
Source organism: Antilocapra americana (assembly GCA_007570785.1). Classification (NCBI taxonomy): domain Eukaryota; kingdom Metazoa; phylum Chordata; class Mammalia; order Artiodactyla; family Antilocapridae; genus Antilocapra; species Antilocapra americana. The sequence continues at coordinate 26,656,294 of ML660197.1, read as the reverse complement.
TCCTCCTGCCAATGCAGAAAATATGGGTTTGATCCTTGGTCGGGGAACTAAGATCCCACATGCAGTGGGGCAACTAAGCTTGCACACAGCGACTACTGAGTCTGTGTGCCACAACTTGAGAGAAGTCCGTGAGCCACAGCGAAGACCCAAGGCAGCCAAAGAAATAAGCAAGTATTTTTTATTAAAGAGTACCAAAACTATAGCTATAAGTATAAACTAAGCACAGAGGAAATGAGATGGGGTTTAAAATTATGTAAAAAATAACAGATAGAAGGATGATCATGAAGGGCAAAGGGCATAATTCAGGGAGCAATTGAGTTACACCCATCAGACCGGCTAAAATCAAAACTAACAACACGGCATGTTGGCAGTGATGGTAACCAATGCAATTCACAGACGTTGCTGATGGGGCTGTCAAATGGCACAACCAATTTGAAGAGCTATTTGGTAGTTTCTTTGAGGTTAAACATTCATCTACCCTGTGACTCAGCAATTCCTTTCCTAGGTATTTACCCAAGAGAAATGAAAACAGATGTTCTCCAAAAGACGTGTATAAGCATGTTTAGAGCAGCCCTATCCATAATAGCCCCAAACTGGAAACAACCCAAATGTCCATCATCAGGAGGATGGATAAATAAACTGTGGTGTATTCATACTATAAAGCTAATCCTCAGTAGTAAAAAGAATGAGCAACTAATATATGCAACAACATTGATAAATATCAAAAATATTACGTTAAGCCAAGCATTGGCAAGCTAGGGTCCACAGGCCAAATCTAGGCCTTCTGTTTTTATAACTAAGTGTTACTGGAACACAGCACACCCACTCATGTCTGACTGTCTATGACCTGCTCTGGTGCTACAGCCGCCGAGCTGAGTAGTTGACACAGAGACCGAGTGGCACGCAAAGCCAAGAGTATTCACTGTACGGCTCTTTATTTTAAAAAAAGTTTTAAAAGTTTATCAATCCTTGCGTTAAGTGCAAAAAGCCAAGCAGAAAAGAATTCGTGCTTGTGCTCCATCACTCAGTCTGCCTCTTTGTGACCCTAAGACGTGTAGCCCACCAGGCTCCTCTTCCCATAGAATTTTCCAAGCAAGAATACTGGAGTGGGTTGCCATTTCCTTCTCCAGGGGATCTTCCCAACCCAGGGATCAAACCTGGGTCTTCTGCACTGGTAGACAGATTCTTTACCACTGCACTGGCTGGGAAGCCCAAAAGAATGCATATAATGTATAATTCCATGTATAGAAATGCATCCATGAGGAGAGTGAGGGGGAGGGAACAATGGACTGAAAAGGGACATGGAGAACTTTTTTAAATTAATTTTTATTGGAGTATAAAACACTGCTTTGCAGTGTTGTACTGGTTTCTACTGTAAAGCAAAGTGAATCAGCCATACATACACATTTACCCCCTCCATTTTGGATCTCCTTCCCATTCAAGTCACCACAGGGCATTAAGTAGAGTCACTATGCTTACAGTATGTTCTCGTTAATTACCTGTTTTATACATAGTATCAATAGTATACGTGGTGCTGATCCCAATCTTCCAATTCCTCCCCCACTTTCTCCCTTGGCATCTATACACTTGTTCTCATGTCACAGAAAACTTCTTGAAATGATGAAAATGTTCTGTATCTTGTTTAGTGTGGCGGTTACAAATCTGTAAACAATTATCAAAATCCATCCAAGACAACACCTAAGATATGGGAATTTTATAAAGAGTTATTTCTTTGGAAAAAAGTTGGAAATACGCCACTAAAACCACCTTATCTTAGGGAGAAAGAGTTATTGAAGTACAATTTACTTAATTCTAAGAAAATTAATTTGCAAATTAAGGGGGGAAAAAAAGATTGGGTTACAAAAATAATCCCCTCCAAAAAAAATTGAGATAGTGAGAGAAACACCTGGTAAGAAATTCAGAGGTCCAGGAGTTCTGGTTTCCAAAAGGAAAGCATCTACTACTTTGCACATGACTTTTGCTGAGGCCTGGACCTCTGCAGGCTTCACTGTGTTTACCTTCAAGCTGCAGGTGTTGGAATTGGCAGTCACTGAGGTCCCTGCAGTTCCACCTTCCCATGTTTGCTTTTTTTTATTTTTATTGGAGTGTAGTTGCTTTACAGTGTTGTGTTAGTTTCCACTATACAGCAAAGTGAATCAGCTATATGTATACATACATCCTCTCTTTTTTGGATTTCCTTCCCAGTTAGGTAACCACAGAGCATTGAGTATAGTCCCCTGTACTATACAGTATATTCTATTAGTTATCTATTTTATATATAGCATTAATAGTGTATAGGGGCATTCCTGGTGGCTCAGTGGGAAAGAATCTGCCTGCAACGCAGGAGACGAAGGTTTGACCCCTGGGGAAGATTCCCTGGAGAAGGAAATGGCAACCCACTCCAGTCTTCTTGCCCAGGAAATCCCATAGACAGAGGAGCCTGGTGGGCAGCCAACTATGGGGTCAGAAAGAGTCAGACATGACATAACAACTAAACCACCATCACCAATAGCATTTTATATGCAGTCCCAATCTTCCAGTTCATCTCATCCCCACCCTCCCCCTGCATATTTGTTTGCTACATCTGTGTCTCTATTTCTGCTTTGTAAATAAGATTGCCTATACCAATTCTTTTTCAGATTCCACATATATGTGTTAATAAATGAAATTTGTTTTTCTCTGACTTAATTCACTTTGTTTGACGGTCTCTAAATCGGTCCACATCTCTAAATGTTTATGTTCACATCACCAACAATCAGACACTCCTCTCCTGTAGCAAGTGGCACATCCCATGCCCCAACACCAGTTCTTTGCCTTCACTATCCAGCCAATCATTGAAGCTTGCGCTTCCCTTTGCCAGCCTGATGTCTAGCTTTTGGTGCCAGGTAGGGAAGAATCTAGGATAGAGTTTCAAACAGGACTGTTTGAGGCAAAGTAAGATTTAATTAACTAGAACTGATCATGAAAACAAGCACTGTCTTTTTGACAGCATCAACACAGACAAAGTCAAGGAACATACTATTTCTACTTCCTTCTCTTGACCCAAAAATCATAGAAGGGAGACATGTTCTCTAATGTGTTTACTCATAATTCTGCTGGGTCAGAAATTAAAGTGGGTCAGTCATAAAGGGGAATTTGGGACTAGAGATGTCATACAGAGGATCTGTACTAGTAGCATGCCATTGTGTTCAATCTCTCTCAACCCATCCTCCCTCAAAAAATACCATGTGGCCACACCTGGGGGAGTTGGCATCAATGTATAAACTATAAAACTTTGTCTGGCTTATTGACTAGAAGAATCAAGTTAAGTTAGGCTGCACCTTTTTTTTCAAGTATAGGGTGTAATATCTGAGATCTGTCTCATGGAATTTAGAATCTTTTTGGTATAACTGGCCCCAGTTTTGCTGCACAGATAGACCATTCCAACAACATCCAGATTCAAGAAGCCCCACCTTATTTCTCCCCCACGTAGTGGCAAAATGCTCTTATCATTTACCTTCTCTATTCACTCCCCCAACCTGAAATGCAGTAACAATTACTATTCATCTAGTTAGACACCATCCCTGCCATCAGGGAAGTCATATCCTGGTGAGTTGACTCATTGGTAATTTCACAAGCACGGTGATCCACCAGCAAAGTATCCTGTGCTTCATTTTTCTGCTAGACACCCCACAGAGGTTATAGCCTTGGCCCTAGTGGTAAAGAACTTGCCTGCCAGTGCAGAGGACTTAAGAGATGTTGTTTTGATCCCTTGGTCAGAAAGATCCCCTGGAGGAGGAAATGGCAACCCACTCCAGTATTCTTGCCTAGAGAATCCCAAGGACAGAGGAGCCTGGCCGGCTACAGTCCATGGAGTCACAAAGAGTCAGACACAACTGAAGCAACTTAACACAGAGACACTCCACCGAAAACGATCCTGCTTCGCCTATTCCCATGGCCTGTTCTTTACCAGGCTGGTAGCCAGAACCTTGCTTATAAGATCTAAGCTCTCTGCTTATCTCATAGAGAACATAGAGGTTTTTTTTTTTTCATTATTTCTGGGTTTTAAAAAAAAAACACTAGTTATCAGGTATCTGGGAAGTCTAAACCGGGACTTACAGACTCTCAGATATATAAAGGCCAGAAAGATCAGGTAAATCAGTAAAGTGAACCTGGTGTGAGATGACAAATAACAGCTGACCTTGGCTTCAGTGATGAGAATCCAGTACAGAAAAATGGGAAGAAAAGAGACAAAGAAAGTGAATGCCAGCCATTACTCACTGCCAAGTTGGCTATTGCCATGGGGAGTAAAAATTCCACCTTTCCAAACCTGCTGAATTTTCAATAAAACATGGGCCTATGCAAATAAGATCCTCATTTGTAAATGATAGCAATTAATTCAGACTTTAAACTCTGTGCATCATGCTATTGTACACACCAAGGAAAGAAAACAACAAGAGGGCATGGGGCCAAACAAAGGCCACAGCGCTTGTCTTCCACCACCAATCTAGGGGCATGGAGGGAATTAAATGCAATTCAAGAGACGAAGGGTAAAGAGGGAGGGCAGTGCCAGTTGCCCTGAGCCTGCTTGGGTCCCAGCGACAGGGCTGGAGAATGGAAGGGTGCAATTTAGTGGAGTAATGAGAACAGAGCTTGCTAAGGCATAGCACCTGGATGCTGGGCTCTCGAATGGAGACAGGTATATAAGGGACTGAAGGAGCAGCACCAGATGCTTTGTCTCAGGAGCCTCAGGAATGGCTTCGGTGGATGAGCCTGACATGGAAGGAATGGATTTGTTGGTCTAGCCACCTGCTTTGAAAGCCACTACTGGAGAATGACCAAGGCCGCTCCTCATTTTCCAAGACCATATAATTCCCAAGTTTCTCACAGAATATAAGAAGTGGAAAGGCAATTCCTTTCACCCCCTTCCCTGCTACAAATAATAACAATTACTGACCTCCCAGGAGTACAGAACCAAGTTGGATTAAATTTGATATAGAGAAATAAAGAAACTGACATCTCTTGTATCCCAGTTATCATTAAACATTTCGTATGTTGTTGCTTCTTAGTCACAAAGTCATGCCTGACTTTATCTTCATGGCATACAGTCCCATCACTTCATGGCAAATAGATGAGGAAACAATGGAAACAGTGACAGACTTTATTTTCTTGGGCTCCTAAATCACTGTAGATGGTGACTGAAGCCATGAAATTAAGAAGCATTTGCTCCTTGGAAGAAAAGCTATTACAAACCTAGACACAGTATTCAAAAGCAGAAACATCACTTTGCTGACAAAGGTCCATATAGTCAAAGCTATGGTTTTTCTAGTAGTCATGTACAGATGTGAGAGTTGGACCATAAAGAAGGCTGAGCACCAAAGGATTGATGCTTTTGAACTGTGGTGTAGGAGAAGACTCTTGAGAGTCCCCTGGACAGAAAGGAGATCAAACCAGTTAATCCTAAAGGAAATCAACCCTCAAAATTCATTTGCAGGACTGATGCTGAAGCCAAAGCTCCAATACTTTGGCCACCTGATGTGAAGAACTAACTCACTAGTAGAGACCCTGATTCTAGGAAAGATTGAAGGTAGGAGAAGAGGTCAACAGAGGATGGGAGGGCTGGATGTTATTGCTGACTCAATAGACATGAGTTTGAGCAAACTCTGGGAGATAGTGAAGGACAGGGAAGCCTGACATGCATCAGTCCATGCGTCCCAAAGAGTTGGACATGACTGAGTGACTGAATAACAAGACTATAACCAGCAAGGCTCCTCTGTTCATGGGATTTCCCAGGCAAGAATACTGGAGTGGGTTACCAGTTCCTTCTACAGGGGATCCAAAGCCAAACGATACTACAGCAATAGATAGTATGATGAGATGCTTAGTAGCATCTTAGCCATCACTTTGATTATATGACATTTCCTAACATTTTTATAAACCATTGCATAAATGCATTGGTGCTTGAAAATGGAGAACTTTGAAATGGAAATACAATAAAAAGTGTAACAAATGAATCACTACAATATAAATGTCATCATCTAGATAAAATCTCTCAAAACACGAGGTCTATAGAGGAAAAAAATAATAAAATGGGTATTTGGTGATGAAAAAGCCAGGAGCCATTGTTCTGACTCAATCATGGCTATATCATTATAAAGACAGACTCTAAGGTTCCATGAAATAAAGTGCCAGTTAATGGGTGGTGAAGCCAGGCGGTAAGTAATGACACCAGCTACAGCTCTTTACTTCCTGCAATTGTGCAGTTGTTTTCCATTTTTTTTGTTGCTGTTTTTGTTTGTTTGTTTTTTCATTTTTGTCTAAAAAGAATGAGAACATCCAAGTAGCTGCTTCCTCACACTCTGAGACGTGTTGTGCTAAGGTCACTCTTCATTAGGAATGTCCCAAAACTCAGCACGACTGGATCGTAGCCCCTAAAGTGATGAGCTGTAAGCAAGAGTGGTCAAGATTAATAGCCAATTCATACAAAAACAGGTCTTGCCAGACATTCTGGGTCCAATACACCTAGCAGATGCATTTCCCAGCATGAAAGATTAGTGCCTGGAACTAGCTGGCCTGGATTCCCTGCAGTGTCTAGTGTCACTGATGAGAGAAGAGTTACAGATTTATTGCTGGACTACAGTACAATGAAATCATTCTTCGGTCATCATTTCAAACCAACATACAGACTCACTTTTTTTATCCCTCATAAAAGTCCCTCGGCACTTTCCCTCCTTCTTTAAGCAATCATTATCTGCACTATAAAAATGAGATCAAGTAATAAATTTTTATGCTGTCAAGGTAGTCTCCCTGACTATCCACCATTTAATGATAACATTTGCTTTTTAATTCCTTTCCTTTGGAAAAATGCCTTTATTTGTAAACAGCTGCTTAGCAACATTCTTTGTGAATGCTCATATCTCATTTGGAACACCTATCACTTGATTTGGGAAATCCTCGGGGCTTGTGCAGAATTCTCAAAACAAGGACAAAAGCAGGAGAAAACATATGAGAAAGTTGAATCATTACAATTTTCTAACCAGAAAAGGAATTTAATAAATGTGAAAAGCTGCCTTTATTTTGGATGAAACAGATGTGATGCTGAGGGGGCAAAGAGATAAAATTAAGACCTGGGGAGGTAAAGAACAATTTGTCCATCTATGATAGAGCCCGTGTCTAGAGCAGATCAAGTCAGGAGTTGGGAGACTGGGAATATGTAAGAAGATCTGTAACTGCAGATCTATCACTATCTGCAGTCTATCATTAGAATCCCTGCGTCTTGGAGCCAAATGCAGCCCTAAATTTTTACAGATGGTGGGAGAGTATTCTACTTCCTAGGAACTCAGTGTCCTTACTCACATCCTGTGTGTACGTATGGAAAAAGAAATACAGAATTCCAGAGCGTTCATGATCATCCAGACCTGTCCACATCACAGGGAAGGAAAAATGTAGGTGAAGGGATTTTGCTTGGAGTTGGCAGACTCGGGCCAACAATGGAAAGATCTGATTTCCCTCTTTTAGATTTTTCCCACCCAGTACCATTTCCTCTATTTTCTTAGTTATCTATATGCCAAGCTTTGCCGAGTAGGTGGAGCTGACACTTGGGATGCAAGAGGCCCTGCAGTAAACGATCAACACTCCCTTGTCGAAAGTCATTGACATTGCCTATGAACATTAATTAAATGGCAGCCCTCCCTCTGCTGTACCCACTCTTGAGTGTTGGGGAAGAAAAAGATACCCAGGAACAAAATAAAATATGAAAGTAAGACATTGTGTGAAAGCAAGACAGAATAAGTGTGGCAGCCAGCCTCCAAGATGGCTAATTGTGATTCCTATCCCCTGGTGTTCACATATCTTTGTGTAGTTTCTTTCCCCATTGTACCAAGGTGGTCTGGGTGACCAGTGGAATATAGCACAAGTGATGGCATGTTGCTTCCAAAGTTAGATTCTAAAGATATTACCACTTCCATCTTGGTTGTCTCTCATTCTCTGTCTCCCTTGTAATACTTGTTCTTGGAGAAGCCAACTTCCACGTCCAGAGGGCATTTTAAAAACTTCATGGAGAAACCATATGGCAAGGAACTGAGACCTTCAGCCTCCAGCTGCATGAGTGAAACTTCTTGAAAATACATCTTCTAGCACCAATCAAGGCTTCAGCTCATGCAACACAGACCCTGAGCCAGAATCATCCAACTAAGCCATTCCTGGATTCCTGACCATCAGAAACTGTGAGATAATAAGTGTTGTCTTAAGCCACTAAATTTGGGGGTTATTTGCTGTGTATTAGTGGATAGCAATAAAATAAAGATAGAATGCAGCATTTGAGACGTTTAGACCATAAACTCCCTGGTGATAATGTTATATTTATTCTTTTGGGAAAAGAAACATCTGGAAGAAAAAATTTCATTTCTTTAGTAGAATGCAAAATGTATTTTCTAGCCATATGAACCCTGGAGAAGGAAATAGCAACCCACTCCAGTACTCTTGCCTGGAGAATTCCATGGACAGAGGAGCCTGGCAGGCTACAGTCCATGGGGTCACAAAGAGTTGGACATAACTGTGCAACTAACTTTAAATTTGACTTTTAGCCATGTGAAATTAGATTTTTATTCATTCAGTTATCAAGCAGCTTGTATATACACACTACCAGGATAAAATAATAGAAATATAAAGACATACCAATGTCTTAAAAGTGTTTAAATCAATAGTCCCACACTGACACCTTGCAGAATGTTTTGTTTTCCTCCTTGGTATTTGTTTGCATTTTATTTAATCTGAGTTAGTAGCTATCTATGGGCCTCCCAGATGTCTCAGTGGTAAATATTCTGTCTGCCAATGCAGGAGACTCAAGTTTGATCCCTGGGTCAGGAAGATCCCCTGGAGAAGGAAAAAGCAACCCATTCCAGTATTCTCACCTGGGAAATCCAATGGACAGAGGAACCTAGTGTGCCACAGTCCATGGGGTTGCAAAAGAGTCAGACATGACTTAGCGACTAAGCACCAACAATAGCTACCTATGCTGAGTATTTTTCTTTTGACCTTCAGGCTTTACTCTCCCTCTGTTCCCAGGGCTGGCTTTTGGGGACTGAATCAATGGGCCACTCTGCCCTCTGGGTTTCTCTTGGTTTCAGCCAATGGAGGATTATGTGATGGAGGACTATGCGATGGAAGACTATGCAGAAGATCAGAGCATGAGAGAAGGAGATGGAGGTGCTTATGCAATTGGCTCCTTCCCTACCAAGGATTGGCTACTTCTTCCCATTTAAGACCGTGTTCAGACAGCCCTCTCAGCAGTCCCCTACAGCCACAGCTGAGCCCTTTTGATCAAGAAGCAGTAATGTTCCCTGCTCCTGCTAGTCCAAGGTGCTTTACCATTCTTCAATGGATGAAGGAAATCCTGTTCACATCTTTCAAACAATTCCTTTATTTGTCCATGACCTAATTTGAATGTGACATCTATTTCCTGCCAGGACTGAACAATACATTCACCTTTAAAAAATGGGAGATTTTCCATAGAGGTCAGGATATCCATATCCATCTTTTAAAAAAATCAGAAGATCTGGCAATTCTGAGTTCATTTTCCCAAGCAGTTGCTACCTGTGCCCTTTTTGAGCTCTCATGTTACCCACCAGTCCCCACCACTGTCTATTATGTGATCCACTGGCCAACTTTCAAATATTCATGTGATCTGCTTGTCCCTTTATCCTTGTTTGAGTTTGTGAGCTCAGCCTAAATCTGTGGCAGAAAAGAGACAGTCTTGAACACAAATCACTGTTATATAGTGTGGTGTGTTGATGCCAAGAAATGATTAGGACAATAAGAACAATGGCAATTAAGTAGATGGAACTTTCATCCCTGTCTATGTGAAATTTCATAAGGGAACTGGAGCTTGACGTCTTACTTTGAAGAAAAATATCACACCTGAAGCATGGGCTATGAACTAGCTAGGCAGCCTGGTTGTTATTCATACCACTGCTTACATGGAAAAATAAATTCTGGGACCTAAGAATATGATTTAACAATAAAACTTTTGTGTTATTAACCCTTATTTGTGTCATTAATAACCATTATAAGTAACTCTAAGTAGTTACTTTAAAGGAGTTATGTATAGAAATAGGAAAAGTCTATGAGTAGTGACCTTGATCTAAAAGATTTTAATGGAAAAATCATTAAAATTGAGGGGGAGAGGGAATGACATTCATTACCACCAAAATTATTTAGCATCATTATAGGTGAACTAACAAAGGCAAGTAGACAATAAAAGTAAATGAGGTGTTAATATTAGAAAGGAAGAGTCAAAATTATTATTTGCAGTTGATGTGAGTTTATAGACAAGAAAACACAAAAGAGTGGACATAAAAGCTACTAGAAATAATAATAAAGTAAGCTGATGAGTTACACAAAATTTTTCTTAATATATAAATTTTCTGTATATTCATTCATTCGAAAAACATTTAACAAGCATCTATTATTTGCCATGCAACATTCTAGGCACTGATGATATCAAACAAACCAGAGAAAATTATTCTTGTACTCATGATGCTTATATTCTTTTTTTTTTTCACTTTTAAAAATTTATTATTGGGCTGCTTTGGGTCTTCATTGCTGCATGTGGGCTTTTTCTAGTTACACCAAGCAGAATTTCTGCTCTCTAGTTGTGGTGAATGGGCTTCTTGCTGTGGTGGCTTCTCCTGTTATGGAGTGTGGACTCTAGAGCACAGGCTCAGTAGATGTGTTACATGGGCTTAGTTGCCCCACAACATATAGAATCCTCCTGGACCAGGGATCAAACCTGTATCCTCTACATGGGCAGGTAGATCCTTAACCACTGGACCACCAGGGAAGTCCAGAGCTTGTATTCTATGAGGAAAGACAGAAACTGTATAATGCTGGCAAAAAAAAATTAATCAATAACTCTGAGAACAAAATGGAGAATCTTATTCAAGCCAACCTAAGGATCATAACCTGGGGAACAGTTTCTCAGAAAATTCTGAGGACTGTTCCCAAGAGGTGATGGGAGGAGGCCAATGTATGGCCAAAGTTTGGTGAAAGGGTATCTGCAGTTAAGCTCACAACTTGGTAAAAGGTTACTGCTACTTGCAAAGAATGGCATTCTTGAATGTTGTAGTGCTTTTGTAAGTATGGGGAAAACGCAAGAAACTGGATTCATAAAACTTCTCCTGAAAATACCTTACTATCTCCTGATTCTGCTGGTTTTCCCACGGATCAAAATGCTTCATCCCCATCTTCAACCTTAGTGACTACAGTGGCTAATGACTTGATTCTTGTAGAACTGGATGGTGGACAATGTCCTTTACTTTACAATCCCTTCCCTGTAATTCTTAATTTCAACTAACCTTTACGAAGCGTTTCATGACCAATTTGTAACTCGATGTTAGGAATGCTCATTCCCAGGTCACTTGAAGATTTCATTGACTGGCCATTCCATGTGCTATTACTGGCCTAGGCCATGTTAACAGTAACAGACTGTGTTAGTAATCCATTCTTTCTCAAACTTTCTTACTTCTGTATTTAGAATAAATTAATGAATGCCCTTTGAAATAATTATTTTAGTGAATAAGGTTTAGAAGATAAAGCATATCTCAAATAGTACAATAATTCTGAAAAATTAACTGGCCTCTGGACTTTTCTTTTGTTGTCTTTTAATAGCTATCAGCTGTTAAAATAAATTTGGTTAATTGACACTTATAAAAGTTAAAAAAAAAGTTAGCCAGCCTCTACCAGGATCAACTGTAGACAAATTTGGAAGACAGTTAAGGTTTATCTTGGCACACTTGCTTCCCCTTTTTGTCTCCTCTCTCTTCCAGCACTGAACAGTTATTCCAGGGGCATTTCTTCTTTCTGGCTCTTAACTACTAGCATTCCCTACTGTGCTATCACTAGGTTTCTCCTACACAGTAGCTGTGATTTAAATCAGAGTATAAAAAATGACACTAGAATGCTCCAAAGACATCTTTATTGTGATACAGGGGCATCAGACATTGCGTAGTAGAAGAGGCAATTGTGCCACTTCAACTCTCAGCACTTAATCTGTTTGCAAACTTTCTCCATTCCCTCTCCTTCCATTTGCTTCTTTCTTTGCTGCGACAGAAAGGAAAGCACTCTGATTTTATTAAGAATTCAAGAGCAAATTCATGGGCTTCCCTGGTGGCTCAGCTGGTAAAAAAAAAAAAAAAAAAAAAAAAAAAAAAACCCACCTGCAATGTGGGAGACCTGGATTCAGTCCCTGGATTGGGAAGATCCCCTGGAGAAGGAAAAGGCTACCCACTCCAGGATTCTAGGCTGGAGAATTCCATGGACTGTGTAGTCCGTGGGGTCACGAAGAGTCAGACACGACTGAGTGACTTTCACTTCATTTCACTTCACTTCACTTCACTTCAAGAGCAAAAGAGAAAAAAATTAAAGAATTCATCTTTAAAAAAAGAATGCACTCATATTACACCCAGGCAATCACAACAGCTGTAGAGAAAACTCTCATGACGTGGAAATTAAGGCCCACTCCACATTTATCTAGCCCACAGCTGGCAATTAGGAATTTCAAGTGAACTTTGTGACATATTTTCACATATTTCCACAAATAAACTGTCTCAACTAGACTCACACCATCTTTTTTTTTTCCTCCTTCCTTTTCCATATGAGAGCTTTTCTATCTCGGTATGTTTTCAAAATAAAGAACTCTTTTCTTTGGTCATTAATAAATATATGTCATGCTGACAATAGCAGATGGAATACAATCTGTTTAGCTTAACTGAAAGCTGGATCTTGTTCATAAGATATCAGAAACTGCTTGATTTACCCTCATAAACATCATCCCTTGCCCACAATTCAAAGTACACACTTATAGTGGTTTTTCTGTAGAGCTCTTTCTTTAATGACCTAGAAGAGAAATTTCATGTGGGGGTATAAAAGAGAGGAAAATATTTGGCAAAAGTTTGAAAGCACTTGATAATGACTTCAAAGATTCCAAAGATTAGATTAAAAGTTTGTGGAATGTTTGAAGAATAAAGCAGTGCATTAATTAAGGGAATTGTAGTTGATTTAAGACAGAGTTCTTCATTAAACATGCTTACATAATTGCAGTTTCCAAAAAGGTTGTGCTATGAAATGGAATTTTTGGTCTATTTCATAAAATCTTTGAATATACTTTGCCTCCTAATGACTCTAATGATTCCTTCTTTCTGGTATGCCCCAAGTAATCTCCTCCCTTTGAGTAATTTGCTTCTAATCAACACACCCTCTTTTGCTGGTTTTGGTGAAGCAACTGCCATGTCACAAGGAGTACAGTGTTCTTCCCACATCTGCAAGGGATCAAGAGTGGCCTCTGGCCAGGAGTCAACTAGAAACTGAGGCATTCAGGTTCAACAGCCCTTGTGAACTTAATTTGCCCACAACCACATAAATGAACTTGGAAGTAGGTCCTTCCCCAGTCAAACCTTCAGGTGAGAACTTGGCGCTGGGAACCCTTGACTGCATCCTTGTGAAAGTCCATGAAGCAAAAGACACAGTTAAACCATGCCAGATACCTGACCTAAGTAAATTGTGAGGTAACAAACATATGTTGTTAAATGTCATTAAGTGTTAGGATAATTTTTTATGTAGCAACAGATAACTAATACAAGTGGGAAGCCCAATACAAGTGTATATTTCCTATTTTGAAAATGTCATAATACCTATAATTTTCTATAGACATATTACTGTATACTTATGAAGTAGCTTACCAAAATTCTCCCTATTTTTAGTTTAGTTTTAGCTGTGATAAGACCCAGCAAACTAATAATGACCAGAAGAATTCAGCCAAGCTATGAATGCAAAGGAAAAGTTCTTGAAGAATATTTAAGTATTACTCCAGTGAACACACAAATGATTGAAAGAAAAACAGCCCTGTTGCTGATAGAGAGAAAATTTAAGTGATTTGGATAGAAGATAAAACCAGTGACACTATTCTCTTAAGCCAAAGCTTAATCCAGAAGAAGGTCCTAACTCTCTTCAATTCTATGAAGGTTGAGAAAAGCAAGAAAGCTGCAGAAGAAAAGTTTGATGCCAGCAGAGGTTAGTTCATGAGGTTTAAGGAAAGAAGCCATCTCCATAACATAAAGTAAAAGGTAAAGCTGCAAGTGCTGACATAGAAGCTGCAGCAAGTTATCCAGAAGATCTAACTAAAAAAATTAATGAAAGTGGCTATACTAAACAACAGATTTTCAATGTAGTGAAATAGCCTGCTATTGGAAGAAGATGCCATCTAAGATTTTCATAGCTAGAGAGGAGAAGTCAAAGCCTGACTTCAAAGGACAGGCTAACTCTCTTATTATGGATTAATATAGCTGGTGACTTTAATTTGGAGCCAATGTTCATTTAGCATTCCAAAAATCCTGGGGCCCTTAAGAATTTTTCCAAATCTCTGCCTGTGTTCTATAAATGTAATACAAAGCCTGGATGGCAATAATTCTGTTTACAACATGGTTTATTAAATATTTTAACTCCATTACTGAAATCTACAGCTCAGAAAAAAAGGATAGTGTTCAAAACATTACTGCCTATGGACAATGCACCTGGTCACCCAAGAATTATTATTGAGATGTATGAGATTAATATTGTTTTCATGCCTGCTAACACAGCATCCATTTTGCAGGCCATGAATCAAGAAGTAATTTCAACTTTTATGTCTCATTATTTAAGAAACACATTTTATAAGGCTGTAGCTGTCATAGATAGTGATTCCTCTGCTAGCAAAGTAAATTGAAATGTTCTAAAAAGGATTCACAATTCTAAATGACATTAATAATATTCATGATTCATGAAAAGTGATTAGAATGTCAATATTAACAAGAATTTGGATGAAGTTGATTCCAACTCTCATGGATGACTTTGATGTGTTCAAGATTTTAGTGGAGTGATAAATGGTTAATATGCAAAATATACCCCCAAAAAAGAAGAAAAAAGTCCATATAATTTGACCTTTTAAAAAAAGAACCTGACTGAAAAATGGGCAGAGCACCTGAACAGACGTTTTTCCAAAGAAGACATATGGATGGCTAACAAACACATGAAAACATGCTCAATCACTAATCATCAGGAAAACGCAAACCAATGCCACAACCTGTCACATATGTGAGACTGGCAATCATCAAAAAGACAACAAGTAACAAGTATTGTTGAGGATATGGAGAAAAAGAAATCCTTGTGCACTGTTGGTAGGAATGCAGATTGATATAGCCACTATGGAAACAGTATGGAGGGGCTTCAACCAATTAAACATAGGACTACCAGACAATTCAGCAATTCCACTTCCCAGTATTTTTCCAAACCAGAAAACCCCACTAATTCGAAAAGATATTTGCACTCCTAGGGCTTCCCTCCTAGCTCAGTCAGTAAAGAATCTGCCTGCAATGCAAGAGACCTGGGTTCAATTCTTGGGTCAGGAAGACCCCCTGGAGAAGGAAATAGCAACCCACTCCAGTATTCTTGTCTGGAGAATCCCATGGACAGAAAAGCCTGGGAGGCTACAGTCCATGGGATTGCAAGAGTTGGACACAACTTAGCAACTCAACCACCACCATGCACTCCTATGCTTATTGAAGCATTATTTACACTAGCCAAGATAAGAAAGCAACCTAAGTATCCATCAATATGTGAATAGATTAAGATGTGATGTAGACACACATACATACATACATACACAATGGAATATTACTCAGCTATGAACAATAATGAATCTTGCTGTTTGCAACAACATGGATGGACTAGAAAGCAATATGCTAAGTGAAATATGTCAAACTGGGAAAGACAAATACCATATAATTTGTGAATCTAAAAAAATCAAATGAAAAAACATAAAAAGAAAAAGTCATAGATACAGAGAATAGACAGACACAGCGTCATAGATACAGAGAATAAACTCTGGTTGCAAAGGAAATGGGAACAGGGGGATGAGTGAAATATGTGAGGGAGATTAAAATACACAAACTTCCAGTTATAAAATAAATAAGTCACAGGGGTGAAATGTACAGCATAAGGAATAGAGTCAATAATATTGTAATAACTTTTGTGACAGTGGTAACTAAACTTATAGCAGTCTAGTTTTGTAAGGTATAGAAATATACAATCACGATTTTGTATACCTGACACTAATATAGTATTGTAAGTCACTTATATTTTGCTTCTTAAAAAAGACTTTAGTGGAGGAAGTAACTGCAGATGTGGGGGAAATAACAAGAGAACTAGAATTAGAAGTGGAGCCTGAACATGTGACTGTATTGCTGCAATTGCATGAAAAGGCAAGAATGAGGAATTGCTTCTTATGGATGAGAAAAGAAAGTAGCTTCTTGAGATGGAATCTACTCCTAGTGAAGAAGTCATAATGGTTGTTGAAATGACAACAAAGGATTTAGAATATTACATAAACTTAGTTGATAAAGCAATGGCAGGGTTTGAGAGGACCGACTCCAATTTTGAAAGAAGTTCTTTGAAAGAAGTAGATAAAATACTATCAAATAGCATTGTATGCTACAGAGAAATTGTTCATGAAAGAAAGAATTGATCCATGCAACAAATTTCACATGGTGACTTATTTTAAGAAATTGCCACAGTCATACCCATGGTCAATAACCACCATTCTGATTGGTCAGCAGCTATCAACACCAAGCAAGACTCTCCACCAATCATCTCCAAAACGATTATGAATCCCATATGGCTCACATGGTTAGTAATTTCTTTATCAATGAAGTATTTTTTAATCAAAGTATGTACATTTTAGACATAATGCTTTTGCACACTTAATTACCTACAGTACAGTGTAAACTTATGCACTGGAAAACCAAGTAATTTGCAAAACTCACCTTATTGTAGTGGTCTGGGACCCAACCTACAATATCTTTGCACTATGCCTCCATGCTCTAGGGCAGGCAGGGTAGGAGTCCCGAATTTTGGTAGATCTTGACTCATCTGCCATGGTCTTCCAGCCCATAGGGGAATATATGCATTCCCAAGGTCGTGTGTTAAACGTGGAACCACAGCCAAGGGAACTTGATGGTTTTCCATGACAAATTTCCCTCAGACTGTAGGAATGGGGCAGACTATGACTGCTTCACTAAGTACCTCTTTCTCACTATATACTGAAAACCACAAGCTCTTCTCTCATGAGGACAAACAAAAACAAGCCTCACTTGTTTGGTTTTCTCTTTCTAAACTGTATGGAGTCTGACCCCTTCTGTCATACAATTGATTCAGGGAAATCAAAATGAATTAGAGCACCTAGTTTTTTATGTTAACTTCATTTTAATGTCCTCAGTGAGATATGAAGAGTTTTAGCATCCTATGAACCATGAAGATGCTGTTTTCTATCCTTCTCTTCAAATTATGAAGTCTCTGGCTCCTGTGGAATGACTACAGTTTAATAACTCAAAGAAAGCCAAGCATTTGACAGACACTATTTTACAGAATAGATGAAAATACACAAAACATAATAGTTTCTCAATAATTCAGTTCAGTTCAGTCACTCAGTTGTATCTGACTCTTTGCGAACCCATGGACCTCAGCACGCCAGGCCTCCTGGTCCATCACCAACTCCCAGGGTTTACCCAAACTCATGTCCATTGAGTCAGTGATGCCATCAAACCATCTCATCCTCGTCATCCCCTTCTCCTCCTGCCCTCAATCTTTTCCAGCATCAGGGTCTTTCCAACAAGTCAGCTCTTCACATCAGGTGGCCAAAGTATTGGAGTTTCAGCGTCAACATCACTCCTTCCAACGAACACCCAGGACTGATCTCCTTTAGGATGGACTGGTTGGATCTCCTTGCAGTCCAAGGGACTCTCAAGAGTATCCTCCACGAGTCTATTCTATACATCTGCGTTCCTTTTGTTGTCTCCCATGTTGGGTTCTCGTTACTGTCTTTCTAAATTCCATATATATGTGTTAATATACTGTATTGTTGTTTTTGCTTCTGGCTTACTTCACTTTGGATAATGGGCTCCAATCAATCGCCAGCCCAGGATTGATGCTCGGGACTGGTGCAGCGAGATTTCCCGGGGGGGGGAGGGAGGAGGGGGGGTTCCGGAGGGGAAGCATATGTAAACCCATGGTGATATCATGACAATGTATGGCAAAAACAATAATAAAAAAAAAAAAATCAGAGAATTAACATTTACAAAAAAAATAAAAATAAAAACCTTAGTGGGAAAAAAAAAAAAAAAAGAGTATCCTCCAGCACCGCAGTTCAAAAGCATCAATTCTTCTGCGCTCAGCTTTCTTTATAGTCCACTCTCACATCCATACATGACTACTGGAAAAACCATAGCTTTGACTAGACGGACATTTGTTGGCAAAGTAATGTTTCTGCTTTTTAATATGCTGTCTAGGTTGGTCATAACCTTCCTTTCAAGGAGTAACAGTCTTTTAATTTCACGGCTACAGTCACCACCTGCAGTGATTTTGGAGCCCAGAAAAATAAAGTCAGGCACTGTTTCCCCATCTATTTCCCATGAAGTGATGGGACCAGATGTCATGATCTTAGTTTTCTGAATGTTGAGCTTTAAGCCAATTTTTTCAACTCTCCTCTTTCACTTTCATCAAGAGGCTCCTTAGTTCTTCACTTTCTGCCGTAAGAGTGGTGTCATCTGCATATCCGAGGTTATTGATATTTCTCCCAGCAATCTTGATTACAGCTTGTGCTTCTTCCAGCCCAGCATTTCTCATCTTGTACTCTGCATATAAGTTAAATAAGCAGGGTGACAATATACAGTCTTGACAGACTCCTTTTCCTATTTGGAACCAGTCTGTTGTTCCATGTTCAGTTCTAACTGTTGCTTCCTGACCAGTATACAGATTTCTCAAGAGGCAGGTCAGATGGTCTGGTATTCCCATCTCTTTCAGAATTTTCCACAGTTTATTGTGATCCACACAGTCAAAGGCTTTGGCATAGTCAATAAAGCAAAAATAGATGTTTTTCTGGAACTCTCTTGCTTTTTCGATGATCCAGAGGATGTTGGCAATTTGATTGGTTCCTCTGCCTTTTCTAAAACCAGCTTGAACATCTGGAAGTTCACAATTCACGTATTAAATACCTGTTGATTAATTAATGCTTGATCAGTGGCAGGAAAAAATGCAATTGTTTTTCAGAGAAAATTATTTCCTAATAAAGTCCTTCCATAATTAATTCCCTCTGGCTAGTGCCCAAGGCCCTTCTGCCTCTGAGAAGAGCAAACAGCATTTATTGAAATCCCAAAATGCTTACTCTGAGATAGCTCTGTCCTTCCATACAATTAACAGCTCTGTGAAAAGGCAGTGAGCTAACTATCTGGGTATCCCATGGCATTGACAGATTTAAAGGAATATTTTTTTTCCTTTATTCTAAAATCTACTGTGATCAAAGAAGACTCAAGGGTGTCAAGAATAAAAACAAGCTAACGCAATTTGTATTGAATTTTGAAAAATCTTTCCCTGTAGCCATGGGTAACTGGATAAGAAAACACTAAACAAGTCCCCTTGGGGATATTACATGATGGTATTCAATTTTATATCCTGCCTCCTGCATTGGGGATTTTTGTAAGCTACAGACAGACTCTAAAGAGACAGACTTATATAAATAGAGCATTGCTCAGTGATGAGGTTACCCTTGGCTATAAAGCAAAATGACTTCTAAACAGATCATGACAAAGAAAAAGAAAGAGGAGATGGAGGGATAGAGAGGGGAAAGTAAGGAGGGAAAAAGAGAGAGGGAGGGAAGAAAGAAGACGGAAGGAAGGGAAAAAGAAAGGGGGGGTTGACTTCTTGTGTCAGCAGTATAAGAAAAAGCAGTAAGTATTTTAAAGGTTACTCATAATGCTCCAACGAGTCACATATGAAATTATTTCAGATAAAGCAGGAAATCGTGATGATAAATATTCAATTTACTTTCCAACAGAGTAATGAAATTCCCTCCTACACTCCCTCTGCTCTCTTTTACTCAGATCAAAGAGCAAAACAGGGTAGTTTTGATTTCTTGCTTCAAGAGATATGGAAAAGAAATGTTACATGATTAGATAAAATTTTCCTTCACTGGTGAGTAAGGTTCCTATGTAACTATAAAAATCAGAAAGCCCTCTGTTAGCAGACTCGCTACTTAATTAAGGTCTGATGTTCAATGTCGATGTTCAATATGCTAATTATATGCTTAAGAACACCCATTATAATTTTTAATCTGCCACTCTGCTAGATACGGTACCTTCTAGATCTATAATTACATACCCAAGGAATCTTAAAATACTCTACAGTTGCCTTTTCCCAGTCGAGTCACATCATTCATGTAGTGAACATAATTTTTGGTTGTGTAACCACAAAAACATATTGGGACTTCTTCCCCATTTATGCTAGAAATTTTCAGACACATCCCTAACTCTACATATGAAATATTCATCTCTTTTGTTGTTGTTGTTTCATCTAAGGAATTCTTCTTTTTCATCAGGCAGAATAACGTCCTCAGAGACCTCAGAATTGTAAAAAAAGAGTTCCTCTTCTGATGAGGGAAGCAGAAGGGAAGACAAATAACCAGAGAGACTAGAGGGTCTTATCTCTAGGCTAGACTGTGACTTCTGGAAATTCTAGGATGCCTGCTGTCACAGTCCCTGGGATTTAAAAACAAGTGTAAATGTAAGAATGACACTCAACAGGCTCCACACTTCCCCCTGCTCCTAGTAATGCATATTTCAGAAAAGCCAGGATCCCTGTATTCATATTAACCATTTCCTATCATCCCCTTTGTGGCTGCTGCTGCTGCTGCTAAGTCACTTCAGTTGTGTCCAACTCTGTGTGACCCCATAGATGGCAGCCCACCAGGCTCCCCCATCCCTGGGATTCTCCAGGAAAGAACACTGGAGTGGGTTGCCATTTCCTTCTCCAGTGCATGAAAGTGAAAAGTGAAAGTGAAGCAGCTCAGTTGTGTCCGACTCTTCACGACCCCATGGACTGCAGCCTACCAGGCTCCTCTGTCCATTGGATTTTCCAGGCAAGAGTACTGGAGTGGGTTGCCATTGCCTTCTCCGCCCCTTTGTGGAGACCATCAATAATACAGCTTTCAACTGGACAAGTCCCCAGCCTATATTCACAGCATCATATGTCTGGGGAGACAACAGCCTGCCTAAACCAACAATATAGTTATCTTTCCCTCTGTCACTCTCTGAGGTTTCTAGCCCTGGATAAACATTCCACAAAGGGAAGGAATATTCTTCTGACTCAAACAGACACCTAAGGAGACCAAGCAGCTAGTAGAGGCAGAGAAGGCAGCACCACTCACCTCAGACCTCCCACATCCTTTCTCCCCACATATGTGATGGCAGCCAACCTCCAGGATGGTTCCAACTGAAGCTTCAGAGGGAGAGGGAGTCAGTCAGTCACAAACTGTCTGGCAGGCCACATAGCAAAATGGAGCAAGGATTCAAGGACCCAGCTATGATCCCCCATCCTGGAACTCCCAGAAATTCTTTGAGAAGAGAAGCCTGTGAACATAGAAGGGAGAAGAGCCCTTTGAATCGGGCACTGAGCTGAAGGTGGTTGCATTTTTCCCTAGATTGCCAAGACCTGGAACACCTGGCTCCACAAAATGTGGAATTACAAAACAGCAGAGGGTCTGTATTGGGATGGGACCCAAACAACCAGGAAACAGGATAAATAAATGAGGTAAGGAAAGCAGGGGGGTGGGGACTCTGGGAAGAAGTAGTGAGGCTTAAACTAAGGCAAGAAAGTATGTAAGAAGAGTTCATGAGGTTGACTAGGGCAAGCAGATTCCAGGCAGAGAAAACAGCTTCTGCAAAGGCCCAGAGGAACATGACCATAGATAGGTTTGAAGGATGGAAGGTGAGCAAGTATGGCTGAAGCAGTGAAGCCAGAACAGCTGGCTGGTTGGGGGTGGCAGATGCTGAAGTTGTTTAATAAAACCTGGGGTTTTCTGTGAGACACAGGGAGGCATGACTAGGTTTAGGTAGCAACTCAGCTTCTCAAGATTTGCATTTGGGAAAACTGCAGTGGCAGCTTGGTGGAGGAAAGACTGGAGGGGGATGAGGTTGGAGTCAGGGAGACTGCTCAGTCATCCAGGGCGGAGAGGAAGGTGATCTTTGCCAAGGTGGTGACTGCAGGGTTGGGAAAGGGGGCTGTTGAAAACTTTCTTCAAGAAAGAGGAACCAGAACGATAACTTACCTTGAGGTCATCCTTGTTAGTTTCTGAACTCACACCCAGCTCATTAATCCTCACATAAACACACTCAGGCAAGAATCACCAATGGAGTTTTACTTCTCTAAAAAGAAATGGAACCCTTCTACACTATGGATGGGAATGTAAATTGTTATAGCCACTGTGGAAAACTGTATGGAGATTCCTTGAAAAACTAAAACTATCATATGACCCAGCAATCCCATTCCTGGGCATGCATGCGTGCATATTAAGTTGCTTCAGTCATGTCCAACTCTTTGCAACCCTGTGGACTGTAGCCTGCCAGGCTCCTCTGTCCATGGGATTCTCCAGGCAAGAATACTGGAGTGGGTTGTCATGCCCTCCTCCAAGGGATCTTGCTGACCCAGAAACTGAACCCACATCTCTTACATTTCCTGCATTGGCAGGCAGGTTCTCTACCATTAGCACCACCTCCTAGGCATATACCCTGAGAAAATCATAAATTGAAAAGATACCTGCATCCCAGTCTTCATTGCAGGACTATTCACAATAGCCAGGATTTGGAAGCAGCCTTAATGTCCATCAACAGAGGAATGGATAAAGAAGATGTGGTACATATGTACAACAGAATATTGCTCAGTCACAAAAAAAGAACAAAATAATGCCATTTGCAGCAACATGGATAAACCTAGAGATTGTCATACTGAGTGAAGTAAGTCAGAAAGACAAGCATAGTATGATATCACTTATATGTAGAATCTAAAAGATAGGATGCAGATGAACTAATTTATAAAACAGAAGTAGAATCACGGATATAAAAAACAACTTATGATTAACAGGGAATAAAGTGGAGGAGGGAAAAACTGAGAGACTGGAGTTTGACATATACACACTACTATATATAAAGTAGGTAACTAACAAGAACCCGCTGTAAATCACAGGGAACTCTGCTCAATACTCTATAATGGCCTTTATAGGGAAAGAATCTAAAAATGATTGGATATATATAAAACTGATTCACTTTGCTGTACCCCTGAAACTAACACAGCATTGTAAATCAACTACATGCAATCAATTTTTAATAAATAAATAAAATATAATCAAAAGAAATGGACCCCAGTTGGTGGATTCAGGTAGGAAGTTGCCTCCCAGGAAGATGCCCAGACCAGCTTCTCTCCTCTGTACGACAATGCCCGCAACTAATGAGTTTCTGTCTTTGAAGCTGCCAACCATACTTGGAGAAAATGTATGTGATTTGAGAGAAAGCCCACTGGCAAGGAGACCCAGTTAAGGAAGAGAAATTCTCAAAGAAAAAAAACAGTTCTTTCTGTTGTTCAGAAAGCATGACTGCTCTGAGAAACATTTTTAGAAAAATTAAGTAACCAAAAAATTGTGTGAAAATTTTCCTCAACTTTTTAAAATATTATTTTATTTTTTCCTTTTCTACATTTCAATAGCTAGGGCTTATTTTTACCCAAATATTTGATCTGAAGAATTATATGTATATCTTCTTGCCTCAAGAACATCTGCTAAATGCATGAAAGGTGAATTATTCTCTCAGATTCTGTAAGGGGGAAATCTCCATAACTGTATCTCTTTGGAACTAGCAATATTAAAATAGTTGAATAAATAAATGGTATATCTACCTCAGATGTTCATGCTCTGTAATGAAATAGTTCTGTGTTTCACCAGTTAAATGACTGCTTTACTCAGAAAACATCCAGAGACAGCCTGCCAAAGTAAACAGTATAGATTTTTATCACAAATGATCTTTAAGAACAAAAGCCCCTACTCCCTTGGCAGTGACCAAAAAGGAAAAGTGTAGGAGTATTTCCTTCAAAGGAGACCTTCAGGTGACTGCTCAGATATAGTTAGCATGGCTCATTTAATCCTTAAGTGTTATTCAGCTAGAGTGTTTCCTTATCTGTAGTTTGAAATCCTCAAACATAAAACTTATTAGCAGAAGAAAAGCAGAGGACCTAGATAATGGTTGATAAGTGGTATCTGTAAGCAGCTGGTTGCTGCCAAAACTAGAACTGAATATAAGACAACTTATTTCCCAAGGAATGACCACATTCTTTCATCTTGCCACTGTGAAACTGACAATCACAATATACCAAACAATTCTTAATACCCCAGGAAAATCTGTTCTTTCTCTAGTCTTTCCCACTTTCATAAAAGTCACTTTAAGCAGCCTGCTGCTCATTTCTGCAAGCATTCCTTCATCTTCCTATTTCATCTATTACCAGGTCTCCGAGCCAATCTCAAACCACTTGAATCACCCTAGTTCACTGCACCGTGTCATGTACCAACTGCAGAGCTGCAAGAACCTCCCTGCTAGCACCCTACCTCTTCTCTCACCTTCTCTATCTTTCCCCAGCATGGCAGCTAAAAAGATCTTTTTTTTTTTTAATTTTCTTTACTTTATTGTGTTGGTTTTGCCATACAGTGACATGAAACCGCCATGGGTCTACACATGTTCCCCCTCCAGAACCCCCCTCCGTCCCCCCTCCCGACTCCCTCCCTCAGAAATGACAAGTCTCTCTGAGCTTCCCTTTGCTTCTGAAATGAAACCTTGTAGCGCGTCCTAGGCTAAGTCGTGCATGTGATCTGGCCTCAGCCCTTCTCCAACTTCACCTCACACTTTTCTCCACTTTATGAATTACTATCCAGACACACTATCTTTGATTCCAGAAAGTTCTTAGCTTGTGATGTTCCCTTTGTCTGAAATATTCTGATATCTGATCTTCATCTGGCTAACTCCTACCTCTTACAGATCTCAACTAAAATATCCAGTTTTTCCTGACCCATCAGCATAAATTATTTTCAATTATTATATTCTCTCTCAATGCACTTACATACTTCTTAGCACAGCAATTTGAACCTACCATCTTCATTGTATGTTTACTTCATTGTGTATGTTTGATGTCAATGTCTTCCATTACACTGTAATCTCCATGAAAGCAGGAACCAGGTATGTCTCTCTGGTTCAGCTCTGTTTCCCTACCACAGAGCCTAATACATAACAGGTGTTCAAAAGCTATTTGTTAAACGTTGGATGAATAAATGAGCAGAAACCAAGGCTTATTGATATTTTTGCTCTTCAGAGAGTTTTCACCCAAAAGGTATTAGCATTTATTTCCTTCTTAAATTTTTTATTTTGTTTTCACTGAGGTATAGTTGATTTGCAAACGTGTGTTAGTTTCAGATGTACAGCAAAGTGATTCAGTTATGCATATACATATATTCATTCTGTCGTAGATTTTTCTTCATTCTTTTAAGATTAGCAGAATATACAGAAGTATGTAGTTGAGTTAAATAGGCTTGTGTTCAAATACTGCTCATCATACCAATTAACTGCTCTATAACTTGGGGAAGTTTCTTCCCTCTCTGCATCTTGGATTTTTAAACTGTATAACTGGGATAATATATTCTGTGTAACGGTGAAATAGAGCAGGACTGTATGGTCCTGGACCCCCATGTCTCCTGCTTGCCTTTTGTCTGTGGAAAGCTTTAGACAGATAAGTTTAATCAGGGAAATGAGAAAATGCAGAAACAAAAGAAAACAGTCAAAAGAGACCAAATAATAATAATATAGTCATTAAGAATAGTCAAAGGCCTTTAGTTCCTTCTCAAGAACTATCAATAATATTCTGAGCCATATCCTGTGAGCTGTTTTGCAGATACTGAAACCCCCATCAGGTGGGAAAAGTTAACTACATGATGACAAGACATGAGCTGCTACCAAGAACTGGCCTCAAGAAAGGGAAACAAACTGACCCTGAAACTGAAGATTGTGCTGTAATTAGTCGCTCAGTCCTGTCTAATTCTTTGTGACCCATAGACTGTAGCCCACCAGGCACCTTTGTCCATGGAGATTTTCCAGGCAGGAATACTGGAGTGAGTTACCATGCTCTCCTCCAGGGGATCATCAAGCCAACCCAGGAATCAAAACCAGGTCTCCTGAATTGCAGGTGGATTCTTTATCATCTAACCCACCAAAGAAGCCAGGAACTGAACATTAACTGTACTTAAATAAATCAAGATGACATAGGTCAGACCACTGATGACCAATTTCAAAATGACTATCAGAGCCAACTGTGCTATTTCTACATGTAGCCTATCCCTCTTACCTCCTGGTTGCCGGCATCCAAAATAAAGCAAACTTTCCTTTCTACCAACCTGGCCTCTTTGCTAGCTTCTGAGTGGCAAGTATCCAGACCCCACTTTCAGTTAAAATAGTAGATTAAAGATGTTTTCTACTTTTTCTTGCAGTTTTATTGTATTTCTCAATGTTTTTTAATCAGAAAAGAACAGTAAGTATTATTTTAGAAAATGGCTGTTTTTGAAAAGTTATTGTGAAAATTACTGTTTCTACTAACTGATGAAATCAGATAGTATATTAATTATCTAGTGCTGAGTAACAACCAACCCCCTCAAAAAAAACTTAGTAATATAGAACAGTGGGAATACTGCTGATCTGTCTGTGGCTCTGGGATTCAGAAGGGCACAGCTGAGCAGTCCTGGCTCAGGTCTCTCATGGAGATACAGTCAAATACAACCAGGGCTATACCATCTCCAGTTGTCAGACTAGGGCTGAAAGATGCACTTCCAAGGAGCCTCACTTATGTGAATTCAGGTGGATATGGTTATTAGTTAGTTCCTCCTTTTCTGAATCTTTCCACAGAACTACTTGAGTGTACTTCCAGGCTACTTGCTGGCTTCCCTCAGGGCAAGGAATTGAAGAGAACGAGACTGAAGTTACAGTACCTTTTATGACCCAGCCTTGGAAGTCACACACTGTCACTTCCTCCGTATTCTACTGGCCAGAAGAGTCAGTCCTGACTCATTGTGAGAGACCACACTGGGGCTAGATTACTGGGAAGCATGGACCATGCAAAACATTGAAGGAACTTTTGAACTTTTCTCCCTATAAGATGCCACGAACTCTCATCACTATATGTATTGTATAATATTGGTTGTTGCTAATTGGGATATGTCTGGATTTTTCCTTTGTAGTGCTAGGCTTTTGTTACACTGCCTCTGGTAAAACAAAATGTGTGTCTTTTGTATATTTTCAAAGACATGTCTGAATCAATTTTATTTACTTTAGAGAATGGTTACTTCTTGGCATGCCACTATCTCTGTCCATATTAGAACATAATAATCAGAGAAAATTCACCATTACTCCTATTAAATCATCACTCCCTTATTCCAAACCAGACAAAGGTAATTTAACAAATTTGTCACTCTGCTATTTTGATGTAGAAATTGGAAGTTCAGTTCAGTTCGGTCCCTTAGTGGTTTCCAACTCTGTGACCCCGTGCACTGCAGCATGCTTGGCTTCCCTGTCCATCACCAACTCCCGGAGCTTGCTCAAACTCATGGCCATTGAGTCAGTGATGCCATCCAACCATCTCTTCCTCTGTCGTCCCCTTCTCCTCCCACCTTCAATCTTTCCCAGCATCAGGGTTTTTTCCAATGTGTCAATTCTTTGCATCAGGTGGCCAAAGTATTGGAGCTTCAACTTCAGCATCAGCTCTTCCAATGAATATTCAGGGTTGATTTCCTTCAGAATTGACTAGTTTGATCTCCCTGCAGTCCAAGGGACTCTCAGGAGTCTTCTCTTGAAGTTGGAAAGGGGAATGCAAATGCATATAATAGAAAAGCCAACTGCAATTGAAAGCCTAATGCCTAATCCCATATCCAATGACATCACTGACTGAAATTGATTGAAATATTTGAGTTCTCTCCTTCTTTTTTATCCTCCTTATTAAATAAAATTGTTAATAACAGTCTTCACCTTGCAAGCACAAATAGGAGAATCTGTAGGCTAAACACATATGAAATATCAGGTTGTCTCTAAAGATAGGATATAGCCATCTGGGGAAAAGAGGTGAAAAGGATATGTTCACTGCATACTCTTCTGCAGCATCTGAATTTTGAATTATCAAATGTACTATCTAGTCAACCCCCCAAAAATAAATTTTTAAAAATTATTGGAAGGAACTCCAATATTGGAATATTACATAGCCATAAAAAAGAAATGAATTTGCATCAGTTCTATTGAGGTGGATGAACCTAGAGCCTGTTATACAGAGTGAAACAAGTCAGAGAAAAACAAATATCATATATGAACACATTTATATGGAATCTAGAAAAATGGTAGTGATGAACCTATTAGCAGGGAAGGAACAAAGATGTAGATGTAGAGAACAGACTTGTAGACACAGTGTGGGAAGGTAAGGGTGGGATGAATTAAGAAAGTAGCACTGACATATATACACTATCAAGGGTAAAAGAGATAGCTAGTGAGTAGCTCCTATATAACCCAGGAAACCTAGTCTGGTGCTCTGTGATGACCTAGAGGGGCAAGATGGGAGGAGGGAAGGCTCAAGAGGGAGGAGATAGATATTAGGTTGGTGCAGAAGTAATTGTGGTTTTGAGTTGTTGCAATTTGCTGTTTGATATTGCAATACTTAAATAAATGTGATTATGTTACACATCATATTAATATGCATTTCTCACTTTATTTTTTTTGCTAATGATTTATTATTTGCTATCTACTTTATATTTATTTTAAACTAGAGAAATGATGTTAGACAAAAAGCAAATTCAAGTTCAAAATAGGTCATAAAGTAGTGGAGACAACTTACAACATCAACAGTGCATTTGGCCCAGGAACTGCTAACAAATGTACAGTGCTTCAAGAAGTTTTGCAAAAGAGATGAGAGCCTTGAAGATGATGAGCTCAGTGGCTAGCCTTTGGAAGTTGTCAATGATCAATTGAGAGGATCTTTGAAGCTGATCCTCTTAAATCTACACGAGAAGTTGCCAAGAACTCAACGTCGACCATTTTAAGGTCATTCAGGATTTGAAGCAAATTAGAAAGGTGAAAAACTCAGTAAACAGGTGCCTCATGAGCAGACCAAAAATTTTATAAAAAACATCATTTTGAAGTGTCATCTTCTCTTATTCTATGCAACAGCAAACCATTTTGCAATTGGATTGTGATGTTCAATGAAAAGTGAATTGTATATGACAATTAGTGAAGATCAGTTCAGTGGTTGGACCAAGGAGAAGCTTCAAAGCACTTCCCAAAGCCAAACTTGGACCAAAAAAAGGTCCTAGTCACTGGTAATCTGCTGTCCATCCAATCCACTACAGCTTTCTGAATGCTGGCAAAACCATTACATCTGAGAAGTATGCTCAGCAAATCGATGACATGCACAGAAAATTGCAATGCCTGCAGCCGGCATTGGTCAACAGAAAGGGCCCAGTTCTTCTCCACAACAAAGCCTAACCACACATCGCACAGCCAACACTTCAAAATTTGAATGAATTGGGTTACAGATGCCATATTCACTCAACTACCTACTTCACTCGACCAGATACTTCTTCAAGCATCTCGACAACTTTTTGCGGGGAAAATGCTTCCACAAGCAGCAGGAGAGAGAAAATACTTTCCAAAACCCGAAACACGGATTTTTATGCTACAAAAAGAAACAAATTTATTTCTCATTGACAAAAATGTGTTAATTGTAATGGCTTCTATTTTGATTAATAAAGATATAGTTGAGCCTAGTTATAATGATTTAAAAATCACGACCTGAAACCACAATTACTTTTTCACCAACCTAAATATTTAATTATGACAGATTTGTGTTGTTAGATGGCAGAAACCAACACAACATTATAAAGCAATTTTCCTCCAATTGAAATTTTTTTAAATAAAATCATTGGAAGGAACTCATCTGTTCATCAATATGAAACTAGTTAAATAAGCCAGAGTCCATTCAGAAAATGATGTCTATTTAGTTTGAAAGGAACAAGGTATATCTTTGTACATGGCTATGAAATAACCTCCAGGATATTTTGTTAAGTGAAAACAGCAAGATATAGAAAAGTGTGCTTAGCTGAAGGCATTTATACATAAATAGATGAAACTATATAAATATACATAATATATAAATATATTAAGAAGGTGAATATATATTTATACATATAAATATATGTAATAATATATTTTAAAATAATCGGTTATCTATAGGGATTCCCTGGCGGCTCAGACGGTAAAGCACCTACCCGCAGTGCGGGAGACCTGGGTTCGATCCTCGGATCAGGAAGATCCCCTGGAGAAGGAAATGGCCACCCACTCCAGTACTCCTGCCTAGAAAATTCCATGAATGGAAGAGCCTGGTGGGCTACAGTCCATGGGGTCACAGAGTCGAACACGACTGAGCAACTTCACTTTCATGGGGGAGGGAAGACTTGGGGTGAAGGTGGGTAGGAATGGAAGCTAGATTTATTTGAATATTTGTAGATTTGACTTTGAAACCACAAATATTTTGCATAATTATAAAACAAAATTTAAATTTAGAAAGCAATCCCTGGAACTTTAACATGAAATGGGAAAATGAGTCTGACTCTGTGTCCAGTAGGTGGCACTCACAGTGAGGAACCCTTTTGAGTGTCATCAGGCAGAGGAACCCCTGAGGGTACACGGGAACCAGCCAGCCTGGTTCCCACAAGCTGTACACATCTCTCTCCAAATCTGCATTCAGTGGCATCAACAGTCACTGTGGATGTATTTGCGCCACAAGCTATGCTGTGCTTAGTCACTCAGTCATGTCCAACTCTGCAGCCCCATGGACCGTACCCACCAGTCTCCTCTCTCCATGGAATTCTCCAGGAAGAATACTGGAGTGGGTTGCCATTTCCTACTCCAGGAATATCCCCAACCCTGGGATTGAACCCACATCTCTTGAGTCTTCTACATTGGCAGGCAGATTCTTTATCACTACTGCCACCTGGGAAGCTCTATTTGCACCATGAAAATGAGCAAATGTTATAAATCAGGCTTTTGCTTATTTTGATTTTGTTGCCTTGCTTCTTTGTTTTTAGAATATGATTACTGAGCATTTACAAGCATATCACTAAATTTAACTGTACCTACCTAGAAAACAATTACAAAATAAACTCGCCACAAATTAGTTTCACTAATCACAGTGTTTGCAGTAGTGCTGGTATTTTATACTGAGATTGTCTTGTGTGTAGTACAGGATAAACAAATAAGTAATCATGTTGCTATTGTTAAGAACTGGGATTTTGGAGAGTGAGAGAAAGAAGACACAAATATAAGAGATTAAGTAAAAACCATTAGTACTGAATTTCATTTGGAAATATCAGTGTGAACATAGAATGAATTTTATTTTTATCTAACATCATCATCAGAGTGGAATGAGCAAAATCCAAACTGTGGAAACTCTAGGAAAAACCACGATTTCTTCAACAAAAATGATAACAACAAAATCACAAGTACAATAAAAAGAAATGGATGAGGGTTCAGTTCAATTCAGTTGCTCAGTCATGTCCGACTCTTTATGACCCCATGAACCACAGAACACCAGTCCTCCCTGTCTGTCATCAACTCCCCAAGTCCACCCAAACCCATGTCCATTGAGTCAGTGATGCCATCCAACCATCTTATCCTCTGTCGTCCCCTTCTCCTCCTGCCTTCAATCCTTCCCAGCATCAGGGTCCAGATGAGTCAGCTCTTCATATCAGACAGCAAAAGTATTGGAGTTTAAGATTCAACATCACTCCTTCCAATGAACACCCAGGACTGATCTCCTTTAGGATGGACTGGCTGGATCTTCCTGCAGTCCAAGGGACTCTCAAGAGTCTTCTCCAACACCACAATTCAAAAGCATCAATTCTTCGACACTCAGCTGTCTTTATAGTCCAACTCTCACATCCATAATATGACCACTGGAAAAACCATAGCCTTGACTAGACAGACCTTTGTTGACAAAGTAATGTCTCTGCTTTTTAATATACTGTCTAGGTTGGTCATAACTTTCCTTCCAAGGAGTAAGTGTCTTTTAATTTTGTGGCTGCAATCACCATCTGCAGTGATTTTGGAGCCCAGAAAAATAAAGTCTGACACTGTTTCCACTGTTTCCCATCTATTTGCCGTGAAGTGATGGGACCAGATGTCATGATCTTAGTTTTCTGAATGTTGAGCTTTAAGCCAACTTTTTCATTTTCCTCTTTCCCTTTCATCAAGAGGCTCTTTAGTTCTTCTTCACTTTCTGCCCTAAAGGTGGTGTTATCTGCATGTCTGAGGTTATTGATATTTCTCCTGGCAATCTTGATTCCAGCTTGTGCTTCTTCCAGCCCAGCATTTCTCATGATGTATTCTGCATATAAGTTAAATAAGCAGGGTGATGATACACAGCCTTGACATATTGCTTTTCCTATTTGGAACCAGTCTGTTGTTCCATGTCCAGTTCTAACTGTTGCTTCCTGACCTGCATACAGATTTCTCAAGAGGCTGATCAGGTGGCCTGGTATTCCTATCTCTTTCAGAATTTTCCACAGCTTATTGTGATGCACAACAAAGGCTTTGGCGTAGCCAATCAAGCAGAAATAGATGTTTTTCTGGAACTCTCTCACTTTTTCGATGATCCAGCGGATGTTGGCAATTTGATCTCTGGTTCGGGGTTATCTGTTGATTAAAAGAGATATTTAGCCAATCTCATGGCAGGAACTGTTTTAGATCCTGATTCATTACAAAAAAAAAAAGAAAGTAAAGAGAATGCATTCCTAGGATAATTAATCAAGGAAACATAAGTATTGACTATCAGATGTTATTGAGGAATTTCTCTTCTGTATGATTATTGTGCATTATTTTCTGTATTATGATTATGTTTTAAGAGCATAGTCTTTGTCTTTTAGAAATACATTCTAAAGTATTTACATATAAAGTTGTATTACTATATGCCTAGAATTTGCTTCAGAATAATCAGGGCTAGCCATAATGAAAAGAGTTATAGAAAAATAAGGTTAATCATAAACTGACACTTGTTGAATTTAGTAATAGATAATAGAAAGTTAACATATTAATTGTCTAATTTCATATTTGTTGGAAATATTGCTTCAAGTGCTTTTAGAAATATTAAGTTGCTATACTCCTAGGTCTCCCAGATTTTGTCTTTCCAAAGTTTCTTTAAAAATATAAGAATATTTTAATTGAGATAAGTTTCTATGGGTGTGTTTTTACTGTCATCATCTACTAAAAATCCTTTACTAAGTGCCTCATATGTGGGTCTCAACTTAACAAAATTCACATATCACCAAACATAGTTGTAAAACCATGTTGAATTTGGAAAAACAATTCAACTCAATAGAGTCCATTTATAGACCAAAAGACCTTGACAGCTGTTAATGAAATGCTTAATTAGGAACCACAAACACTTCCCAAACAATAAGCAATCAGAACTTCTTACAAAGTCACACACCTTTAAGGGTTATTGCTGCTGTATAACATTGCATATGCCCACAGAGAAAGATTCTTAAAAACATCTGGAATCCAAGAACATCTGCTACAGGTGAGCAAACAGAGGCTCCATAAAGCCACAGAACAGACAAAACAAGCTGATTGACCTGAGGGGCACTTTTATGAATGGCCCTTTATTAAGAGGCATAGACAACACTTCTACCCACGGTGCACTTCTCAAGAAAATGAAACCACACAGAAGTACAAAGAGGCATCAGCCAAAACCACCCCCTTTTGCTTTTGGTATGAAATAACCTTTCCCAGTTCAGACAGACAGCAAATATTTAACAAGGAAAGAAGAGGAGCAGGTGCAGAATTGGGGCCATCACTAAGAATTCCTTGCACCATTTTAGTCATTTAGTGGGACATTTAGGTCAATGACCTTCAGACACAGATAATGTTTTTGATGATTATAAAAAGTAGAAGGCATTTGGAGAAGAGATCCATCCCTGGCCCCTGGCTCCAGAGTTCCAACCAAATATAAAATCCCCACGCCACAGTAAGTCAATGGTGAGAAACCTTGGCCATCAGCCAAGGTAAGTAATTCAAGTAAACCTTCAAAGTGACCTGAAGGCAGACTTAGGCGAGAATCCACATGGTGGTGACTTTTGGAGCTCCTGACTGGTGTTCTGAAAGCTTCAGGTCATGAAAGGAGCAGTTCTCTGAGTGACTCCAAGCCAGTGTCCCTGCAGATATGTCTAGTGGGCATCAGAACCACCTTGAGGTGATGTGGAATACAGACCCCCTAAATCAGAATGGCAGGCATGACTAAGGAATCTCCACTTTTAACAAGCCTTCTGAGTGACTTTTCATGACCATTAAAATTTGAGAACCATTATATTAGACCAGGTTTGATCAGTGAAACCTGATCATTTTGTTTGTTCCAGACAGCAAAATGCCCAAGAGCAGAAGCAAAGTCTCATCACTTTTCCTTTATGAAAAGCATGTGTGATGCCATTTTTAATCACATATCTCAGAGCCACAAAATTTGGTAGGAGGGTGAGAATAAGGTTCCACTCTTAAGCTGTGTGGCTTTAGATGGGTCACCTAACCTTTCTGAGTACGTTTAAATTGAGTACAGTGAAAACGTTTACCCAAATGTTATGAACATTAAGTGAGCATTGTGTGGAAAAGCCTTTTGAAATCTGCTGAACATCAGTGGGGGTTTCCCAGGTGGCGCTGGTAATAAATAACCTGCCTTCAAGTACAGGAAGCATAAAAGACACAAGTTCGATCCCTAAGTTGGGAAGATCCCCTGCAGGAGGGCATGGCAACCCCCTCCAGTATTCTTTTCTGCAGAATCCCTTGGACAGAGGAGCCTGGTGGGCTGTGATCCATAGGGTTGCACAGAGTCAGACATGACTGAAGCATCTTAACATGCACACACAAATATCAATTGAGCATAAACTATTATAATTATCCATTCATCTCACAGGATTCAGCCATGTAACTAACACAAATCATCTCCTACCTGCAGATTCTGCTGGTAGACCCTGGGCTATTGTCATTCAAATAAGTCAGACATAGTACTTACAGGACTGTGATAGGCAGAGAGGGATTCTCCCTCCAAAAGGGGTTTTTGGAAAGGACAGTAGAAAGAATTATTGAGCTGGGAGATGGACAAATTGAAAGTTACATTTGCTCAGTACATCCCATGGGAGGACAGTCAATACAGAATAATCAGCCCCCCAAATTACTTATCCTCAGGAAGCAGAATCCTGCGGAAAACTCTGGGTCAAGATCTCTACTTGTAGAGACCCTAGGGATCCAACTTTTAACTCAGCAAGTGACCAGAAGAAGAGAGAGTATTTTTCTCCTTAGCTTAAGGATTTGAAAGAAGGCACTCTCTCCTCATCAGTTCTCAACCAGCAGGCTTTTCTTGACTTTTCAAAAATTGCCTTGTACAATTGACCCTTAAACAATGCAGGAGTTGGTGTGCTGCTCCTTCGCAAAGTCAAAAATCTGAACTTACAGTCAACTCCACACTTGGGTCCTCCATATCCCCTGTCTGCATCAGTGGCTTCAAACAACCTGAGAACTGTACATACTGTGATACATATTTGTAGGAAAAATTCCATGTATAAGTGGATCCAAGCAGTCCAAACCCTTGTTCTTCAAATACCAAATCCATTTCAATCAGAAACCCGTCTGTATCAGTGATGGAATTTTCCTCCAGTTCTCTGTTGAAAAGTGAATTTAACTGAGCAGGGTGGACTCAGATAGGTCTGCTTGGTTCACTGGAGTGCCTGGACCTCCCTTTTCCCCAAATCCTTTCCCACCTCTCCTTCTCCCTTTTCTCAAAGTCCTATATTCTGAGTTTCTGCATGCAGAGAGCAAAAACTGATAAATCACTAATATGATGTTGATTTAGTTTACTGTGTTACTCCTCTTAGCTCTATGTATGATTTAAAAGAAGAAACCAAAAGAATGTACAGATCTTCCTTGATTTACAGTGAGGTCATGTGAGATAAACCCTTCATAAATGGAAAAGATCATAAGGTGAAACCACCTTCCATACACCTAACCTACCAAACCTCCTAGCTTAGCCTAGCTTAGAACAATTACACTCGCCTACAGTTGGCCAGAATCATTGAACAAAAAGCCAACTTTATAATAAAGTGTTGAATATCTCATGTAATTTATTGAATACTGTACTTAAAGTGAAAACCAGAATGCCTGGACAGATGCAGGATGGTTGTAAGTGTACTGGTTGTTTACCCTGATGATCACGGGGCTGATTGGGAGCTGACTGGGAGCTGCGGCAGCTATTCTGCTCAGCACTACAAGGTGGTACTACGTCTGGCTAACCCTGGAAAATGTCAAAATTCAAAATTTGAAGTCTGGTCTCTACCCAATGAGTAGTGCTTTTACACCGCTATAAAACAGAAAAGGTCAAACCATCTATATTCCCCATAATGGGATTTAAGGAGGGAATGTCAGGGGTGGGGGAAGGGGAGATATGCTCCCCAGTCTTCAGTGAGTCAGTATTCTCAGACCCCAGAACTCAGAGCCATGCTGTTCCAGTCTCACTCCATGGCCACACATGGCACTCAATATCCCCGCAATTCTATCCAGCCAGGCACGGCTCTGTCATTGTTGACCTCTGGTCACTTCTTCTTTCAAGAAGAGCCCACTCTCATCATCTACTCTGGAGCCTTCCCATCTCTGCCCTGCCCCCCAACAGTTTCCTGATGAAGAATTTATTTTTGGTTTCCTAAAATTATCAAGAGTGACATAAATACATTTGGCTTGGTGCAGCAAAGGGAAGCACTGAGAACATAAGTCCATACTCGGGGACTACAGCCAAATTTTCTTACTCCCTAAGGATTTCTCTAATTCCCATATCTTTCTTAAGATTTGACTCAAATCTTATCTTCTCATGGGGTCTACCCAGAGATTGAAAACCACACCTGTTCCTCACCCCTTGCCCACACTCCCAATTTCTCTTTCCTTTCTGCCATAATATTTGCCAATATTCAAAACACAGCAAAATCTACTTGCAAATTTTGTATATTGTTCACATCTTTCTTCTCCCAACGGTTGTAAGCTTTATGTGGTTTAGTCACCAAGTTGTGCTCAACTCTTGTAGACCCAATGGAAAGTAGCATACCAGGCCCACGGGATTTCCTGGGAAAGAATACTGGAGTGGATTGCCATTTCCTTCTTCAGGGGACCCTCCAGACCAAGGGATCAAACCCATGTCTCCTACACTGCAGACAGTCTTCTGTATTTTAGGTGGATTCTTTACTGACTGAGCCACCAGGAAAGCCCATAAGCTTTATGAAGGCAGGAATATTTCTTTTGTTCATCAGTGTATGCCAAATGTGCCTGACACATAGCAGGTACTCAATAAATGCTTGCAATTAATACTAATAATCTAATAATATGCATGTGTGCTCAGCTGTGTCCAACTCTTTGCAATCCCATGGATTACAGCCAACCAGCTCTCTGCTAATAGTATTTTTCAGGCAAGAATGCTGGAGTGGGTTGCAATTTCCTCTTCCAGGGCATCTTCCAAACTCAGAGATCGAACCCATATTTGACCTGCATCATCAGGACAATTCTTTATCACTAAATTACAGTTGACCCATGAAAAGCACAGGTTTGAACTGCATGGGTTTATGTATACACAGATTTTATTTAATAGTAAATACTATAGTACTACATCATCTATGGTTGGATGAATCTATAGACACGGAACCTTGGACATGGAGGCATGACTACAAATTATACATGGATCTTTGACTGTGTAGTGTTGGTGACTCAACCTTGGTGTTAATTAAGGGTCAACTGTAATGATATAATTTAGGTTGCTAATAATAATAATGGTTGTAAGTTATTGATGGGGCTTCCCTGGTGGCTCATATGGTAAAGAATCTGCCTGCAATGCAGGAGTCCCAGGTTCGATCCTTGAGTTGGGAAGATCCTCTGAAGAATGGATTGGCTCCCCACTACACTATTCTTGCCTGGAGAATTCCATGGGGAGAGAAGCCTAACACAGTCCATGGGGTCCCCATGGATAATAAGTAATCTTAAAAGCACAGCTGTAAACTGCAGAGGTGAAGGGGCAGGGAGGACCACCCTGTGCTGGGCACGGCACAGATTTTCCTGTTACTGTTCAGTCACTAAGCTGTGTCTGACTCTTTGTGGCTTCCTTGTCTTTCACTGTCTTCCAGAGTTTGCTCAAACTCCTGTCCAGTGATGCTATTCAAGCATCACCTTTCACCTAGTCACCCCTTTCACCTCCTGCCTTCTGTCTTTCCTAGCATCAGGATCTTTTCCAATGAGCTGGCTCTTATATCAGGTGGCCAAAGTATTGGAGCTTTAGCTTCAGCATCAGTGTTTTCAATAAATAATGAGGGTTGATTTCTTTTAGGACTGAAGGGATACCCATGTTTACTAATACAGAGCTCCCCATCCCCACAGAATTTCTAGAACAAAGATCTTTAACTGACAAGACATAACCTAACAGTCAGTCTTAAAGTTCGGTCTGAGTGGAAGCAAACTAACACACCTTCTCCCTAAGACCCCTAGAAATCTCTACAGGAATAAAGACATACTTGCCCAGTGGACTCACACCCCATATGCTCCCCTCCACCACTGCACTGTCAGTTCATTAAGAAAACCTTCAAGGTGTTCAGAAACTCAAGCAGTTCTTGGTCAGGAAGCCCTGGGGAGCAGCTGTCTGCTCACCGAGGGCCCCGCAGCAGTCCTGGACGTCACTAGCAAGTCCATCACCACCTGCCATAAAGTGGATAAATCCGCTGTGGTCTGGACTATTAAAACTGCATTAAAAACAATATACATGGGCAAATGGAGCCCATGAGACAAGAGCAGGGTTGCTGGAAAAATCATTGGCTCAGAACAGGGGACTGGGTTTGGCCGTTGCGTCTTACCAGGCC
This sequence comes from Antilocapra americana, assembly GCA_007570785.1. Classification (NCBI taxonomy): domain Eukaryota; kingdom Metazoa; phylum Chordata; class Mammalia; order Artiodactyla; family Antilocapridae; genus Antilocapra; species Antilocapra americana. The sequence continues at coordinate 26,617,413 of ML660197.1, read as the reverse complement.
TTCGTCAGCCCCAAACGTTCAAATCCTACTTGTCTCCTAAAATCTAAAACAGTAGCCTCAGCACTTAGGATCCTCTCTCCTTCTGAGATAGAAGGCAGCCTCTCCTGGAAAAAGCTCTGGAAGAGCATGCACTCAATCGTTAACAACAGTCACCCCTGAGACAAGAGCTCACAGGAGAAGCTTAGGGGCTGACATTTTTATTTTTTAACTTTTTATTTTGGACTGGGGAAAGGAAAGGCTACCCACTCCAGTATTCTGACCTGAAGAATTCCATGGACTATATAGTCCATAGGGACGCAAAAAGTTGGACACGGCTGAGCAACTTTCCCTTTCACTTTCCTTTCACAGCCAATTAACAAACAATACTGTGATAGTTTCAAGTGAGACTCAGCCAGACATATACATGGATCCATTCTCTCCCAAAACCCATTCCCATCCAGGCTGCCACATAACACTGACAGAATTCCCTGTGCTGTAGAGTAGGTCCATGCTGGTTATCCATTTTAAATACAGCAGTGTGTACCTGTCCATCCCAAACCCCCTAACTATCCCTTCCCCTTCCCCCAACCATAAGCTTGTTCTCAAGTCTGTGAGTCTATTTCTGTTTTGTAAGTTCATTTGTATCATTTCTTTTTAGATTCCACATATAAGGGATATCATATAATATTCCACAGAAGGACTGCTTTTAAACTCATGTATTTCTGAATTTTACAAATGTGTCAAAATAAGTAATATTAGGGTGGAGGTAGTGAGTATGAGGATTAATAGGGCAAGTCTGTATTTCTTCTGTAATTTAAAAAAATCTATCATTGCAAGTCTCTTTTATTAGGGATTCTATATGGGAGGATAAAAGTAGACAGAGGTGCCACGACCGTATGGAAATTCTCAGTGAGAGGCGGCTCAAGCCTGCTCCAGTGGGTAGCACGGAAAATACAAATCTCATCCCCTGGGGGATCCTGGAGCCGCGTCATCCCAGGAACCAGCGTCTCACCTCTCAGATGGAGCTGCACACCTGGAATTCTCTGTGTGTCTTTAGCCTCAACAAACCCTGTCCCTATCCACTCCTCAAACAATTCTACCCCAAAAGGCAGCCTGCTGTGTCCTCTGCCAGTTGGCCTGCCTGGGAGCAGGGTGACTCCCTGTCTATCTCAAATGATCCCTTGTTTGCAGAACACCCAGATCTGCTGAACAAACTGGTTTAAACCCTCAGTCTCATTCCAACGGGATATAGCAAAGCGATTTATGAGAAATCACGTCTGGAGGCAACAGGAAAATGTGGGTCATAGAAGCAGCCTCCTCCAGGGGCTGGCTGTGGCATGGAACTAGACGTCTGCCCCGGGGCCAGGCGGGGGCCGGGGCTGGGCTACCTGGGCTCCAGAGAACCACAGCGGGCCCCATTCACAAAGCCACACCCCGCAGCCCAGAGCCTCCGTGCTGAGGGCACCTTTTCCAAAGTGTGGCAACTCAGACATGTAACCAGAAGGAGTCTGCATTTCCCTGTGGTCAGTGTCTGTGACTGAGAAGGAGGCGAGGCTGGCATTGCACAATGACTTCCAGAACTGGAGGCGACTATGAGTTGAAGTCAAAGGGAGATTTCAAACTGGGCTCCACAGAGGCCTAGGGGTCAGAGCAGGCATCCCAGGGGACAACGGTGAAGCCAAGGGGCGCTCTGGGCTGCCTGTTTTGGCTTCATCGGGAGCCGTTCACTATTTTACCTGTTTTCTATCTGACTTTTCCCCTGTAAATGCCAGACAGCCTTGTGGTCCAGCCTCAGCATGGAGTCGTGTTCAAAGAAACAACTGTCTATCAAAAAAATATATAATCCGAAGCAATCCGCATCTCTACTCAGCCTCTAAAGGAAAAGCCGAAGGGGCAAAGTGCATTCTTAACGAGCACCAAGATGCCTTTAAAATCCATTATTCCTTATCTCTGCCATGTTCAATATCCTCAACATAGAGAGCAGCTGCTTTCTGAAATCTTACTGTCTTTCCTAATCCTAAGGCCAGACCCAAAACTTTCCATGACACGCAGCCTGCATGGTTCACCCACCCGCTCCCCTCGCTCATCCGGCTCAGCTCTCCACTCTGCATCTCAGCTTAGTCTCCAGCTCCATTGGCTGGCACTTGGGGTTTTCCCCCCTTGCCCTATACAGAAAAGCCCAGATACTAGTGCAATAAGTATGAATCCTTCTTCCTTAAAAGGCAGGGGAAATAGAGACAGACTATGAATTACAATATATTTTGTTGTTGTTGTTGCTGTTGTTGTTTTTCCTTTTTTGTTTCGAGGCCCCATAGAAAAAATCAGTTTTAAAAGGATGCCACTGATCTAGTCCATTCTAAATTGAGCCTCTGGGACAAAACTCTAACAGGTAAGCACTCTCCTCTATACATTCAGTGACAAGGAGCTTATTACTTCACGAAGCAATATGCATAATTTGGGGCCAGTTTTTATTTATGGAAGGTCTTCCTTAGCCAGATTTCTGGCAGGGTTTGAGGTCTGGCCAAAGGTCCTTCTGCTTCAAAATATTTCTCCCCATGAACCAGCAGAAATGTCACCAGTCTAAAGTTCCCACACTGACTTCCCAAAGACTGGGTAAACATAAATATGTTCCCTAAAACAGGTAAACCCTTCAGTCGCTGACAACCTCATTCTCTGAACTCAGTTCTCAGTTTAGCTAACCAGGCAAGTAGCCATGCCCTGAGGCATTATGTGAAGCGTGAAGAAGGGAAAGATTCCAAAGTGTGAGGTGACCAGGAGGCAAAGCCCAGAGAAAACACACAGCAAAGTGGAGGAGGGCCTGGAGCAATGGAAAAGGAGCGATCCAGAGATGGGCCGTGTGAGAGACCCCAGCCCGAGCCCCAGCCCCCCAAGTCAAGGCCCTGACCCACCAGACACAACCACCCAAGAAGCCTTGAGCTCTTGCAATCAGGGGACACTACAGATCCAGGTGTGCTTTTTTTTTTTTTTATACAATTTTGAAAGGTTATTTTCTAGCTATGGCTCTTATATTGGGTATATTCCTCATGTTGTACAATATATCTTTGAGCCTATTTTACATGCAATGGTTTGTACCTCCCCCTCCCCCAACCCTTTATTACCCCACCACCACCACCACTGGTAACTACCAGTTTGTTCTCCATATCTGAGTCTACTTCATTTTTGTTATATTCACTAGCTTGTTTTATTTTCTTAGACTCCATATATAAATGGTATCATATCGTATTTGCCTTTCTCTGTCTGACTTATTTCACTAAGCTTAATGCCCTCCATTTTGCTGCAAGCGGCAACATTGCATTCCTTTTTAGGACTGAGTAGTATTCCATTGTGTAATATGTACCGCATCTTCCTTATTCATTCATCTGTTGACTGACACTTAGGGTGCTCCCATATCTTGGTAATTGTAAATCACGCTGCTATGAACACTGGGATGTGTAGATCTTTTGGAATAAATGTTTTGGGTTTTTTTGGGGGGGAGTGTATATACCCAGGAGTGGAATTAATGGGTCATATGGTAGTTCTGGACTTCCCCAGTAGCACTAGTGGTAAAGGACTCACTTGCTAATGCAGGAAATGTAAGAGATGCGAGTTCAATCCCTGGGTCGGGAAGATCCTCTGGAGGAGGGCATGGCAATCCACTCCAGTATTCTAACCTGGACAATCCCATGGACAGAGGAGCGTGGCGGGCTACAGTGCATGGGGTCACAAAGAGTCAGACACGACTGAAGCCACTTAGCACACACACATGCATGATAGTTTTAGCTTTACTTTTGTGAGAAACCTCCATCATGGTTTCCACAGTGGCTGCACCAGTGTACTTTCAAGTGAAGAGCTTCCTGTGGGCACGTCCTCAACAAATGCCTCAGCTAACACATCAACTCTTCTCTCGTCTCCTCTAACAATCCCACCTGCCACATCCCTACCAGCTTCCAAACACCGCCCCATCCTGTTATCCCTACTCTGTCTCCTGCTCCAGCCTGCTGCACCTCCTGGAGGGCTCCAGGCCTTGTCCTCACCCTGTCAGACTACGCCCATGCCCAATACTCTGGCTCTCCTGAGACTTTCCCCTCAACCAGCCTTCATCCCCTCCCACTGGTCTCTAATTGTCCGCCATCACCCAGCCTCTGATGAACTTTGGCTACTGAGTAGTTTGCCCAGGGATACCTTCTCTGCCAAACATTACCAAACCCCACTGCTGCATTCTTTCATCCCCAGAGTTCTCTAAATGTGTTCACTGAGTGAGTGAGTAAATAAATTATGAATAAATGAGAAAAAATATGAGAATAAATGAGTGCCTGGATAAATGAATGAATCATTGAATGCTTTACAAAATCTGGCGGGGGATGTTGCAAAAACTACCAAATAGAGGTTCCCTTGAATGACCCAAGTGTTCAACAGCAGCAACAACAACAACAGAAAATAACTAATGAGGTTAATGCCCATTATGCAGCCATCCTTGAAGCCCTATCTGACTCAAGAACTATGGATATTCATTATTTTTTTCCAGCTGGCATCCATTCTCTTTCTTCTGATTTTCCTCGGGGATGGACAATCAAGGCAAGGGCTTCTCAGTGGCACCATGACTAAGAGATGATGGTCCAGTTTGGCTGTCCAGGTTCTTTGCATGTGCTCTGAGTGAAATAATTGGAGCAAATTCCTTCAGGAGTCTGTACCCTGTAGAACTGGCCAGTTGTTTAAGAGATCAGCTGGTACCATGTGCCCTGGATCAAACAAGGACCTACCACTTATTATCCATGTTTCTTCAGTTTAGAGTTACTTAACTCCTCACTGCCTCAGTTTCCTCTTCTGTGTAAAAGCAATATGCAATGCCCATAATAGTCTACTTAGGTGAAAATATAGATTCAAATTCACAAGACAGCCATAGGCTCTACACTTAGCATCAGTTTACTCAGAACCATATCAGATGTTCTTCTTCAGCCCAGAAGCCCTGACAATAATCCACACAGAAGGTGTCAAGTACAAGGAGCCAACAACTACTCCAGGCAGGAATTTCACTGACTTAAAAATATTATGACCTCCCCTTTGGAAGCTAGCAGTTCCTGTAACAATTCCTTAGGCATAGCTTACAAGTCTCCACAGAGGGGCATGCCAGTTCTGAGAATTCAGAGAAACCCAAAATGAGAGCTTCCTAACAGGTTCACACAGTTCTCCCCGTCTGGGGCCCATGTACCAATCAGGGGTCATTTTTACCAGAAGTGATGTTGCCTGGCATTAGGCTTTGACGCAAATCATTGTATCTGGTCTTCAGAGTGGCATTTAAGCAACGGTCAGATTGTCACATTGTGTGGAAATTTGGTTTTGTGAAAATGTTCACCCAAACAATAATAACAGTACCCACCTTGCCGCATTGTAGGGAAGGTCAGATGAAGTATTACATGTCTGGGGCTTAATATGGGCTGGAGCATAATAAGCTCTCAAAAAACAAAAAATGCTCTGTTACTGTGGATTTGGATATCTGCTTCTTGAGTTTCTCTCTTTTTCAAAACATGATTATTCCATTTTTTTTCCTTCTTTTGGACAGCAGTAATCCTTCCAGTAAGCTGACATTTTGCCTCAGTTGATCAGCATAACTTTCTACTGTGATCAACTCTGGTAACCCCAGAGGAACCAGACAAAAATGAGCTCATCTGAATCAGGTGGTCTAATGTGACCTGACTCTCAGGCCCTCACCTAAGTGCCAGATTCTAAAATGACCGCATGGGGGACTTCCCTGGTCATCCCATAGCTACGACTCCATGCTCCCAATGCAGGGGGCCCAGGTTCAATTCCTGGTCAAGGAAATAGATCCCACATCCTGCAACTAAGCATTCATACGACACAGCTAAATATCCTGCATGTGACAACTAAGATCGAAGATCCTGCATGCATAACCAAGAGCTGGTGCAGCTGTGTGTGTGTGTGTGTGTGTGTGTGTGTGTGTATGAAAAAATAAAAAAGACCACATGAGAGCCTGAAACATCCAACAACCTACTGGTCCAAAGAGACATGGAATCAGAGCATAAGGCGCCTTTGTCATCAAGGATCAGAAAGCAAGAAGCGCCATACTGGGCTTCCCTCCCTCTGAGGTTTCCAGTCACTGTGTTTCTTAGTGACTTGAAGACAGGATGTTATCAGACAGCACAAGTCTCAGGAGAGAGTCACTCTGGGCTGGTGAGTTATTGGAGCAGCTCACTAAGGAGCAGGAAATGAAAACTCGGGTGAAGGAGCCCAAGATGCTCCTGCTGGTGTCCTTCGGGCAGAGCAAAACCCTCAGTCCAGGGAGAAGTCCATTACAGTAAATCTGTCCCTAGAGGAGACACAACACAAACCCCAGGTTCATTTCTTTCTCCTGCCATTCAGAGGACAGGAATGAACGAATCAGCAGACCTGTGACCCCTCTATTTCACTGAAGTAACCCAAGCGGCATGACTCACTTGAAGGCATTTCTCCTTCTGTCTCCTTTGTACAGTCACCGTGTCTGGGTTTGGAATTGATAATTCCTCCCCTGGTCCCAGCATCCCCATGTCCCTCACCTTCACCACCCTGTGTCAGGTCTGGCTTCCATCTTCCTGCTTCTGACACTCTGACTCAGACGAACAGGGGGAGAAGCCACTGCAGCTTTCCTGTCCTGGTCAGGCTGGGTGACAGGACCTGTATTTCTTACTGCCTGCTCTCTGGGTCTAAGGAACATTGCCTGAGAAGACGAGCTGTTTAGAAAAAGTGAGAGGACAAAACGATGTAGAAAACTAGCATGTATCTTAATACAGGTTGAATCGCCATCACCATCTTTCCTTTCAGAAAGTCAACCAGAGGCAGCCCACCTGTGCAGCCCGCCTATTGGGCTCAGACTTCTCTATTGTCACACTGTCCTTCCTGGTATAGACTGGTGCTTCACAAGGGCCACACGTTTTCTTCACACAGTTGTCTTTCAGTATCCACAGGGGATTGGTTTCTAGAGCCCCCCTGCCCCCCGCATGTACCAAAATCCACGGATGCTCAAATATCTTATATAAAATAGCAAAGTGTTTGCATATAATCTCCAATATACTTTAAATCAGCTCTAGATTACTTATAATACCTAACAGAATATAAATGTTATTTAAATAGTTCTAGTAAATATGATGCAAATGCTGTGTAAACAGTGGTAAGTACACAGCAAATCAAGTTTTGGTTTTGGCAATTTTCTGGAATTTTTTCCCAGATATTTATAAAAATGGATCACTTTGGCTCAGATGGTAAAGAATCTGCCTGCAATGCTGGAGACCCAGGCTCCATCCCTGAGTTAAGAAAATCCCCTGGAAAAGGGAATGGCAACCAACTCCAGCATTCTTGTCTGGAGAATCCAATGGACAGGGGAGCCTGATGGGCTACAATCAGTCCATGGGATCGAAAAGAGTTGGACATGACTGAGTGACTAGCACTTTCACTTTCACATTTAATAAACACAATGTATTTATTGTATTTGTATTTATTTCACATGTAATAAATACAATCCAAATGCTAAGTAAACAGTTGCAAGTACACAACAAATTCGAGTTTTACTTTCGGGAACTTTCTGAAATGTTTTCCCAGATATATATATATATATTTAACGGCTGATTCTCAACTTATTAAAAAGGTTGATTTAGGCATCGGCAATGGTGACTTCCACCTTCTCCTGACTCATACTGATGGAAGTGATCTGCTTGACGATCTCAGATGGACTGTGCAGGTCCATGAGTCACTTGTAGATCCTCACCTGGAATTGATCCCAAGTCTTAGAACCTTCACCACACGGAGTTTTCCTCGTAGTTATTCTCAGTCTTGGTAGGCATCGGAATAGATCCTTTGATTTGGAGATTCCTTTCCTTCGCGCCCCTGATCAGGTCAGCACATACCTTCTCCAGAGACTTCACACTGCGGCTGGTGATGGTGATTTAATCTGGTGAATGGCCACCTCTGGCTCCACGGGAGTCTTGCTCATGTCTTTAAAGGCCACGGATGCTGCGGCTTCCTGACCAACTCGTTCCTCCACGAGAGTGAACAGAGGTGAGTCAGAAGCAGGAGTGGGTGACCTGGGGTTCCACTGCAGCAGAAACTATGTTTTCCTCGAAGAGCTCCCAGATATTTTTGATCTGAGGTTGATTGAATCTGTGGATAATCAAATTATGTGGATAATCTGTATCCCCAGATACAGAATGTTACCTGTTCTATTAGTTACCTATTAATATTGTATTCCAAAATTATCATCTATCCTTTTAAAACATAAATTCTTCCTTACCTTCTCCAAATTCAAAAGATTCATGAAGTCATGAGTTTAATGTACTATTTTTATTATTTCCCTAACACTTAAAGAATTCTCACTGTATGTCAGGTCCCTCTCTAAATACTTTATCAATATTAGCTTATTGAGTCTTCACAACAACCCTATGAGGTAGAAGCTACTATTGTTCCCATTTTACAGATGAGAAAACTGAGGCTTAGACTGATGAGCAGGAAATCACAGTAGTTAGTAGAACTGGGATTGGAATCCAGGTAGAAGGGCTCTAGAACTTGAGTTCACCTGAATTTAAGTTAACTCCTATGCTATTCTGGTATATTCTTTTTTAATACAAAATTTTTAAGCTATTAAAAAGTTTTCATTTTAATTCATATACTGTCTCAAATCATCTCATAAACCACTCCGTTTTACACCAACACTTGGAGAAATACCAACTGAGTGTAAAAGAATTCTGGATTCAGAGAAAAAGACTTGATTTCAATTCCCTTTTCATTCCTTACTTGCTTTGTGGCCCTGAGCAAACTTTCTGACCAGCGTCAGCCTCAGTATCCCCCCCGTGGAGACCTTAGATAGGAATTCCTACTTCTCTCACTGGTAGTTGTAGAGACTGAAGAAATCATGCCACCGCAAATGCTTTGGGAAACATTATGGCCTCACGTCAACATCATCCCCTCTGATGATGAAGAAATGTTTAAAATTAAGGAAATGGTGCCCCTACTTTTTCACTACAAGCAGCCCCTGCTGGCTGAAAAATCTTTCGAATAAAAAAGTAGATCCTTACATTTCCTTTGTGCTGTAGAGGCTGTTGCTCCTGCTGCCGATCCAAAATAAATTATTTCATGAAGTAAGGTCTGTTTATATTATTCCACTACCTGATGACTTCCTGTGTATAACATTCAAATATGAGCATCTCAGCCAAAGGTCCATAAAGCCACTTCCCCCACACTTTACACTTCAGCGTGCTAAACATCTGCTTTTCTTGGCCACCTGAGTTGATGAGTTTCACTTTGCACCATGGTGAGGTCCAGGTGTCAGGCGGGGACCCAGACATTTTCTTCCCTCATTGCCTCAAGGGGGGTCTGGTTTATAGTCCCATTTCCCCCCACAAGAGCTGGTGATGAGGGAGACACTGCAGCTGGGCGTCATTACCCTCAATCAACGGCCGTGACATTTTTTTGAAGGTAGAGGCAGGGCTGAAGAAGGTTGCATTCTCACATTTTCAGCCAGGTTGGAGCTGTGGCCATCTGGAAAGACGGATATGAGTATAAACCTCAGTGAGGGAACTTCAGTTTTTCCTCCTTTGGGAGAGCCTACAACTTAAAATCTCCTGGTGCCCTCATCCTGGGAGGAACGTGTTTTCTAGATGCAACCTGCAGTAGTAGAGAGGCATCTCATCTCTGTTCCTTTCTGCTCCTCCTCATGATCCATATGAAGTGAGATAAGGAAGGTGATGCTCGTGGAGTGTTTTGCTATCTTGGCAAGAACAGTTACATGCGATGAATCAGTGAAACCTAACATTACGGATGCCTTTGCAACAGCCTTTCGGTATCAAAGGATTTGAGTCCTGTGTCCATTGTCACTATGGGGAGCACGTCTCTGTATAAGAGAGCTTCACCTGATAACTGATCACTGTGAATGAGAGGCAAGATACACACAGAGGAAACATCTCTCAAATCCCACTTGGCTTGTCCCTGCGCCTCCATCTGCCAAACCAGAGCCTCCTAACATGCAAAGACGGCAATTCTCTTACTGAAACAATCTGGATCATACCAGAGCTTATTGAAAAAAATGATCCAAAATGTGTTGCAGCTATATACCAACACACTGATATCCCAGGCACAGCCCTTCACAGAGCTTTATTTAATAACACAGGGACCTTCATGGCTTGATACCTTCTCAAAGGATGGTGGTACAAATGGAAAATGGACCAAGAGAGCAAGCTTACATTCCCTCCTGAAAGAGATTCGTGTACAGGGTACTGCCTGTCTGATGCAGCTCTGTTTTGCATACAGTCAGGTCCTACAAAGAACTGCCCTCAACCTCCTCCATTGCCATTAGAACAGATCATGTATTTTTTTTTTATGGTCCTGGTTGACTCTAAGTAACTCTATTCATTTAACTGCATGGGATTTCTTCTTCAGTTGTCCCTTTATTGCTGAGATAAATTGAAGCTGGATTTTTCAAACTGGCTTCAAAAATGTGACCTGTCCTGGAAGTTCCCCAGTGGTGTCCAGTGGCTAAAACCACATGATCCCAGAATAGGGGTCCCAGATTCAATCCCTGGTCAGCAAACCAGATCCCACATGCCACAACTAAGACCTGGCACGGCCAAATAAGTTTTTTTTTTTCTTTTTAATGGATCTCTCCTTATATAGATACAGTGGAATACTACTCAGCCATTAAAAAGAATGAAATAATGCAGCAACATGGATACAGCTAGAGATTGTCATACCAAGTGAAGCAAATCAGAAAGAGAAAGACAAATACCTTATGATATAGCACTTACATGTGTAATCTAAAACATGACACAGATGAACCTAGTATCTATGAAGCAGAAATAGACCCACAGACATAGAGAACAGACATGTGGTCACTAAGTGGGAGGGAAGAGGGGAAGTGGGAGAGAGATGGACTGGGAGTTTGGGGTTAGGAGATGCAAACTATTATTAACATACAGAATGGATAAACAACAAGGTCCTGCTGTATAGCACAAGAGCTATATCCTATCTCCTGAGATAAATCATAATGGAAAAGAACATTTTACAGAAGAATGTGTATAACTGAGTCATTTTGCTGTACAGCAGAAATAAACACAACATTGCAAATCAACTATACTTCAATTAAAAAATATTTTTAAAATGTGAACTATCCTTCATATCACCCAATAGCACTCATTTTATCACTCCCATACACACCGCCTTTTTGCTACTGTGGTTTATAATCCCAGACCATGGCCCTAGAGAGCATCCTGTCCCTAAAACCTTCAGGCTTTGGATTCAATCCACCTTTATTTACAAGGGATTCTGCTTCAGGTGCTGTGTTAAACATCTCCCCATGCACTCCCTCACTTGATCCCCAAAGTTTTAAGATAAGCAGAATGTCCCCATTGCACAAGCAGGAAAACCCAGGCAGGTAGGGGAAACAGACCTTGCGGTGGTTGAGCCAGGACATACTTCCAGGTCTTCTCCAAGTCCCACACACTCTCTGTTAAATAGAGAACTTCAACTCCTCTTCCCTCTGCTCTGAGCTACCTCAACCAGCTTTAGGAGGTACTTACTCTCCTCTCTGTAGGAAGGGTTCTCTCTCTTTTCCATTCATGCTTAGAAGTCCAACCTTGCCAGGCTCCTCCAGGACCTGTCTTCCCTGTAGCTCATGTTTCCTCCTTTCCACTGACTCCTCCATCTCCTTTTCTATTGCAATCAGATTCCTAAAAAACCACACTCTTCCCATTGTTCAATTCCTGTCTGCTGCTCACACCCTTAAAATTGCCCACCAGAAAGACAGATTCACTTCATTGCTGGTCTTTTCCTTTATTTTTACCATTTTCTGATTCCATCCAGATTTCAGCCAGACAAGCATATGCTGATCTGTGTACCAAGAGGAGATATATCCAGATATACACTCTTATCCACAAATTATTTAAAGCAGCTTACTAAATATTTTTTCCAGGTCTTTTGCTTCCCTTTTAATTGTTAAACTATTCAAGCTACCTCGAAGTAAGTGCAGGACATGCAGGCAATCAAATCAGAATCAAATGACTCAAATAAGAACTAGAATTCAAACCACTTTTACAAAACAAAATCAAATGCACTTGTTCTCCAAATACCAAAGCTCCCATAACATCAGAGAACAGAAGAAGAGTGATGTTATTTAGGAAACAAAAAAATTTTTGCAAGTCGGCCAAGGTTACACATGAAAGTGAAAGTGTTAGTTGCTCAGCCATATCCGACCCTGCGACCCTATGGAATATAAACCACCAGGCTTCTCTGTCCATGGAGTTCTCCAGGCAAGGATACTGGAGTGGGTATTTCCTCCTCCTCCAGGGGATCTTTCCAACCCAGGGATTGAACCTAGTCTCCTGTATTGCAGGCAGATTGTTTACTGCCTGAGCCATAGAAGCCCCACTTTCCACAGATGGAGGAGAGATGAAAAAAAGAAATTGTTAGTTCTGTTAAAAACTTGAGGTAACTGTGTTAGCAGGCATATAGAGGGGAAAAACACTCCAGTGCATTGCTGGCATGAGTGTAAATTACTAACACATTTTCAGGAAAAAATGTATTAATATATACGTTAAAATTAAAAATGCATATATTCTTTGACCTAGCAGTTCTACTCTTTTAAAACTAATTCCACAGGTTTACTCATATCTTTTCACAAAGAAAAGTGTGCTGTAATATTGCAGCATTTGAAAAAATGAGGCAGCTTAATATCATATGAAATGATCTCCAAGATAAGATGTGCAAAAAAGGAATATGCAGAACAACGTGTCTAAGGTGCTAATGATTGTGAAGGTAGGACACACACACACAACTGTATCTGAAAAGACTGTAAACCCATGAACACACACATACACACTTGGACTTGAAAAGACTCTCTGGCAGCTTATACCAGAATATTCTCTTAGTGCTTGTCTTTGGGGAGAAGAATTAGGAACTGGAAACCTGGGGTGGGAAGGAAATTTTCTTTCCTTCTACATTTTTTATGTGGTGACTTAAAATTTTTCTTTATGCCGACATTAAAGTTTTTTATTTTTTAAGTGAAAAGAATTTAAAAAAATATTTTTTTTTAAGCTTGAGTTAACATGACTTTTTTAAATCTCCAATTTAGTGTTAAGAATAGCTGTAATTTAAACATTTGCAGTTAAGTGTGAAGAATTGCTGTAAACTTTGAAAGCGATGCTTGGGCCAGCTCTGAATTGAGGTGCATCAGCCACGAATCTAAGATGAAAGAGAAATTCCTGTTGCCTCCCATTGGTTTTGAGAAGGCAAAAATGACTTAATCCAGAGACAAAAGCCAGTGTTACTAGTTCACATTCATGTCACTTTGGTCGTAACAATGATCATCAGCTACACTTGAGAGATGTTTCTAGAGACTATCTCACTGTTCCATGAAATACATTTCTGTCTTATAGGTTCTGGGTCCCAGGATGTAAGCAATAACATCCACCAGCCACAGGCCAGCCTGTCTTTATAGCAGGTAGAAGGAGGCATCTTTAGGTCAATAAGACTCAAGTCAGCATCACTCCATCATTTAGCTATGTCTGCAAGCTCTCTATTCCCAACACTCAATTGCAAGTTTATGGCACCGGGACAAATCCAGACCTTCCGTTTCTGGCTCAGAATAACTTTGCTATCCTCCCTCAGGGGTTCCCCTAACACAACATCTTCTCAGCAATCAACCTCACACCAATTCCTGGGACCGAGACCAGGACCCCCTGAGCCATCCAGGAGGCACCAGAAGACGGCCATCAGCAGACATCCTGGGACCTCAGGTAGTTCCGGTCTTCGTCACGGGAGTGACTGGGAAGGCAATTTTACAGCAGCTACTGTTGTCAAGTGGAAATAAATTTTTAATAATAAGAATAACAGCAGTGGATTGATACTTCGGCTCTTCCAGAACAGCCGTCCAGGGATATTCCAGCCTTAAAGTGTTATTCGTTAAAGCCAGAATTGATGTTTCCGCCCCACCAGGGAACAGTTCGGCCCTTAATCTCTTGCAAGGAGCAACGGACTTGAGAACCAACAGCAGCTGAGGGCCTGGCCAAGGCCAGGTAACCTGTGAGTGAGGGACCACTGAAGAACTGAGCGGTTTCTCAGCGTCTCTGTCTTTCTCACTAGTTTTTCTTTTCAACTTCCCTGTAGGCATGGTCAATCCAAAGGCATAGGTCTCAGAAACGGTAACATACTTTCTCTGGGCGCCAGGCAATCTTAGAATGCTAAGGCGATTTTAATCACCCACTGCTGCTTCTTCACCAGAGCTTCTGGCATTGATCAAGAAAAGAAGACCACCTCATATGTCCTCCTTGATCTTGTTGCGTGCCATCCAAACACACCTATGGGAGGAGAAATACTCACAGGCACACAATGAGAATTATGTCTTTACACATCTGATCTACTGACTATTCCTGAGCCCTTGTGCAGTACGAAACAGAACACAAAGCAAGTCAAACCTGAATTGATTTTAGCCAGATTTTTTCCAGGAACAGGGGCTTATAAATCACTACCTGTGTCAAACTCTGCCCTTTTCCCCTGATTTGGTAATCACTCTCTTAGCAACTTGGGAGATCTAAACAAGACATGTGTAGCTACCATGGGCTTGACTGGGTTATTTATTTAATTCAGCTGAGAATCAGTGATGTTAGGTTCTATTAATTCACTGACAAACTATTTTGAAGTTAATGCTTCGGAGCCAGCTTCTTTTTGAGACGTGCAGTAAGAAGTAGTTCTCCATTTCTGGTTTCACTTTGTTGTTGTCCGAACTATTCACATAAGAAAACAAAACCCCTCAAATGCTCTCAAGTTTCACAGACATATTTTTCTTCATATGTTTACTCAGAAAATAGTGCAAGCCTACAGTTTCGTTTTCACATTTTAAAGTAACAGCCAGAGGAAGATTCCAAGCCAATCCAAAAATCCTAGTTATTCTGAATTGAAGCTACAATTATGAAAATTTGTTATAGCCATAAATTATGTCCAGCTTTTAAACCATCTCCATTGCACAGATATAATTTAGCCACAATTTGTGTTAAAAGAGTTTTAATGATTTTTAGAAGAGGGTTTGTGTCTTTTCTTTCTTTTTATTCTGACTGACTTGTTCAAGTTCTGTGGTGCTGAGACCTGGAGGTAAGTGAAATATTGATACTATTATTCATAATGGACTTTGAAAAATTCAAGTGCAAGAAGAGCATAAAAGCTCTCCACTGTTTGCCTATTAAAGAAAGAGGAGAAATGAGTAAGCAGTCAGAACTTTATGATTTAAAACAATGGCCTATCCTAAATTCCTCATAAACAGGTAAATTCTCAAGGATCACCTTTTAACCCCAAGACTAGAGGTTCGTGATCCAATGACTCAGAAATACTAGCCTGCTTCAGTCACATTGCTTTCCCTCATCCATATCTATGCCTCCATCTTTAAAAAAACATACATTTCTTTCCTATTTTTACCGCTCAACTTCAAATGGCCTCTTTTGGTCTGACCTACAAGATCAACAAAAACCGGTCAGAACAGACTTTTCAGATGTTTTAATTTTTTTTCCTTATCTTTGTGAGGATGTTCTGATAAAGGGGAAAAACACATGGCCTCTGAAAACCATTACTTTGAGAATTTTAAGGTCCTCCTCTCAGAATGCTCCTTTTACCTTAGATGGTGCTCCCTCCACATGTCCAAGTCCTTCCCACCCTCCAAATTACATTAAGGATGGTTCTAATGACATTTCTTCCCCTTATGTGTGTGCTCACTCACAGTCGTGTCTGACTCTTTGTGACCCCATGGACTATAGCCTGCCAGGCTCCTCTGTCCATGGAATTTTCCAGCGAAGAATACTGGAGTGGGTTGCAATTTCCTACTCCAGGGGATCTTCCCCAACCAGGGTTTGAACCTGCATCTCTTGCGTCTCCTGCATTGGCAGGCAGATTCTTTACCACTGTGCCACCTGGGAAGCCCCCTTTCGTCCCCTAAGACCTAGCAAAGAAGCAACCCCGCATGAGCACCTTAGGACTGTGAAAGGTGATGCTATGCTTTTCTGCTCTGGAGGGAGCTCTAAATCACAGCCTCTCATGGCTTTTCTCTCTCTACAGGATGAGCTCAAGGTGAGGCAGAGGCTAGATAAGGTGACATCCAGGATAATAACACTTAGTCTAAAGCTTAGCTGTAACTCTCTTCTCTGAGGCAGTATGCCACACACACCTGTGGCTAAAAAATGGCCTCTTTTCATTCTTTCCCGCTCATCCTTAAGGCTATCCATGGACATTTCATCCTGACTTGTTGGAGTTGTCCAAAGAGGAAGCTACTCAACAGCTTCTTTTCCTGAAAGTACAGTCTATTTCCCAAAACAAAATATCACTATTACATAACCAAACATTTATAGGTGTAGGAAAAAATTGTAAAAGACATTGCAATGGTACCAAACAACCCTTTGGATTATAGCCCTAGGCTACAGTGGAGTCCACCAGGCTCCACTGTCCATGGGATTTTTCAGGCAAGAACACTGGAGTGGATTGCCATTTCCTCCTCCAGGGAATCTTCCCAACCCAGGGGTTGAAACTGAGTTTCTTGTATCTCCTGCATTGCAGGTGAATTCTTTACTTTCTGACCTATGAGGCTGTCTTTGATTTTGAGCTATTTTGTAATTTTGTAAGTTGTGGATAATAGATGGTAATGCAAAGGATTCTTGTCCATAGACATTCAAATGAATTTTGTTCCCTGAAAATACAATTGGTTGTTCTCTCCTTCTGCAGAATGAGCTGCTTTTGCATCTACTTGTAAATTTGTTGCTGCATTATTGCCTGGTCTTTGAATCTTCCTTTGAATCAGTTGCAATATCTTACTTGTGCCCTCATTCATTAATGATTTAAATATCATCTCTAACCAATGTTCATTTTGTATCTGAGGTTCATGATGACATTCTATTTTGAAAATGATTCTTTAACAGGAGGAATCCAGAGGACAGTACAAAACTTTACTTTATTTTTCTTATTGATTGATAACCCATGGAGTCCACCTCAGGGAGGCATCAATGGCCACCCCTGACCCCGGTCTCTATGCTTGTTCTCTGCCACCCTCATCGCTAAAGACTTCTCCTTATTTTTAGTCATTTACCCCCACAATGGGCTCCCAGCCAGTCAGCTCCACTGAAGGCAGGAGAAGAACTGAAGCATATTCTGATGCTTCAGTTTCCTCAGCATATAACAGCTATAGAAAAAACAAACTTTCCTATTTCTAGTGTTAATGAGACCCAAACTCCAGTGGGTTATACCATTTCCAATTTTCAGAAATTCCCTCCTAGAAAGAGAGTGGGAAAGAAGGGCCTAAAACTCCACCATATTACTCTGTATTACCTTTTTTTCCTCTTAAAAAGGTATGTTGCTCTAATAACTCGTAAGGGAAAAGAATCTGAAAAAAAAAAAAAACATTATATCAGTTCAGTTCAGTTGCTCAGTCATGTCCAAGTCTTTGTGGCCCCATGGACTGCAGCACGCCAGGCTTCCCTGTCCATCACCAACTCCCAGAGCTTTCTCATGTCCATCGAGTCGGTGATGCCACCCAACCATCTCATTCTCTGTCATGCCCTTCTCCTCCTGCTTTCAATCTTTCCCAGTATCAGGGTTTTTTCAAATGAGTCAGTTCTTCGCATCAGGTGGTCAAAGTATTGGAGTTTCAGCTTCAGTCCTTCCAATGAATACTCAGGATTGATCTCCTTTAGCATTGACTGGTTTGATATTTGATTTCCTTGCTGTCCAAGGGACTCTCGAGTCTTCAACACCACAGTTCAAAAGCATCAATTCTTCAGTGCTCAGCCTTCTTTATGGTCCAACTCTCACATCCATACCTGACTACTAGAAATACCATAGCTTTGACTATACAGACCTTTGTTGACCAAGTAATTTAATATGCTGTCTAGGTTTGTCATAGCTTTTCTTCCAAGGAGCAAGTGTCTCTTAATTTCATGGCTGCAGTCACCATCTGCACCATATGCATATACTGAATCGTTTTCCTGTACACCTGAAACTAACTCAACACTGCAAATCAACTATACCACAATTTAAAAAGTGAGGAAGAAAGGTATGTTGCTAATTTGCCTTCCCATTAATGAAAAAGTTTTCTGTGGCTCCACTCTACCCTTTCATTCTGTTTCTTTCATGGATGTTAACCAGTTCTGTGAAACACCAAGTGTTTGCAAGATGGCAGGATTGTTCTATCTGCTAGAAGTTCACAGATCTCAAAGGGCTTCCAATTATGAGAGATCACCTCCACGTGAACTAAGAGTCTTAACACTCTTGGTAGAGACATGCAGCCACTAAGAAACCTGCACACTTTTAGGGTCTCTATCTTGAAGAAAATGCCTAGCCTGTGGCAAAATCACATAACCAAAGGCTCAGCAGAGCACTCAAGCCTAAGGTTCTTGACTTCTTTGACATAGCTCTGAATAAATCCATCAATTTCAGGCTTCCCTTGTGGCTCAGATGGTAAAGAATTTGCCCGCAATGCAGGAGACTCGGGTTCATTCCCTAGGTCAGGAAGGTCCCCTGGAGAAGGGAACAACAACCCACTCCAGTATTCTTGCCTAGAAAGGCTGCTGAGTTACAGCACATAGAGTTGCAAACAGTGGAACACAACTGAGGGACTAACATGAGACAAGAGGCTATCTCAGACCAGAACAAATCTGAACACAGAACAGTAGAGATCAGGTACTTCTGATGGTTAATTATCAAGTTATTACTAACACTCCTTTTATTGTGCCCTTCTTTGTATGAAATGTTCCCATGGTATCTCAAATTTCCTTGAACAGATCTCTAGTCTTTCCCATTCTATTGTTTTCCTTTATTTCTTTGCATTGATCCCTGAGGAAGTCTTTCAGATCCTTGCTATTCATTGGAACTCTGCATTCAAATGGGTAGAGCTTTACTTTTCTCCTTTGCCTTTTGCTTCTCTTCTCAGCTATTTCTAAGGACTTCTCAGTTCAGTTCAGTTCAGTTCATTCGCTCAGTCGTTTCCGACTCTGTGTGACCCCATAGACGGCAGCCCACCAGGCTCCCCTGTCCCTGGGATTCTCCAGGCAAGAACACTGGAATGTGTTGCCATTTCCTCCTCCAATGCATGAAAGTGAAAAGGGAAAGTGAAGTCTCTCAGTCATGTCGGACTCTTAGCAACCCCGTGGACTGAAGCCTACCAGGCTCCACCATCCATGGGATTTTACAGGCAGGAGTACTGGAGTGGGTCACCAGGACTCCTCAGACAACCATTTTACCTTTTTGCATTTGTGTTTCCTGGGGATGGTCTTGATCACTGCACAAACTTCCATCCATAGTTCTTCAAGCACTCTGTCTATCAGATCTAGTCCCTTCAATCTATTTCTCACTTCCACTGTATAATTGTAGGGGATTTGATTTAGGTCATATCTGAATGGTCTAGTGGTTTTCCCTACTTTCTTCAATTTAAGTGCAGTGGCAATAAGGAGTTCATGATCTGAGCCACAGTCAGCTCCCCAGTCTTGTTTTTGCTGACTGTATAGAGTTTCTCCATCTTTGGCTGCAAAGAATATAATCAATCTGATTTCAGTGTTGACCATCTGGTGATGTCCATGTGTAGAATCTTCTCTTGTATTGTGGGAAGAGGGTGTTTGCTATGACCAGTACATTCTCTTGGCAAAACTCTGTTAGCCGTTGACCTTTGAAGCATCACTACAAAGAAAGCTAGGGGAGGTGATGGAATTCCAGTTGAGCTATTTCAAATCCTAAAAGATGATGCTTTTAAAGTATTGCACTCAAAATGCCAGAAAATTTGGAAAACTCAGCAGTGGCCACAGGACTGGTAAAGGTCAGTTTTAATTCCAATCCCAAAGAAAGGCAATGTCAAAGAATGTTCAAACTACCACACAGTTGCTCTCATCTCAATGCTCAAAATTCTCCAAGCCAGGCTTCAACAGTACATGAACTGGGAACTTCCAGATGTTCAAGCTGGATTTTAAAAAAGCAGAGGAACCATAAATCAAATTGCCAACATCCTTTGGATCATCGAAAAAGCAAGAGAGTTCCAGAAAAATATCTACTTCTGCTTTATTGACTACTATTGACTGCTTGGATCACAACAAACTGTGGAAAATTCTGAAAGAGATGGGAATACCAGACCACCTGACTTGCCTCCTGTGAAATCTATATGCAGATCAAGAAGCAAAGTGAGAACTGGACATGGAACAACAGACTGGTTCCAAATCGGGAAAGGAGTACATCAATGCTGTATATTGTCATCCTGCTTATTTAACTTATATGCAGAGTACATCATGTGAAATGCCAGGTTGGATGAAGCACAAGATGGAATCAAGGCTGCTGAGAGAAATATCAATAACCTCAGATATGCAGATGACATTACACTTATGGCAGAGATCGAAGAAGAACTAAAGAGCCTCTTGATGAAAGTGAAAGAGGAGAGTGAAAAAATTGGCTTAAAGCTCAACATTCAGAAAACTAAGATAATGGCATCCGGTCCCATCACCTCATGGCAAATAGATGAGGAAACAGCGGAAACAGAGGTAGACTTTATTTTGGGGGGCTCCAAAATCACTGCCAATGGTGACTGCAGCCATGAAATTAAAAGACGCTTGCTCCTTGGAAGAAAAACTATCACCAACCTAGACAGCATATTAAAAAGCAGAGACATTACTTTGCCAACAAAGGTCCCTCTAGTCAAAGCTATGGTCTTTCCAGTAGTCATGTATGGATGTGAGAGTTGGACTATAAAGAAAGCTGAGGTCCAAAGAATTGATGCTTTTCAACTATGGTATTGGAGAAGACTTGAGAGTCCCTTGGACTGCAAGGAGATCCAACCAGTCCATCCTAAAGAAAATCAGTCTTGAACATTCATTGGAAGGACTGATGCTGAAGCTGAAACTCCAATGCTTTGGCCATCTGATGCGAAGAACTGACTCATTGGAAAGGGCCCTGATGCTGAAAAAGATTGAAGGCAGAAGGAAAAGGGGACGATAGAGAATGAGATGGCTGAATGACATCACCAATTCGATGGCCATGAGTTTGAGCAAGCTCCAGTAGTTGGTGATGGACAGGAAAGCCTGGCATGCTGCCGTCCATGGGGTCGCAAAGAGTCAGACACAATTGAGTAACTGAACTAACAATCCAAAAATTGTCACTGCTTAGCTTGCCTTTCAGGATGACAGTTTGTGAAATACAGGGTTAAGAAAGCTATCTCACAGGGCCTGTGAGTGACAGGGACACTCTGCATTGAGACTCCACATTTGGGGGTGGGGGGCAGTTCTGGTTGAGGATCCCCTCCTAAAGTAAGTAGGCAATATATTCTGCTGATCTCCAAGAGGCTTCCAGAGTTTGTCATGTTTTATGAGTCATTTTTAGAGTACATTATAGACCTCCCTCCCTTCCCAAGGTCTCAGGCTTCACAAGGCTTTTAAACTTTCTATTTCATTACAGTGCAAACAACACTACTAGCCAGCCTCCCGCTTCTCCCCTCAGGCTATGCGGAATTATTCATACTCAAGGTCTAAAGTGGAAAGGGAGCATGGAGGGAAAACAGACCAGGGAGTGAAAACAAATTAGCAATCCAAACAGCCCTCTCCTTGCCTGTCACAGAGAAGGCCTTTGGTGTCTCCTCCCAGAGTCAAGGGGTTTTCTGAGTCGAAGATTAAAGGATGCATTTTCAGGATTCAGAGAACAGATTCTGAAATGTATATCTACCCAAGGCGACCAGGACAAATCACACATCTACAGAACCAGGGTGTGCCTTCAGCTCTGCAGGAGTCTCCACGCTGGATTAGCCTGGCGTGAAAGTTTAGTATTCTGCACCCACCAGCAGCAAGCCAAAAAGCACAGTTTATAGTTTCCTTCATGCTTAGATAGGAAGAAAGGAAATGAAAGGAAAAACCAGAAAAAAGAAGACAAGCTGTTAAGCTCTCTTTGGGTGAGTTGTAAAACCTTATCTTAAAGCAGTAATTCTCAATGGGGGTGATCTTGCCTCCCGAAAAGAAACACTTGGCAATGTCTAAAGATATTTTGGATTGTCAAAACCTGGGGGCAGGAAGTGCTTCTGGCATCTAGAGGGCAGACAACAAAGAGGATGCAGCTAAACACCCTTTAATGTCCAGGGCAGCCCCCACAATCAAGAATGATCCAGTCCACATGTCAATAGTGATGAGGTTTAGAACTCTGCCTTAAAAAGACTAAGCAGTGAAAATAGAATTTTTAAAAAGCTTCTCCTGCACCTTATCTCTCTCTCTCTCACACATCACCCATGTGACTACGCACAGGCCTCCACACTCAGAGGAGCCACTGTACTTGTTAGAATCCAATGCTGCTGCCAGGGCTTCCCAGGTGGCACTAGAGGTAAAGAACCTGCCTGCCAATGCAGGAGACATAGGTGATATAGGTTCGATCCCTGGGTCAGGAAGATCTCCTGGAGGAGGAAATGGCAACCCACTCCAAAATTCTTGCCTGGAGAATCCCATGGACAAATGAGCCTGATGGGCTGCAGTCCAGGGGGTCGCAAATAATCAGACACAACTAAAGCGCAACTGAACACACAGGCACCCTGCTGCCATCTTGAAATTCTTAATAATTTTGAGCAAATCCCGCATTTTCATCTTACCCTGAGCAATGCCTTACTGAAGCAGAACCATGTGTTCTCCACGGCACCCCTTTGGCACCCCCAACATTTTACTTCAACATTGCAGTGTGTGTTATTGTTCTGTTCTTAAGACCTCTTTTTGGCTTATGGTGAAGCTGAAGCCGGAAAATATCCCTGTGCCATGGATTTCAAAATGTCTGCAGATTCCCCTCTCTCACGTCAAACTGTCTAGGAAATCCACACAAGGAATCCAGGGGCAGGCAGCGAATTGTGTGACATAAACAGACATTTTCTCAAGGAAGAGAAGCTGTAGGGACTAGAGAGGGTGTTCTTTCCTGCAAGAGCCGGAGGGCTCTGCTCCAATAACCCTGTAGAGATGACAAAACCCATCCATCCTGGGCAAGCATCTCAATACCTGCAATGAAACAGCTTTCACATCTATCCTCCCCTTGTGAGTCATGTATGTATGTATATATATATATGTGTGTTAGCCGCTTCAGTCGTGTCTGACTCTTTGCAACCCCATAGGCTATATAGCCCACCAGGCTTCTCTGTCCATGGAATTCTCCAGGCAAGAATACTGGAGTGTGTTGCCATTCCTTTCTTCAAGGGATCTGCCCAACCCAGGGATCAAACCCAGATCCCCTGGGAGATTCATTACCATCTGAACTATGTGGGAAGCCCTGTGAGTCACAGAACATATAATGGTGACCACTGTTAACAAACCTTTGAATGTGCTTAAAACAGTCTACGAAAAACCGAGTGAGATAAGAAACATCTCTTTGTTCTCGTTAATCGCTTTTAGCCTACTCCCATAGGTCCACCAGCAACAATTTACAGAGCAGCTGTGAAGTGGGTGGAAGATTCTGTCCACACGTAATCTTGTTCACTTTTCCAAATGGATCCTTTAAAAGGTCCTGTTTGTGGGATTATCTGTGATGCTTACATGGAAAAAACAGACAAACAAGAACAACAAGAGCAACAAGGAATTCAGTCTTTGTTACCGGGCCAGTCTGAGAAAGCCTGCCTAAGAGGTCCGGGTCCCTTCGCAGGGACCTCTGCCGCCATCGTCTGGTGACACAGCCAATGTCCACTAGCCGCTGTCGCTCAGGGAATCCACCTGAGCACTTCAGAGCTGCAGTTACAGAGCAAATGGGCTTTGAAAAAATATTAAAGCACAAATCACAGTCACTGCCGCATTAGCATATAAACAGTTGAGAACATCAATAACAGTTTCCAGATTCGCAGGCAATCTGACTTCAAACCGCACAAACAGAGCAGAGCTCAACCCTGTGGTCTGTGAGCAGGCAGCCTGGACTCCAGAGGGACCCACCCCAGGACAGTGGGGAAAGCCCAGGGAGAGTCCACAGGATCTCATCATAGCAGCTCGAGGTCTTCAGAGGTTTCTGTTCGTCTGCTCCTATGAAGGAGAGAAGATGAAAAGCCATGAGTCCACTTTTCCAGGTAAAGTAGAAATAATGGCCCATCACCTGAGACATACCTCACTCTCCTTTCCCTTTGTACATAGCAACCCAGACCGGATTTTCAGTAATAGTAATAGTGATGATGATGTAGCTTCCACAGGGATATGGACTTGATTTCCACCCACTGCTGTATTTCCAGGACTAGAACAACAGTTTACAGAGGGTACTTAAAACAAGTATCTACATGTTTACAAAAAAAAATGGTCATAGCTGTCATTTATTGAATGCCATATTTTATGCCCAGTCCTTTACCATTCTTATTTCATCTTTATAATAACCTATGAGATATGTATTACTATCCTTTCATTATTGATGCAGAAAGTGATATTAAGCAGATTTGGTAATAGCCAAACAGACAGAGGAAAAATTCATTTTATATTACCAGTAGCCCACAAAGAGGTGACTGCATAATAATAATAAAATTATAGCGCTATCTATAATAGCCAGGACACGGGAGCAACCTATATGCTCATCAATAGATGAATGGGTTAAGATGTTGTACATATAGACAAAGGAATATTACCTGGCCATTAAAAAGGAACAAAACTGGGTCATTCATAGAGATGCAAATGGACCTGTAGTCTGTCGTAGAGAATGAAGTAAAGTCACAAAGAAAAACAAATGTTTATATTAATGCATATATATGGAAACTAGAGAGATGGTACAGATGAACGCATTTGCAGGGCAGGAATAGAGACACAGATGTAGAAAATGGATGTGTGGACACACAATGAGGGAAGAGGAGGGCGGGATGAACTGGGAGGTTGAGATCAATATAGACATACTTCCGTGTGTAAAATCATCATGGGAACCGGCTGTATAGCACAGAAAGCTCACCTTCGTGCTCCGTGGTGACCTAGATGGGTGGGATGGAGGGTAGGGGGGGATGGGGATGAGGTGGGAGAGGTCCAAGAGGGAGGATATCCATGTATGCTGTTGTTGCTGTTTAGTTGCTAAGTCACGTCTGACTTTTCGAGACCCCATGGACTGTCGCCCACCAGTCTCCTCTGTCCATGGGATTTTCCAGGCAAACACACAGGAGTGGGATGTCACTTCCTTCTCCAGAGGATCTTCCCAACTCAGGGATCAAACTCTAGTCTCCTGAATTAGCAGGCAGATTCTTTACCACTGAGCCACCTGGGAAGCCCTGGATATCTGCATACGTATAGCTGATACACTTTACTGTACAGCAGAAACTAACACAATATTGTAAGGCAACTATACTTCAGTAAAAATGTAATAATAATAAAATCAATATTGAGTAGCTCCTCTGTGCCAGGATGGGGCTCAGCATTAATCTTATTTACACTCCTAAAACCACTTGGTGAGCTAAATATATCTGGATGGTGCCATTTAGAGAAGAGGATCAGAAAGTTGAGCACTTAGCTGGGACCCGACCCAGGACTGCCTCACTGACATATCCTGACTCTCAGGATACACATCGGGCTGCACACCTTCCTCCAGGATGTCAGCAGTGAAAATAACAAAAACATGAGCCATCTCCTACATGGAATGCCCCCAACTTTAGACACCTGGATAAAGAATAGAAAGAGTCCTGAGAGGTGGCAGTCTGAGGACTCAGGTTGGTTGGTTTACTGGGGAATGGTGTCTCAGTACAGTGATGAAGGTCAAAAGGCTGGAGGAAGAAAGCACAGACTATGGCAGAGACTGGACTTTGCAGTCTGGGAACACTGCAGATTTCATAAATTTAAACAAAACTCACGGATACCCACACTAAAACTTGTATGCAAATATTTATAACAGAATTATTCACAATCATCAAAAAGTAGAAATGATCCAAGTGCCCAACAGTTGATGAGAGGTTAAATACAATATGGCATATAGATACAGTAGAATATTAGTCAACAATATAAAGGAGTGAAATACTGGTACACTTTACAACATGAATGAACCTTGAAAGCATTATCCTAAGTGAAAAAAGTCAGACACAAAGGCTACATATCAAATGATTCTAATTACACCAAATGTCCCAGACAGAAACTACATTAGTGGTTGCCAAGTTGGTAATGATTCTGTCTGCCATTGCAGGAGACACAGGAGATGTGGATTTGATCCCTGTGCTGGGAAGATGGCCTAAAGGAGGAAATGGCAACCCACTCCCGTATCCTTACCTGGAGAATCCTATGCACAGAGGAGCCTGTCAGGCTAGAGTCCATGGTGTCACAAAGAGTTGGACATGGCTAAGCACGCATGCATAGTGTTTGGGGTGGGAAAGGAGGTTCTGATGTGAAGAACTAGGCGGGAGTGACTGCTAAAGGGAACAGGTTTTCCTATGGAGGAAAGAGGATATCCTAAAATGATTGTGGTGATAGTTGCACAAGTCTGTGAATGTACTATTAAGAAAAACCATTGAATTATACACTTTCAATGGGTGGATTGCATGGTATGTGAATTATGCCTCAATAAAGCTATTAATGAAAAATAATGTTCTATATGCACTTAAAAACAAAATGAGCTATTTAATTATTGAGGGAAAAAACTTCTGGTGCTCCATGAGAAGCGAGCCAGTGCCTTCTTCCAGTCTTCCTTATCTCAGAAATGGCAGCACACTCGTACACAGCCAGAAAGCACTTTTTTCCCTTTTCCTGTACCGTTTCCAAAACCCAAGTCCATCATGAATTACTGTTCATTATATCATCTCTAAATTATATCTTAAATTTGGCCCATTTATCCCCATCCTTACAACCTCCACTCTAATCCAAATCATCAGTCTCCTTGCTTTCAACTGATCTCGCTTCCATTCTTGCCATCCTCCAATCCATTCCCTACAAATTGCCAGAGTGATTGTCTTAGAGTGAACTCAGATTGCGGCTGTCCCTCTGGCAGACTCCTTCAGTGATTTCCGTATTGCTGGGACACCACATCTACCTGCGCCTTGGTCTCAGCACTCCACCCCTTAGGATGCTCTGGGCACACTTCCTCATAAGCAGTGAGATGCTGAGGCCACAATGCTGAGGCTCTTGTGTCTACCTTAACACAACATTGTGAGTCAACTGTATTTCAATTTTAGAAATTAAGTCAAGACTAAATTCCAAGAATCCTGCTATGCAGGATTGCACAACTTACAGAGAAAAGAGAATCTTCCTCTTTAATTGGGTGGTATTTGTTAGATATATTTCTGTGTGTCCTTGAGAAAAGATTGTGACCAGTATGTATTCTACGATGGCTTGTACCAGTAGGATATATCACTTTTTTGGTACGATTCAAGTACTGGTGAGTCGTCAATGCTCTCTCAGAAACATGAAATTTTAATATTTAAAACTTTCATTACTGAAAAGGTGAGCATATAGAACTGCTTAATCAAGACTTTGATTTTATATAAAGTCTATATATCTGTCTCTCTATATATATCGTCATAGAAACATAGATTCTTGTCCAAATAAAAGTTTTTAAGTTCAGTATTCAGGAAAAAAATGCAATCATAACAAAAAGTGCATTATTTTTCTAGCTTGTCTCCCCCTCTGTCCCTCAATTATACCAAACACTTTATTAACTTCAGGACTCTACACTTGCTATTCCCTCTCACAGGACCAGTTATCCTTCACATCTTTGCAGGGCTGGGGCCACTCATCCTTTAGGTCTCAAATGTCCCTGCTCAGAGATGTTGCTGACTAACTTACATAGAATAGTCTCACCTACTTCCGTGTTACCTTATCCACGTTCAGTTTCACAGTCTTATTGTCATTTAGAAGTGACTTTGTTTGTCTACTCTTCTCTTCCCTCTTAGAGATTGAGTTTAATGTTTTCTTTATAGTATATTTATAATTAATTGAACACTTGTTCATAATGAAGGGGTGACTGAAAGCCCATAGAAATCCATACATTTTGAGGTTTGTTAGAAAGGGATTCAGCAAAGGAGACTGAGAAAGAGCTATGTTCCTGAAAACATCACCAGCAAAATAAAAATTTAACGGGAAAATTGGATTCCTGTGAAACTGAAAAATCTTACAATGATTTTTTAAAATATTTACTGAATTAAAACAATAACAATAGCATACAAAACAAAAAGATTATCAGTAACACTTTGCAGAATTGAAATTCATAATATTGGGTATAATATCGGCACAATTAATTTCTTCACTTACTATCCTAGTTTGGATTCAACATTTTGGGATTTCCCTCACATAATTCTAAAGAGAATCTTATACATTTGTTCTGTGTGGTGTTAATAAAATATGGATTAAAGAAGTACTTTTCTTCTGGGTGTGGTTCTCTTTGCAAAGGTTGGATGATTTTCTAACACTGAATATCTCAGAGTCAATAAGTCTCTGTTCCCAAGTTATGACTCAAAGAGGCTAGCAACTCATGCATATTCTTCCAAAGTTCTTACTTTTGCAGAAAAAGGAGAGTTTTGTAGTAGCATCAGTTGTTTAAGGATGAGAAAGGGTGTCCATACTTCAGTTAAATGAGAGGCAAGGAACCACTGATGGAGGACCGGAAGTAGTTGGGCAGATGTCCTGGAAGATTCAGATCCGTGATTGCCCGCAAACCTGTCTTTTTATCCCTCCACCGTGTCAAACCATGAGGAACCATACTGTCTCACACTGTCTCAAGATTCTGGCTCGAGAGGTATGCGGGGAACTTTAGGTAGCTCTACATCTGTAACTCCAAAGACATTCTGACATGGAGTCAGGGTTGGAAAACACTTTGTGAGCCAGGCACTGTGAAAAATTTGGGTCGCAGAAGCATAAAAATGATCAGATGCTATCCTAGAGGAATTCTCTCCTGGGAGCAAGTTATGTAAACAAGTATTTCAGTGCAATATGATAAACATTCTGAGCACATTGTTCTGAAAGTACAGAGCGGGAGCTGTCTCTGCGTCATATTTGTGGTGAAGAATGAGGGAATTTTGAGCATTAATATGAAGCAAGCGCTCTCCAATGTTATGGGCCATGTTCTCTGTTTCCAAATAATTTTTAGTGATCTGCCTTTGAGAGAGACATCTCTTTACCATCCATCAACAGATCATAGAGAGTTCAAAACTGGTCTTAAGAGGCCCATGTACCTCTAGTGCTCAGTTTGCTAAAAGTATAGTGATAATGAAAGGAAGCTGTAAGAGCTTCATAAGTTGTGTTAAATGACATCCCAGGCTGTATGCTGTGTGAGGAGAAACCAACCTGCCATGGTTGGCATGTGAGTGTTGCCTGGGGTTGCTAGAGGAGGGCTCAGAGACTTTATTAAAAGTAGGGAATGACGAGTAGTTTTGAAGATGGATGATGACCAACGATAGACACAAAGAGTTAGCATAGGTTTTATTTAAAAATATTTGGGCTCTGTGAATATAGTGAGATGTATAAGGAAATTCGTATAGGGGTATTTTCAGATTGCAAATGCAAGCTGGAAAGGACCTTGTACTGTCCTTGATATGGGCAACCTACAATTGTATGCCCAAGGGATCACAAGTATCTCTTGATAGTTTTGAATTTTTTATAGAATAAAATGCCTAAAAATATATATACATTTACAAAACTCACAGCTATTGTAAATCTATCTTTAAATTTAATGGTAAATTTTTCTCTCTTTAGATGATTCCTGAAAATACATTTCAAAAGCTTTTGAAAATGTATATGCAGGGGTGGTCTTCAAAAGAGATATGCAAGCCAAGCTGGCAGAAATTGAAGAGTCCCATCCTAGAAATACTTTTTGGAAACAGAAATGGGTTTGAATGGGACTGTACCATGAATTAGCCGGATCAATCTGGGGAGTTCCCTAGCCTCTCTGATCCTCAATTTCACTATCTATAAAATATACATGGGGACTTTCCTGGTGTTCCAGTACTTAAGAATCCACCTTCCATTGCAGAGGATGCAAGTTGGAAAAATATCCCACGGGCTGCAGGGCAACTAACCCCATGAACCACAACAAAGACCCAATGCAGCCAAAATAGAAATTAATTAATTACATAAAATTTTGAAAGGCGAGGAGTCACATTTGCCCAAAAAAGTAGAATTGCAAAACCTACCTAAGAGGAAGATAAAGTAGATAATTATGTAAAGTTTGGTGGTTTTCAAAGTGATGAGATAGTTGGTGGGGTTTGCTCTACTAGTCTTTCTACTTTTGTGATAAAACTTTTTTAAAGTGAAAAGTTTGGAGGGTTATAGTGAAAAACCAGTAATGGAGACGGTAAAAGGATAAGTGATTGTCAGTGCTTAGGGAGAAAGGAAGAATGAATCCTAGGAAGAAGGAGGAATTTTAGGGCAGTGAAAATATTCCGTATGACACGGTAATGGTAAATGCATGTCATTATGCATTTGTCCAAACCCATAAACTGCACAACACCAGCAGTGAATCCTCATGTAAACTACGGACTCTGAGTGATAATGACATGACAGAGTAGGTTCAACAGTGGTAGCAAAGGGACTGCTCTGGTGAGAGCTGTTGACGATGTGGGAGGCTGTGTGTGATGGGGAAGAAAGAGTGTATGGGAAACCTCTGCACCTTCTGCTCTATTTTTCTGATGAACCTAAAACTGCTCTAAAAACTAAAACCTACAAAAAGAAAAAAAAAATTCATAATGCCACCAACAACGTGATCTGCTGAGTAATAAATGCACCATTAAGCAGATATTCTATTATAATGTTCAAATAAATTCCAAAGGTGGAAATAATCTAGTACATCAGAGAACTAGGTAAAGAAACAAGGAGGATTGGGGCTTCCCTGAAGGATTCGTAAAGAATCCTCCTGCCAGTGCAGGAGACTCAGGCTCAATCCCTGATCCAGGAAGATTCCCACATAACGTGGAGCAGCTAAACCTATGTGCCACAACTATTGAGTCTGTGCTCTAGAGCCTGGGAGCCACAACTCTTCAAGCCCTGGTATCTTAGAACCTGTACTCTGCAACAAGAGAAGCCAGTGTAATGAGAAACCCTCGTACTGCAATTAGAGAAAAGCCCGTGAAGCATCAAAGACCCAGCACAGCCAAAAAAAATGACCTAAAGAAATAAATGTTAAAGAAAAAAAGAAACAAGTAGACTTGAGGGGAAGTGGAATGTTTTCTTCATCAGAAACTGTTAGATACACCCTGGAAAAGGAAATGGCAACCCACTCCAGTATTCTTGCCTGGAAAATCCTATGAACAGAGGAGCCTATAAGACCATGGCATGAAAAGAGTGAGATGCAACTGAGCATCCACGCATGTATCTTAACGTGGTAAAAAATAGTGTATAAAAACCCTGCAGCAAACATCATATTCAACAGTGAGTAGCTGAACATTTTTCTCCTAAGATCAGGAACAGAGCAAAAATGCCTACTCTCACAGTTAATATTCAACATATTATTCCCATATCCCATATATTATGGGATTCCTAGTCAGATCAATCAGGCAGGAAAAAATTATACAGGCGTTCAAATTGGAAATAAAGAAGTAAAATTAACTCTTAAAAAAAAAGAAACTGATGCAAAAATGATCTTATTTACAACCCCACGTGTGAGCTAATTGACATTCATGCATCTACATCTCTCCATTTTCTGCCAATTGTCAAATGTTCTGTAGAAAAAGACCACCTCTGGAATTTATTAAGAGGAAAAAAACCCTCTAAATCAGTCATTAAAAGAGAGGAAAATTAACAGAACTTTGCATATTTACTCAGGCTTTTTTTTTTTTTCTTTAATTGCATCTCCTGGCAGAGACCAGAGTAAAACGCGATGTCAACAGACAACAGAGTGAGTCAATAGCGCCATCTAGTGTTCAATCAGGTTCTTTCCGCAAAGCCTTTGAATGGCGACTGGAGGATCCACATGTAATTGTAAGAAGCAAATTTGTAACTTTTAACAAACCAACCAACCGAGACCATCCAGAGGCACTCACCTGAGTATTTACAGTGCTGTTTCTACAGACGTTCACAGGGAAAGCATGCAGGTTGTCCTAATTCCAGAGACACTCAACACCTGGAAGCCTTGGAGCATAACTGAAGCTAAGGAGTTGGTTCATCCCTTTTGCCTCAGCCTTCCCTGTTTGTATGCAAAGATTGGATGATAAGAGAGCCCCAGGGTAAAGGGCCCAGGGTAATTGCTTAACAGACTTGTCTCGGAGTAAATGCAAAAGATCTTATTTAACTTTGGGAAATAATCTTGGTTTTCCATTAACTTTTTCTTGACATCTTGAACTTCTCAATGAATAGCAAATTCTGAGGGGAACCATTTAACCTATTGCATTCTATAAATAAGGGGTTATTTTTTATCTATGCAGGCAGTGGTTTTCCTCTTTTTCCACATTTTTTGAAATATAATTGACATCCAGCACTGCAGAAGTTTAAGGTGTACAACATAATGATTGACTTATATGCATTATGAAATGATTACCAACCATAGGCTTAGTGCACGTCTCATATAGATACATTAAAGAAATAGAAAAAATTTTTTCCTTGTGACAAGGCCAGTAATTTTTAATATTTTTTTAACAGTGGAACCATTTCTGAGAAAAATGAAATATTTGGAATGACAATTTACAAAGAATTGATAAATTAGGTTAAAATAACCCTTAACCCTTAAGATGTGGTTGTCCCTTTGACAACCTAGGGTATCACCAATCTTTGTAGTGAAATTACAGCTCCCTCCCACCGCTTCTGCCTCTGCAAAGCCACAGCCAACACACTAAGATTATGACCATTGCTAACAACAGACAAACAATTAATCTCAAAAATATACAAACAACTCCTGCAGCTCCATTCTAGAAAAATAAACAACCCAATTAAAAAGTGGGCCAAAGAACTTAACAGACATTTCTCCAAAGAAGATATAAAAATGGCTAACAAACACATGAAAAGATGTTCAACATCACTCATTATCAGAAAAATGCAAATCAAAACTACAATGAGGTACCACTTTACACCAGTCAGAATGGCTGCCATCCAAAAGTCTACAAGCAATAAATGCTGGAGAGGATGTGGAGAAAAGGGAACCCTCTTACACTGTTGGTGGGAATGCAAACTAGTACAGGCACTATGGAAAACAGTGTGGAGGTTCCTTAAAAAGCTGCAAATAGACCTGCCATATGACCCAGCAATCCCACTGCTGGGCATATACACCGAGGAAACCAGAATTGAAAGAGCCACGTGTACCCCAATGTTCATCGCTGCATTGTTTACAATAGCCAAGACTTGGAAACAACCTAGATGCCCATCAACTGACGAATGGATAAGAAAGCTGTGGTACATATACACAATGGAATATTACTCAGCATTAAAAAAAAATTCATTTGAAGCAATTCTACTCAGATGGACGAAACTGGAGCCCATTATCCAGAGTGAAGTAAGCCAGAAGCAAAAACAACAATATAGTATATTAACGCATATATATGGAATTTAGAAAGACGGTAACGAGAACCCAACATACGAGACAGCAAAAGGAACGCAGATGTATAGAATAGACTCGTGGACTTTGTGGATGAGTGTAAGGGTGGGATGATATGGGAGAAGGGCATTGAAGCATGTTAATTTTCATATGTCTAGTCAATCGCCAGCCCAGGACTGATGCTCGGGGCTGGTGCAGCGAGATTTCCCGGG
>ML660197.1:26353504-26583741 GCA_007570785.1 Antilocapra americana | reverse complement strand
GTTCCGGAGGGGAAGCATATGTAAACCCATGGTGATATCATGACAATGTATGGCAAAAACAATTAAAAAAAATAATAAATTTAAAAAAAATAAAATAAAAAAAATAAAAGTGTAAGGAAGAAGCCAAAAAAAAAAAAAAAAGATTATGACCATTGCTGTAGAAGGCACCGACCTTGCACACAGAGCTCATGCTTATGAGCTGTCGATGCCACTGGTGCCAACACTGCAGACATCTCCCGGTGTCCCATGGGGGCACAGAAAATAGCTTGTGTAACTTTTTCTCTATTTTTTGCATCTTCTCACTTTAAAATTCAGAAATGAGGCCAGAGTGAGAAAGGAGAAGGAAAATGCCGGTTGCAAACCTAGCAAGGCTCAGAGTTCCTCGCCTCCATCACTCACCCTTCGTTCTTGAAGCAAACTCTGCCTCTCCACTCTCTCATCCCTCAGAATGCAGGCTTCCCTCCTTCTAATATTAACTTAATATCTTCCATATGCCAGCCATCCTATTAGGCACAAGGAATAGATCAATGAGCAAAGATAGATGTGGTGCCCACCAGCATTGTGGGGGCTAGCATTTTATGGAGCAGGCAACCGCCCATTTAATAATCACATAGCCAAATTCAAGATGATGACTGGGCTAAGAACCATGGAGGAGAAGTGCATCTTGTCCTAAGAGGACGTGTTTTACAGTGGAGTCTCTGTTAATCTCTAGGGTTAGGGAAGGCTGTGTTGATGAACTTGGATTGAACTGAAACATGAAGATCTAAAGAATGAGTGGAAGTTAGGAGCAGTAACAAGCTGAGAGGGAGATGCCTGCAGGGAGCTGGAGAGTGTTCCAAACAAAGAACACTACACGCTCAGGCTAAGAGGGAAGAGAGAGCAGAGTCTATGCTATTAGAAGGCCACCTGATGTGAAGAGCTGACTCATTTGAAAAGACCATGATGCTGGGAAAGATTGAGGGCAGGAGGAGAAGAGGACGACAGAGGTTGGATGGCATCACCGATTCAATGGACATGGATTTAGGTGAACTCCGGGAGTTGGGGATGCACAGGGAGGCCTGGCGTGCTGCGGTTCATGGGGTCGCAAAGAGTCACACATGGCTGAGAGACTGAACTGAACTGTAACCAGCCTGCAGAGTGAAGCTGAAAAGCAAGCAAGGTCCAAAACTGCAGAACCTCACGGACATGTTTAGGAGTTTGAACTTTTTCCAAAGGATGTTACTTTAAGCAGGAGAGGACATGAACCTCTTTGCATTTTTCAGAAAGTCACTTTGCTATGGAAGAATGGAAAGAAAGGATGAAGAAAGGGTATGAACTACTTGCAGCATATAGATACATTGTTGGTGGCAGCTCTGGGAACCAGGTACTGCTGACTGCCCACCTACCAGCCACCCTCCCCTTCTTGCTCCCTCACAGGATTATAGTTGTTTTCAAGGTGCCCAGTTAAAATCACTCGCCTTCTCAGACTCCCCTGTATTCATGGCTGGCCCAGGGACCCAGTTTTGGACAATCCCATTTTATAAGCAGAACCCTTTTTTTTTGAGTGACGGGCACAGATAACATGCCCTTTGTTCCTTTGCTCTTGTACCTGCTGCTTCTCTGGATGTAGATGCTAACTCGAGGTAGCAGCCCTGTTGGAGCCATGAGGATTAAAGCCATAGTTAGGGATGAAGAGCCGGAAGTAAGCTATAGACGACTCAGTTGAATCATGGACAGCCCCACCCCAGACTTTTTTGTTGCATAATACAAATAAGACCTTATATGTAGGGTTCTCTGTAACTCACAGTTGGGGAATTAAGTTAAAAAAAAAAAAGGAAATATGAATAAAGTATGGACTTTAGTAGATAATAATGTATCAGTACTAGTTCACTGGGCGTGATAAATGTACCACATGTCAGATGTCGATAAAATAGCAAAAATGGGAGTAAGGTATATGAAAACTTTCTATACCATCTTTACAATTTTCCTATAGTTCTAAAATTATTCTAGGGCTCCCCTGGTGGCTCAGTGGTAAAGAATCTGCCTGCCAATGTAGGAGACACAGGTTTCATCCCCAATCCGGGAAGATTCCACATGCTGTGGAGCACCTAAGCCCGTCCACCGCGTCTATTGAGCCTGTTAAAGAGCCTGTGTGTCATAAACACTGAAGCCCACATGCCCGATAGCCTGTGCTCCACAACAAGAGAGACCCTGCAATGAGAAACTCACATACTGCAACTAGAGAGTAGCCCCCACTCGCTGCAACTAGAGAAAAGCCTTTATGGCAATGAACACCCAACAAAATCAAAAATAAATAAATAAAACTATTCTAAAGTTGAAAGTACATTAAATTAATATTCCCAGTCTCCATGCTAATCCTACAGAATCACACTATCATGAGTGGAATTCAACCACCTTGGTACTTAATAAGACCCTCAAGTTTGAAAGGTACTAGTTTAGGCCTAATCTGAGATCCTTGCTACATTTGAGAGGCAAGACCCTCTAGGCCACCTCCCTGGCTGCCACAAAGAAAGATGCAGACCCTTCCACACACAGGGATATTCTGGATACCCAAAGTAAGCATTCAGCTTCTACAACAATGCTGGCAATTCCTTTCTTGTGTGTTTATTTTATTAACATCAAATGCCTCTGGATAGAAATCACGAGTTCAGTATTTTGCCCCCAGATTGAATTTGAACTTCTGCCATAATGATGCTAATAGAGTTACCCCTAATAAAATATCTAGGCTGCAGTTTTGTGCTTCTACAATTAGTAAAGCAAGCATTTGGAGATTTAATTTTTCTTACTTCTTGGCTCCCACTCCTACCTCCATAATCTCTTGGAATAAAAGAGTAATAAAACCAATATTTATAATGGTTTCCCGTGACTCTGTGAAAATTTTTCAACGGGCTTGAAAGAGCGAAATAATTACTTTCTGTAATGGATTGCTGGCGTGAGTATACAGAAATGCAGCCATTCATTAGTTGAATTCAGATATATCAGGATCAAATTCTATTGCAAACTGTAGTAACACATGCAACAATAGAAGAGGAAGGTGGCATGGTGAAACGGAAAGGAAATTAAACCAGGGGTCAGAGGCCTAAGTAGTAGACGGTGGTGCTGTACTGGCTAGCTGTGTGGTTTTGGAGAAGCAATCTGGACTCAATTTCACATCAACAAAAGCAGCAGTTTGGAATGGACAACTTTTAAGACCCTTCTGAACTCTGAAATTTTGAGTATGGACTCTCAAAACCAAGAGTTAGTCTAACACCTAATAACACAGTATTAAAACCTGCATTTATAAACTCAAAACAATTCATAACTAATAATTCAGAAACCAATCACAAAATATAGGTGTCAAACTTCAGCAGTCTCAATCCTTGAGAATTATATCCCACACAATAAAAAGACACAGCCAATATCAAAGCCTATTTAAAGATGCCTTTCAATTCATTTTGCCACTATTACAGATGCTGCCATGTGAGACAGCGAAAACGCCCAGAATGAAAGCTGACAAGGAGAGAAAAGAAAAGCCCCATAAAACAGATGTTTTAAACATGAACCAGGTGTTGATGTTTATTTATACCTTGCTTTATAGCTTGACATTGTTACAATTTCAAAATAGGAGCTCACCCTGTAGACAAAGGGCAACAGAAGCAAATAGACCAATCACAAAAGAAATAAAAGTGGTAAAGAAGCATATGGAATAATGCTCACTCTAATAAATAGACATGCAAATTAAATCAACCAGGAGGTACCATTATTTTTCTTTGCCAACTTTTTCTTGGTATATCCCTGAATGATGACAACGATATGCTGAAACTACATTCTCCTACATCATTGCAGGAAAAAGCATAAATTGGTACAAACTTTTTGGAAAATATTTAATGATGTATATAAAATAGGATTTAGGTATTCCTGTTCTGATTCTGTAATTCCGCTAAGAACACAGGAGAAAGCAATGTGCATGAAGATGTTTGTTCTAGAGAAAAATTGCAAATAACCACTACATGTCCAAAACTAGATGAAAGATTGTAAAATTGCTTCAGTCAGTCAGTTCAGTCACTCAGTTATGTCCGACTCTTTGTGACCCCATGAACTGTAGCATGCCAGGTCTCCCTGTCCATCACCAACTCCCGGAGTTCACCCAAACCCATGTCCATTGAGTCCGTGATGCCATCCAGCTATCTCATCCTCTGTTGTCCCCTTCTCCTCCTGCCCTCAATATTTCCCAGCATCAGAGTCTTTTCAACTGAGTCAGCTCTTCACATCAGGTGGCCAAAGTATTGGAGTTTCAGTTTCAACATCGGTCCTTCCAATGAACACCTAGGACCGATCTCCTTTAGGATGGACTGGTTGGATCGCCTTGGCTCTCAGCTTTCTTTATAGTCCAACTCTCACATCCACACATGACTACTGGAAAAACCATAGCCTTGACTGGACAAACCTTTGTTGGCAAAGTAATGTCTCTGCTTTTTAATATGCTGTCTAGGTTGATCATAACTTTCCTTCCAAGGAGTAAGCGTCTTTTAATTTCATGGCTACAATCACCATCTGCAGTGATTTTGGAGCCCAGAAAAATAAAGTCAGCCACTATTTCCACTGTTTCCCCATCTATTTGCCATGAAGGGATGGGACCAGATGCCATGATCTTAGTTTTCTGAATGTTGAGCTTTAAGCCAACTTTTTCACCCTCCTCTTTCACCCTCCTCTTTCACTTTCTTCAAGAGGCTCTTTAGTTCTTCACTTTCTGCCATAAGGGTGGTGTCATATGCATATCTGAGGTTATTGATATTTCTCCCAGCAATCTTGATCCCAGCTTGTGCTTCCTCTAGCCCAGCATTTCTCATGATGTACTCTGCATATAAGTTAAATAAGCAGGGTGACAATATACAGCCTTGACAGACTCCTTTACCTATTTGGAACCAGTCCGTTGTTCCATGTCCAGCTGTAACTGTTGCTTCCTGACCTGCATACTTTCTCAAGAGGCAGGTCAGATGGTCTGGTATTCCCATCTCTTTCAGAACTTTCCAGAGTTTATTGTGATCCACACAGTCAAAGGCTTTGGCATAGTCAATAAAGCAGAAATAGATGTTTCTCTGGAACTCTCTTGCTTTTTCGATGATCAAGCAGATGTTGGCAATTTGATCTCTGGTTCCTCTGCCTTTTCTAAAACGAGCTTGAACATCTGGAAGTTCACAGTTCACATATTGCTGAAGCCTGGCTTGGAGAATCAGGAGTGGTGGCTGCGCGGTGCAGGAGCTACCCCACTTCCAAGGTCAGGAGAGGTGGCCGTGAGGAGGTACCCCACGTCCAAGGTAAGAGAAACCCAAGTAAGACAGTAGGCACTGAAACCATAATCACAGAAAACTAGCCAATCTGATCACATGGACCACAGCCTTGTCTAACTTAATGAAACTAAGCCAGGCCATGTGGGGCCACCCAAGACCAACGGGTCATGGTGGAGAGATCTGCCAGAATGTGGTCCCCTGGAGAAAGGAATGGCAAACCACTTCAGTATTCTTGCCTTGAGAACCCCATGAACAGTAAAATTGCTTACATCTACTCAATATGCAGCTTTGTAAAAATGATGCTTTCAGAAGGTACTTTGTAACAGAAAATATTTATGATCTGTGAAATGTGGTAAGCTATCCATTCATATACATATATCTTTGGCTTACATGATGTTTTTAAATTTTAAACTTAGTAACCGTATTTTAAGATGGATAAAATTTACATAAAAATCATACTTGTTTGGAATTTGCCAAAAAATCAGAATAACAAACAGAACTAAGCCCTTATTCAATGACAACAGTCATTTGAACCTAAGTAGTAGCTGTTCCTTTTTCTTTTTTTAGGTAAAAGTGGATTTGTTTAGAGAGAAACACTCTACAGAGTGTGGGGGGGCTGTCTCAAGAGACTAGAAGCTGTATTTCCTTTAGTGAAAAGTGAAAATCACTCAGTTGTGTGTGACTCTTTGTGACTCCATGGACTGTAACCCACCAGGCTCCTCTGTCCATGGAATTCTTCAGGCAAGAATACTGGAGTGGATTGCCATTCCCTTCTTCAGGGGGTCTTCCCTGACCCAGGGATTGGACCGAGATCTCTTGCATTGCAGGCAGATTCTTCAGTGTCTGAGCCACCAGGGAAACGCTGCTTTAGAGTTGGGAACACATAACTCTCCTTGATCCAGTCTCTATGCATTTACGCTTGGAAGCATTTGCACTCATTTCCCCTGACCTAAATTTAATAGGAAAAAAATAAGTACATACAAATTTC
Source organism: Antilocapra americana (assembly GCA_007570785.1). NCBI lineage: Eukaryota > Metazoa > Chordata > Mammalia > Artiodactyla > Antilocapridae > Antilocapra > Antilocapra americana. Next base: position 26,577,483 of record ML660197.1, on the reverse strand, counting down.
AAATATGCCCATAAAAAAATGAGCCAGGGCTTCCCTGGTGGTCCAATGGTTGGGAATCTACCTTGCAATGCAAGGGACACGGGTTTGTTCCCTACTCCAGGAACTAAGCCCTAGCCCCACAACTACTGAGCCCATGTGCAGCAATCACTGAAGCCCAAGAACCTAAGAGACTGCTCTGCAGCAAGAGAAGCCACCACAATGAGAAGCCTGCACACCACAATGAAGAGTAACCCCAGCTTGCAGCAACTAGAGAAAACCCACATGAAGCAACAAAGACCCACCACAGTCAAAAAATAAAATGAATAAATCAATCATTTTTTTTAAGTGAACCCTCCCAAAATGTTTTGAATAGTCACATTAGAATTCGAGTATCATGGTTTTGTTTTTTATTATTTACTTTTATATTTTTTATATAAAAAATGTTTTACTATTACCTTTATATTTTTAAAAGACAGTAGAAGTTAAATCACTGTAACCTTTCAGCAGATGTCCAGTCTTTGAGTAAATATCAATGATCTCCAGCAGTTACAAGAAAATGAAGGCTGTGTGTCTTGTCTCCCATAACTTGCAACTGAGTGAAAGCAAATCTTAGCCCAAATTCTTCTAAAGACACAATATTCATTAACAAAGAATTATGGTCAGCTTCCTATAATTCCAAAGTCTCCCTTTTTTCTTTTCTTAGCACCCACAATGTTGAAATAAACATTTGAAAGACACTTGAGTGAAAGTTTCATTCTTAGGCAGACCCAACAATATTTCAGTAGCAAAGTAGAACAACTTAGTGTGAGGATTTTGAAGTAGACAGACAAAGGACAAAATGGTGCTCTACTCCTCAGCACTGCTGGTTATAATGGATTCTTTTTTCATTATTATTAATTAATTTTAATTGCAGTATAGTTGCTTTACAATGTCATGTTAGTTTTTACTGCACAGCAAAATGATTCAGCCATGTGTATACATACATCCCCTCCCTTTTGGATTTTCCTCCCATTTAATAGTACACCACATTATGTAGAGTTCCCTGTACTATACAGTATGTTCTCATCGGCTGTCTAGTTTATACACAGTATCAGTAGTGTATATGTGTATTTATATCTTCATCCTGCAAAGAGGATAGAGGTCAGTCAGTCTTTCTAGCTAACCACTTATCTTAAGTGGTTTCATAATTCGTAAGTGGAAAATCATTTTTTTAATGGAAAATCATTCCTAACACTCTTTATGCAACTTGATGAACTTTCTGGTGTAAACTTTGATAAAGATGATTGAAATGAGTAAACAGCCCTATTGGAAAGAAGTTTCTTGATTAGGATACTTCAAATGCTAAATACATGTCTCTAGGATATATGATAAAAAGTGTACTTACACATTTCACACTATTAATATGGAAGAATTTCTTAAAGTAAATTGCTACCTAAAAACTACTGCTATTGGTTTTAGAAAGAGTACTGATCTATATGTCTGTGCTTTATTTAGCTCTTATAAATCTCACAATTTTATTTTTGTTCTTTTTATAATATGTAATATAGAAATATGTTAATATGTACACATACATATATACAAAATACTGCTCTTTCTAAATTTAACATAACTAAATACTTAGAATAGAGATGCGTAGCAAAATTAGATAAATCTTATTTAGTTACTCAATGATTGAAGGATGAGAATCAGGTTAAGACTACAGAAAACCATACAGGGTTCTAAACACATTTGATAAGGAAGTTGAAAATTGAAATCCCCTAGGTCCAGTTGTAGTCTGTCAAAGAAAAATAAAGAATAATACTCTGCAAGCTAATAATGACACTCTTTGAAACATTGTAAAAGAAAGTTCAAAGTGGCTGGCCATTTTCACTCTGTACACAGTAATGATTTCAAAATTACGAGTATGCTCCTTTCAATGCAACTTCAACAGATTTTCTGTGTAAAAAAATCACTGGCAAAAAAATCACATCAACTAGTTTCTGAGGCTGTCAATGCAGTCCTTTCCCAGAAGTTACTGACTTTAATGTCATAGGTAAAGAAAAGTTAACTTTCATGATGGTCTTTAAGAATGATTCAACCGGGCTTCCCTGGTGGTCCAGTGGTTAAGAATCCACCATTCTGCAATGCAGGACACACTGGTCACATCCCTCGTCTGGGGAGATCCCACGCGTAGCTAAGCCCAGGCAACACTACTGAGCCCCTGCTCCAGAGCCTGAGAGCCGCAGCTACTGAGTCCAGGCACCCAGAGCCGGGGCTCCGCAACAAGAGAAGCCGCTGCAGTGCGAAGCCCTCACAGCGCAGTAGAAGACGTCCCAGGCGCAGCAACGAAGACTCAGCACAGCCGAAATAAATACATAACTTAACCATTTATGTTAAAGGAATTTACAAATAACCATCTAGTTAACCTTTCAAAAAACAACACCTTAATACCAAGGATAGATACCTGTTTAATACATTTTAATAGCTCATAATAAAATAGTATCTATTTCAATAGATAAATGCTCCAGCATAGTTCCACTGAAATTAACACAGAATCACTATGAATGCGGTAGCTACCACTGCAGACGTGCATACTGTATTGTTGACTCAGACACTGTCAGGATGTGGTTTCCTGAGAAAAAGATTCTGAAATGGAGATTGGCCTGCAAGAAGTTTGCAAGCAACTATGTACAGCAGGGTTGGGAAAATTGTTACTGAGATGTCACAACAAAAGCCTCTGTCAATCTAGTGGGGCGCTCCAGAGCTAGGATAACCCTTCCCAGCTAACTCATCTGTAGAGGCAGGTTGGCCCAAATGGGGGGACGACCTTGGACAAGGCAGCTCTCACTGGTTAATGGCAATTCCTTCAGAGAGACCTGGCTGAGATCTCAGACACCAATACTGCCAGCAGCAGAGGGGATGGATATTTCCATCCCAAAGGGGGCAGACTACAGCATCTCCGTGCTGCCTGAACTGCTTGCTTTTCATGGCACGTCCTGGGAGAGGCTCCTCCGGGAATCCGGTGTATTTCTTTTCCTGAAGAAAGGCTAATGGGATGACTTACAGCCCCGCTGCCATAGTTGGTCTCAAAACCACACCAATACATCTCATCTCTCCCCTCCTAGATTCCTGAAAAGCACTCCTCAAAACTGTCAAGGTCACCAAAAGCAAGGAAGGTCTGAGAAACTATCACAGGCTTCCTTGGTGGCTCAGACGGTAAAGAATCTGCCTGCGGGGCAGGAAACCAGGGTTCGATCCCTGGTTTAGGGAAATTCCCTGGAGAAGGAAATGATTATCCACTCCAGTATTCTTGCCGAGAAAATCCGATGGACAGAGGAAACTGGCTTGCTAAGTCCATGGGATCCCAAAGAGTTGGACACGACTGAGTGACTAACACTTTCACTTTCCTTCAAATACAATACCATGTCTTGGATGCGATCCTGCAAGAAAAAGAGACAATAGGTAAAAACTAAGGTATCTGAATAAACTTGAACTTCAGTTAATAATGCACTGATAATGGTTCATTAGATATAACAAATGTACCATTCTAAGGTGCTATTGATATTGTTACTTGTAATTCATGCCTGACTCTTTGAGATCCCATGGACTGTAGTTTGCCAGGCTCCTCTGTCCATTGGATTCTCCAGGCAAGAATACTGGAGTGGGTCGCCATTCCCTACTCCAGATCTTCCCGACCCAGGGATCAAACCTGCGTCTTTTGTGTTTTCTGCATTGCAGGTGGATCCTTTACCGTCTAAGTCACTCCAGAAGCTCCAGGTACTATACTATGTTAATAGAAACTTGATGTGAGGCATATGGGAATGCTCCTGTACTACCTTTGCAACTTTTCTGTAAATCTAAAGCTATTCTAAAATTGAATAGCTTATTTTGAAAAAACAGAAAAAATAGATTGCTGTTAGATTTGACCTTACACTTTCATGGGTCTGACAAAAATCCAATTCATGATGAGCAGTTTTTCAAGTAATGTGTAATCATCCCTTGAAAATGGTATGACCTTACTCCAGGACTCTTAAGGAGTCTGTATTGTTATTTTCCCTATTGAGCTGTCATTTTCTTATTGAGCTGTCCATACATTCCACATGGCACCATTTTTTTTTTCATCACCAACTTTCAATACTATCAGGTCTGTAGGGTCCTAAGCTACAAGTGTCAGGCCAATTGGCCACAGCCTGGACCTGCTTGAGAGCCCTTTCCTGCCTGGGACCTCATTCAAAGCTGGAAGCTTTTCACATCATCCAGTTAAATAGGATGAGTGGTGGTTCCAGGTGGCAACATGGAGAGACCTACCTAGCATGCTGGTGGCTCCTTAGAGGTGTACAATGAAGTAACTCAACCTTCCTTTTGAGGGTATGTTTCAGCATACCACAGACTGCTGGACCCCTAAGAACTGCAATGAAGTGATGGACTCCTGAGACTCTGTAGAATTTCTCTCTCATCATTTGAACTGTCTTTCATCAAGGCCTCCGATCCATTTTCAACTTTGCATTTATCAGATCTAACGTTACCAATGTATCTAATTTTACCATTTATCTAATGTTACCATATAATAATCAAAGTGATACGCTGCACAATCCAGAGGGTCCAGATCCTTTTTGCTATAACAAAGGAGAGGAGAGTCTTAGCTGTGGAGCAATACTAGAAATGTATGCTGTTTGTCCATCTCAAGTGAATGCAGTTTCTGACCTTCCTTTCTGATGGGCATGGAGAGAACGCATTTGCCAGATCAATACCCACATTGTAGCTGAGACTTGATAATTTACTCTCACTAAGATCCCACATCTAGCTCAGCAGCTGCAATTAAGGCTTCTACTTACTTGAATTTTTAAGAATTCGCTTTCATTCTCCAATATCCGTCTAGTTTCAGGGTCAGAGTGGTGAATTGAATGGAATTATAATTAGACCCGACACGCCTGCATCCTTTAGGTCTTTAAGGGTGCTAATCTCTGTCGTCTTTCTGGAATCCAATGTTGATTTGGGTTTACTATGGTAGAGCCTAAGTGACTCATCTTAAAAAAGGAGCCGCCATCTTGTAATAAAGGACAAACACCTAAGTTCCTGGAAAAACCACAGAATAGTCCAGCCCTCACCCCATGTCGCTACCCTAGACACGACCAATCACCACGCACTGGGGAGCGCCAAAAATACACCAATTAGGAGGTTGTTTGTGGTTAAATATACCTATCAGAAACTAACAGGGGAAAAGTCCACCAATGGCTGTTTTATAAATTTTGAAAACCCCTCACCTCGCCCCACAAACTATAAAAACGCCTATCTGCTCTTACTCAGGGCTCTCCTACCTAAACCGCTGCATCGGTGTGGGTGGAAGCCCCTGCTCGAGCTTGAATAAAAGACCCTCGTGTGTTTACATCGGAATCAGCTCCTGAGGTGGTCTTTGGGGGATCTATAATCTGGGCACAACACTATCTTGGCCAGGGAGTGAAGCAATTTCAGAATCTTCTACTTAGCTTTCTCAGTAGGTTAGTTTTTAACCCATAGGCCAAGAAACAAATATTGGTTCTGCCAAGTCCCAAGTATGTTCCATCCAGGAATTTAATCTGGAACTGGGGAGATGACCACTGGGTAGAACCATGAACTCAACTGACTGACTGTGAGTGAGTCATGGGGTGTGACTCCATTTATTATCTGCATTCCATGTGCCCCACTCTAAACGGCACACTGTAATGATACTCTTGTCCCTGGTATCTATGTCCACTTGGACCTTGTGTCCCCTGTCTGCAGTGTGTCTGTGTAGACTCCTTTCCCTAGTGTAGTTATCCCAGTAAATAACCACAGGTCCTTTGGAGGGAGGACGAGGGGAAGCATTGCCATGTCCCCTTGCAGTGGTGTTTCAAAGTTTTCCTTCTTAGGGATCCAGTCTTTCCTTCAGTCTGTAGTTTCTGGGTCTGGAAAATAGTCAAAGTCTGGAAAGCTGGCAAGAGATCATAACTTTTTATTAAACTGGCTGTGTCTGTGCCCTGCTTGTCTCTTGATCGTCCATCCTTGAGATCTTTTTTTAAATCTTTTTCTTAATATTCATATATTTTTGGCTGCACTGGATCTTTATTGCTATGCAAGCTTTATCTAGTCCCAGTGAGCAGAGGCTACTCCCTAGCTGACAGCATGAAGCTTCGCACTGCAGTGGCTTCTCTTGTTGCAGAGAATGGGCTCCAGGGTGCATAAGCTTCAGTAGTTACGGCTCTCAGGCTCAACTGCCCCATGGCATGTGGGGATCTTCTGGGACCAGGGATCGAACTGGTGTCCCTTGCACTGCAAGCTAGATTCTTAACCACTTGATCACCAGGGAAGCCTTGTCCTTGAGATCTTTTGATGGTAAAGTGTGAGTAGTCGTCTTATTAGCTACCCACCTATTTTGCCCCTAGAGAGGCCATGTTCCATCAACCATCTCCAAATCTCTCTACAGGGACTCTTCAGATCTGGTCACTCATTATAATTGTGCCCACTTGGCTTCTGACAGTGAAGCCCTGCCACTGGGCCCCTCTTCTTCCATTCCCACTGCTACCAGTGAGTGCATTTCTGGAATAGTCCCCACCCTAAGGGATACACCAAGCTTTCAGTGATGTTAGTGACTCCTCACCAAAGCATTCTTTATCACTTTGGTCAGTGCATCCACTCTGCCTTCCTAGGGAACCCTTTAAGGAAACATAAATAGTTTTTGTTGTTGGTTGTAATTATATTCATGGAATAGGAAATCTCATGTTCCATCTGCTAAACTACAGCCCCCCCGCAACACCCCACACTTTGCTTCTGCTGCTACTTAAGTCACTTCAGTCGTGTCTGACTCTGTAACCGTATGGAGTGCAGCCTGTCAGGCTCTTCTGTCCATGGGGTTCTCCAGGCAAGAGTACTAGAGTGGGTTGCCATGCCCTCCTCCAGGGGATCTTCCCGACCTAGAGATCGAACCCAAGTCTCCTGCATTGCAGGCAGATTCTTTACCGCTGAGCCACCAGGGAAGTCCCCACCCCCTTGCTCCCTTTGTGCATGTTAAAATAAATAACTACTAATATAAAATTCCCCATCCATCTGCCACCTGAAACTGCCCTGCCTACACACATGAACCCCTGGGTCCTGTTCCTGCTGAGCACCTTGTGACTTCTGAACTGGTCACTTCCGTCACCCTCAAGCCCCTCTCCTGTACTCCTCAATGGACTTGAGCACAGATTGGCCCCTGGACTGGCTTAATGACCAGAGGTCCTTGAGCCCATCTCTCTCCGCCTCTTTACCTTTAATTTAAAGGGATTAAAGGAAGAATATCTGTTTCCTCTTTATTCTCGGAAATATAACACACATTCAACTGAAAAGTAAATATAGAAACCTTTTAATTCTTTGCAACGAAAGTTTCCTGGATAATTCCATGAGTTTTTATAATCATAGAGACAGTTTTAACCTTACTTATTCATTACCAAAAATAAAGATTATGGTTACAATTTATTCTCTGTAGATGCAAATGATCTCCTCTATTTTGACACCAAAAAAGGTAGAAAGACAAAACACAAATTCCATGGACAAGGATGAAAAACAGTATGATCTTCAAATGTATTTTGTTAATTTGTTGTTTCTTTTTGGTTATGTCTGTTTGTCTCACTGTATGTTTATCTTGCTGCTGCTGCTTCTGCTACGTCATTTCGGTTGTGTCCAACTCTGTGCGACCCCATAGACAGCAGCCCACCAGGCTCCTCTGTCTCTGGGATTCTCCAGGCAAGAACACTGGAGTGAGCTGCCATTTCTTTCTCCAGTGCATGCATGCATGGTAAATCGCTTCAGTCGTGTCCGACTCTGTGCAACCGTATGGACAGCAGCCCACAAGCCCCTCTGTCCATGGAATTCTCCAGGCAAGAGTACTGGAGTGGGTTGCCATTTCCTTCTCCAGTTTATCTTGCAAGAGCCTACAGAAGTGAAAGAAAATATCTGCAGGCTAATTTTAAACAAAATCAGAGAGGTATTAAGAACTAAACAGGACAAAATAAAAATATATCATTTATTTTAAAAAATAAAACATTTTGTTTACTTATTCAACTACGAAAAATTTTCCTGAAACATGTCAGTTAATTGGTCTGCAATGCACTCATAAATGGATAACATGGATCTCCTCTAACAAATATTTTAAACAAACTATTTACTACCAAAAGAGCTAATTGGGGTAGGGAAATCTTCAAGTCACAATCCCCTGCACAGACTACATACAAGTTACTTTTAAACTTGAAGTCAGAAAAGCAAAATCTGTAAAAGTAAGAATATTGCCATTATTTTCAGCAATCTACTGATAAACCTGAAAAGCTCTTTTCAATACAATGAACCCTGATTTCATGGCAAGCTCCTTGCTTAAGGGGCTATTAACTTTTGAAGCTGAGCTGCTCAACCTGTGGCAAACTGTATTGACAGAAATGCTCCATTCTGAAAATCATCTTCAGGATGGCAGAAAGTCCAGCTATGACTTTCTTCAATGCAACACGGCCTACAGAGTTGCAAATATACACAAGAGGACTCTGGGCAGGTGTAACTCTCAGTCAATAAGCTGGAAACAGGCTAAAGAGAAGACAGTGACAGTCAAATATCCCCGATAAAATATCAGGCAGGGGCTTGTGGACCAGAGCTGGACACTATGCAAAAATGAGGTAACCAGATATCAATAACGTTAAGAATCTGAGATGCCTGTACCACAACTGAAGACAGAGCTTTTTACATGGAGTTCTGCTTGGGATCATTCTACTTAGGACTCCCTCCTGAGCAGCACTCCTAGATATTTCTATTATTTGGTAAACCTAAACTTCTGGATATTCTCTAATTGATGCTCCAAACACCTCTAAGGTTCTGTAGGTGCTCCAAAATCAAGGAAGGTCACATCATGCCTGGTAGTGTTTTGGTGTTAGCCTATATTATATGACAGTTGTTTAAAAACTGGTAATCCATATTTGGGCTCAATGATGGCTCCAGTAATCTTATTAACTGGAATATCCCATTCTCCCAATAGGATCTGTGGTCAGAGCTCATTATACAACCAAAACCAAAATGAGGGCAACAGAATCTAATCACCATTGATAAAGCATCCCACTGACCAACTCTCTGATGCAAGATCACCAGGACGTTTCAATGCAACCTCAACATTTCATAGAGTTTCATGATGACCAGCTATCCAAACTCTTAGGTTTTAGTAGGATTCAAAATCCTTTTTCCCTTAGCTAGCTCTCTTCTTGCTCATTTTCATTTGCATGCATTTGCCCAACTTTGGTTGGCTGTTGAGGTCCAGTGGAAGAATTCCCATTCTGCCTTGTAGCTTCTCCTCTAGGGACTTGGAAAAGGAAAGTAGTGCAGTTCTTTCTGGCCATCTGCCAGGCATGGGACCCCAGCCTTCTTGGGGTAAGTTCGACTGGCAATTCTAAAGAACTCTTCCGCAGCATCAAGTGCAATGAGACGGTCCTGCCAAAAAATTAAAAACAAAAATGTTGTCAAAATGGAAACAAAGCTATGTCTGTGGCAAAATTCATCTAAAAAATCACACCCATCTAGAAATAACAATGAGTGAGGAGAACATTTATTAAATTTCTCTCAACAAATTTAGAGACACTCCTCAGTCACTTACATTCTCCAGGAAACATTCCCCTGCTCTTAGAGTCCTTTCAAATCATTTTTCAATCTTAGGCAGTATACCCACTATTGCTCACATCTCTTTGACCTAAAAATGGTTCAAAAAGCTGACTGCACAACAAAATTGGCTGAAAAATGCAGATTCTTGAACTACAACCCAAGCCTCAACTGGTCTAAGTGTATTCCAGAAACCTGAATTTTTAAAGCCCTCCAAGTGATCATGATGTGCTGGCCACTGGACACCAAGGCCTAAGATGCCAGCACCATCTGCCACACCTCATACCACCGTGAAGTTCATGGGGTCAGAATGACGAGTAAGAATATGGACTAACAGAGAAGCAAACATTTAAAGCAAAATCAGGAACCTAAATGTCCATCAACAGAGGAACGGATAAAGAAGATGCAGTGCATCTATACAATGGAATATTACTCAGACATAAGAAGGAACAAAATTAGATCATTTGCAGAGATGTGGCTGGACCTAGAGACTGTCACTCAAAGGGAAGTAAGTCAGAAAGAGAGAAACAAATATTACATATGAATACATATACGTGGAATCTAGAAAAATGGTACAGATGATCTTATTTGCAAAACAGAAACAGAGACAAAGATATAGAAAACAAGTGTATGGACACCAACGAGAGCGAAAGGGGAGTGAGTGGGATGAATTGGGAGGCTGAGACTGACATACATATACTTGATACTATTCATAAAACAGATTAATAAGAACCTCCTGTATAGCTCAGGAAACTCTACCCAGAGTTCTACTAACATAACATTTTAAAGCAACTATGTGCGGTAAGTTGCTTCAGTCGTGTCCGACTCTGTGCAACCCTAAGGACTGTAGCCTGGCAGGCTCCTCTGCCCATGGGATTCTCCAGGCAAGAATTCTGTCATTCCCTTCTCCAGGGGATCTTCCCAACCCAAGGATAGAATCTGGTTTCTGAAATCTTCTGGATTGCAGGCGGATTCTTTACCATCTGAGACACCCTCCAAAAGGACAAAAGCATCTATACGCAAATAAAAATTAATTTTTAAAAATTACAAAAAAATAAGCAGATGGACACTTACCATAACAAAGAGATATCTCTCCGAGAGCTCCCAGCTGGTTGGGAAAATGCTGGTCTCTTCAGCCAGTCTCAACAGTATTTCCCGAGCTTTCCTTGTGTTTTTAGAATCACTGATGGTGCTCAGTTTTGTCACTGACAACAGAGAGTCTGCTTCTCTTTGAAAACCTGTGTAAAGAAATTAAACCCTCATGTGAAGCAGTCATAAGAAGACAACAGGCCTGCAAGTGACGAGGGGACCCGTCAATGGCTCTGGACCAAATACAAGAAAACTGAAGCCCAAGGCACCACTCGCTTTGCTGCTCTGCAGCTCAGGGAGGTTGGTCAGGTCTTTAATTAAAATGCTTTTGCGGTTTCTTCATATCAAATTTTCTTTGTTAACTTTTCCCTCCAAGTTAAGCCTCTGTTACTCACCCACTGACTGCCAGCCACCCCCTTTATCAGTTTGAAAACCCTCCTCCCATTCGGTACTGTTCACCTCCTCCCCTGTCCCCAGAATTCCTACTTGACCCTCAACCTGCAAAGCGGTCATCTTCAGTCCAGACTCCTCCAAGCCCAGATTCCCTCCCCCAGGGCAATATCGTTGGCTGGCTAAATTACTTGTACAAAGGTCTAAAAGATTCATAGATTTAATACAAGCATAATATAAGCAACAGAGGATAGCAACTTGGTACCCACATTTGCAAAGTTATAATGTGAAGGTATAATGTTCTCTTTCAAGGGAGAAGGACTGAGGACTTCAAAATTGATAAATTTGTTTTTTCTGAACTTGAAAACAAGCTTCTTTATAATGTGAGGGCCGTATTTACTGAATTACAACCCTAGCAGAATTAAGAAAACTCAATACCCAATAGCTACCCTAATACCACAGGTATTTGCTGTCTCTCTTACAAATAATATTTCTCCCAATCTGCTCTATCTTATAAAGCTATGAGTAATAGGCAAATCACTCCATTTATATCAATCAATGTACAATGCCCCCAAATTCAATGATCTTGATTGAACAAATATCCCATATCATTTCACTGCCCTGTGCTACTTGATTCTGAAGACAGATGGGGTAACATATGGCAAAATATGTCCTCAAGACAAGGGCTGATGACAACAGAAACATCAGATGTTTATGCCGGAGGATACAGAGAGGATGGAATTGGGAAAACAATTAGTACACAGCAGCCTTAATCAGTCATTTACTGACATTCCTTTTATAAAAACCAGGCTGGAGAAAGTAAAGAGGAATAACCACAAATGGCTATTTTTGCCATTTTATAATCACTTTTAGACTCACCTAAATCTTCTAAAATGCGTTTCCATCTACTTCTCACTTCCCTTCGAATCTGTCGCAGGGTGTAGATATCATAATTGAGTTTTTGCCACTCCTGTAGGAAAAATTAAAGTTCAGTTTTATTTTTACACTTTGGCCTATGTGGTTCTCCTCTTCACTAATCTTCAAAGCACATCCCAAAAGAAGAGAAGGAGCTTGGTGAGATGAAGTCAGCAGGAATACATCACCTCCATGTCTGGAATATCAGCTAAGTACCAGGTGACATACCACATCTCAGAAACTATCCTAATTAACTTCTTCATGTTATCTAATTTCCCAACTACAGTGATAGCACCTATAAAGCAGGGATAACAACAGTGAATATTCCACTTAAGCATGTTATAAAGATTGAAGGTATAAAAAAACTTTTGTATATAAAATACCTGCACATTTTTATATACAAAATACCTGCACACAGTATTACTAAAGTCTTTTTATAGATAAATAAACTGATGCCCAGAAAGTTTACCTAGCTAATACAATATCATCCAGCTAATAAAGTACCAGAATTGGTATCTGAATCCAGGTCTGACTCAGAAGTTTCTGAGAAACAATGACACCAAAGAATTTGTATCTTCCTTTGGTATCAGAATATAGTGGAGTTGGGAATCCCAAGTTTCTTGATTTCCAGCCAATGTTTCCTTCACCATATTTCAGCATTGCTCTCTTTCATTTATATTCCCAAGACAGGATAAATTTTCAAGCACTCAGCAGAACTATTAAAAGGTTATCTTTTTGAAAACTTCAACCTTCTGGGTAGTAGGTCATCACTGTTATTGTTATTCGGTCACTTAGTCATGTCCGACTCTTTGCAACCCCATGGATGCCAGGCATCCCTGTCCTTCACCATCTTGCGGAGCTTGCTCAAACTCATGGTTGGTGCCATTCAACCATCTCATCCTCTGTCATCCCCTTCTGCTGCTGCCTTCAATCTTTCCCAGCATCAGGGTCTTTTCTAATGAACCAGCTCAGGTGGCCAAAATATTGATCTTCAGCTCCTCAAACTGAACTTAAATCTTTCAGGAACGTTAGAATCTTTACTGAGCTATGGATTTCTTTTAAACACCATGGAAATTTGTTTTCAAGGAGCCTTATCTATATGGAAAGTTCATTTTATAAAGTATACCTTTTCTTGGCGAGAAATTAATCACACAATTATGCTAAACTAACAGCTTAAAAGAGTATCATTCTAAATGCTCAATTTGAGACTCAGATTATATTGTGTTTTGACTCCTCCAACTGAAAACGTTTCAGTGATGCCAGGCTTGTCTTGCTCATCCCTAATCAACTTTCATGACTGGTTAAGAGAAATCAATTTAGCTGCCATTCCCAAGCATTTATAGATACCACTCTAAGAGAAAAACTAGCATACTTGGTTATGATTGCATTTTAAATCTTGTATCTGAAGGAACAAAGCCATCAGAAGGCCATGGATTTTCAAAACTATAGTTCAAAAAGATACATGTACCCCTATGTTCACAGCAGCACTATTCACAATAGCCAAAACATGGAAACAAGCTAAATGGCCATCGACAGAGGAATGGATAAAGATGATGTGGTACATACATACAACAGAATACTACTCAGCCGTAAAAGAGAATGAAATAATGCCATTTGCAGCAACATGGATGGACCTAGAGATTATCATACTAAGTGAAATAAGTCAGAAAGAAAGACAAATACTCTCTGGTATCACTTATGTGTGGAATCTAAGATGACACACATGAACCTATCTATGAAACAGAAACAGAATTGTGGACATAGAGAACAGACTCGTGGTTGCCAAGGGGAGGGGACTGGGGAGGGATAGATTAGGAGTTGGGGATTAGCAGATGCAAACTGGTATATATAGAATGGATGAACCAGGTCTTACTATATAGCACAGGGAACTATGTTCAATATTTTGTGATAAACCATAATAGAAAAGACTATGAAAAAGAATATATATATATATAATGAACTGCTTTGCTGTACAGCAGAAATTAACACAACACTGTAAATCATCTGTACTTCAATAAAATAAAACTGGTTTAAAAGATCATGAATTTCAGCTGTTTTTTATTAGTCAGGAAGCAGTGAGTCTGAGTACTCTTGCCTGGTCCTCTGTTGTTGATCAAAGGCGTGTGTGCCCATGCATATGCATGAGAGTGCAGTGACTGGGGTCAGGGTGAAGCCTGTGACACTGGAGGGCAATGTGAACTGGGTCACCTCAGAAACGTGCAGTCCTCACCATGTCCTTAGCACCAAGTTACAGCACTCCTGTCCAATGCCCTGCAGACGGTCTAAGTATTCAGTACAGCATTTCCATTTTCACTGGATGTGCCATGCAGTATACACAGCATCTTGGAAAAGAGCGCAGAGGGTTTGAATTCCAGTTTCATTACTCATTGAGAGCCTAACTTTGGGTAGGTTCATAAAGTGACGCAGCATGTCACTGGCCTAATCTGCAGTATGGGATAATAATACTGCCTTCCTCTAAGGCTTATTATGAGGATCAAGTGCTTTAATGCAAGCCTCGAAAATAGAGCTTGGTGCACATTCTCCTCCAAAGCAGTGCAGGCACAGCTAAGAAACAATATTCCAAGGCTTGGGATGATTTCTATTACCAGGACTGAGGACATTATACATGGCATGAGGCACTACCTCATCAGTGAGGACCTTCAGAAGAAACATTTCTCTATTCTTGACATCAGGTAGCATTTTGCTTTCCCCCAAAATTATTTCACTGTTCTGAACACTGAATTTTTATAACTGATCGGTTTCCATACTTTCCTGAAAACATGGAGTCCTATCATGGAAAATGTACAGAATCTTGAAAACATTTTTGAATTATCAGAAATTTTTACTACTTTTTATATCTTTATTTTTTTTCTCTTTTCTCTTCTAGTTTGTGCTCTCTCATTGTAGTTTCATGTGAGTTAACTTAAGTCCTTTCTGATTAAAAAAAGATTATAAATATATAAAAGATTACACAGAGTAGCGTTTATTCCCCATGAAACTGACCCTCCTTGCCAGACTAAATGACAAGGGATCAGAGTACTAATGGTTAGGAATCATGCTTGATAGAGACCCACCCAAACACTTCTCAAGTAAGATCCTTTATACATTCACATAACCTTAAATTCTCTAACAAACCACTAGGTGGCGTCATTACATTGAGATGGAAAGTCTCTGCTAATTTTTCTTTAGCTCCTTGGGCTTATTATGGTCAGAACTTCTGTCCTGAATTAAGTGTAGCCAAATCTCTCTTTTTCAGACACCCATTCATCACTGGGTAATCCAGGCTTCAGACTTTTTTCTAATCTTTCTTTTCTTGCTGTCCATCTGTCGATTATTTTGCTGTTTCTAACACTAACACTTAACGTTACACAAACTCATTTCATTTCACTGTCTGTTCCTCTGATAAGCTGTCAAGAAGCAACGATGCAACATTTTAAAATCTGCTGAGGATGGATGCATGTGATAAGTGCCTGTTAAGATTAACAGAATGAAACTCAGCATTTCATAAATCCACATTATTACTGTCTTCTTTTGATAGAATAGTCATGGATAATCATAAATGAAAGCATCTGAAAGCTTTGTACAAAACTTAAAGCTCTAAAACCAGAAGTAGCTTGGGCAGAGTTTATGATAAGAGGGGATTTGAATTTCTTTTTAACATATGATCCCAAAGAACAGAATCTAACTGTAGCAAATAAGAAACGTGATGAACAAAATCTTACCCACAACTCAAGAAACTAACTCATTTATTCCTTAGTATTAGAGAAAACAAGTCTTATATCCTTCTACATTTTAAAAATTGCACCAATTTTCTTCAGACAAATAACTTGAAAATAACAAGTCAAATATTCTTCACAAGTGACCTGACACTCAGATCTACTAGACATCAAAAGTTAAACTCTTATTTTCTAAAACAATCTTTGTTTACTCATAATTTCTGAAGTAATGAATGCAATGTGGTCATTGTGATGCTCTGGCCTGAAAGTTGAACAATGAGTACATTAGCAGAGGTGTAATCAAAGAAATCCTGCAAATTTAATTTCATAAGATATCTGGGAACCAAGTCAAACCGAAAAACATCAAATTGAAAAAGAGCAACTGAAGATACTTAGCTGAATCCTTGAGGTTTTTCTCCTCTCTAGTTGTTGACCAAATCAGATTGGAGCTGCTAGATAAGAAGGCTAAGGTCAAACAAGAAAAGCAGAACAAAGCACAATCGGCTTCCACTGTCAGGAGCCAGCTCTCCTGCAGCTTTTCCATCCCCTGAGCTGGTCTTGACCTTGAGCTCTGATTTAAGCTCCAGGGGTCATTTTCTTATACATAAAATTAAAACATTTTATTCACACATATTCTGTATTATTGTGAGGTTACGGATACATGGCACTGTTAAAAAATACTTCTTCCTAAAATGGAGATTTGTACATTTAAAGAAATGTACTCTAACAAGAGATTACTTATATTTTAAAATCATCTTATACTTTTAGGAGAAACTTCAAAAGAGATAAATTTATTTTTAATTTGTACACCCATGGCGGATTCATGTCGATGTATGGCAAAACCAACACAATATTGTAAAGTAAAAAGTCTTTACTGAATTTGTTACGATAAAAAAATTATTTTTAATTATACAAATAATATAATCACAAAGAAATAAAACTTCAAAGGGAATAGAGGGCATAAAATGAAAACTTGCTGCATCTACTTGGCTAGAGTTGGGTTACGTGCCCATCCTTGAGCCAATGGGATATGTTGATTGGCTTATGTTATTGGATTTCAACCAAGCACCCCTTCAAAGGATTCTGATTTTGTTGCTCTGAGAGGTGAGTCCCAAGCACAGATATTTTAAAGTAGTCCCTTATTGGTTCTAATATCTAGCCAGGGTTGAGTTTATTAGCTTAAGCCAATCAGTGCCCTGTTTGAGCTGTGGTGCTGGAGAAGACTCTTGAGAGCCCCTTGGACTGGAAGGAGATCAAACCAGTCCATCCTCAAGGAAATCAGTCCTGAATATTCATTGGAAGGACTGATGCTGAAGCTGAAATGTCAATACTTTGGCCACTTGATGCAAAGAACTGACCCTTTGGAAAAGCCCTTGATGCTGGGAAAGATTGAAGGCAGGAGGAGAAGGGGATGACAGAGGATAAGATGGTTGGATGGCATCACCGACTCAATGGACATGAGTTTGAGCAAGCTCTGGGAATTGGTGATGGACAGGGAAGCCTGCCGTGCTGCAGTCCATGGGGTCACAAAGAGTCGGACACGACTGAATGATTGAACTGAACTGAATCAGTGTCCGCTCTTAGAGCTGAGAATGTAACTGTTCTCTCCAAAGGAAATTTGGGACAAACTTGATAGATTGATAAGAGAAAGGGAAAACAGGTCTTAGAGAAGCAAACATCAAGCATCTGCTTGTGGCAGACAGATCAGTTACCCCAGGGTCTGTATTATGTCTTTCTTTTTTGCTACTGGAACCCAGATTTTATTTGGGGCTGCAATGTGCCAGCCCCATGGGACAGATCGTGATCTGTGCAAATGCTAGTGAGAATCTGTGTCCCCACTTGTCCTCATCCCTTGCAATGAAAGAGGAAGATGGAAGAGCTATATTGCCCTAAGTACCCACATGTGTCATACACTGTGCACATTCCTATGGGAATTCCCACTTCAACTCAACATTCACATTAAAAGAAGACTCCATAAGACTGTGGCTATAATAACACTATACTGCAAAAATTAAACATCTAACTCAAGGAACTACAAGGTGCAGAGTAGTCAAATACTTTTACTTGCAAGAGATAGCTTTTTGATAAAAGGAATTCTTTGAACATTGTAACTGCTATCTCTTTCCTTTCAACTTTCACCGATTTGTATCATCTTATGCTACTTTCTATTCAAAATGGAGAGTCTGCAAAAGATATATATAAAAAAATATGTTGACTGCTTCTCCCATTTCATTCTGCAGGTAGATAAGTAAGAAAAAGACATGCAATATATGGGGCTGAGGGAATATCTGGATTTTAATAAGCCTCTAACAGATTCTCTCATGCTTGCTTTTCACAGAGAAATGTGAAGTGGATAACACAGACTAAGGCAGTCTTCCAGCTACTGAAGAGCATTCAAAGTTGTTGATGTCAGCCTGGAGAAAGGTTTTTAGTGACACAGGAAAGGGCTTGGTTTCTGAGCCTAGTCATCATTTTCATCAGGTACTGCATGGGGTCAGAGGTCACAAAAGTAGCGGAGATGACTAACACAGGGAATGTGAGAATCGAGGCTAGAAACCTATAACAAGTAAGGCCTATGATATAAAATCTACAAGTTGAAACTTATTAGCAGCAGTTCATGCAGAAGACACGTACCTGCATCTGGTCCTCTGGCTATGTTGACTTTTTTCAACCTAAGAGTTGGGTGCATTTTTATTTGCTCCTAATAACAAGAACTAATAACTTTATTCCTTGTTCCAGGAAGACTTGTTCACGTTAGTGGAAGCTGCAGAAAGATCAATATTAGATGGAACTTTCCACCCAGGATGAAGGTTTTCTAAGAGAATGGGCTCTCCATCACTGGAGCTCCACGTGATACTTGCTGTACTTTAGGGGCTTCCCAGAAAAAAGAAATGCAAGAAAGCAAAATGGTTGTCTGAGGAGGCCTTACAAATAGCTGAGAATAGAAGAGGAGTGAAAAGTAAAGGAGAAAAGGAAAGATATACCCATTTGAATGCAGAGTTCCAAAGAATAGCAAGGAGAGATAAGATAGCCTTCCTCAGTGAGCAATGCAAAGAAACAGAGGAAAACAATTGAATGGGAAAGACGAGAGATCTCCTCAAGAAAATTAGAGATACCAAGGGAATATTTCATACAAAGATGGGCTTAGTAAAGGACAGAAATGGTAGGGACCTGACAGAAGCAGAAGATATTAAGAAGCGGTGGCAAGAATACACAGAAGAACTGTATAAAAAAGATCTTCATGACCCAGATAATCACTATGGTGTGATCACTCACCCAGAGCCAGACATCCTGGAATGCGAAGTCAAGTGGGCCGTAGCAAGCATCACTATAAACAAAGATAGTGGAGGTGATGGAATTCCAGTTGAGCTATTTCAAATCCTAAAAGATGATGCTCTCAAAGTGCTGCACTCAATAGGCCAGCAAATTTGGAAAACTCAGCAGTGGCCACAGGACTGGAAAAAGTCAGTTTTCATCCCAATCCCAAAGAAAGGCAATGTCAAAGAATGTTCAAACTACCACACAATTGCACTCATCTCACATGCTAGTAAAGCAATGCTCAAAATTCTCCAAGGCAGGCTTCAGCAATACATGAACTGTGAATTTCCAGATGCTCAAACTGGTTTTAGAAAATGCAGAGGAACCAGAGATCAAACTGTCAGCATCTGCTGGGTCACTGAAAAAGCAAGAGAGTTCCAGAAAAACATCTATTTCTGCTTGATTGACTATACCAAAGCCTTTGACTGTGTGGATCAGAATAAACTGTGGAAAATTCTGAAAGAGATAGGAATACCAGACCACCTGACCTGCCTCTTGAGAAATCTGTATGCTGGTCAGGAAGCAACAGTTAGAACTGGACGTGGAACAACAGACTGGTTCCAGATAGGAAAAGGAATACGTCAAGGCTGTGTATTGTCACCCTGCTTATTTAACTTATATGCAGAGTACATCATGAGAAACACTGGACTGGAAGAAGCACAAGCTGGAATCAACATTGCTGGGAGAAATATCAATAACCTCAGATATGCAGACGACACCACCCTTGTGGCAGAAAGTGAAGAGGAACTAAAAAGCCTCTTGATGAAAGTGAAAGAGGAGAGTGAAAAAGTTGGCTTAAAGCTCAACATTCAGAAAACTAAGATCATGGCATCTGGTCCCATCACTTCATGGCAAATAGATGGGGAAACAGTGGAAACAGTGAGAGATTTTATTTTGGGGGGCTCCAAAATCACTTCAGATGGTGAAGTGATCACCCATGAAATTAAAAGACACTTACTCCTTGGAAGGAGAGTTATGACCAACCTAGACAGCATATTAAAAAGCAGAGACATTACTTTGTCAACAAAGGCCCATCTAGTCAAAGCTATGGTTTTTCCAGTAGTCACGTGTGGATGTGAGAGTTGGACTATAAAGAAAGCTGAGCGCTGAAGAATTGATGCTTTTGAACTGTGATGTTGGAGAAGACTCTTGAGAGTCCCTTGGACTGCAAGGAAATCCAACCAGTCCATCCTAAAGGAGATCAGTCTTAAGTGTTCACTGGTAGGACTGATGTTGAAGCTGAAACTCCAATACTTTGGCTACCTGATGCGAAGAGCTGACTCATCTGAAAAGACCCTGATGCTGGGAAAGATTGAAGGCAGGAGGAGAAGGGGTCGACAGTGGATGAGATGGCTGGATGGCATCACCGACTCAATGGATGTGAGTTTGGGTGGGCTCCGGGAGTTGGTGTTGGACGGGGAGGCTTGGTATGCTGCAGCTCATGGGGTAGCAAAGAGTCGGACACAACTGAGTGACTGAACTGAACTGAACTGGTGGCTCAGAGAATAAAGAATCCATTTGTAATTCAGGAGACCTGGGTTCGATCCCTGGGTTTGGGAGATCCCTGGAGGCAAGCATGGCAACTCACTCCAGTATTCTTGCCTCAAGGATCCCCATGGACAGAGGAGCCTGGTGGGCTACAATCCAAGAGGTTGCAAAGAGTCAGACACGACTGAACGACTAAGCACACAGCACAGTGAAAATACACTATATAATTTATAATTTCTAGAAATATATCTTCTGTAGGCTCTTTCAACATAATATATTCCTTCTGTGTCACAGGAAAAATTAGAAAATTAGAAAAGGATTTGAAGGCATTTACAAAAAAAAGAGAGTCAGACAGACTGTAGAAAGGCATAGACAGATAATTTTGACAGAGTACTTACAACTTCCCAGGTAAGCTCTTTATATGTATTTATTTAGTTAATTCTCATAATATGAAATGTATGAGATGGATTTTTAAAAATATTTTTATTTATTTATTTGGATCTTATTTGCAGCAGGCAGGATCTTTAGCTGTGACATGCAAACTCTTAGATGCAGTATCTGGGATTTAGTTCCTGAACCAGGGATCAAAACCCTGGCCCCTACATTGGGAACACAAAGCCTTAGCTACTGGGCTACCAGGCAAGTCCCAATGAGATGGAAATTATTATAACATTTGAAAAATGAGGAAACTCAGGCTCAGGGAGATGAAGTACTTGCTCAGGTGTACACACCAGTAGGTAAGGAGCTGGGATTTCTGACCCAGGCAGTCTGGTTGTAGGGTCAACATGCATAGCCACTGTCCACCCTGTCCTTCAAACAGCAAAGTCGGGGGGAGGGGTTGGCGCATGAGCAACAGAAGAAGGGCAGTAAAGACGAAAGAGCAGATGATTAGAACAGAGGTCAACCTGAATGAGGAACTAAGAAAACACAATTAAAATCATGGAAGAAAAAAGAACTTTTCTAAACGCAAACTATTACCAGGCTTTAGGCAAGAATGCAGCCATCCAAGAACATCCTTCTCAAGGGTTGACTCCAGGGGAGTGCTTCTTTTGGGGACTTCTGTTCCACCTTTCCCTCCTCAGAGCAGGTGGAAGGACCTCAACCCCCCTCAGCTACCCCTCTCCCACACCCTCCTGTCCACCTGGCTACTGTCACCTCTGAGTGAAACAAAGGCAAAACCACTCCCTTCAAAGATGCAGATGGGGTGGGCGGTGGCGGAAGCCAAGGTCTGAGATTCCAAGGAAAGAGGAGAAAAGGTCAGTGTCTGGGACCGGGTTGCGCTTGTCTGCAACCCAGAGAGAGCTGAGAAACTGCCCACACTTTTCTGAAACTAGGCTTCAGAACTGAGAAAGGCCCCAAGTTTCTTAGACTCACCTACCTACTGGGTATTTCCTTTGCTCTTCCCCTTGAAGCCCCAACACTCATTTCAGAAGGAGACTGGTCACACTGTCTCCCTTCCCTTGGAAAAGTCCCCGGAAAGCTGACGGCCCTCTCCTCCCAGGCTTTCAAGATGACTGGGTCACAGGACATCTAATTCAGAAATCTGGCCGGGGCCCCAACGGGCTCACAAGACCAACCAGTTTCCCTGGCTCACGTGACAGACTTCTTCCTTCCAGAGTGCATCAGCTGGCACCTCTAAACAATCACCCTAAAGCTTCAACCCCAGATGCCAAATCCAAGAAATGGAGTTCTTCCAGGAACCAGCTCCCTCTTCCTGAGAAGTCAGAGGGTTTCAAAGACGCCCTTCCCTTTACCCTGCTTTCTCTAACACCACGTGGTTCTCCACCCTCCCTTTTCAGCCACATGGCTTCAAAGGGAGCTTCCAGAGCCTTCTCTCTTCCTCTTCATCCCCTTACTCATCAGCACCTGGCCATCAGCTTTTCAGACCTGCTACCCACGGCAATTACCAGGGTCCGTCCTCCACCTCCTCAGCTCAGGAGTAACCCAACAGGAGTGTCCTTTCCTAAAGCATTGGATGCTGATGTGCCCCCTACCCCACTTCTTCCCACGCCTCCCTAGGTCTCTACGGGAAAGAAGCAATAAGCATCTACTAAGTGCCCTTCAGGACACCTGGTAGGGTAGGGTGGACATGAGTGCCCCCATATGGCAGAAGAAAGGTCTGGTTCTTGCCTGGAGTCAGCCAGCAGGAGGTCTGAGGTTGAGACTCATTGCCTCTAAAGTGCCTCCTCCGGCTCCACTTCCTCACTCTCCTCCCTCCCTCTGCAGGTCCTATTCCTCCTCTGCCTCTTCTTGTGCGGTCCTCTCCCAAGGCTCTATGTAGGGTCTTTTCCTTCCCACCTGCCTAGATGATTTCCTCTAACGCCCCTGCCTCTGCTGTCACTACTTCCCGGCCAGTGACTCCCAGGCCTCCTTCTGGGGCCCTGAGCCCAAACCTCAGGTCCAGGTCTCCATCGTCCCCTTCCTGCCAGACGCCTCCACATGGATGGGTGGCTGACCTGGCCACTGAACAGAACCCAGGCTGACTCTCCACCCGCCTCTACTAAGCCAGCGCCAGCCCTCTGACACTCCCAGCATGGCAGTCTACTACTCACTCCCCTTCCAGCTCACCTTCGCATCGCATCCAAAGGACCCAGTCCTGGTCCTCCTGCCTCTGTCACAAGATTCCTCTCCTATCTATCCCCACTGCCTCAGCCTTCATTGGCCTGAACAGCTCCAGTAAAGGTCCCTCTGCTTCCAGAAGCTAACTACTCCAGTCTCCTCCCAAACAGCTATCTTCCTAAAGGTCAGACTGGGTCAGTTCTCTCCGAGAGAGCTCCAGTGGGTACCACTTACTGAAAAAGCAGCGTCAGTCCCAGACAGGCTCTCCATCTTGACCCCATCTGCCTCTGACCACATTCACTCCTGCCCACATTCCACTGTCACCTAAATCCTACCCAGTCTTCCAGGCACAGCCAAATGCCGCCACCTTGAGAAGCCTTCGCCTTTCTTACCAGCTCAAAGTAACTGCTGTTTCTTTTGAAATTCCTCAGCCCCTTTATGGGAACTGCCATAGAGGTATTTACTGTCAGGATATTGTCATATAGGGGTTTCCTGGGTGGCTCAGCAGTAAAGAATCCGCCTGCCAATGCAGAAGACACAAGAGACATGGGTTCGATCCCTGAGTCAGGAAGATCTCCTGGAGAAGGAATGGTAATCCACTCTAGTATCCTTGCCCGGAGAATTCAATGGACAGAGGAATCTGGTGAGCTACAGTCCATGGGGTCACAAAGAGTTTGATGCAACGGAGCACACACATTGTCACACAGGCACTTATAATATCTCTTTCACTACTAGACTGCGGGCTTTGTGGTTGCAGGAATCTGGATTCATCCATGCCGTACACAGTCCTCTGCACACAGCAGGCATCCCAGTGGGTTGGCTAAACTCAAATGCAAGTGACAATTCACAGAAAGGCCACCTTCTGCTGATGACTGAGTGCCTGCTTTAAATCTAGAAAGTAGCACTAAATTTTATCAGAAAAAGCCACATGAGTTCTACTACATGTGGTTTCTGAACAAGACAGGTTTATATAATCAAGATATTTTGATCCCCATATTTTGGGGAAGCAGAATAAATTCAAAAAAGATGAAATAAAACAAAATAACCCATTCACCTCTCCTGCTCTGTGCTGATCTAGCAGCTGACATTTGAAAAGTACTTTTCACATACGTCTCTTTAAATAACAACAGACACTGAGGCTACACTGTGAGGCAGACCCTGTCCTGAGCATTCCACATGTGTCCTTGTTTTCATTAGAGAATCTGATGAGCTGAGTTTGCAGATCCTTTTCTAGAGGTGTGTTAAGTGAGACCCTATGAGGTTAAACAACTCAGCTGTGACCTCACAGCTGTCAAGTAGGGAACCTAAAATTTCAACCTAAGTCTCTTTGACTCCTTAACCCATGCTTCTCCCAGTGCCCTAAGCTGCACCAATTAGGCCCAAATTTAGCTCATTCTATGGCCCTTCCCTGTCACCGATGTGGAAACTGGGACACAGAGAAAGAAAGGGAACATAACACAGGGACTTTCATTCCCGAAGCGGCTCTGGCAGGGCCACTTGGATCCAGACGACAGACTAGTCCCGCCCTGCTCTCCACACACTTCTCACTGCCCAGCAACCAGGTGGCAGAGCAAGGGGCCAGCAGGGAAAGGAGGAAAGAAGAGATTATGCAGAGGAAGCTCCAGATCTTGGTCTGGACAGAGTCAAGGCCGCCCACCCAGGAGAGGCACCCTCCGTCAGGACTATAAAAGCCCATTCTCTCCACCCTCCACCCCACGGTGCGTGAGCAGCAAAGACAGGACTGTATGTCACTGTTCCTAGACTGCCGCTCCACTCATCAGTCTTCTGCTTCCACCTCGGCCCAAGTGGCACAGATCAGACGAGAAAGTCAGTGTGTTAAGAGGAGAAACCGCAGACCAGATGAACACTGCAGGAGGTGGTTGTAGGGAGTGAGGCCAAAGAGGGGCCAGTGCCTGGGGACCTGGCGCTCAGTCCTTGAAGGTTCCAGAATTTGAAGGGCCCTCCGACAGCTCCCACCAAGGCTTGGCCTGATCGAGGCAGGAGGGATAGGGGACGGGGCACAAACTTTAAATGAATGACATAGCAGGGCTCCCCTGGTGGCTCAGTAGTAAAGAATCTGCCTGCCAATGCAGGAGACACAGGTTTGATTCCTGTTCTGGGAAGATCCCACCTTCCTCAAAGCAACTGAGCCGTGTGCCACATCTTTTGAGCCTGCGCTCTAGAGCCCGGAAACCCCAACTATGGAGTCCATGTACCACAACTATTGAAGCTGGCACGTCCTAGAGCCCGTGCCCCACAAGAGAAGCCACTGCAATGAGAAGCTCACACACCTCAATGAAGAGCAGGTAGCTCTCCCCTCACCACAACTAAAGAAAAGCCCTTGCAGTGATGAAGACCCGCAACAGCCAAAATAAATAAATAAATAAAATTATATTTTTTAAAAAAAGAATGACATAGTTGTTGAGGATACAACATGAACTGGTTAGAACCTAATAGGTCCAAGATGGCAAAAGATTCAACTTCCAGTAGACCTTGAGCCTCATTATGTGCTCATTATAATATATTAGCATGTGCTAAATAACACACCCACCAGCACCGTGACAGTTCCAGAGCCAACTATAAAAGTGGGCACTGGCCCGATTCCTGGAAATCTCTGCCCCTGCCCCATAATAGTTGGGATAATCCCCCTACTCTTTAGCCTATGAAATTACCCAGCTCATAAAAACTAACCAACCTCACACCTCGTGGCCTCTTGCCTTCTAAAACGGTCCACATTCTGTGCAGTGTGTCTCTCCCTGAATGAACCTGCTTTCCCACTTACCTCTCAGGACAGAGCCCTCCTGCCTGCCCATTTGTGTCTTTTATAAGCATCCTATATCATTAATAATAAATCTAATTCCTGCCTATCACTTGGCCTCTTGCTGAATCCCTTCCATGCTGAGACATAAAGAACCTACTTCATTAAGTCCTGTGATCAGACGTGCAGTTTCCTTTTTTTTTTTTTTTTTTTAATATTTATTTGGCTGTATTGGGTCTTAGTTTGCAGCCTGCAGGATCTTTAGCCAACTCTTAGTTGGCCGAATCTAGTTCCCTGACCAAGGATCAAACCCAGGTCCCCTGCACTGGGAGCCTGGAATCTTAACCCTGGACCACCAGGGAAGTCCCAGACTGTTTCAACTAGGAGACTGTGGGTTTGAGTCCCCTCCTAAGGCCAGAGATTGTGGGTTCAAGTACCATCTCATGTGCGGCTGAATTCCAGTCCCTTCCAAAGGAGAGAAGTTACAAGACTGGGCTCGAGTCCCAGCTGAGGTGAGCCTGGGTTTGGGTCCCAGTCTGAAGTGTGTAGTTTCATTACTGCTTCAGCCCAGACATCTCGCTACTCTGGAACACCCGCTCCACACAAGACCTATCGGTCAGTAACTAAGGCCTATGGAAACGAGCCTTTTCAGTTGGGAAGGTCAAACTCTGATGAGGTTCTCTCTCCCCCAGTCTGCTCAGACCCACCAATCCAGTGGGATAAGAGCAAGCCTCTGGGGACGTCCCCGGCATTCCAGTAGTTGAGACCTCACTTTGCAATGCAGGGTGTGTAGATTCAATCCCTGGTCAGGGAGCTAAGACCCCACACGCCTTGTGGCCAAAACAAACAAACAAAAGGTTGAATGGAAGCAACACTGTAACAAATTCAATAAAATTTAAACTTTCAAAATGGTCCACATCAAAATAATCTTTTAAAAAAATAAAGCTCATATTAAAAAAAAAAAAAAAAGGAACAAGCCTCTGACTTACAGGTTTGCATCTCTGAGCAAACTCTGGGAAATAGTGAAGGAGGTCAGGGGAGCCTAGAGTGCTGCAGTGCATGGGGTCGCCAAGAGTCAGACACGACTGAGCGACTGAACAACAACAACTCCTTCCTACTGACCTTCCAGAGCCATCAACTTGCCTTTTCTCTGAATCCCAGAGAAAGCTGGGCCTTAGTTGGGTGAGCCTGCTGCACTGACCACGAGTCTCTGAGACCCCCACCCCAGATGCTCTAATTAACAGTAGTCCCCAAACTCCAGGCTGCAAAGTAGTACCTCCTGTCAGATCAGAAGTGGCATTAAAGTGCACAATAAATGTAATGCACTTGAATCATCCCTAAACCATCCCCCCATCCCTGGTCTTTGGAAAAAATTGTCTCCCACGAAATCAGTCCCTGGTGCCAAAAAGGCTGAGGACCTCTGCTCTGATAGTTATAATAAAACTTATGAAGTTATAATAAGTTATAACTTATCTAATAAGTTTTATTATAACTTATAAGATGATAAAACAAGGTCTGGCAGTTTGGGCAGTTTGACCCGACCTACCAGGCAGAGCCTCAAACCCCAAATAGCATCCTGCAGTTCCTGCCTGAGGCACCATGAAAAAGTACACCGAGATGGTTGGATGGCATCATCGACTCAACGGACATGAGTCTGAGCAAACTCCAGGAGACGGTCAAAGACAGGGGAGCCTGGTATACTGTAGTCCGTGGGGTCGCAGAGTCAGACACGACTGAGCTACTGAACAATCACCACCTCTGGCTGCTAATGTAGATCCCCTGCCCTCTGTGGGCTCTTGCGTTAAGACCTAGAACCAGGGCTAGAAGTCTGGCCCAGAACAAGTCAAATGCAAGTACCAAGTAATGTTTGCCAACTCTCCCTGCTTATTGGTATTTCGCAGTTCCACTGGAGTTCTGGAAAAAGAATGCCTTGCAGCCAGTGGCCACTGACCTAATTCTTTATCTGGTTTTAACCAGATTAAGCCAAGGGATAGCTTGCAGCTCCGGCTGTGGGTGGATGCCCGCAAAGCCACGGATGGGGCTGTTAAGCAAAGAGATTTCAAGTCAGTCTTGTCGAATTTGGGGGAGTTCCAGCCTCCACACAGTTTCAGCGATGGGAGAAGGGCCCCACTCATGAGGTAATCTGGCCAGCAACGCCAGTAGAAAGAACTGGGCCTCAGTGTTTTATTGTGACGCTGTAACTCCTAATCAACTTACTGGAACCCATTCTCAGTTCTGCTGCTCAGGCCACAGCAAGGAAGAGACAATTAGTTGTTGACAAGGCAAAGGATAATAAATCAATTCCTGTGCATGGAGTGGAAAGGGGAGCTTGAATTTCTGGGCAAGATAGAAACAGCCAATTACTTGTGCCGGGAGCCGTCAGGATGCCCCCTTGTCCCGATGACAAGGTCACGAGACTAAGAAAGTATTTGCAAAGCTGACTTTCTTTATGGGGCATCCTGGGCTAGCCTCACCCTGGTATTTTTCTTGGAGGTTCTGTCCATGCTCGGAACATTGGCTCATCTCAGTGGGTCAGTCACAGTTGGAAAGAGTTCGTCCTGAGATAATCCCCCCAGACCTTATCGACCAGAGGATCCAGGAAGGTGGATCACCTTCCCCGGGGGCTATGGAGGAATGAAAGGGACATTTAAATGGATTACTACTCATTACTGGGGAGTTTACCAAGAGTTCTCTGGGGGTCATGGCAAGGCCACCACCAGAAAGGCTCGTACTTGGGTCACCTTTCCACCTTCCACTCCCTTGACCACTCCACAGAGGAGGCTCACTTCCTTGAAGAAATCAGGCTTGACAGAGACTTAGGAATGCTCATAATTGTGGCCAGCATAGTTGGAGATATTGATTGCTTTAGGATAATGTAGACATAGGAATTCATTTTAGTAGTTGTAAGGTTAATAGGGTTTTATTGCTAAAGCAGTGCCGCTTGACTGTCTCTTAGTCCTCTTTCCTCTCTCTAAACTGTCTCTTTGTCCTCTTTCCTCTTTTCTCCTAAGAACTGGAGTAGGTTACTAAAATAAACAGTCTCAAGCTTAAGCCCTTCCCTCTAGCTTCTACATAGTTGTACCTGATAAGAGAAATGTAACCTTTCTACTTAGGTTGATGTACTTATCTTGATTGAATGAAGTATACTGAAGACATTCAAATGGTAAACATACTATTGTTAAATCTAATTACATAGAAATCTGACTTCTGCAAAGGGAAAGTTTCATGATAGTTTGGGGAATAAACTCAATGATAAGGTTGCTATGGGAGGTAGAAAACACAAAATTGTATAGAATGATAGGTGATGTAATGATGTAATGGGGATGTCTTTTGGCTATAAAAACTGTAAACCAACAACAATAAACGAGAGACTTCTCCATCTCCTGTTGGAGAGACTTCTCCATCATCCCACAAACTAACAACAATAAACGGAGAGAGACTGCTCCATCACCACACACCGACTCAGCTCAGTTCTTCTTCTGCCGACGCCACCCATCCCTCAAGACCCCTGGACCCGCCGAGGCTGGACCCCGGCATACTTGAAGTGTGTGCCGTCAAGGAAGGCAGCATCTTCAAAGTACCGAGGCAAGTCTGGATGTAACCGTGTATTGTCTGCATGCAGAGTCTAGAGGGCACGCAAAGGTCAGCCCCCCACCCTCAGCCGCTAGCCTTGGGCTGTGCAATATGGCAGCCGCTGGCCACGCCTGGCTGTACCTGCAGTGAGGCTCATCCAAACGGAAAGACGCCATACATGCTGAAGAGTGGCAGTTTGCAAAAGGACACCTCTTTATCCAGACCTTACCAGAAAACGTTCCTATGTGGGTCCATAAGAACTGCAGGTTCTTTCCAGGTTACAGTCCAGGGAGAAGTCACTGCAGCCATCATTGGTAGTGTGTCTTTCACTGTCTAAAAATGCTTTTGTACCATAATCTCATTGAACTGATTCCTATACCTGGACAAGTATCATACTACTTTGAAGGACCTCCAAGGCGACAGAAAAATATATAATTTGACTAAATAAAAACATGAAACTTATTCACAGAGAAAAAATAATAATATTAAAATTGCAAGTAACATAATGGAAAAAGTATTTGATACAAGTATGGTGTTTAGTCACTCAGTCGTGTCTAACTCTTTGTGACCCCATGGACTGTAGCCCGCCAGGCTCCTCTGCTCATGAGACTTCCCAGGCAAGAACACTGGAGTGGGTTGTCATTTCCTTCTCCACTGATACAAGTATAGCAAGGGATGAATATAGAAAGAACAATCATACTAAAGAACAGAAGCCATGGATAGATAATTCATGAAAGGATCAATTAGGAAATAATTATCTACCCTTCAAGAATTCTCAATGAAACAATAAATTTTGTCTTGTTGTTGTCTAGCCAAATTGTTTAAGGGCTTCACTGGTGGCTCAGATGGTAAAGAATCTGCCTGCAATGCAAGAGACCCAGGTTCGAGCTCTGGGTTGGGAAGATTCCCTGGAGAAGGGAATGGCAACCCACTCCAGTATTCTTGCCTGGAGAATTCCATGGACAGAGGAGAATAAATACATACATGTCTGCACATGTCTATATATATGTATATTTTGTCTGAAAAAAAGCAAAAGAAAAATGCAATAAAGCAGTATAATAGTGTTTAATCTAAGGATAAGATTATGTATTTTTTCCCTATATGTTCCAAATTTTCCATAATGATCATATACTGCTTTTATATTCAGAATAGAAACTTTAAAATCCCCAAGGATTATTTTTATTGATTTTTATTATTTTTAATGATTTCCTTTATTAACCTAACCAAGTATCTAATTGCTTCAAAAATATAAAAATCTAGCTCTGGGTATCACTGTAAGCCAAATTTATTTTAAAAAGTATTTACCGTGTTCTGGATTGCAATGCACAGACCTTAGGTCACCTGATTTCAGCGAATTCTGTTGAAGTGAAAAGCCTGTCAGTAAGTCTGCAAGTTCTTGTGCATGTTACAATATCTAGCTGAAAACGCTGTTGCTTCTGCGGGCATTTACTCTGAATTCAGGACCTCTGCCAGCTTCAAATAGGAGGAGGAAAAGGGGGAAAGAGCAAGGACAAGATGATAACCCAGAAGCAGGTGGCTGGTCCATGCAAAACTCAGCAGAGGCAGGCAGAGAAAGAGCAGAGAGGACAGAAGGAGAGAAAGTAGGAAGTTGTCATTTGCTTTGAAAAACTAACAACCCCCCAAATCTGAAAGTTTCCTATTTTTTTTTAATGAAAATATTTCTCGTTATAGTGATAACCCTTTCTGTAATTACTCTTTTTTCATACTTCATTACCAGGAAGCCAAATTATAATTGAAGTGAAGTTGCTCAGTCGTGTCCGACTCTTTGCGACCCCATGGACTGTAGCCTACCAGGTTCCACCGTCCATGGGACTTTCCAGGCAAGAGTAGTGGAGTGGGTTGCCATTTCCTTCTCCAGGAGATCTTTCCAACCCAGGGACTGAACATGGGTCTCCCGCATTGTAGGCAGATGCTTTACTGTCTGAGCCACCAGGGAAGTACCCTGGAGAATCCCTTGGACAGAGGAGCCTGGCAGGCTACAGTCCATGGGGTCACAAAGAGTCGGACACTACTGAATTGATATCATGTACTGAGGCGTGCCAAGCTCCTCTATCCATGAGTATTCTCCAGGCAAGAATACTGGAGTGGATTGCCATACACTCCTCCAGGGGATCTTCCCGACCCAGGGACTGAACTTGCTGCATTGGAAGGTGGGTTCTTTACCACTAACACCACCTGGGAAGCCCAAGAAGGCAGGTAAGTCTTTCTGATTTTCTTACCAAGTAAACCTCCAGGTAACCAGACTAACAATATTTGCTAGGAAGAAGGTTTGACTATAGAATACTCTTTGTGACCCCCATGAACTGTAGCCTGCCAGGCTCCTCTATCCATGGGATTTCCCAGGGAAGAATACTGGAGTGGGTAGCCATTCCCTTCTCCAGGGGATCTTCCTGACCCAGAGATCGAACCTGGGTCTCCTGCATCACAGGCAGATTCTTTCCCAACTGAGCTCTCAGGGAAAGTTTGACGCTGGGTAAAATCTATGATCCATGTGAATCTGATTTAATAATCTGCATTCACCCCACCTCTCCCTTCATTTGATTCCTACTTTCTAATTTTTCTGTAGTTTCACTGTCTACTCCAGACCTGCTATAAGTGATCTATGTCCTTTTGAAGACATGGACCTGTAAACTGAACCACTGCCCAGTCACTCAAAGAACATCTCCAGCATATTATACCCCGCCACGGACACATCACGGAGTCACACAGACCCTTTCAAAAGGGTACAAAATGCTTGCTCTGTCACCTATCAATGACAACAGGGTTCCTACGACAGTTGGAAGTCATTATTTAGAGTCAAGCTTTGTAAAACGTTTTTCCTTACAATTCCAGTATCTTGCCTGATGTCCATGTTTTGCTCCTCTACCATCTTCAGCAGAATCCGAAGATGGTACTCCCCCCACTCAAGTGTTTGGGGGTGACTCTGACAAAGCCCCAAGCGTGATGTAATGCCTCCACTTCAAGGCAAAATAATGGCTTAAGTGGAAGCAGTCTTGTAATTGCCTGGAAACTCACTGGTTAACACATGGTTTATAATTACTCCAGTCTTCACTGGCTGTCATAGACACATGGATGACCCTTTGCCAAGCCAATCAGGAAGCTGCCTTCATGAATCCTAAATTCAGCAGCCATTTCCAGTTTTCCAGACCTCTGCCTTGTCAGTCACCTACTTGTTTCCTTATCAACATGGCAGGCTTTAATTAATTCAAACAAAGCCCCTAAAACAATCCCTCTGCATTTAAAATTCTCAGAATGTGAAAACAGTGGTACCCATCCATGGTAAAATTAACATGTTTAGAAATGCCAGGGTGTTTTTTAAAATATTGATTAATCTCACATGATACATAATTGTATAGGCATTTTTCAAAAGAAAAAAGCATCAGGAATTGAAAGCTGTTCTGCACCCATAAATGAAAAGGCTGAAAGGGTCTCTCAGGTTCCAAAGAGGATGTCTTCTTCCAAAGGATCATCAAGCGGTGGATATGGGGAGCTCTCCTTGAGAGGGGTTGGTTATGTGTCCTTGTTGTTTGAAAAATTAAATCTGCCACATAAGCATTTGAGCCAAGTATGTTGTTGTTGTTTGGTTGCTAAGTCATTTCCTACTCTGTGACATCATGACTATAGCATGCCAGGCTTCCCTGTCCTTCACTATTTCCCAGAGTTTGCTCAAATTCATATCCCTTGAGTCAGTGATGCTATCTAATCATCTCATCCTCTTTCACCCTCTTCTCTTTTGGCCTTCAATCTTTCCCAGCATCAGGGTCTTTTCCAATGAGTTGACTCTTTGTATCAGGTAGCCAATGTATTAGAGCTTCTACTGAGCACCAAACCACAAGCAAAGCTTGGATGGTGTCAAGCCAGATACTAAATATTTTAAGGTTTACAAGACACATTTAATGGCTGTTCATATTCCACAACACATATTTTACAAAACATATTTCATATGTTTACAAGACATATTTAATGATTTTTCCAGTAGTCATGTATGGATGTCAGAGTTGGACCATAGACAAAGCTGAGCGCCAAAGAATTGATGCTTTTTGAAAAGGCTCTCGAGAGTCCCTTGGACTGCAAGGAGATCAAACCAGTCAGTCCTAAAGGAAATCAGTCCTGAATATTCATTCACTGGAAAGACTGAAGCTGAAGCTGAAGCTCCGATACTTTGGCCACCTGATGCAAAGAGCTGACTCATTGGAAAACTTGGACACAACTAAGCGACTGAACTGAACTGAACTGACAAAACACAAGGTCTCGATCACAATTACTCATTTTGTCACTGAAGCACCAAAGCACCCAGAAAACACATATAAACAAGTGGGAGTGTCTGTGTTCCAATAAAACTGGAATTTGGCCCGTGGACCACAGCTTGTCTAGACTGTGGAGAGACATGTGGCATGGAGGAATCCAGTCCACCTGACTTACTCTCAGAAACACTCCCACCCCCATTCCCACAGTGCACACATCTCACTCAAAGGAGGCCTGAATCCTTAAAATGCAGACACCCAGGATGGCAGCACTTAACATTTCTTGCATTAAAAGCCGCATCAGTGCTCCACGGTTCACAGGCCTTTAAGCACAGAAACTTCTGAGACCATGTCCTCACCTCGCTCTTTAGGTTCTTGTCTTTCCTCAGACCCGGGCAGTTTCAATTAGATCTGTTTTCTGGTAGATTTCATGGAAGAGGGAAGTGTGAAGAGTTCCAAAAATAACAGAAAAAAAGTTTCAAAACCATACATACACCAAAGCATTGACCCATGGTCAAGCTCTCAGTCATGATGCCAATAGGAGAACTATTTTAAGGGTGTTGAGAATTGTGAAGCATCTGAGATTTGACTCACAAGCTTAGAAACTAATACGGTCTCCTGCAGAGTTTCACGAGCGCTAGCAAAAGACACAAGACAGAGACAAAGAATCCAGCAGGAACAGATCAACATACTTCATGCTAAATCCCACCCAGGAATGAGAAGAGGGCTAAATGATGCCTACACATGCAGTAGGCTACATTACAGGAAAGGAACCCTAAACTCAGGGAACCTGACCTTTTATAATGGGATAGACCCACCCACCCTTTGTTCCAGAAGGAGACCTGGCTCTACCTCCCAAGGCTGTTTACTGTAAAACACCCTGACAAGACAGCACGGACAAAGGGCAGACAGTGCCTCTGCTGAGCCTATGTGCAGAGATCAGGGTTCCCGTGGAGATGTATCTCGCAATGCAGAGGAGAGGCACAGTGGAAGGCCAGGCCTGCTCAGGACTCCCAGGGAATGCAAGTTGCCCAGATTAGAAGTAACTGGGGCCAGAGAAGAACAGATTTTGCAAAGGAACAAATTAGCATTTCCTATTTGATTAATTCGAAAGCACACTCTACCCCTCTTAGAATTCAAAACCCTCACTGTGCCTACCAGGCCTGCGGGGTCTGGTCCTTGCCAGTCTACTTAGGGCCACACAGCACAGATCCTCCCCTGGCTCCCTCTGCTGCAGCCACCCTGGCCTCCTTGCTGCCCCCGGCACACGCCGTGCTCACTCCTGCCTCTGGGCCTCTGCACCTGCTGTTCCTCTGCCTGGAATGCCCTTTACAAGGCTCAGTTCCCAGCCCAATCAGGTCTCTGCACTGAGCCCAAGGTCACTTTCTGTTCCCCCATATTATCTTATTTTTCTTCCAAATGCTTATCACAACTGAAAGGGGAGAAGGTTTTGTTACCCAAAAACATATCTCTTTGGCATAAAGATTATTGGGTTGGCCAAGAAGTTCATTCAGGTTTTTCCATAAGATGTTACAGGAAAACTTGAATGAACTTTTTGGTCAATCCAGTATTTGAGGGTAAAAGCAATCAAAACCCATCAGATTTAAGAAAAGTTTTTTAATTTCCCTTCAACTACCTAAATTTATATTGGAAAGGGGGCCTGTACCCATAATTATTTTTTATCTAGGAAACTTATCTGCATAACAAGGAAACTTGTTTTTCAAACATCTCCTCTGCCTTCCCATGAATAGCTTTCCTCCAACTTTGAACCTCTAGACTCCTACACCCCTTTTCTTCACTCAGGATGTTACATAAACTTCAATTATGTGGTTGCCCTTTGAATCTTCATATCTTTATGAGAATCTCATAAATATATAATTAAGTTTATTTTCCTCCTGTTAATCTGTCTTATATCAATTTAATTATCAGTCCAGCCAAAGAAGGGAAAAAGGGAAAATCTTTCCACCGCTCCATAACCTTGTGTTGTTGTTGCTCAGTCACTAAGTTCTGTCCAGCTCTTTGTAACCCCGTGGACTGCAGCACGCCAGGCTTCCCTGTCCTTCACTATCTCCTGGAGTTTGCTCAAACTCATGTCTAATAAGTTGGTGATGTTCTCTAGCCATCTTATTCTCTGTCGCTCCCTCCTGCCTTCAATCTTTCCCTGCATCAGGGTCTTCTCCAATAAGTCAGCTCTTTGCATTAGGTGGCCAAAATATTGGAGTTTCAGCTTCAACATCAGTCCTTCCAATGAATATTCAAGGTTGATTTTAATCTTTAGGATTGACTGGTTTGATCTCCTTGCTTTCCAAGAGACTCTCAAGAATCTTCTCTAACACCACAATTCAAAAGCATTGATTATTTGGCATTCAGCTTTCTTTATGGTCCAACTCTCACATCCATACATGACTGATGGAAAGACCATAGCTTTGACTATACGGACCTTTGTCGGCAAAGTGATGTCTCTGCTTTTTAATACACTATCTAGGTCTGTCATAGCTTTCCTTCTAAGGAGCAAGCAAAACCTACAATATTTGTTGTCACTGTCCTTTTAATAGAATGTAAGCTCCCTGAGGGCAGACTTTTTAAACACTGCTATTGCCATAGGGTCTACATTTGATGACCAAACAAAGTAACTATTTTTGGTCCCCATTGAGGATTGAACTGTGTCCCCACAAACTGTGTATGCCGAATCCTAACCCCAAGTGCCTCAGAATGTGACTTTATTGGGAAACAGTGTCTTTACAAAAGTGATCAAGTTAAAAATGAAGTCATTAAAGTGAGCCCTAATCCACTATGCCAGCAAATTTGGAAAACTCAGCACTGGCCACAGGACTGGAAAAGGTCAGTTTTCATTCCAATCCCAAAGAAAGACAATGCCAAAGAATGCTCAAACTACCACACAATTGCACTCATCTTACACGCTAGTAAAGTAATGCTCAAAATTGTCCAAGGCAGGCTTCAGCAATATGTGAACCATGAACTCCAGATGTTCAAACTGGTTTTGGAAAAGGCAAAGGAATCAAGAGATCAAATTGCCAACATCCACTGGATTATCGAAAAAGCAAGAGAGTTCCAGAAAAACATCTATTTCTGTTTTATTGACTATGCCAAAGCTTCTGACTGTGTGGATCACAATAAACTGTGGAAAATTCTGAAAGAGATGGGAATACCAAACCACCTGACCTGCCTCTTAAGAAACTTGTATGCAGGTCAGGAAGCAACAGTTAGAACTGGACATGGAACAACAGACTGGTTCCAAATAGGAAAAAGAGTACATCAAGACTGTGTATTGTCACCTTGCTTATTTAACTTATATGCAGAGTACATCATGAGAAACGCTGGGCTGGAAGAAGCACAAGCTGGAATCAAGATTGCTGGGAGAAATATCAATAACCTCAGACATGCAGATGACACCACCCTTAAGTGAAGAAGAACTAAAGAGCCTCTTGATGAAAGTGAAAGAGGAGAGTGAAAAAGCTGGCTTAAAGCTCAACATTCAGAAAACTAAGATTATGGCATATGGTCCCATCACTTCATGGGAAATAGATGGGGAAACAGTGGAAACAGTGTCAAGACTTTATTTGGGGGGGGCTCCAAAATCACTGCAGATGGTGACTGCAGTCACGAAATTAAAAGATGCTTACTGCTTGGAAGGAAAGTTATGACCAACCTAGACAGCATATTAAAAAGCAGAGACATTACTTTGCCAACAAAGGTCCATCTAGTCAAGACTATGGTTTTTCCCCATAGTCATGTGTGGATGTGAGAGTTGGATGATGAAGAAAGCTGAGCGCAGAAGAATTGATGCTTTTGAACTGTGGTGTTGGAGAAGACTCTTGAGAGTCCCTTGGACAGCAAGGAGATCCAACCAGTCCATCCTAAAGGAGATCAGTCCTGGGTGTTCATTGGAAGGACTGATGTTGAAGCTGAAACTCCAATACTTTGGCCACCGGGTGCGAAGAGCTGACTCCTTGGAAAAGATTCTAATGCTGGGAAGGATTGGGGACAGGAGGAGAAGGGGACGAGAGAGGATGAGATGGCTGGATGGCATCACAGACTTGATGGACATGGGTTTGGGTAGACTCTGGGAGTTGGTAATGGACAGGGAGTCCTGGCGTGCTATATGATTCATGGGGCCCTAAAGAGTTGAACATGACTAAGCGACTAAACTGGACTGAACTAATCCAATATGACTGATGAGCTTGCAAAGAAGGTGACATGTGCCAGAAGCACACTGTATGCTGCCATGATAGGTTAAAAAGGTGATAGATCATGCCAGACTTCCCTGGTGATCCAGTGGCTAAGACTCCACACTCCCAATTCCAGAGGCCTGAGTTCAATCCCTGGTCAGGGACTAGGTCCCACATACCACAACTGAGAGTTCACGTGCCACAATTATAGACGTCATGTGCCTCAACAAAGATCAAAGGTCGTGCATGAGGCAACAAAGACCAGGTACAGTCAAATAAATAAATACTTTAAAAAAGAAAGGAAGGAAGGAAGAAAATAAGTCACTGCAATGAAAAAACAGAAGCAATAGTGCCAACTACTCTCCCCCAATAGACAATCATCCCTCTGAAACACTTCAGCATGTACCTTCTAGTGCTTTATGTTCAAAGTGTTAGGCATTCAGTCATGTCTGACTCATATCCTCCCCATGGACAGTAGTCCGCCAGGCCTCTCTGTCCGTGGAATTCTCCAGGCAAGAATACTGGAACGGGTTGCCATTCTCTCCTCCAGGGGATCTTCCCCACTCAGGGATTGAACCTGGGTCTCCTGCATTACAGGCAGATTCTTTACTGTCTGAGCCACCAGGGAAGCCGAAATACGTTCAAAGATGCTTTCTATCCCCCAAATGTCACTTTAAAACAGGTAAAAGATAAATAGCATGTCATGGATCAAAATACGAAGGTGAGAACTGAAGCATCAATGAAAGTGCTGAGAGTTTAAAAACATTCAGCAATGAAAAACCTAGATACATGTGGGCTTGAGCCAGTTCCTCTCAGTGACTAAATCTTAGCCTGCATCGGCCGTGACGTTCACTTTAAATACAAGCACAGAGAGGGGTGAAAATATGAGCAAGCAAAATGCAGAAAAGGATGCACCAA
The DNA here is from genome assembly GCA_007570785.1 of Antilocapra americana. Classification (NCBI taxonomy): domain Eukaryota; kingdom Metazoa; phylum Chordata; class Mammalia; order Artiodactyla; family Antilocapridae; genus Antilocapra; species Antilocapra americana. Next base: position 26,538,725 of record ML660197.1, on the reverse strand, counting down.
AAAAATCAGGTTCTGCTTGTTTCCCTACTGGGACACATTACAAAGCCCTGCCCTCTGCTTTCCATGGCTGGAAGAAGAGCCAGGAGCAGGAGAAACAGGAGAGGAAGAAAAGACCTTTCCAAACTAGGGCAGAAGAACAGGCAGAGTGAGTGGTGTGAACAGCAGCCAGTGTTTCCACATCAGCAGAGGATCTGCCAGCTCGAAGGGAGATGGTGTTCAAATGTCCCCGCCTCACCTGACCTCAGTCAGATGGCTAGCATATCCAGGCATCCCCAGCTCACTGTCCATATTCTTGCACAGCTCAAGGCTGGTGCTTGCTGTGCTTGATGCTGACTTCCAGTCCACCCCAAAGTCCATCCTTTTCAACAATTCAGCCCTTGGGCACTACAAAATCCTTTGGGATACGAAGCAGACTGGCTCATCCAGTGCCCTGACCTCCACCCTCAGGGCCCTCAGACAGGATTCTGTCCCTACCCCAGGAATCTGAGATGGCATGCTTCTGGCAGTGTTTCCAAGGTGACGAGGTTGCTCCAACCCCAGTCCAGGACCAACAACCACAGTGACAACAGGCATGAACACATCTGGATGCCCAGCAAGTAACCACTACACTGAGGGACCTCTCTGCTCAGCAAACCTCTGCTCTTCCCCACATTTCACCAGTGATGATGAGTTCGGGGTCACACATTTCCTCCTTCAAGTCATTCATACTCTTCACTGAATTCCTCTAGCTTTGACCAAACACTTGTTTCTTTTTAATTTCCCGTTGAACTGAGCCTACAGAGAGTAAAAGGATGTTGAATTGGGTGGAAAGATGGGAGAAAAAAAAAAATGTTAGCGATGGGATAACTAGGGGTAGGGGGACCAGGCTTGATGAGGCACCAACAACAGGGGCACAGCCAGAGGGTACCATGAGAAGAATCCTGGGGCGGGGGGGGGGGGGGGGCCAGAAAGGCAGGGAGAATAGTTCTGCACTCGAAGGCTGTGCATGCCCATCTTGGGGGTGACAAGTACATTCCTGGGTAGCTCGGACTTACTTCAATCAGTCTCCTGTCTGCATATCACCCTTTTCCTCACACCCCATTACCCTTCCCTCCAGGCTTCTGCCGAGAGGCAAATGGATGATGGCTGAAGAGCATGGCCCACAGTCATTTCCCAGAAGGAAAAAATACAGAAACCACGCTGACTTTAGACAGATGATAGTCTATGCAGTGTAAGACAAGAGGGCATTTTAAAACTTATTTTCACACAAAAGGCTGGGCTGGAAGAGCAGACACCAGTCCGTGGTCTGAGGGTCTCTCTTTCTTATAAGCTGTTGACACTCCCATCCAAGGCTCTCCTTCGGAGTCCACCAAGCTTTAAGTGACTGCTGGCAAAGAGTCAACAGATAAAAGCTCGTGTCCCTGAAGCGTGTCCTGTGTTTAACAACAAACTCAACCGCAGAGACATTTTATTTCGACCACTTGTACATGGTTTCAAAACTTCCTGGTAAACTCGCCAAGGCTGGCAAAAATAAGAGTAAAAAGTAAACTCCGAGAGACTGAGGTGCGTTCAACTGCACAATGAAACCCAAAGTATCCTGGTGGGTCTGTGAGGCCTTCCTCCTGCCTGGCCCCTCCCTGATGACTGCCCAGCGTCTGGGCCTGGGGAAGCGGCAGGAGTACAGGATCTTCTGGTTCTTGGATCCACAGCCAGGACTGATGGCATGGGGCCCAAACACAAACTGCCCACTGTGTGTGGCCTCCTACCGCAAACCACATCCATCGGAGAAGGAACCAGGTAAACTTGACTCAGGGCCACTGAAACTAGTTCCAAGTTATTTACTTTTTTAAGACTTTGTCTATGACTACTTAAAAACAATAACTCAGAGCCAGTTTCAGTGGATTTTTTTTTTTAATCTTGTTTATGCTTACCTACCCAGTTATGACTTAAATCCCTAAAGATTACAGTGGAAGTGAGAGACATTAAAAAACAGAGACATTACTTCGCCAACAAAGGTCCATCTAGTCAAGGCTATGGTTTTTCCAGTAGTCATGTATGGATGTGAGGGTTGGACTATAAAGAAAGCTGAGTGCCGAAGAATTGATGCTTTTGAACTGTGGTGTTGGAGAAGATTCTTGAGAGTCCCTTGGACTGCAAGGAGATCCAACCAGTCCATCCTAAAGGAAATCAGTCCTGAATGTTCACTGGAAGGTCTGATGTTGAAGCTGAAACTCCAAAACTTTGGCCACCTGATATGGAGAACTGACTCATTGGAAAAGACCCTGATGCTAGGAAAGATTGAAGGAGGGAGGAGAAGGGGATAACAGAGGATGAGATGTTTGGATGACATCACCGACTCAGTGGACATGAGTTTGATTAAACTCCCGGAGTTGATGATGGACAGGGAGGCCTGGCGTGCTGCAGTCCACGGGATCACTGAGTCGGACACGACTGAGCGACTGAACTGACTGACTGACTGACTGACCCACTCCAGTACTCTCGGCCTGGAGAATCCCAGGGACAGAAGAGCCTTGTGGGCCACAATCCACGGGGTCACACAGAGTCAGACACGACTGAGCAACTAACACACACACACATTTACTTAATTTTCAGAAAATATTTTAATGTTATGGAGTATAATTGATTTACAATGTTGTGTTAGTTTCAGGTGTACTGTAAAGTGATTCAGTTACACGTATACAGTCATCACTTTTTAGATTCTCTTCTCACACACTTACCACATAATACTGGGTAGAGTTCCCTGCGCTATACAGTAGGGCCCCTTCAGTCATCTACCTTATATACAGCAGTGCTGGTGTGTTCATCCCAAACTCCTGATTTATCCACACACCCCTCAACATTTCCTCTTTGGTACCCGTTAAGTTTTTTTTCAACATTTATAAATCTGCTTCTGTTTTGTAAGTGAGTTCGTTTGTATCTTTTTTAAAAAATCAGATTCCACATATGAGTAATATCATATGATACTTGTCTTTCTCTGCCTTACTTCACTTAGTATGATAAATTCTAGGTCTAGGCTCCAAGTTATTTAATAATGACGATGACAACAGCAATGTGGTAAACAAGTGGGAGTGACTTTACCTGACCTCATTTCTAACTAAACAGGAGATTATTTCAAGAGCACAGACCCAGTTTGCATTCATTCATAAGCCACCTGACCTGCCTCTGGTATTGCAAGCCCATCAAAGGGCACAGCTCCCTCCAGGGGCGGGGTGGGGGAGGGGGGACGGTGTCAGCACGGTCACGCGGTCTAACTATGCTGTAACAACGGTTGCCCAGGGACTGAATACCTAAATGGAAGGGTGGTTTCATACCAAGAAAAACATGATCTCCTTCCAGAATACTCTGGGGATTTGGGGGCTGAGAAGCCACGGATCCGGGCCTCCAACAGAACCGGGCGGGTGCTGCCATCCACCCCCCTCCCCCAGCTCCCACTCCCCGCATCCACTCAAAACCAGGAAGAGGTTCTTACCGAGGACTCCCCTTAAGCCTTCCGAGATTCCCCAGCTGAGCATATTCACACCCGGCGGTCCCAGCGCGCCACCATCCAGGGCTCTGGCAGGCTCGTGCGATTAAGAGCCATTTTCGGTTACTCCAAGAGGAGCAAGGCCAATCAAAGGAGGCGCGGGGGAGGGGGAGCAGCGGACAACCACCGCTCTGTTAATTACCATGTGAATTCGCAGGCGGTTGGGGGGAGGTAAGCTCCTGAGAAAGAGGCTGCTTTATCCGACGCATCTTAGAATGTTAAAAAGATAAATACCAACCGACTGCTTCATGCACATTCTGCCGTGCCGTCCGTTTTGGCAGGATTCCTCAAAGCGTGCTCCAGTTCCTCCTAAGCTATCTCTCATTTTCTTTCTTAATCTCTCTTGTCTCTCCCTTCCTCCCTCTCTCCTTCTTTCCACTCCTTCCCCTTTCTTCAACGTACCCACACTAAAACAAGACAGATTAGTAAGACCCAGAGAAATAGCCTCCACAAAGTGTGCTGTGAAATAATTATTTTATACCAAATAGTTGTAACTACAGAAGCAAAACATATGTATGTACTGCTGTCAGATAGTACAGAAGAACAGGAAATTAAAAGGGAAAGTATCCTTTTTTCCACCTCCATCTACTCTCCAGAGGTCACCAAGGCTAAAAAAAAGTTCACACCTGACCTTCCTATGAAGAAATTTTATTGTTATATATTAGCATACATATACTTTTATACAAATGGGATATCTTTTCTACATATTATACATACCCACTTAGCAATAGATCATAACTATCTTTCCAAGCCAGGATCTGTAAATCCTACCTCATTATTTCTCTCAAGATAAATATTTTAATGCAATAATTTTTAAAAAAATCAACATCAAAAAAAAATACACAATGAACAAATAATAACATTTTTCAATACAAACAGTATAACTGACCTTTTTGCCTCAAGCTTCAGTCTGGCTCATTACATTTCTTTTTATTTTTTTTAAATCTCATCATTTTTTAACCATCAAATATTTTTATTTCAGATGTTTACTTTCCAAAACACTACTGCAAAGAACACATATCTTTGTTTAACAGTATAAAAATATGTATAGGATGAGCAGAACTGCCCGGTGAGTTGATGTAACTTGGATTTGATACTTAGGCTACTCCACCTTAAAAGAATTTCAAGCCAATGAATGGGGCCAAAAGGACTGATGAGGAAGCAAGGAGCTATTTTGATCACAAGGGATACCACTCAGAGGCCACCACTTCCCCTGGGCTCTCTCCTTTCTGCCAAGAGGAACATATATCTTTACTGAAGGCTGCCACAGTCTATTTAGGCAGAGATTCCTCAAAGCTCAACCGCCTCCTCAATTTCTATGCCCTCAGTCCAGCTTTATATATTAAATAACAGAAAATCAGCGTGTCTTCAATTTTAGAAGTGTAGCTGTCCATAGGCAACACACATGACTTCACTATTGGATTGAGAAGAGTCAAGAAGTTCCATGGGAGAAAATGGGACAGGGAGGACGTGCCGAGCCTTGGCAATGCATTAAATTCTATCTGCAATAAATCTATATAGATTATTTCACTGGAACTGAAATGTCTAGAGATCTTACCTTCCATTACTAATCTGCTAGCTCTGTTGGGTATCTGCCTAGCAATTTCAGTTTAAAATATCTGAAAGATCTCCCTTGCTCTCTGCAGAAGGAAATGGCAACCCACTCCAGTATTCTTGCCTGGAGAATCCCATGGACAGAGAAGCCTGGAGGGCTACAATCTGTGGGGTCACAAAGACTTGGACATGACTTAGTGACTAAACAAACAGCCACTGCTCTCAGTCTAAGATTCGTCTAATATTGCATTATTCTGGAACTCCCTTGATTCCATATCCTGTTGCCTGCGCTCCCAAATCCCTGCTTATGTCCAGTTCCTGAAGCTACAAGTCACCTAGGGGTGATGTTCAGAAACCTCTATCCACAACCATCAAGGGGCAAGGTATCCTAACCAAATCAGAGGAATAACTTTATACCAGGGGTGAAAGTTCCAGGTTATCACATCTGGAGGACAACAGCTGTCAATGCGGTATATGGATGGCTTCCCTGGTGATTCAGTTGTAAAGAGACATAGGTTTGATCCCTGGTCCAGGAAGATCCCTTAAAGAAGGAAATGGCAACCCACTCCAGTACTCTCGCCTGGAAAATTCCATGGACGGAGGAGCCTGATAGGCTACAGTCCATGGGATCGCAAAGAGTCGGACACGACTGAGCAACTTCACCTGGCTTGGCCTGGAGAAGGAAATGGGAACCCACTCCAGTATTCTTGCCTGGGAAATCCTATGGACAGAGATGCCTGTCAGGCTGCAGTCCATGGAACTGAAAAGAGTCAGACATGACTTAGTGATTGAGCGTGAGCACAATGTAATGTACTTAGAGCAGCACTGGGTACACAGTAAGTGTTCCACTGATGTCAGCTGCCACTGAGCTCTGATCCCTCTTCCTCAGTCACTTTCTAGTGTGGTCACTAGTTTCCTTTACGTATTTCATTATATGGGAGAGGCTGGACAGATCAGTCAAGTTTATGGCCCATCAAATGGTTACATACATTCGGGTTTACACGGCAGTCTCTTGCAAATTTGGATAGTGTTAGTAAAATCCTCTACAGTGGTTCATCTTTGTGTCAAGTTGGTTGAGTCACAGTGCCCAAATATTGTCACATATTCTGGATGTTTCTCTGAAGGTATTTTGTATATGAGATTAATATTTAAATTAACACACTGGGAGTAAAGCAGATTACTCTCCATAATGTGGGTGAAGTAAAAGTCACTCAGTCGTGTCTGACTCTTTGCAACTGCATGGACTATACAGTCCATGGACTTCTCCAGACCAAAATACTGGAGTGGGTAGCCTTTCCCTTCTCCAGGGGATCTTTCCAACCCAGGGATCGAACCCAGGCCTCCCACATTGCAGGCAGATCAGCTAAGCCACAAAGAAAGCTCGTTGTGGGTGGGCCCTACCTAATCACTTGAAGGTTATGATAAAACAAAGATTTACCCTCCTCTCTACAGGAAAGAATTCTGCCTTTGAACTTGAATTGCAACTACCCCCTAAATCTCCAGCCTCCTCCATCAGATGTTGACTCACCAAGTCTGCACAATTGTGTGAACCATTTCCTTAAAAAAAAAAAAAAAGTAGATAGATAGGTAAATAAGCGAGAATGATAGAGACAGATAAGATAGAAAAGTAGAGCTAGATAGACATAGGTATAAATATACAGATATAGAGATATAGATACACACATACATCCTCCTCCTTCTGTTTCTCTGAACAATATGTTCCCTAAGTTCAAACAGCTCTATGTGCCCTGAGAAAATCAAGTGCAGAGACCTGCAAAGCTGATTACTAGATCTGGGGCAGAAGTGACACACCCACGGTATCATAAGCCTGTGAGACTTGCATGAGCAAACAACCAGGCTCCCTGGAGTACATGCCCATCATGTTGACCTAAGAACAGTTGTGAAATTGAAAGTGGGTCCTTACTTTGATGAAAGCAGAAATTCTAACTGCATGGCAAATAGAAATCACTTCGTCCTTATACAGAACTGAGAGGAAGGAGATGCAGGAAGAGCATAAAGGACATTTTCTGTGTTAACACTAAATAAACATCAAGACTAGAAAATACTAGACTCGGGAATATGCAGAACTGAAAGCACTCATTTGAAATCAAGCTTGCCTAACTGAACATTAGACACATTGTTTTTAATAAAATTAACCAATAAATAGGTTAGACACATTAGGCAGAATTTTGTTGAAACAAATCCTGAATAGCAGATACCTTGAAAAATCAGACACACTGGTATTTTTCCAAGAGGGAAATAAGTTGGAAAGTGTTTTACATTCTTCTCTATAAAGTTCTAGGCCTCTAGACTTATTTCACCATATGATTATTTTTGCTCCCGTTTAAAATAAAGAACAGAGACAATCATACAGGACCATCTGCCCAAATCCTCAGATCCTACAGCTCTTCTTCTCCTCCCCAGAGGGAAGGGCATCAAACTCTGAGTCAGAAGCCCATTTCTGGATGCTATCAGGAAGAGAAAACCTCTTAGGGTCTCTCTCTCACATTCTTTTCTTTTTTTTTAATTTATATATTTTTTTGGCTGCACAGGGTCTTAGTTGTGACATGTGAGATCTAGTTCCCCGACCAGGGATCAAACCTGGGGCCCCACGCATTGGGAGCTCAAAGTCTTAACCACTGACCCACCAGGGAAGCCTCTCTCACTCTCTTTTTTCATAAATGACTCATCTACATCAGAAGACTGCTGTGAAAATCCAGGTACTGTGTGGAGGAGGCTCCCTGACTCTACACAGGCAGGTTATTTCTGATGATCTCATTTGTTCAAGGCAAAACCAAAGTCATCACCAAGGTAGTTCACTGAAGGCTTAATTTGCTGATAATGCCTCATGTTTCAAACTGATAACTAGTTAACTATAACTTACAAAAATACAACTCTGGAGGCAGCTGGATCACAACAAACTGGAAAATTCTTAAAGAGACAAGAATACCAAACCACCTCACCTGCCTCCTGAGAAATCTGTATGCAGGTCAAGAAGCAACAGTAGAACTGGACATGGAACAACAGACTGGTTCCAGATAGGGAAAGGAGTACATCAAGGCTATATACTGTCACCCTGTTTATTTAACTTATATGCAGAGTACATCATGCAAAATGCCAGGTTGGATAAAGCACAAGCTGGAATCAACATTGCTGGGAGAAATATCAAAACCCTCAAATATGCAGATGACACCACCCTTATGGCATAAAGTGAAGAAGAACTAAAGAGCCTCTTGATGAAAGTGATAGAGAAGAGTAAAAAAGTTGACTTAAAACTCAACATTCAGAAAACTAAGATCATGGTATCTGGTCTCATCACTTCATGGCAAACAGATGAGGAAACAGTGGAAACAGTGAGAGACTTTATTTTCTTGGGCTCCAAAATCACTGCAGATGGTGACTGCAGCCATGAAATTAAAAGACGCTTGCTCCTTGGAAGAAAAGCTATGATCAACCTAGACAACATATTAAAAAGCAGAGATATTACTTTGCCAACAAAGGTCCATCTAGTCAAGGCTATGGTTTTTCCAGTGGTCATATATGAATGTGAGAGTTGGACTATAAAGAAAGCTGGGTGCCAAAGAATTGATGCTTTAGAACTGGTGGTGTTGGAGAAGACTCTTGAGAGTCCCTTGGACTGCAAGGAGATCCAACCAGTCCATCCTAAAGGAGATCAGTCCTGGGTGTTCATTGGAAGGCCTGATGTTGAAGCTGAAACTCCAAAACTTTGGCCACCTGATGTGGAGAACTGACTCATTGGAAAAGACCCTGATGCTGGGAAAGATAGAAGGCAGGAGGAGAAGGGGATGACAGAAGATGAGATGGCTAATGGCATCACCGACTTGATGGACAACAGTTTGAGTAAGCTCTGGGAATTGGTGACAGATAGGGAAGCTTGGTGTGCTGCAGTCCATGGGGTCGCAAAGAGTCTGACACAACTGAGCGACTGAACTGAACTCAAGTGAACTGAGGCAGCTTTATGGTTTCTATTTCTTCTCAGGCCTAATTGCTTTATGCAAGTTGTAGAAAAACTAACGGGGCAATACAATTCTTATCATCAAATGATCCTGCACATGAGCACCGATAAACACATGGTCTGCCTTCCGGAAATTCACCAGCACAAGCACGATAACTTAGGAAACTCAAAAATGCAGCCACCTGTTACTGTGATAGTGAAGTTCTAGTGACAGAAAGAGATGGACAGCGCCCTGCCTTTCTCCTCCAGGCACTGCATCTTCCTGGAGGTCCCCAAGGCATTGTCCATCTTCTCTGTCACTGACCTGTCAGTACCCCCAAGGTGTATTAGCTACTACCTTTCTGGAGCTCCAAGGAAAGGAGGCCAGTAGGACAATCTAAAGAACAGGAGTAGAAAGAGGGCCTGGCCATTACACGTTAGCATGTGGATGCTCAGGGACAAAACAGTACTAAATTCACGTACAAAGACCTCTCCCAGTCTTCTGATCTCCCCATGTCTCTTCCGTGGACAAGTGGCTCAGAAGGAGGCTCTGCTAAGACATCAAGTTTCTTCTGGGTTTATAACCCTAATGCTAATATGCAGTGGTGGTGAGTGGTCCACAGCTGCAGCTGTCTCTATCTGGATGTGAAAACTCATCAATCTGAAGTCATCAGCTGTTTCATTGATCAGTGTGGAGGTTAAGAAAGGTGATCTTTCTAACAAGTGTTGGTGAGGCTGTGGATAAATTAGAACTCTCATGCTTTGCTATTGAGAAAGTAAAATGGTACAGACACTGTGAAAGAGTATGGTGGTTCCTCAAAAAATTAAACATAGAATTAGGGTGAAAGTGAAAAGTGAAGTAGCTCAGTCGTGTCCGACTCTTTGTGACCCATGGACTGTAGCCTACCAGGCTCCTCCGTCCATGGGATTTTCCAGGCAAGAATACTGGAGTGGGCTGCCACTGCCTTCTCCAGGAGATCTTCCCAACCAAGGGATTGAACCCAGGTCTCCCGCCTTGTAGAATTACGATATGATCCAATAATTCCACTTCTGGGTTATGCACCCAAAAGAATTTAAATCAGGGACTCAAGCAAATATTTTATACCCACATTCATAGCAACATTACTCACATTGGTCAAAAGTTGGAAGCAACCCAAATGCCCCCTGACAAAAGAATGAATAAACAAAATGTGGTTTATACATACAATAGAATGTTATTCAGTTTTTAAAAGGAAGGAAATTCTAACACATGCTACAACATGGATGAACTTTGAGGATCTTAGGCTAAGTGAAGTCAGCCAGTCACACAAAGACAAGTACTGTATGATTCCCTTAATACGAGGTACCTGGTACAGTCTCATTCATAGAGAAAGAAAGTAGAAAGGTGGGTTTCAGGGGCTGCAAAAGGGTTGGAGGGAGGTATTGTGTAAGGGATATGGCGTTCTAGTTTGGGAAGATGAAAAGTCCTGGAGGTGAATGGTGATGTGGCTGCCCAACAATGTGAATGTGCTTAGTGGCCACTGAACTGACACTTAAATATGGTTAAAATGGCAAATTTTATGTCATATTTTACCATGATTTTTTTAAAAGATGATCATATATCCCAGCTTGTCTAGAGCAGTTTCAATTTATATCTTCAGCCTGGCATACTCGGTGGCTCAGTGGTAAAGAATCCGCCTGCCAGTGTAGGAGTCTCAGGAGACACGGCTTCGATCCCTGGGTCGGGAAGATCCCCTGGAGTAGGAAATGGCAACCCACTTCAGTCTTCTTGCCTGGAAAATTGCATGGACTGAGGAGCCTGGTAGGCTATATCCCGTGGGGTCATAAAGAGGCAGACATGACTGAGCATACATGCATATACATACTCAGTATTAGGAAACTTCTTTCTTCATCTTCTTCTTGTTCTTTTAATTTTTTGGCCATGGCACAGTTTCCCGACCTGGGATCGACCCTCAGTTCCTGCACTGGAAGCACCGAATCTTACCCACTGGACCACCAGAGAAGTCCTCCCCCTTTCCTCTTGGTTAAGACCTTGTGACCCTGTCCCAAACTGGACAATAAACAGTGAAGAACTCCCTGAGGTCAAATAACTCACTATACAGTGTCATCTCAGGACATGGCAGAGGTATGACTCTCATCCCCAACTGTCTAGTTCCAAAACGCATGCTTTTCACCACCTCACATCCTATTGAACATCTAATGATTTTCCCTTTGCCTTCTTCGCTTTCTGTCTCAACTCTGTCGGCTTAAATCCAAAATGTTTAGATTTTTTTTTAAGTCAGGGGTGGGCAAAGAATAGAAAAGAACATTACAGACAGACAGACAATGTCTTCTGGTGGAGCCCAACAGCTCTTCTGTGCCCAGAATGGTGCCCGAGGTGTTAAAAGTTCCCCAGGCAGCGGCACCTGGAGGCTGCTGCATCCACTGCACGACACAGGTTTGCTGTTTTGTTAAGTCTCTCAGTCGTGTCCAACTCTTTGTGACCCCACAGACTGTAGTCCACGAGGCTCCTCCATCCATGGGATCCTCCAGGCAAGAATACTGGAGGGGGTTGCCGTTCTCCTCTCCAGGAGATCTTCCTGACCTGGGGATCAAATCCAGGTTCTGATGCACTGCAGGCAGATTCTTTACTGTCAGCCACCAGGCAGGCTGACACTAAACAAATAGCAACGTCATGCACTCTGTGACTCAGCTGGTGCAGGGTGAGAAACACTTGACAAATACTCAGCCCAGGGCAGCTCCTTGGCAGGAAGTCAACACCCATTTGGCTTCCCTGGTGGCTCAGACGGTAAGGCATCTGTCTGCAATGCAGGGTTCGATCCCTGAGGTGGGAAGATGCCCTAGAGAAGGAAACGGCAGCCCACTCCAGTAACCTTGCCTGGAAAATCCCATGGATGGAGGAGCCTGGTAGGCTACAGTCCAAGGGGTCGCAAAGAGTCAGACACGACTGAGCGACTTCACTTCACTTCACTTCAGCACCCATTTGATTAACACCCATTCACTTTGTCTTTGACCAAAAAGATTCCACTGAAGCTCTTTCTAAGGGAGATGGGAGCAAGTGTTTCCATTCACAGAGACTTCCAGGTCGTACACACAGGCTGAACTATGATCCCGACTACCCCACTTCTCAACGCCTTGGACAGACGGCTGAAAGTCTCTGATCCTATGTGTCAAAACCCCTTCTTCATAGGGTTACTGTGAGGCTTGAGTTTTTGTCTGAAGCACACATATTAAGAAGGGCACTTCTGCTCAGCACCCAGCATGATCCCCCAGAGATATTACTACCTAGGACACAGAGGTTAAGATGACTTGATTCTCAGATTCTAATGAGTGTTTTTATTCTCTCTCCCTCTAACCCAAACAGTCACTAGCAAAGTCAAATAAAGAATGCTTGCATGCCTGGGTGGGAGGGGAGTTTGGGGGTGAATGGATACATGCATACGTATGGCTGAGTCCCTTCACTGTTCACCTGAAACTACCACAACATTGTTTGTTAATCGGCTATACCCTAATACAAAATAAAAAGTTAAAAAAAAAATAGAATGCTTACATTCAACAATCTGGATCATCTGCATCCTAAACAAAGAGGCCTTTTGAGAAGCCCAGAATTATCTAGAGAATCACTTCCATTTTCCACTGTTAATTTTGCTCCTTGACGCTTGGCTTAAAACTTACAGTCCTATCGGCAACTGTAGCCAATGTTCACCCACTTGTAGAGAAGTCAGAGGGCCTGACCAGAGCAAGCCCCACCCAGCAAGATGCAGAGCCCAACCAGAACATCCCACCTCCAAGTGCTTCCAAGTGATGTGGCTGGTACCCAATCAACTCAACCCTCTCTCCACCTCCTCTCATCCTCCAACCAGACATTCCAGTTAACTCTCTTGTCCTTTCTTTTAGTTCCAGGGATATGACAGGCTGAGCATATAATCCAGACGCTGCAAACAAATGCCTGGGAACATCTGTCGCTCTTTTAAACATTTTATAGGAACTGTTTACAATGCCTGGCAACGCTCTGCCAGCAGGGAGTCCTGACACACAGGAAGAACAAACAAATTGTAAACAGGAACATTTTATGCTTTTGCCTGTAAAGTTTTGAAAAATAATAACATACAGCCCATTCCCTGGGGCTCAGCAGAGGGAGATTTTTCAAGTTTTCACAGGATCCCTTGAGCCACATAGCATCTGGTGTTCACGTGGCTCCTGCCAGTGCGTAAACACTACTTTACTCATTGATAGAAGCTCATCATCAGAATGAGGTACATTTCCGAGCACATAATTATTTAATAGCTTTAAAAACAAGCCTAGCATTTCTATCACCGATTGCGCCAAATAAACATTACCTATTTTGAACCAAAATAGTCCTTAATCGTGTTTATGAGAACAGTTTGATTTTCAGCACTCACATTCTTAACCAAAAATGTGTTTCTGAACAGAGTAAAAATCAAGCCATGCACAAACTCCTAAAAGATCTATTACTGAACCATCGGAAGAGGCACCAAGTAACAAGATAAGAGAATAGTTAACAACCAAGGGCTAAGAAGAAACAAGATGAAGAATCTTGGAACTAATCCAACCGAAACACTTGGTTGGAGTCTTAACCAACTGTACTCAAGTGTGTAGATGCACAGCGTGGGAAAGGTGGATTTTGACAGGGACCACCTTCTGAACTTCAGTCACAATCCCCAAACCAAACACAGTTCTCATCCCACTGATGTGAGACTACCTTTCACATAACCGGTTTCAAAAAAGTCACAGAAATCGACTTTGGACAGATTCCGCCCGTGCATTTTGAAATCTTCACGGAATCACAGACAATACCTAGTCCTCTCTTACACCTTCAGTCATGGTGCTCATTACAGTTTACGTCTCCAGATTCACAAAGTCCAGATTCAGATCCTGGCTCCATATTTCAACTGTGTGGCCTTGAACAAGTTGATTCAAAAATAAATAATAATGGCATCCACCTCACAGCTGTTGTGTAGAGGACCTAATGTATGTCAAGAGGCTAAACAGTGCCTGGCACAGTTTTCATTATTATCTTGGAGGGTAGGGTCGGTCAGTATGATTAGAATTATTTATACAAAACAAATAAATAAGATGCAATGATATTTCATTAACCATTATTCGGCCCCCTAGAATACAGAGTGTTATATGAAGTATACAGCTAGGTTAATGAGAATGAACATAAGGACAATGATTTATTGACATGATTTTGTGGTTGTTTACTATTTAAAAAATTTATTTTGGTGGTTTTGAATGTGGGGTCTTAGTTCCCCAACCAGGGATTGAACACACGCCCCCTCCATTCAAAGCACACTGCACCACCAGGGAAGTCCCTATTATTTCTTAGTTAAGCATAAAATATTTTCCAAATTAAAGAAAACAGCAAAATTTTTCCACTACTTGGAGGTCTGTAAGTGTGTCAGTTCTTCTTCTGTCTTCAAGCTTTTGAAGGCTTGTGTAAATGAAAGTGGATTGTATTAGAATTAAATAATGTTACTATGCTATTTTCTGACACTGCAAGGAACTTTAAATTCAGGCCATGTTTCATTATTTGCCCTCCTATATATCATCTTTTCTGATTTTTTTTCCACTTTGGGACAACACTGCGAATTTAGCCTTAACTATACTCATAGCCCTTCTCCCACCAGCTCCAGATTCAGTAAGGGAATGCAGGTGATACACACACTGTTTTGAAATTTCTCTTCAGTTTTCAGAGAATTCCAAGTACAGACATTCCTAGGTTTTCCACGCTATTGCTGCTCAAGGAAAAACATAATGTTCAATTTTACTTAATGCCTTGCTTGAGTTTCAAAATCGTCCTCATGCAAAAATATCTTGGGTTCCTTATTCCTTAGTAGGTGGAATTTGTTTTTCTCTCAAAAAACTAAAATCCTCTATTTTATTAACATTTGTGCCAATTTTATCCTGCATGAAAAGGAAAAAAAGGAATAGATACACCCACCACCAGCTTTCTACTTCTACCTTCTAAATTCACAGTTCATTTTTCAATCCTATTGAACAAAGTAACAATAATATTGAGTAGTAGTAGTCTGTATTCTTGCCTGGAGAATCCTGTGGACAGAGGAGCCTGGTGGACTGCTGTCATGGGGTCGCATGGAGTCGGACAATACTACAGCGACTTAGCATGCATGCATTGGAGAAGGAAATGGCAACCCACTCCAGTGTTCTTACCTGGACAATCCCAGGGACAGCGGAGCCTGGTGGGCTGCCGTCTATGGGGTCGCACAGAGTCGGACACGACTGAAGCGACTGAGCAGCAGCAGTCTGTATCGTAAACATTAAGTATATAGCCCATAAACATATTTTGTTTAGCTGACACATGTTTAATGTGAGCTATCATTTAATAATCTGAATGTTTTATATGTAAATTTAGGGTTGTAGTTTCTCTTAAAAATCCAGAGTTCTGGCACTTCAGATCCACAGTCTCAGCACGGCAAATAGCTATCTGGAGATCAGCAGCTGCGCCTCTTAAACACTGTGTGCATTTCCAGTGTTAGTCAGTCCGCACCCTGAAGTGCTCTTCCACAAAGGAAGCACTAAGACAATTCCTACATTTTAAATACACATGTACTCTTTGATCCAGTAATTATACACCTGAAAAAACAACCAAAGATCATACAAGTATATACGGATACCCACTGAGGCATTGCTTCTGCTCTTAACAACAAAAAACCTGAATCAACCTAAATAACAACAGGGACTGTCTGAATAAATGATGGGAAATCAATGCAAGAGAAGAGAGAGCCCCTCAAAACAATAAGGGAAATCTATACATGGAGAAATGGAAATATGTCCAAAATATATTATTAAGTTAAAAAAAAAAACGTACAGGATGATATATGTGATCCAATCTGTGGGGAGAATGATGCTGGGAAAGACTGAGGGTAAGAGGAGAAGGGGGCGACAGAGGATGAGACGGTTAGATGGCATCACTGACTCAATGGACGTTGGGTCTGAGCAAACTCAGGGAGACAGTGAAGGGCAGGGAAGCCTGGCGTGCTGCAGTTCACAGGGTTGCAAAGAGTCAGACATGACTTAGCAACTGAACAATCCTTTTATATGTATATCATATTTTTGGCAGAAAGTAAACTTTTTTTAACCACGTGTGTATATATTCTTGCCTGGAGAATTCCATGGACAGGAACCTGGCGGGCTACAGTCCATGGGTGGCAAAGAGCTGGACACAACAGAGCAACTAACACTTTCACTTTCTTTTTCATATATTATGTATGTATGTATAGATGCTGCTGCTGCTGCTTAGTCACTTCAGTTGTGTCCGACTTCATGCAACCCTATGGACTGCAGCCTTCCAGGCTCCTCTGTCCATGGGATTCTCTAGATGATAGTACTAGAGTGGGTTGCCATGCCCTCCTCCAGGGGATCTTCCCGACCCAGGGATCGAACCCAGGTCTCCTGCATTGCAGCAGATTCTTTACCACTGAGTCACCAGGGAAGCCTATATACCTTAAAATACATACTTTATAAACACCTTTATATGTATAGGGTTTCCCTTGTGGCTCAGCTGGTAAAGAATCCACCTGCAATATGGGAGAGCTGCAATGCGGGAGAGCTGCAATGCAATAGACCTGGGTTCAATCCCTGGATTGGGAAGATCCCCTAGAGAAGGGAAAGGCTACCCACTCCAGTATTCTGGCTTGAGGAATTCCATGGACTCTATAGTCCATGGGGTCGCAAAGAGTTGGCCACGACTGAGCAACTTTCACTTTATATGTATATATGTGTATATATGTATGTATACACATAGATATAGTGTGTTAGTCACTTCAGTCATGTTTGACTCTTTGCAATCCTATGAGCTATAGCCTGCCAGGCTCCTCTGTCCATGGAATTCTCCTGGCAAGAATACTGGAGTGTATAGCTATTCCCTTCTCCAGGGGATTTTCCTGACAAAGGGATTGAACCTATGTCTCCTACACTGCCGGCAGACTCTTTACCATCTGAGCCACCAGGGAATATATTTATATATATATTTTACACCTAAAAAGAAGGAAGCACTATGAATAGACATTTCACATCATTTCATCATCATCATCACATCATCACATCTTCATGTTGTTGACCTGATGGCCTGTCCTGGTTGCAGGGTTTCCTTCTCTAGAGTTAAACTTGACGTTACTTCTTAGGCAAGGAGAAGAAACAGCCTTTAGGAAGGCCCTTCACACAGGCCCAAGAGCAGCACAGAATGACACAATGGCCTCTTTGGAAGCTGTGCTTATTCACAGCGATTTGCAGCTCACGTTGCCTCATCCACTGATTCTTCAAAAGCAAAGGCAAACAGGGCAGAGAAGTTGGAGCTCCTCTGAGAGAGCTGCCAGGCCCAGTGCAAACATCCTTCAAGCCCCTTTCCTAGTTGGCATGAGACCTGGGCGGCGGGGGAGAGAGAGGAGTACTATACGTATCATTTCCCTATTATAGTCACAGCTTTGAGCAGAGTGGGGAAAGAAAAGGAAAAAAAAGAACTGATTCCATTCTCACCAGCAGAAACCCTAACTGGCTAGCCCAATACAGTAGGGTAAGGACTATCTCTTCTCATTAAAGGAAAAACTAGGTCATGCATGCATTCCCGTCCATATGCTCAGGAAGGGCAGCCAGGATGGCTGTTCCTGGTCTAAGCAGCCTGGATGATGTCTTTTGAACGTTACCAGTGGAGGAGGGGATTGCAGTGGGGATAAGGGAAGCCGGGGGTAGCAGGTGCACAGCCACTAGTAGGACGTTGGTGGTGGTGATTTAGTTGCTAGGTCATGTCCGACTCTTTTGTGACCCCATGGTCTGTAGCCTGCCAGTTTCTCTGTCTATGGGATTTTCCAGGCAAAAATACCAGAGTGGGTTGCCATTTCCTTCCACTAGTCTTTTAGTTAAGCCCTGTGACCAATATTTTGTAGAAGTGATCCTCAGCCGGACCCCACAGCCAAGAAACGATGCTCATCAAAGCCACTGGGGGACTCTCCAGCTACCCTTCCCCCAGGTCTTAAGAACCAGGGGCAATTGTGATTCCTCACTTATAAGTCCACCACTATCCCCCTAAGGTACCCCAGGTCACACTAGAATAAAAGGACTGGGACACATGGCTCTTCTAAAAGTTATTGGGACTTCCCTGGGGGTCCAGCGGTTATGACTCCTCACTTCCACTGCGGGGGGCAGGCGACTGATCTCTGGGCTGGGAAGCTGAGATCCCACATGCCGTGTGGCCAAAACATTTTAAAGTTTATAGCTTGCTACAGCATGTTTTGGAGAAAATACAGTTAATAATCAAAAATATAAAGAAACCTACATAAGAAACAGACCTCCCTTGCCATAACTGCCCCATACACACACACTCTGGTACTTTACTTCAAAGCAAGAGCCTGGCATTTTAAATGTCCCTGTTCTTCTCAATTACTATAATATATAAAGGAACACATAAAGTCATATCTAATATAGGTATCGACTCAGAACTAACAGTTGAACACAGAAGTTAGAAAACTCAGGCTGTAGTATATGGAAAAATACACCCATAATGTAACATTATACTGTATTGTTATAGTATATAATACTACTTTTGAACAAAAAAAGAGAAAATAAAATATGATCCCTTTTGCTATTTTCTCTTAATTGATGAGGTCACCTCCTTTTCAATAGTCTAGTGCTCCTGTATCAATAACCTTGATTAAAAGTCCATTAAGAGTGGTTTCAACATGTAAATTATCATATGTGAAATGAATTGCCTGCCCAGGTTTGATGCATGATACAGGGATACAGGGTGCTCAGGGCTGGTGCACCGGGATGACCCAGAGGGATGGAATCGGGAGGGAGGTGGGAGGGGGGTTCTGGAAGGGGAACACATGTATACCCAAGGCAGATTCATGTCAATATATGGCAAAACCAACAAGATAATGTAAAGGAAAAAATTAATTAATTAATTAAAAAAAGAGTGGTTTCAAGCCTTATCACACAAATCATCTCAAATACGCCAGATACACTATTTGATCAATAAGTACAATTCAAGAAGATAAAACAGATAAAAAAAAAATTCAGGCTCTATTAATTCAAAACTGGGGATGATGCAAAGTACCCTCCAACCTTCAGTCTGAATGTTGAACTGCGGCTTGCCAAACAACTGGAAAGATTAGACATGGACTGGTTAAGCCATTTAAGACCATAAGGTATCTTCATGATCTGAACAGCACCGCCTTGCTATTTCCATACGGTTGCAATTTACATCATTAAAGCAACAATTAGAAATCAGTCTTATCTGTTTATTAAGCAGGTATCCCAAGATCTGCTTTAATTCGTGACTAGATGCTGCTAAAAGACCTGCCCTTCGTTTCACACATATCATGCTTCATTCTTTTCTCTGTTTCAAGCTGTTCTTCTCCGTCACTGCTCTCTTTTGCAGTGCATTACCATCTGCATGTAGCGAGATCTCAAAAGCGGCTCACCTCTGAATCTCTGGCCTGCTGATTACGCACGACGATCAGGTTGTACAGGATCCTGTCGTCATCCGCCTCTGTGTGGGACGCGTCGTGAGGCATACTCCACAAATTCTTTTCATCATCCCTCGCCAGTGTGGCTCCAAACGAAGAATATGGATTGCTACCGCTATGGGATGAAAAAAGGGGGTGTGAGGGCTTTGTAATCCGTATTACATACGATACATACATCAGGCTTCCCTGGTGGCTCAATGGTAAAGAATCCACCTGTCAATGCAGGAGACATGAGTTCGATCTCTGGTCTGGGAGGATACACATGTGGCGAAGCAACTAAGCCCAAGAGCTACAACTATGGCGCCGGTGCTCGGCAACAAGAGGAGCGGCGCACCGCATCTGGAGAGTAGCCCCTGATTTCCACATCTAGAGAAAACCGTGAGGCAACAAAGACCTAAAACAATTAACTAAATATATATATGCACCACATGTAAGTAACATATAAATTAAAATGTATTACATATTACATAATGTAATGACAGCTTATGGTGAACGGTGTCATGGTCTCCGAAGGAGAAGATTTAACAGGTCTCAGTCACTCAGAGCTTTGTGTGCAGAATTTTATTTAAAGTGACAGGACAAAGAAAGCTTCTGACATAGACATTAGAAAGGGGGTAGAAAGAGTATCCGCCTCACTAGTTTAGCAGGGGCCTTATATACTTTTCTGCTAGCTGCTGAGAACAGAAAAAAAAAAAATACCTCAAGGCTGTGAGAATTTTGCCCAGACGGTTTCCCACAACATACATCCTGGGATGCCATCAACATGAGACTAGCCAGAAGGATCAGGTTAACTCAGAGCTCAAGGCTATGGACGTTTTTACCCAGACTTTCTCCCATAACATACATCCAAAGCTCAAAAAAAAGGCAGGTCCTTGAACAAGAGATACTGCTGCCTACAAGGCCTATTTGTCTAAGGCAAAAGAATGTGAAAAAGAAAGAATGGTTACCTCTTCCTTAAAGGGTCCTTAGGCTTTGACTTCTTATCAACCTAAGTTAACTCTCCTTAATGCTTGCTCCTTGGAAAAAAAGCTATAACCAACCTAGACAGCATATTAAAAAGCAGAGACATTACTGTGCCAACAAGGTCTGTCTAGTCAAAGCTATGGTTTTTCCAGTAGTCATGTATGGATATACGAGTTGGGCCATAAAGAAAGCTGAGCACCAAAGAATTGATACTTTTGAACTGTGGTGTTGGAGAAGACTCTTGAGAGTCCCTTGGACTGCAAGATCAAACCAGTCAATCCTAAAGGAAATCAGTCGTGAATATTCATTGGAAGGACTGATGCTGAAGCTCCAATACTTTGGCCACCTGATATGGAGAACTGACTCATTTGAAGAGACCCTGATGCTGGGAATGATTGAAGGCGGGAGGAGAAGGGGATGACAGAGGATGAGATGGTTGGATGGCATCACCGACTCGATGGACATGGGTTTGAGCAAGCTCTGGGAGTTGGTGATGGACAGGGAAGCCTGGCGTACTGCAGTCCATGGGATGGCGGAGTCAGACATGACTGAGCGACTGAACTGAAGTTAACTCTCTCAGTAATATGTAATAGTTGTGGTGGGAGGCCTCCCCTGTTATGGAGCACAGGCTCTAGAGCACAGTGGCCCTAGTGGTAAAGAACTCGCCTGCTAACGCAGGAGACTAAAAGATGGGAGTTCAATCCCTGGGTCAGGAAGATCCCCTGGAGGAGGGCACGGCAACCCACTCCAGTATTCTTGCCTGGAAAAACCCCATGGACAGAGGAGCCTGGTGGGCTGCAGCCCACAGTGTCACAAAGAGTCAGACATGACTAAAGCGACTTGGCATGCATACACAACATATAAATATATATTCCAAGCAAAAGAATCTGTGCTGTTTTTAATAATGAAGCATAACACAACAGAACAATTTAAAAAAATCACTTTTAAAACAACAGAGGACAGCTAAAATAGGATACCTGGCAGAGGTAATTTTACCATGTTAAACATGAAATTTATCATGAGTACCCTGGCAGCTAAGACAAAAAAAAGGAATTCCAATGAGGAATAGAATTCTCATGTGATTAAAAGAAGCAAGCAATTAATATGAACAGATGAATTTTTTACTGGTTCTGAATTCAAGGAAATAGAGTGAATTCAAAGTACAATGGTATGTATTAATATTATCTACCAAATTCCTTACAACAAGAAAATTAAGTAATAAACATGCACATCTGAATACTTTCAATAAGCAGTATTGGACACTGAGTAAGGATTTCAGGAGCCACATGCTAACACTTGCGTCATGATTTACCCTTTATGAGGCAGTATCTATGTTTATGAGGAGCTGAGTGGCAAAGTGTCATACCTAGGACATGCTTATACAAAGACCTGGTTAGCTTCTGTGGGACTGGTCAGGTCAGGTCATGCTGGGGTCATTCCCTTCATCTGACATTAATAATATGTACAAGTCACTGACTCCATGTTACTCACAGGGCTTATAAAATTGTGAGCAACACAGATGTGGTCCCTGTCCTTGGACCTTGGAGTCTAGGGAGGGACAGAGAGTAATGAATGATCACATGGCAATATAATTGGAAACAGTGATACGTGCTATAAAGGGGGAATTCAGGGAGCTTCGAGAGGTAGTGGGGGTAGGCATCAGGTAGGTGTTGTGAAAAAGGGATTTAAATGAGATTTAAGCCAAAAGACAAGAAACAGAGTTCCAAACAAAGGAAATGGCATGTTCAAAAGCCCTGGGATGGACTAAAGCAGGGTGAAGGTACAAAAAGAAGGGGGATGTTGGCTAGTGAGTTAAAGAGAAGCTGAGGAGACAGCTGGGGACAGATACTCTTGGCTCTGTAAGCCGTGTTTTCTAACAATCTTTAGAAATGTGGTCTTTATTCCTAGGAGCTAGGAAAGATGCAGAAGGGCTTAAAGCAGGACTGTAATGTGACATGAACAATATTACACCTTTAAAGATTTTTCGGGCTAACTTATACAAAAAAACTAAGAATGTGGCATCTGATCCCATCACTCCACAGCAAATACAGGGGAAAAAGTGGAAACAGTGACAGATTTTCTTTTCTTGGGCTCCAAAACCACTGCAGACAGTGACTGCAGCCACGAAATTAAAAAACGCTTGCTCCTTGGAAGAAAAGCTATGACAAACCTAAACAATATATTAAAAAGCAGAGACTTGACTTTGCCAACAAAGGTCAGTATAGTCAAAGCTATGGTCTTTCCAGTAGTCATATATGGATGTGAGAGCTGGACCATAAAGAAGGCTGAGCACCAAAGAATTGATGCTTTTGAACTGTGGTGTTGCCGAAGACTCTTGAGAGTCCCTTGGACTGCAAGGAGATCCAACCAGTCAATCCTAAAGGAAATCAGTCCTGAATATTCATTGGAAGGACCGATGCTGAAGCTGAAGCTCCAATACTCTGGCCACCTGATGTGGAGAGCTGACTTATTGGAAAAGACCCTGATGCTGGGCAAGACTAAAGGCAAAAGGAGAAGGGGGTGGCAGAGAATGAGATGGTTAGATAACATCACCAACTCAATGGACATGAATTTGAGCAAACTCTGGGAGGTAGTGGAGGACAGAGAAGCCTGGCATGCTGCAGTCCATGAGGTTGAAAAGAGTCGACACAACTCAGTGACTGAACAATGACAACAACAAAGATTACTCAAATTCATACAGTCAGAAAGTACACTGGAGATTTTCCTGGTGGTCCATTGGCTAAGAATCCTGACTCTCAATTCAGGGGATCCAGGTTCTATCCCTGGTCAGAGAACTAGATCCCAGATGCTGCAACTTAGACCCAGCCCAGCCAAATAATATATATTTTTTTAAATAAAAGAAAGTCATTGGTAGATGCGAGGGGCCAGGCGTGGGAGGGAGGGAGGGAGGTGGAAGGGGGTCTTAAGTGTTCACTAAGGACAGCGTTTCAGTTTAGGAAGGTGAAAAATCCAGGAGATGGATGATGGTGAGAGTTGTACAACAATGTGAATGTACTTAGAGCCACTGAACTGTATAGTTAGATACGGTTAACATGAAAGTGAAAGTCGCTCGGTCATGTCCAACTCTTTGCGGCCCCAGGGACTGCACAGTCCATGGAATTCTCCAGGCCAGAATACTGAAGTGGGTAGCCTGTCTCTTCTCCAGGGGATCTTCCCAACCCAGGGATCCAACCCAGGTCTTCTGCATAGCAGGCAGATTCTTTACCAGCTGAGCCACAAGGCAAGTCCAAGAATACTGGAGTGGGTAGCCTATCCCTTCTCCAGCAGATCTTCCTGACCCAGGAATCGAACCAGGGTCTCCTGCATTGCAGGCAGATTCTTTAACTGAGCTATCAGGGAAGACCATGGTTAACATAGTATGCTTTACATTATGTGACTTTTACGACAATTGAAAAAAAAAAAAAAGATCTTTCTGGCTACAGTGTGGAGAATGCCTCAGAGGGGTGAAGAGTGGACTCGGATTCATTAAGATGGAACTGAAGCAACTCAGGTGAGACGGGATAGGTATTACCCTGCATAATTCAGGAGCAGGAGAGGGTAGAAGCTCCCTGGTTTTTCATCTGGACAGCGAGTGATGCCCTCATCTGAAGCAGAGCCACAATGCCCCACGGCCATAGGGGGACCAACACATCTGCAGGTGTGACGGGAGGGAATGGCAAAGGAGGATAGACAGTGGGCGCCTGATAAACAGATAGCATCGGGGAAAGAAGGATAAGAGTAACTGACAACTGGGCTGAAGGGAATGTTAAGGTCTAAACCAACATGAAATATTCAGAAGTTGGCACTAAGGAGATGTTGCAACAGGAAGCAACGTTTGGGTCTCCAAACTGGTGTTCAGCACAGGAACCCTCCCAGCTAGGGACGGACTCCAGCACTTGAGTGATGAGGTCCGGGTCAGGCTTGGGAGAGCCAATCACGGCATGCTCATGAAAACTGGGACAGAGGGGAGATAGGAGCTTGGAGTCAAGGTCTACAGGAGGCCAGCTACCTGAATGGATGCTGAAAAGTGCTCTTGAAGTCTCTGCAGTTCAGAAGTGCAGGGGCTGAGACTGGACAGAGTGATCAGAACTATGGAGAAGGAGCGACTTTCAGGGAGTCAGACACAGCCCAGCCACAAAGTTGTCAGAAATGCCCCGTTTTCCCTTAGCTGCCTGATCCCGCAAAAGCTAAACAGAGACCCACCACCTGCTCCTTTTAAGAATAATGAGCCAACAAACGGGGAGGCAAATGATGCCTTGGTGCCCATATGAGCTTTACCAAGCATGTCTATCTCATTCATTCATTCACTCATTCATTTATTCAAGTGTATATGGCTACTGGGCTGGGTGCTCTAGGAATTCACAAATAAACAGGGCATTGTCCTGGTTGCTGGTGTGAATATAATGCAAGGAGGCAAGTGAATTTTCTTTTTAAGCGCAAACAAAGTTGTAGGAACGGAGAAAGAGAGACACATTATGTGTGATCAGAAGGAAGTTCAAGAAAGGTTTCATGGAATAGAAAGTAACCCATAGACCTGCCATATGACCCGGCAATCCCACTGCTGGGCATATACACCGAGGAAACCAGAATTGAAAGAGCCACGTGCACCCCAATGTTCATCGCTGCATTGTTTACAATAGCCAGGACATGGAAGCAACCTAGATGCCCATCAACTGACGAATGGATAAGAAAGCTGTGGTATATATACACAATGGAATATTACTCAGCATTAAAAAAAAATTCATTTGAAGCAATTCTACTCAGATGGACGAAACTGGAGCCCATTATCCAGAGTGAAGTAAGCCAGAAGCAAAAACAACAATACAGTATATTAACACATATATATGGAATTTAGAAAGACAGTAATGAGAACCCAACATGGGAGACAACAAAAGGAACGCAGATGTATAAAATAGACTTGTGGACTTTGTGGATGAGGGTAAGGGTGGGATGATATGGGAGAAGGGCATTGAAGCATGTTAATTGTCATGTGTCTAATCAATTGCCAGCCCAGGATTGATGCTCGGGACTGGTGCAGCGAGATTTCCCGGGGGGGAGGGAGGAGGGAGGGGGGACCCGGAGGGGAAGCATATGTAAACCCATGGTGATATCATAACAATGTATGGCAAAAACAATAATAAAAAAATAAAAAAAAAAAAAAAAGAAAGTAACCCAGATCTGAGGAGTATACAGTCTTTTTCCAGGAAGAGAAGCAAAGGGAATGGTGTTCCTGACAGAGGGAGCACCACCTGCAGCATATGGAAACTGAAAGTGTCCGCAGGGTGGGGGAACTCCCACGTGTTCACGCGGGGCTCCCAAGGAGGAAAATGGACAGAGAGGAAGAAAACGGCATTTGGGGTCTGCTGAAGTTCAAGTTTTGTTCTGTGAATGGTGACAAGTTATCAAAGTGATTTTGAGCCTTGCCAGGTCTGGGTTTTACAGCAACAACTCTCAATAAAAAAGGAACAGGGCTTAGGAGGCTGTGACAACCAACGGTCTGAAGCGAGTATGTGTGGCTTTCCTGCCTGGTCTTTGAGTTCCTAGTGTTCGGGGCCTTGGGGCCACTGTGGGGGAGCAGTGGGGCAGGAGATGGCCAGGGCTGCTCGGCAGAGAGAGGAAGATGCCCCGCAAACCAACTACAACCAGAACAGCTGGTTCAAATCTGTAATTCGTGAGAGTTACAGAGAAGATTCCTTTGGGGCATAGGAAAGGTGGGATTCCATTGCTAAATAAGTCCATGTTTAATTCGAAACATTTTGAAATACTGGCTGGGGCATGAGTGAAGGAGGGTGTGGGCTTGAGAAATAGAGGTGGGAACAGCAAGCACGGGTTCCTGCAGCATCAGAGACTCAGTCATGGCTGCCCTATTGACCCCAGATGGGTAACGCGGGGGTGGGAGAAGGGGAGTCAATGCTGACCGCGTGAGGGTGATGCCTTTACGGAGGACGGGAGGAGCCACGGCTGACCTGCACACTTGCAGGACACACAGAGGGCACTCAGGATCTGGGCTTAGGACCAAGGACAGGGCAGGAGACCTAGATGTGGGAGAAATGCTCATGCATCTCCATCACCGCAGAAGCCAGGGGACCAGAGGAAGCGTCTGGGAACGAGGAGGAAGGAAAGGGAGTGAAGAAGGATCTCAGGGGAATGGAAAAGGAGACTACAGAGAGCAGCAGAGCCCAGGGAGCAAGAACATTGGACAAAGAGGAATTCTCCAGAGAAGGCGGCACCAGACAGCGTCAGAGGGTGAAGAGCATGAACTGCAATGTCTTTATGCCCAAACAATTTTGCAGCCAGTGATAAACCACAAAGCACTTTACCCCAGGTCCTCCACACTCTATCCCTCCCTCTGTTCAACCATCGGAGGTCTCGGGGGGCAGGGGACAGTGACGCTATCCCACTTGGCAGATGGGGACGAGACTCCACAGTTGTCTGACTTCTCCCGGGGACAGGATAGTCCCCACCCTCCAGCACAAGGTCTCTGATGGGGGGCATCTCTAAGCAGCCACAGTCACAGAGTTCATAGAGTGTGTCCAAGTGCTGTGATGGGAAGGGTCCTCAAACACGGCGGCTCAGATATTGACTCCAGGTGTGAAGTGGTTCCCAACTCTCCTGGGAAGCAAATTCCCCTGGGACTTCTCCTCAAGGCATCCAAACCCCGGGGGCACAGTTTTTACCAGGACACTACACACCCCTCTCAGATCCTGAAGCCTGAATTACGTTCCAGAAACTCTGTCTTTCATTTTTCCCCAAATCTGTTTCATGTGTTTGTCTCAACAAGTTGATAGGTTCCACGCCTCTAAGGTAGGGATGAAAAATGAAAGTGTCAGTCGCTGAGTCGTGTCTGACTCTTTGCGACCTATGGACTGTAGCCCGCCAGGCTTCTCTGTCCATGGGATTTCCCAGGCAAGAATCCTGGAACAGGTTGCCATTTCCTTCTCCAGGGGATCTTCCTGACCAAGGATCAAACCTGGGTCTCCTACATTGCAGGCAGATTTTTCACCATCTGAGTTACCAGGATGTACCCTGTATTTCTTCACAACCCACATCACCTAGTGGGGGCAGGCACAGAGAAGCTGCTTTACAAGTACTTTTAAAAGTTACAGAGCTGTGACCCCAAAGTACTAAAGGAAGTCCCAGACATAACTCATTAGAAGTTCCCTAATGTAGGAGGTTTAGACACTAGCCAGTATCCACTTGAATGAGTGTGTGTTCAATCTCTCAGTTGTATCCGACTCTCTGTGACCCCATGGACTCTAACCCACAGGGCTCCTCTATCAAATGGAATTTTCCAGACAACAATACTGGAGTAGGTTGCCATTCCCGTCTCCAGGGGATCTTCCTGATCCAGGCATTGAGCCTGAGTCTCTTGTGTCTGCTCTGGCAGGCAGATTTTTTACCACTGTGCCACCTGGGAAGGTGATAAATAGGATCTGACCTTGAATAATCTAGCCACTTTTGGCGTCATACACCACAACCTCTTGGCTTGTTCTGAGAAGATTATGACAGGTGCCTTCTTGTCCAGTCACTCGTTGTTTAGTAGCTAAGTCATGTTCGTCTCTTTGCAACCCCATGAACTGTAGCCTTCCAGGCTCCTCTGTCCATGGGATTTCCCAGACAAGAATACTGGAGCAGGCTGCCATTTCATTCTCCAGGGAATCTTCCCAACTCCGGGATCAAATCCGTGTCTCCTGTATCGGCCGGTGGATTCTTTACCACCACACAGTCAATCAGTTAACCAATATCTCTCTGTCTTCTCTCTCTTCTCCCCACCCCACAAGCACGCACACATACATACACACACACACACACACACACACACACACACACGACACCATCTAATGTCTAACAGTACCACTCATCCTTAACCTAAAATCCTGAAGGCAGCTCTGTAGGAAGGTCAACACCCAGACAGGCAGTGCCTCCCCAGCATCCCCTTAATTAGGAGCAATGCTCCCCTGACAACCCGTGAATCTCAGACTCTGCCTAGTCACTGATCCTCTCCCCAGGGGACGATATAAAACAGGGGAGAGAACCAAAGGCTTCTGCCCCAAGGTGAGCAATGACTCTCATCCGAGTGATGCTCTCAAGCTCAGGATCTGGGTGGCTGTCCTCTGCAGAGCAGCCTCCTACTCCACTTGGCTGCCTCCCTCACCTGAACCTCGTTCCCACCACTCTTCTTATCTATTCAAGTTACAAACCTGGTTTCTTTGAAGGCCTAGAGAGGTGGGGCACACCACTAAATAAATCATTAAGTTAATAATTTCACCAAAACACCAATCAAGGTAAAAGTGAACGAGAGCTTGAACTCATAGAGAAGGACCTGTCAGACCAGCCTAGTTCCCAAGATCCCTGCTCCCCATTCCTTTCCTCCTGCTCCACCACCCAGACAAAGCAGCATCCGCTTTGTTTTAAAACTTTGAACCCTTAGGGTAGAGAGTCCAGAGCGAAGAAAAACCTAAGGCAACAACTGAAGCAACAGCTTGGGAACCTCTATGCACTCAAGCCTGTAAAGCACTGTGGGACCTTTATGTAAAGAGAACTCCATGCAAAGGCCCTGGGGTCTGGAACAGAGCCCAGGAGGACAGAAGGCAGGGAGAAGAGGGCACTGAAATGGAGCTTCACTCTCCCTCCCTCCCCTGTAAAATGATCTCTAAAGGTTCTGAGCAAAGTGAGAGGGGTTGTTTTGCCCCTGGCCGCCAACTGCTGATGATAAATATTTTATGAACTTCGGGTATCTGACGGGTGACTCTGAAGTTACACATGAAGCGAAGCAAAGGCTGCTTTTTCTCCCAGAAGTAAGATGAGTAGTCTCAGGTTCCATCCCCAACCCCACCTAGGGCGTGAGGACAAATCTCTCAGGATTCTTTCCTTCCGATACCATCTAGGACTAAGGGAGACTCCAGGCTTAGAAACACAAATGTTAATCCAATGTTGAACATGATTGAACCCCAAGTCTAGACATCAGCCCATGGATTCTGGCACTTTTCTTAGTGTTTAACCACCTGGTCTCATGACATCCTTATCTACCTCCTCAATACATAAGAAGAAAAATCCGGGTGCTTTTCTGGACCCTGCTCGCTGCCTGACATGCTCTCACCCTTCATGCCTTCCCATCCCAAGGCTGAAACAGAGCCTCACATGATCACTGAGGTTTCATTCACTGCTTTAAACACTTCAAAGGCTTGAAGATGGTTCTGACAAGAAGTCTGTGAAGTAGGCAAGGGAAGCATGATTTTTCTGTCTCCCAGATGAGGAAACACCGGGGCTCAGGAAGATTAGACTCAGCACTTGCTCTCTGCCGTGTTTACACTAACTCCTGGTCTCATGGCTTTAAATGCCATCTTCTTAAGGAAGATTCTCAAACCTGTAACTGAATCCCCAGCTCAGACCATGCTCTCAAATCCCAAACTCCTGCATGGCCTGCCTTCTTCCCTTCTCCATGAGGATGCCTGGTCCACAGCTCAAGTTCAACATGCTGCACCAAGCCCCTGACCTTCCCTCCAAACCTCCCCACCAACAGTCTCCCTACCTAGAAGATGGGAAACCTATCTTTCCCCAGGCCAAAACCCTTCAAGTCATCCTTGGTTCTCTCATTGCACATCTAATCCAACAGAAAATCCTATTGACCATACATCAAACAAATACCCACCTCTACCACTACCACAGCCCAGGTCAAAGAACCTCTGTCTTACAAAAGAATTCCTGCAATTTTTTTTTTCACTGATATACCTTTTATCCAGGTCTGGAAGATCCCATGGAGAAGGGAATGGCTACCCACTCCAGTATTCTTGCCTGGGAAATCCCAGGGACAGAGAAGTCTGGAGGGCTACAGTCCATGGGCTTGCAACAAGTCGGTCGGACACGGTTGAGCGACTAACACTTTCTTTCACTTTCACCTTTTTCAACCACTGCCTCTACCAACTCTCTTCTTAACACAATTAAAGTGATCTTTTCAATGTGTCAATCAATTCCTGTCACCCCTCCCTCACAACCCTCCAGTGGCTCCCATCTGACATAGAATATCAGCCCAGGTCACACTGTGGTCTATAAGCCCCACATGACATGCCAGACACTCTGGTCTCTTTGCTGTTCCCTGAACCCACCTTTCACGCTGCCATCTCCAGGCACTGGCTGATTCTTCTACCTATGATAGTGCTCCCTCCCCACCCCCACCCACATATCCACATGCCTCGCTCCCTCCCCTCCTTCATATTACTGTTTAAATATCCCCTCTTCAATGAGGCTTACTCTGACCAATCTATTTAAAATTGCAAGCATGCTCTCCTGCCCCGGCTCTACCTCCATATTCATTGGTCTACATCCCTGGGTTGGGGGAGGTGCAGAGGAGACAGTGGTTTCTGAAATCAACTCCCTGCAGATACCTAGGGATGACTGTACTTGTTTACCTTCTGATTTATTTATCATTACTATGTTTACTGTTTGTTGTGCTCCCCTAAAACCATAATAAAAGCCCCCTGAGGATAGGATATGTATTTTTTTTGCTCAATGATGTATATGGAGTGCTTAGAACAGGACCTGACACTTAATGGATGCTCAATTTGTTGAATGAATGAACTGTGACTTCCCAACATCATAGGGCTCTGAATGGCAGAAACGAGGCTGGAATCCCACTCTCCGGACTCACAGAGAAGCTCTTAACATCTTTGAGCTGTTTAAATTCATGAAGGTGGGGCTCAGAGTCTTCCAGAGGAAGCAGACAGTAAGCATATATATTCATGTCTGGTGGTGATCAGCCTCTGAAAGAATAAGGTTCAGACTGAGGCTGAAAAGTACTGTTTGAAAGAGGGTGGTCAGGGAAGATCTTTATGAGAAAATAACTTTAAGTAGAGCCCTGAATCGAGGGAGGGAGTTTCCCGGGTAAGTAAAGAAAGAACATGCTAGGCAGGGAGGGTGCTAAGAGTGTATCTGAGGACCTAGAAGGAGGCCAGTGTGGCTGAAGAATGAACAATCTGCCCGTAACAGCCCCAAACTGGAAACCACCCAAAAGTCCACCAACAGAAGAATGGGCGAACCAAAGGGAATATGCCATAAAATCCACTAACAGAAGAATGGGTGAATCAGTGGGAATACACCATAAAGCAGTGAGAACCACCAACTGCATGCCCCAGCTTGGACCGAGTTCACAAAGTCGAAAACACACACAGTTTGATCCTAGGTATGTAAAGTTTAAAAGTAGGCCAAACTAAAGTCCATTTTTAAGGTGCATACATAGGTGGAAAAGCTATCAAGAAAAGCAAGGCAATGACTATCACAAAAGTCTAGATATAATCAGGGGTGTGGGGGTGTGGGGTTGCCCACAGCTATCTCTTGCCTTGGGTGGTGGTTACAGGAGTGACCATCTTGTAGTTGTTCTTTCTTAAAAAAAGTTTTGGTTTTTTCTCACGTGGACCATTTTTAAAGTCCTTATTGAATTTGTTTCAGTATTGCTTCCTTAAAATGTTTTTTGGCCACCAGGCATGTGGGATCTTAGCTCCCCAACTAGGGATCGAACCGGCACCCCCAGCACTGGAAAGCAAAGTCTTAACCACTGGATCATCAGAAAAGTCCCTGTAGTTGTGTTTTACACTGTACATGTGCTTGTATGTTTTCAGTCTTTGATATACAAACACAAGATTTTAAAAGTTAAGAAAAAAATAATAAGAGGCAATTCAGTAAACTCTTAACTCCTTTCCAGGCAGTATAAGGTTCTTTAGATATATACAGTCTCACCAAAATTATTTTCTAAAGAAAAAGACACCAAAGAACAGAGTGCAGGGCATATTATTGGTACAAAACAGATGTTGTTGTTCAGTATTCAGTTGTGTCTGACTCTTTACAACCCCATGGACTGCAGTACGCCAGACTTCCTTGTCCTTCACTATCTCCTGGAGATTGCTCAAACTCAAGGCCATCCACTCAGTGATGCCATCCAACTATCTCATCCTCTGTCATCCCCTTCTCCTCCTGCCTTCAATCTTTCCCAGCATCAAGGTCTTTTCCAATGAGTCAGTTCTTCGCATTAGGTGGCCAAAGTATTGAAGGTTCAGCTTCAGCATCAGTCCTTCCAATGAATATTCAGGACTGATCTCCTTTAAGATGGACTGGTTTGATCTCCTTGCAGTCCAAGGGACTCTCAAGAGTCTTCTCTAACACCACAGTTAAAAAGCATTGATTCTTGGGTGCTCAGCTTTCTTTATAGTCCAACTCTTATATCCATACATGACTGTGGAAAACCACAGCTTTGGAAAAACCATAGCTTTGACTAGACAGCTCTTTGTTGGCAAAGTAATGTCTCTGCTTTTTAATATGCTGTATAGGTTGGTCATAGCTTCCAAGGAGCAAACGTCTTTTAATTTCATGGCTGCAGTCACCATCTGCCATCAGCTATAAGTATACATATAACCCCTTCATCTTGGACCTCCCTCCCACGCTCTCTCCATCCCACCCCCTAGGTCATCACAGAGCAACAAGCTGAGCTCCCTGTGCTATACAACAGTTCCCACTAGCTATCTACTTTACACATGGTAGTGTATATATGTCAACCCAAATCTCCCAAATCATGCCACCCTCCCCTTCTCCCACCGTGTCCACACATCTGCTTACTATGTCTACGTCTCTATTCCTGCTCTGCAAATAGATTCATCTGTTCCATTTTTCTAGATGCCACATATATGCCTTAATATATAGCTATCGAATTTGTGGCAACTTGACCCAGCATTCCTGGAACCTAATAACAGGTACCCCACTGTTTCTTTTAATTAGCAACATGAAATGCTGGGTCAAAAAGTTATTTGCTATTTTACAAATAAACAATGATCCAGCCATTCCCAAATGATCCATTTGCATCACTGTCCTGTCCTCAGCGCATATGATATTTTGTTGTCATTGTGATCATTACTTACTCTACTTGAGAAAAATAGTTCAGAGAAGAATGACTTTCAGAACTTCAAACCTTACATAGATGATGGACAAGATGAACATTACATGATTCATTCCTAAACCTGGGATGAAGGTGAGGAAATAGTGAGACTGAATGAAACCTTTGGCTTTTTTCAGACAGAAGCCTGGCGTCAAGCCCACATCAGCCCATGGATCATTTCTCCAAGCCTAGACTTGCTCTAAGCTTCCTGGTGTTAGAAATGCCTGCTCACATATTTGCTGGTGAAGCCGACCTTAGCAGCTGAATCACAGTCATGATTCACACATCATAGGCCTTCAGGCTCCTTCCCAGACCTACACACAACCTTGCTGCCCCTGTATTCCATGTCAAACAGAAATTCAGCTGACATAAGCCCACAGAAAGAAGACAGTCTGCATCAAGCCTGGAACAGCTCTTCAAGGCTGCACCTTAAAGTCAGATGCCTTCTCTGGACAGAAGCAGCAGCTAAGGTTCAAGGAAGTTACGAGACTCCCCCAAAGTCCCACAGACAATTAATAGTTGGGATGAGGACTCAGGTCTCCTAACTCCCCCTGGGCTTGGCTCTCAAGGTTAGGTTGCCCCTGCATCCAGGTAGAAAAATTAAACTAAGGAAGGACATAGAAGAAAGGCGAAAAGGAGAAAAGAGTCACAATGGGCAGGAGCTAAGGCTACTGACATCTACCAGTGCCTAGGATACAAACACTATCAGCTAAATTTGGAAATCGTTTGGCAGCTTTCTGAATTTTCTACAATGCAAGGCATAAACTCTGAAGTCAAACAGACATGGATTCAAATTCTGACTCTCCAACTTACCAGTTGTGACTGTGAACTAATTATTTAAACACTCTAAGCCCTGAGTTCCTTACCTATAAAATGGGGAATAAATAACACCTATTTCATCTGGGCACTGCTGCTGCTTCAGTGGCTAGGTTGTGTCTGACTCTTTGGAACCTCATTAACTAATTCACTGCAGCACGCCAGGCTTCCTTGTCCACTATCTCCCAGAGTTTGCTGAAACTCATGTCCGTTGAGTCGATGATGCCATCCAACCATCCCACCCTCTGCCCTTCTCCTCCTGCCCTCAATCTTTTCCAATGAGCCAGCTCTTCCACATCAAGTGGCCAAAGTATTAGAGCTTCCACTTCAGCATCAGGACTTCCAATGAACATACAGGGTTGATTTCAATCTTTAGGATTGACCGGTTTGATCTCCTTTGCTGTCCAAGGGACTCTCAAGAATCTTCTCCAGCACCATAGTTCAAAAGCATCAATTCTTCAGTGTTCAGCCTTCTTTATGGTCCAACTGTCACATCCACATTTGACTACTGGAAATAACTGGAGTTTGCTCAAATTAATGTCCACTGAGTCAGTGATGCTATCTAACCATCTCATCCTCTGCCACCCCCTTCTCCTTCTGCCTTCAATCTTTCCCAGAGTGACATATGACAGAATGCATAGCTTTTAATCTTTCCCAGAGTGACAAATGACAGAATGCATGTAAAAAACCTTATACAATAGCACACACAGTATGCACCATTTATATAAGCTTAAGAATGCTAAACACAGATTCA
Source organism: Antilocapra americana (assembly GCA_007570785.1). NCBI lineage: Eukaryota > Metazoa > Chordata > Mammalia > Artiodactyla > Antilocapridae > Antilocapra > Antilocapra americana. The sequence continues at coordinate 26,503,730 of ML660197.1, read as the reverse complement.
GTGTAGAGGTTACTTATGAAGGGCAAGGACGATGCAGTCATGGATGGATACAAAGGGGGGTTCCACTCTACTGTTAATTTTTTTTTTAAGGTAGGTGCTGGTATGTGGGTATCTGCTCTGTTATTCTTTAAAACATTTTGTTCCAAATATATTTTTTAAAATTTACACATAGGAAGAAATTAATAAATTAACAGCTATTAGAATTTTTATTAATCAAAAAGTATTTATTCAGTTCTGACTCCATGTGGAGGACTGTGCTGGATACAACAGGGGATGTTAAAGTAGTAAGATTCATCCCCCTCAATCTAGATTAGAATCTACAGTCTGACGGGATCACAGTCCCCACCTTACAAGTGAAATAATACCAGGGAGAGTGCAGTAAGGGACTTGAGGGGTAAACAGATAAAAAAGAGACACCATAACTGTCTGGGGAGATTTTCTAAGACTTCATCATATAAGCGACAACTGAAATGGGCCTTAAAAAACAAGGAGAATCTTCAGCAGTAGAGCAAACAAAAAGATGTCTAGCTAACAATTATGCCATTGACAGCAACACCAGAAGGGAAACCAGCGTGATTAGATGGATCACAGGCACAGAGATGAGAGAATGCGAAATCAGAGGCCAGAGAATGAGGAAATGGGAAATCAGGCCCGGATGGTCAGCACCAAGACACTCCGTGTACACCGAGGGAAGAACAGCAGATTTCTTTCTCTTGTAACTTTCAAGAGAAGAGTTTTCATGGAATCATGCAGTGGAAGGCACCAGATCTCATGATGAGTGGGAGGTGAAGGAGGAGGTGGGGGTACAATTGACTGCACTTTAAAGACATCTGCGCCTGACACAAGGGAAAGCAGAGGATGCCAGCTAAAGAAAACAGCCACATGGGGATGAATTTATAGTCAGGGGAGGCCCCAGCATACTTCGAGAGAAAGGGCAAAGAAAGAAGAACTCATGGGACAGAGGAAAATATAGATGCAAGCCAGACTACTGACTTCCTAAAGCCATTCCCTTTAGGTACAAAATTTCAGAAAAAGCAAGCAGAGCAAGATCAAAAACACAAGGACTTTCCTGGTGGTCCAGTGGTTAAACATTTGCCTTGTAATGTGGGAGACACCAGTTGGGTCAGGCAACTGGAATCCCACATGCTGCGGGGCAGCAAAACCCATACACTGCCACAACTCCCACGTCTGCGTGCCACAACGAAGACTCAGCGCAGCCAAACAAATAATAAATATTTTTAAAAAGCCACAAGTGACCATGTCAGATTGGCATAGGAGCTGAGATTAAAAACTAGTTTTGCTGAACTAATGAGATTCCCTGGTCTGTTTTGGAAAAGGACTGCAGGTGACCGTGCACACAAATGACAAATGTCTTCCTTCCGACCATATCTCTCCCAGCACTACTGCCTTGGGGTATGAAACAAAGCTTGATAACCACTGTTATATGGTAGAATAAAGGATTCAGTTGCGGGCGAGCAGTGTCTGTATAAAATCTTTTTTTATAAATGAAAAAAAAATGACATGAAGAATGAAGTTGTTAATAAAATAAAAATTAAGACCATCTGGCCATATGACTTCACCACGTCAAGATTTCAAACCAGCCACTTTGGAAAACAGCCTGGCAGCAACTCAGAAAGTTAAATGTAAAACTGACTATGTGACCTAGCAATTCCACTTCTAGGTATATACCCAAGAGAATCAAAAACATATGTCCACACAAAAATTTGTACACTAATGTTCACGGAAGCATTGTTTTAAAAGCCAAAAAATGGAAACCACCCAAATATCAATTGATAAGCAAAATGTAAAACATCTATACCCTGGAATATTATCCAACAATAAAAAGAGTTAAATGCGGATAAACTTTCTAACCTACAACATAAATGAAACTTGAAACACTTAAACTTGAAAACATTATGCTAAGTGAAAGAAGTCAGATGCAAAAGGCCACATATTGAAGGATTCCGTTTATACAAAATGTCCAGAGTAAGTAAATCTCTAAAGACAAAAGTAAATTAGTGATTAACTGCAGGCCTGGGGGATGGCAGGGAGTGAACAGGCAGGGGAGGACAGCAAGTGACTGCCAATGAGTATAGTGCTTCTTTCTGGAGTGATGAAAAATGTCCGGAGTTAAGAGTGTTGATGACTGCACAGCTCTGTGAATGTTATTAAAAAGCACTGAACTTCACATTTAAAAAAGATTTTAATTTAGATGTTCTAATGACTTGGGCAGGAAAGAACATGCAAGTATCTATATACTGCATCCCTTTGAGGTACATACTATTATCATTCCCATTTTACAGATGAAGAAATTAAAGCACAAATAAAGTTTCATAACTTGTGCCAGGTCACTCAGGCTGGAATTTAACCCCAGGCAATCTGGCTCACGAGCACTATGCTATTCTGCCCCAACTGACTCTAAAGTCTTAAAATCACTTGCAAATTCGCTGACTTACAGGGTAAACCAAGGCAGGAGATGGTTGAGATTTTAAAACCACCAAAACTATTATCTTAAATAGCAATTCCCAACAGACTATTGGAAAGACCCCAGGCTCTGAGAATGAGACCAAGCTGAAGGCTGTTATTTCATGTTACTATGAATATTGACGAATTGAGGGTATAATCCAAGCCTGAAATTCCAGATTGCTATCTGCTATTTTAAGACTAGGGGTAGATTACTGGGTTTCTCCCTGCCCACAACAATCTAATAATCAAAGTGGGAACACCATTGCAGGAGGAAACAAACCATTGTGTATGGTGTGTATATTATACACAGAAAACAAACAGGACGCACATGTTAACGTACATATGTGCTCACTAAACCGTGAGGGGCAGACAGCAAGTTCTAAACCCTAAGTCCTAGGAGAGAGAGATGAGTAAGGATGAAAAAAATCAAAAACTGTTTGAGGGAGACTTGAAAACTAGCATTTAAGAAGGGGCAGGAAGAATAAAGGTCACCACTTGAAACAAGCTTGGAGAGAATAAGAAGCTTAGATTGTTCCTAGAGCGGTAAGGATGCCTGTCTGATTAAATCAAAGACCGCACAGTGTGTAATATACCAGAAAACAGGAGTGGACATGAGGGAAGGGTTATGTAAGATCTCAAAAGTCAAGGGGAGTGTTTGGCCTTGATAGAGTAAGAAAAGGTAAATCATGTTTTTAAAAAGTTGTGAAAGCTTTATCATATTAGTTGCATATTTCATAAGAAACACTGGCTTCCATGTTTTTGCCTACGCAACCCTGGAATTTTGCCTCATCTACTATTTCCTAATTTCACTTGAAATATTTTCTTTCTACCCTACCTACCCCCAAGTCATGCCAAAATGAAACCTTAATTTCAGCAGAGTCAAGATATAAAATCGTTGCTTACAATCACAGCCCTGAACAAAGCCGTGTTGTACGGTCCCTTCACAAAGGCACTTGGCACAATGCTAACGTGCATTAATTTCCTCACACTTCATAGCTTAATCTGTCATGCATCAACGTTCCAGTATCCCTTGAGAAAAATATGCACTTTTTTTAATGTGAAAAATATTTCCTTCCTCTCTGTCATTGTAAATTGTCTTCTCTTCCTAATAAAATTGAATGATAACGTATCCAACTTTTTTCCTGGGTGAAAGAAATTCACAGTCGCCCATTTCACTGAAATATGCCTACGAAACAGACAATCACAGTTGTATTTAATAGGACCCCTGTGCAAACTTCTCTCCGGTAGTTCTCTGCCCGGGGAACTGCACCCGAGCTCTTGCCGCTTCCCACAAGCATCTTCTTGGGTCTCAGGCGCCTCCAAGGATTTGTGCATTCTGGCAAAAACTTTACCCAAGGAACAACCTGCAAAGTGTAGTATCCCCTTTAAGGAGCCAAGGGGCTTAGTCTGTGCCTCCGTGTGAGCTTAAAACAAGCGCACCTCCCCAGCTCAGATGAGCACATGGGTACCCCGAGTCCGAGGCGCCCGGCGGCGGCCAGGGAGCCCCAGATTACGGCCGGGGCGCGCGCACCCACCTGACCAGGGGCTCCTTCTCTGGCACGGCGGGCTCCTCCAGGCACTTGCAGGGGCAGCAGCAGCACGCGGTCCTCAGCCAGTCCCTCAGCCCCATGGAGAACGAGGTGCCCCGCCGGCGCCGGGCGACTCGGGGGGAGCCGCGGCGGCGAGCGAGCGCGGCTGGGGCGCGGCCACCCGACCGGAGTCCAGGTGCGGGGACAGTGGCGGTCGGGGCGTCGCGGGCCGGTCCGTGCGCATCCCGCCGCGGCCGGGGACGCGGGCGAGGCGGGAGGCACCTCCGCGGCCCCGGAGCTGCGGGGCCGCGCGCGTCCCTCCTCTTGGGTTTTGTTTGGGGCGCGGGTTTCGTCGGGGCTTTTCTTCTCGCTCTTTAATTCCCCGGGCGCAAATTGGGGCGCATGCGTCCCCGAGACGCTCCGCGGCTGCCCTCTAAGGAGGAAGCCGGGACTCCCGCCGCCAGATGGCAGAATCCGAGGGCGCAGCTGGGGATGCGGCTGGGGGGAGGAGGAGCCCGCCCCCGAGTCACAGAGCACGAGGTCGGGCAGGATCTATTCATACGTTTTATTGGCTTCACTCCCTGGGGAAATAAAAGGTCCTCCTTCCCGCCCCCACCCCTTGCCTTCGAAGCAGAGGTTAGGGCATATTCTTAGCGTGTCAGCCCCACACAGTAAAAGTTAGCAAAAGAATATGGATTCACGCATTAAAGAAGTGAGTTTTTTAAGTACCATGTTCACAACGAATTTTTTTTAATTGTTTTCAAGTCTCCTCGTCCTTGCATAATTTCCTCAAAAAAGGCCATCTCTGTCATTAGCTTTTTGGCTTCCCCAGTGCATCTGTGGTAAAGAATCCGCCTGCCAGTGCAGGAGAGGCTGGAGAGGCAGGTTGGATTCCTGAGTAAGGAAGATCCCCTGGAGGAAGAAATGGCAACCCACTCCAAGATTCTTGCCCCGAAATCCCATGGACAGGGGGGCCTGGTGGGCTACAGTCTATGAGGTCCCAAAGAGTCTGCTGCGACTGAATTTTTTACTATTTTCCAGATTTTAAACACACACACACACACACACACACACACACACACACACACACACACTTGATGCTTATGCAAACGTGTAAGTATAGGCACCCACAGCCTTTTCCCTTTATATTCAGTGCTATACTCCACATATTTCTGTCCCTGTTTTTTTTTTTCACTCAGTTTACAACAGAGACTGTCCCACCAGCTCATGAAGAACTTCTCTATGAATCTTTAACAGTTGCATTTATGTAGCTGATGCCCTTATGTTTTTTTAACCAGATCCCAATGGATGAATAACAAATTCATTACAGCCTTTTGTTATTAAAATAATGCTGCAGTAAATATCCTTGAACTATGCGTTTGGACATGTGTATCTCTTGAATAAATATTTGGCAGTTGAATTTCTAGGTCATAGGTAAGATGCCTTTTTAATTTTTGATGGATCTTGCCAAATTGCCCTCCAAAGAGGTAATTCCAATTTACACTCTGACCGGCCACATCCAAAAGTATATTTCCCTAGACAACCATCAATATTATGGAATTTTCATCTTTGTCAATCATGTTTATTCAACAAATGTTTATCAAACATCTGCAGGTGCCAGGCACGTTTTAGGCTCTGGGGACACTGCAATGAGTGAAAGAAATAAAAATCCTGACTTTTTTGGAGCAAACATTCTACTAGGGGTGTTAGACAAATGAAATACCTTATTGAGTGTTTTAGAAGGTGATGTGTACTATGGAGAAAAATAAGACAGGAAAGGGGATAAGGAGTGCCAGGAAAGCGTGTGTGTGTGTGTGTGTGTGTGTGTGTGTGTGTGTGTGTGTGTGTGTGTGTGTGTGTAGATGACCGTGATTTAGACCAGAGAGGAAGCAGCTAGAGGTTGGAAGAACTAAGTGGACTCTGAATGGAGTTTGAAGGCAGAGCCAATGAGATTTATAATGGATTGGAAGTAAAGTATAAATGAAAGTCAGGAGTGAGTCCAACGTTGGGGGTTTACAATTGTGAGAGTAGAATTGTGTTATCGATTGTGATAAAGATGGATGTCACGTGGGCGGGTTTGAAGAGGTGAGGAAGAATAGCAAGTTTATTTTCCGAAGTGTCAATTCTCATGGGCAGTGTGTTCATTTAAAAGTGTGTTACTACACCTAAGTTTACCCTGTCTGGCTACATTATGAGGCCGAAGGAACTTATCAAGTGCATATTCATTGAGAGGCTGGCTACTGAGACTTAAGTAAGGATAAAAGAAGGTCCCAATGCATGGCAAAACTGATACAATATTGTAAAGTTAAAAAATAAATAAATTTTTTAAAAAAAGAGAGAAGGTTCCTGAGAGCTCTGACTTAGCTGGGGAAACAGGATAGGGACCCACCATGAAAAGTTAAGAGGACATGACAGAATGCTAGTTGTCACCAGGTGGCACAGGGCTGGGGTATCAAACCCAGCACCATGTCCTTGAACACTTACAACTGTGCCAGGATGGAGACTGTTGTTCTTGACAGCAGACTTACTAGCAGCTGGGCAGTCCCTTTGGTGGATGAACTTTGTTCTGAAATTGGATGTTGGATTGAGTTCACTCACCTATGTTCAGGTAGAAAGTGGACCAAGGGGGCTGCTAGCAAGAAGATGAAAGCTAGCATCTGACAATTTTTATTAACTACTGAAGTTGGATTTGTTGAGAATGGAGAAATTAGAGAAGGTATTTAGTTCTTGGAAAATACAGGTTCTCTGCCCTTTACTAACCTTGATTTTAGACAAGTCACTTAATTTATCTTTTTTAGTAAGTTTTATTTACTTCTTTTTTTTGGCCACGCTGGACCTTCATTACTGCACGCAGGTTTTCTCTAGTTGCAGAAAGTAGGCGCTACTCTCTAGGTGAGGTGTGTGGGCTTTTCATTTCGGTGGTGAGTCCCTACCTCATCATTTTTGGTAGTGAGTTTGGTTTTAATATACAAGGCATGCACTCATCTACCTGCAAGCTTTTTCCACTTAATGTCTTGGAGATATAACCTTTTAGTACACGTAATACTACCTCATTCTTCTTAACCGATGTGCATCCATGCTCAGTCATTCAGTCATGTCCAATTCTGTGCCACCTTGTGGACTGTAGCCTGCCAGGCTCCTCTGTCTATAGAATTTCCCAGGCAAGAATATTGGAATGGGTTGCCATTATCTCCAACTGGGTTAACAGATGAGAATATTATATTTATTAGTTTTCTAAAGATTATTTTATCAGTGTTCTCAAGTATTAATCTTCCCAGAAGTTAAATACCTTCATGATTTCCCTGCTGGTTTGTGTTTTGTAACTTGAGGAATGACACTGTTACCAAACGCTGCAGCTTCAGCTTGTTGATAGCTGAGACCACATTTTGACACTCCCACTTCCTGTTTCAGATTTCATTAGCAGGAGAGCAGCAAGCTTTCCTTTTTTTAGAGTGACCTTACGCTGTTCCTCCTGCCTGAGTTGATGCCAACACCACCCACCACTGGCAGCAACATCTGACATTTACCAAGAGCCCTTGAGCACCTGATATTGCGAGAGTGGGCAGTCCCCTGGAACAACTGGTGACTCAGAGACCCATCAGCTGCTTGTTACAAGACAGAACTGCCATCCTATAGTTTCAGATTTCTCCACGGCAGAGAAATCTAGAGCTTGCTTTGCAAACAAGAACTGGACACAACGGAGTAACTAAACAACAGTATAGTCTGAAGTCCTATTGTTTTAAGAACTTACTGAGAATCGGAGAAAAAGGCATACTATACGCAGGGTGGGAAGAATTCTTGCGTTCCAACACCATACAATTAGCATTCCACAAAAAACTATGCTTGCAGCAACATAGCTGAAGTTGGTATCATTCAGTTATTCATTCAACAAATATTTATAGAGTTCAGTACTAGGATATAGTGGTGAACTAGAATCTAGGTTCCATTCATGAAGGTGGGGATATTGCTTGTTCTTTGCAATATTCTAGCATTTAAAATAGTACAGACCTATCACAGAGAATAAATAGAGACATACTCTGTATCACAACTTTTAGAACAATGTAAGTATATGGTAGACACTCAAGTATGTTGAATAAATGTGTGTATGAAGACAGAAAAAGAGCTAATGAACCCAGAGTTTGCATTATGCCAGTTTGTGAAGTTTGGGCTTCCCAAATCCAGTAAAGACTTCAAAAGCATTGTCTTCCTTAGAGAAAAAAGACGTCTTCTGAAACAAACAAGCACTCCAAGCCGAGGCCAGCATTATCATCCTCCCCAAGCGGCCCAAGATGGACAGCCCACATGTCTCCTATGGGATTCTGCAAAGATCCCATAAGAGAATGGACTGGATGTGACCAAGGTAAAGCCAGCCAAGGGTTCCTGTTGGGTCTGTTGTTTCTGCCTCTGCAGTGTGCCTCATCCCTCCTTTTGTTACCACCTCTTTGTTTTCCTTTGAGGAACACCCCCCCACCCCTTTCAATTACATGAGTCAGGTGGACAGTGAAGGCACTTTCCCACTTCTCAGTCCTGGAACCCCAATGAGGGATGAGCATGTAATCAGACACTCTTCCTGAAATTTGCAACTTAAGGGTGAAGACCCAAAGTTTGAAAATAACTGAGTTGAGATATGAATTATTTAGGGGACATCATCTTGAAGAGGAGGTCCAACAGCAATGGACATATTTATACCTGTAGCATTCCTAGTTCTGTATTTTCCAAAATCTAGCCATTCTAGCTATTTAGTTTTCCCATCATTCTGTGGATTACTCCATAACTCGTAGATCAGTAGTTCTTTTTTTGCTTAAGTAACTAAGAACCAGATTCTGTTGCTTTCAGGAATAAAGGGTTTTACAAGGCAAATAAGGGTAATTGTGACAGGACAGAGAGAGAATTAAAGAGTTCTCTTTCAAGCCAAGCACAACAGTCCACTTTGATTTAGTCAGGTGAGACATTTATTTCTGTTTCTCTACTAGGCTTCTCTCTGACGAGAAATTATCTGAGAATTTGTCAGTTACATCACTCTGTGTTTCCCATAATACTTTCTAAATTTTTAAACTATTTTTATTTGCTATAGTTTGCTGGTCAGTTTCACTTCCTTCCCTCCTCCCAAATGTATATACTCTGAGAAAACCTTAATAATCAGTCCTTGTTCCTTCTTTAGTTCCAAGCAACAAACATCTTGTCTCTCCTCAAAATTTAGTTGAATATCTTTTTAAAATAACTTCATACTTAGGAATAGGTCAGACCTTTTAAAAAGGGACCCTTGGAGAGAATAAAAACACAGTAAGCTAGAAAAAAGTATAAAGCATAAGGAAAGATTCTCCAAGAAAACTGGATTCTTATAGTCCCAACGTGAAGGGAATCTAACCCTGCTGTGTCTCAACTCTACGTATTACTTTTTTTGTCTAGATTTGTGTGACCTCTGTGATAATCCTTTGGGTCTTAATTCACTATTTTTTTTTTTTACCTTCCCAACTTTATTAAAGAAAAAGCAATGATGGTAAATCTCTAGAACATAGTCAATTTTCTTAATTCACTAATTTTGAATGACAAAAACACCACTCAGACTAGTTTAAGTATAAAAGGAAATTTACTGTCTCCAGTATCTGAAAATCAGGAAGTCATGCTAGCTTTAAACATAAATGGATCCAGGCAATCAAAAGATTAAAAAAAAAAAAAGGGTTGGTCTTTGCTAGAGACAGAATGTTTGTGTTTCTCCCTGATTCATATGTTGACACCTAAGCCCAGTGTGATGGAATTTGAAGATGAGGCCTTTGAGAGGTGATTAGGTCATGAGGATGGCACACTCATGAATATGACTAATGCCCTAATAAAAGGAGCTTCCCAGGTGGCACAATGGTAAAGAATCCACCTGTCAATGCAGGAGACACAAGAGATGTGGGTTTGATCGCTGGGTTGGGAAGGTCTCCTGGAGAAGGAAGTGGCAACTTACTCCAGTATTCTTGCTGGGAAATCCCATGGACAGAGGAGCCTGGTGGGCTACTATCCATGCGGTCACAAAGAGTTGGACATGACTGAGCGACTGACACATGAACTCACAAACAGACCATTGTCTTCTCTGGGCTCTAAGTTAGTGACACTCTCAGGCTCCAGGTAACACTGGATTTTACTGTCTTTTCTGCTGATAATCTCAGCAGAAGATAGGAGCTCCTTCACAGGCCTGGGTCCAACTTTAATTGGCCTGAAATGGAACCAATGCTCAATACACCTACTGAGTCTCAAGTACACCTTGTAGTGTTCAAGTGAAAAGGAACAGGGGAGAGAGAAGAAGTAAAACAATTGGACTGAGTGGGAGGGTTTCCTAATGAAAACCAAATGGAGCCACCAAAAAAGGAATGGATGTTGGCAAGGGAAAACAACATATATCATCAAGCCCTGTGGCTGCAGTCGGGATTAGGTGAAATAATACATAGAAAGCACTTAGTACAGTTTCCTGAAAAATAGGAAGCACCCTGCGAATGCTAGACATAATCATTGCTGTTAATAAAGCATACATTCTTTGGTCAGCTTCTAACCTATCACTTGACACAACCGACTGTGACCACCTAAATTTATCCAGTTTAATAGGCACTTGTGCTATGCTGTGCTTGATCACTCAATCATGTCTGACTCTGCCACTCCATGGGCTGTACCCAGCCAGGCTCCTCTGTCATGGGGATTCTCCAGGCAAGAATACTGGACCAGGGATCAAACCCAGGTCTCCTGCATTGCAGGCAGATTCTTTACCATCTGAGCCACCAGGGAAGCTCAAGAATACTCAAGTGGGTAGCCTATCCCTTCTCAGGGGATCTTCCCAACCCAGGAATTGAACTGGTACATGTGTGCTCAGTAATGTCTAACTCTTTGTGACCCCATGGACTGTAGCCTGCCAGGCTCCTCTATCCATGGGATTTTCCAGCCAAGAATACTGGAGTGGGTTGCCATTTCCTACTCCAGGGGACCTTCCCAACCCGAGGATCGAACCCATGTCTCCTGCGGCTCCTGCACTGCAGGCAGATTCTTTACCAGCTGGGCTACCAGGGAAGCCCAAGAAGCACTTATTTGGTGTCAACTTTATAAACATGGCATTGTGCTCAACTTCTTATGAAATCAAAGATGAAAAATAAATAGTATTCATCTTCAGGGACTTCCCTCGTGGTCCAGTGGCTAAGACTCTGTGCTCCCAATGCAGGGGGCCCAGGTTCGATCCCTGGTTGGGGAATTAGATCCCAAATGCTACAACTGAAAAAGAACCTCATGCTGCAACCAAGACCCAGCCCAGCCAAATAAATATTAAAAAAAAAATAGTATTCATCTTCAGAGCACTAGAGAGAGCAAAAACTGGAAAATAATGAAACAAGTTGTTCACCTGTGCCCCAACACACCCATCATTTTAATTCTTGCAATGTACCCTTTCTTACCTCCCTCCTGACTTCCCATATTTAACTGCTAATGCCTAACTATGCTCTCATAGCTAACTATCCTGTCTTACCTTTACTAACTATGATCCCACAGCTAGCTACCTTGCCATACTCAACTATGTTCCCATTGCTAATTATACTGCTCCTTCTAACAATACCCCCACTCTAACTATATTCCCACATCTAACTATACATTTATCTAACTCTACTGTCATACTAACTATCCTGCTACAATAAGCACTTTTCAGATACCCAGAGCAGTTTCAATTCTCATGTCTTCAGATGTAATCTGTAATCAGACCTTTCCCCACCTCTGGAAGACCACCTACTCCTACAATCTTAAGAATTCTACATTCTCTAAAGTCTCTCTATATTCCACCTTACTAAAGTTAAACATAAACCTAGACCCTTCCATCATGGCACAATTATTCCTAATCTAATTAAACTCACCTTAATAAACATTTATCAGTGTTGGTGGCTCAGATGGTAAAGAACCCAACTGTAATGCAGGAGACCAGGGTTTGATCCATGGGTTGGGAAGATCCCCTGGAGAAGGGACTGGCTACCTACTCCAGCATTCTTGCCTAGAGAATTCCATAGACAGAGGAGCCTAGTGGGCTACAGTCCATGGATCGCAAAGAATTGGACACGACTGAGTGACTAACACTTTCACTTTTCAATAGCAGAAAATTTGGTAATTCTGAAGCAACATCAATCACTGTCTTGTAGGTGTAATAAACTAGAGGCTGGTTGCTACATTCATCAAAACATACAGCTACTTTATCTGAATAAAGGGAAGCAGCCTGATGCACCAAAAAACAAATAAACACTTACTAAACATCTGCTATACACAAGGTGACACAAGTTGTATAAGACTCGCATCAAAAACTACAGTAATGCAGAAAACATGACCACATTCATATTTGCTATGAAAGGCCCCTGAAAGTTTGCCACAACTTAAACCCAGATCCTCCCAATATGAGTGTTAATAGACAACCAAATTTATGCCAATGAGTCTTCAGTTTCCCATTTATTACCTCTTCCTCCACAACACTCACAGAGATACATACATAAACAGACCAGAACTCTGCAACTTTCCCACACAAGTTCTACCACTGTAAAAGGAATAGGTAAATCTCCCCATCAGTCCTGAATATTCATTGGAAGGACTGATGCTGAAGCTGAAGCTCCAATACTTCGGCCCCTTGATTTCGAAGAACTGATTCATTGGGAAAGACCCTAATGCTGGGAAAGATTGAAAGCAGGAGGAAAAAGGGACAACAGTGGATGAGATGGTTGGAGGATGAGATGGTTGGATACCATCACCGACTCGATGGACATAAGTTTGAGCAAGCTCTGGGAGTCGGTGATGGGCAGGGAAGCCTGGCGTGCTGCAGTCCATGGGGTGGTAAAGAGTCGGACACGACCGAGCCACTGCACTGAACTAAAATTTCCGCATGAAGGTTGCCTATAAACCCCTTGTAATTCTCAGTGCTGCCACCTTGTGGGCTTCTGTTATAAATGAACTACAGTTTCTCTGGCGATGGGGCTAAGGATCTGATTAGTAGAGAAAGTTATCACTTAACAGAGGGAAGTTGCAGCAGCTCCAGCGCCTGCGCAGACTTGGGTCTTAAAGGGCCAGCTGAATTGTAGTATTCAGTTTGGAGGTTTAAGCTGCCGCAAGGCTGAACTCGAAACCTGTGAGGGCACTGCTCAACTGAGCAACAAGTCCTCTCTTCTCTTTGACTTGCATGGGCCAAACAGCACCGATTACTCTTTCAGTCTTTCATTCGATCTTGTTAACCATTGCTACTTGATTTGTTGGCTTGAAACCCATAGAAAAAAGAAGAGGCTATTACATATATTTCTTGACTTATACAAAACAAGTAACCTAGGTATATTATTAAAGTGGAAGTGCTTTGGGTTTTGCATTTTAGTATTTTATTTTGTACTTTATCAACTTTCATAAATCTATCTTTGAAACAACTGGAAGACATAGATTCAAAGGTATGCGTACAATTTCCCAGAAGAACCTTCTGGCATATTTGGCTTTGTTATTTTTCTCTTTTATACACACCTACACACCCCTATATCTATATGTGTTAAATCAGGTGTGGCTTTTTTTTTTGCCTATTTGAGATAAAATTGCAGCAATCAAGATTCATCAGCCCTAAATAATCTAATGTATCTGCCAGGCCTAATACATGTTCTTATATAACCCCAGTGTGATTATTATCAAGTTCAAAGAATTTAACATTAATACAACATTATTTTTAAACATATACAATCAATATCCAAACTTTGCCAGTTGCCCCAATATTGTCCTTTACATCAACTCTTTTTCCCAATACAGAATCTGTCATAATCTCATTCATTTAGGTTTTTATGTTAAACTTTTTATTTTGAGATAATTATAAGAAATAATGCAGAGAGATTTGAGTTTTCCCATCTTGTGGGAAATATGTGGCACATATCCCAAGCAGGATATTGACACCGACGCAGCTCATCTCAATACAGAATGTTTCCATAGACTCAAGAATCCTGCAGGTTGCCCTTCATGGACACACCTGTGTCCTTCCTGCTCCACCCTCTCATCAACCTCTGGCAATCACTATTCTGTACTCCACTTGTGTAACTGTCATCTCAAAAATGTTATATAAAGGACTTCCCTGGTGGACTAGCGGTTGGGACTCTGAGCTTTCACGGCAGGGGGCACAGGTTCGATCCCTGCTGGGGGAACTAGGATCCTGCAAATTGCAGAGGTGCAGCCAAAAAATCCAAAATATTATACGAATGAAATCACACAATATGTAGCCCTTGGGAAATGGCTTTTCTCACTGAGTTTAGCTCTCTAAAAATCCATCTGGGTTGTTAAGTGTGTCAGTAAGTTTGCTCCTTTTTATTTTAATTGATCACAGTTTGTTTATCCATTCATCCGTTGGATAATATCTGGGTTATTTCATGTTTTTGTCTATTACAAATAAAACTGCTATTAACAACAACAACAAAAAGAACTGTCTTCATTTAGTGAAAGGTGTTAATAGGTCGTTGGGCTGTATAAAGATTTTCTCTGATAAATGGTGTAGAAAACAGGGGAAAACAGAACTACATTGTTTGCCAGGGTCCAGCCCCGGCGGGGTCCGGGGTTCTTGAGGGATGAGTGGTGTCGGCAGAAGAACTGAGCTGAGTCGGTGTGTGGTGATGAAGCAGTCTCTCTTTATTGCTGTTAGTTTTGTGAGGTGATGGAGAAGTTTCTCCAAAAGGTGGTGGAGAAGTCTCTCACTTTATTTTTGTTAGCTTACAGTTTTATAGCCAAAAAACATCCCCATTACATCACAAATATTTTATGCAAACTTTTCTTTTTTGCCTACCATCAACAACTTTTACATTAAGCTCATTTTCCTTACAAAAGGTCGGATTTCTGCATAATCAGACTTAATAATAGTATGTTTACCATTTGAATGTCTCTAGCATACCTTTATTTAGCATAATGTGGGCAAATATTCACTGTCTTACAAGATAGCCTTTTCAGCAAAGATAAAAATCTTGCAACTTTTCCAGGAAACATAGGGCTAGAATCTATCTCAAAAAGAGGGGGTTGTAAAAAACTCACTTTCCATATCCAAGAGGGAAGAAGGCTGTAAATGGTTACTTTACTTTAAGAATGTATGCATTTCTTTTGTCCCCGGAAAAGGTATGCCTCTCCACTCATCTCTGAATATTCAGGGATTGACACAGGAAGCCTCCTGCCAAATGTTCCCTGACAAGGTGCAACTCTGCAGAAGCTAGAAAGAGGGGCTTAAGCTTGAAACTGTTTTATTCTATTAACCTATTATGGTTTTTACAAGGAAAGAGAAAAGAAGACAAAGAGACAGTTTAGCAGCACTGCTTTAACAATGAAACCCTATTAACCTTACAACTACTAAAAGGAATTCCTATGTCTACACTATCCTAAAGCAATCAGTGTCTCCAACTATGCTGGCCACAGTTATGAGCATTCCTAAGTCCCATTCCAGTCTGTTTTTTTCAAGGAAGGGAGCCTCTTCCGTGGAGTGGTTGGGGGAATGGGATGTGGAAAGGTGACCCAAGTACGAGCCCTTCTGGTGGTGGCTTTGCCATGACCCCCAGAGAACTCTTGGTAAACTCCCCAGTAACTAGTAGGAGGTATAGTAATCTATTTAAATGTCCCTTATTCCTCCTTAGTCCCTGGGAAAGGGAATCTGCCTTCCCGGATCCCCTGAGGGAAATAAGGTCTGAGGGAATTATCTCAGGATGAATTTTTTCTAACTGGGACTGACCTACTGAGATGAGCTAATGTTCAGAGCATAAACAGAACTTCCCAAGAAAAATACCAGGAGGGGCCTTGCCTTGGGATGCCCCGAAGGAAAATCCACTTTGCAGTTTCCTTCTCAGTCTCGTGACTTTGTCATCCGAGTGAGGGGGCATCCTGACGGCTCCCGGCAATTGTTCTACATAGAGATGGAGGCTGAATATGAGTGTGAGGGACAGGGGTGGGGACAAGCTGGGACACACAGGATGGAGCAGGAAGCAGAGAGGCCAGTACCAGAAGAGCATTGGCAGCGAGTTGTATCTGAAGGGAGGTGGTCTTCTGCCCCTCCATCACAGAAGAGCGCCATATGCCAGTATTTAGACAAGGAAAGAGTGAAACTCAGCAAGTTGATAGATGCTTAATGCTCAGTGTGGCTGGAGTTGACACTCTTTTTAAGTATAAGCCATGAGGGTCCTTTCCTATGACTGTAAAGACTGCTACTTAAGTCTGTAAACTCCATTCTCCCTTCCCTTGCTGAACTCCACATCAGCTCTGCCTGAGCTGTTTCCAATCTAGAAAGGCGTTCATCAATTTAGGCAAGGGTTTTACATGAGCCACCCTCCGCGTACATCTTTCCTATACACCCTATAAGAGGATAAGTTGTCTTGTTTTTGTTTTTTGGTCCATAGGCTACTTTAATCATAAGGACTCCTTAGTTAAAGGGAGACCCATCCTTGCCCAGGTCATATTAAACACTAATGGTTTCCTGCCTCTAGAAAATGTATTATAAAGATGAGGAACTGGTATAAAAATTTAACCCCAAATTTGAGTATATCCCCTTCCTGATTCCTAGCACCACTGAGGTCCTTGACAAGGCAAAAGAACCCTTGAACATGCACATCATGGCCAGATGGGAGAATGATTTCTGTGGGAAATCAATTCATTCGCTCAGTCCTGTCTGACTCTTTTCGACCCCATGGACTGTAGCACCCCAGGCCTCCCTGTCCATCGCTAACTCCCGAAGCTTGCTCAAACTCACATCCATTGAGTCGGTGATGCCATCAAACCATCTCGTCCTCTGTTGTCCCCTTCTCCTCCTGCCTTCAATCTTTCCCAGCATCAGGGTCTTTTCAAATGAATCAGTTCTTCACAGCAGGTGGCCAAAGTATTGGAGTTTCAGCTTCGGCATCAATCCTTCCAATGAATATTCAGGACTGATTTCCTTTAGGATGGACTGGTTGGATCTCCTTGCAGTCCAAGGGACTCTCAAGAGTCTTTTCCAACACCACAGTTCAAAAGCATCAATTCTTCAGCGCTCAGTTTTCTTTATAGTCCAACTCAAATAAGACTTAACAACAACAACAAAAATCCTTAATTGCTCCCCATCCAATTTCCAGAAGAGACGTTGCTTTAAAGACCTTGGAAGGAGAAATTATTTTAACTTGGAGAGATGATCTCTGGTTCAATAGCAAGTAGGAAAAAGCTAAGCTTCTCAACTTAGAGAAGGTGCCTGACTTCATTCCTCCATTGGAATGCCTCATGGAACCATGCAAAATTTGGGACTATACCTTGGGTTTCCAGGGAAGCAGATTCTGAGATGGAGTGAATTTACAGAAGATTAGCAGGAATCACTTAGGGCTTACAGGAGGTGTAATGGAAAGCACAGGGCTTCCCAGATAGCTCAGTGGTTAAGAATCTACCTGCCAATGCAGGAGACACAGGTTCCATCCCTGGGTCAGGAAAATCCCCCGGAGAAGGAAATGGCAACCCACACCAGTATTCTTGCCTGGGAAACCCCACAGACAGAGGAACCTGGTGGGCTACAGTCTGTGGGGTTGCAAAGGATAGGACACGACTTAGGGAACAAATAGCAAACAGTGGAGAGCACATGTTCTACAGGAGGTCTGGCTGGGAGTACTCAGGGGTATAGGAGGCTTAGTGAGGAGCACTCATGGAATCAACACCTGTGGAAGGGAAGGGAAGAAAAGGCAGCAGGGCTGGGTCTCAGCCATCTCTATGGGGACTTCCCGGCTGAGCTGCTGTGTGTTGGTACAAGAGGACTAAGCCTTTCTGCCTCCATGATATCAACTTCTGGATGAGGGTCACATGGAAAGGGAGCAAGACCTTGGCTAGGGCAGCTCTCCAGCAGAGACTGGCCGGCAGGGGGCTGGCAGCTGCTGAGGGCTGACTGCTGGCAGCACTTCTAGTAGCCACCCCAGTAACTCCTTTATTCCTGAGGAAGATCTGGGTGGCACGTCATAGCATCCATTGCTTCAATTCAATTCAGTCGCTTAGTCATGTCCAATTCTTTGCGACCCCATGAACCGCAGCACACCAGGCCCCCCTGTCCATCACTAACTCCTGGAGTCCACCCAAACCTATGGTCATTGAGTCGGTGATGCCATTCAAACATCTCATCCTCTGTCATCCCCTTCTCCTCCTGCCTTCAATCATTCTCAGCATCAGGGTCTTTTTAAATGAGTCAGTTCTTCGGGGTGGCCAAAGTATTGGGGTTTCAGCTTCAACATCAGTCCTACTGTAGCAGGAAGGGGGACCCCTTCCAGGGCCCGAAGCTGGGTTCTTGTCTAACACTCAGAAATGAATTGTCCGAGAAGACACATGTGCTGACAAAGCAAGAGATTTTATTGGGAAGGGCACCCGGGTGGAGAGCAGTAGGGTAAGGGAACCCAGGAGAACTGCTCTGCCGCGTG
This sequence comes from Antilocapra americana, assembly GCA_007570785.1. NCBI lineage: Eukaryota > Metazoa > Chordata > Mammalia > Artiodactyla > Antilocapridae > Antilocapra > Antilocapra americana. The sequence continues at coordinate 26,485,333 of ML660197.1, read as the reverse complement.
GCTCACAGACTCAGGTTTTATGGTGATGGGATTAGTTTCCGGGTGGTCTTTGGCCAATCATTCTAATTCAGAGTCTTTCCTTGTGGCACACGCATAGCTCAGCCAAGATGGATGCTATCGAGAGGAATTCTGGGAAGTGGACGGACACACAGTGTCTCCTGTAGACCTTTTTATTAGTTCCAAGTTCCTTATCAGGATCTCCTATAAAACAACTCATGCAGATGGTTACCATGGTGCCTGGCCAGGGTGGGTGGTTTCAATCAGTGTGCTTCCCCTAACACTACCAATGAATATTCAGGACTGATTTCCTTTAGGATGGACTCAAGAGTCTTCTCCAACACCACAGTTCAAAAGCATCAATTCTTGGGCGCTCAGCTTTCCTTATAGTCCAACTCTCACATGTGTGCATGACCACTGGAAAAACCATAGCCTTGACTAGATGGACCTTTGTTGACAAAGTAATGTCTCTGCTTTTAAATATGCTGTCTAGGTTGATCATAACGTTCCTTCCAAGGAGTAAGTGTCTTTTAATTTCATGGCTGCAATCACCATCTGCAGTGATTTTGGAGCCCCCAAAAATAAAGTCTGACACTGTTTCCTCTGTTTCCATCTATTTCCCATGACGTGATGGTACCAGATGCCATGATCTTAGTTTTCTGAATGTTGAGCTTTAAGCCAACTTTTTCACTCTCCTCTTTCACTTTCATCAAGAGGCTCTTTAGTTCCTCTTCACTTTCTGCCATAAGGGTGGTGTCATCTGCCTATCTGAGGTTACTGATATTTCTCTCGGCAATCTTGATTCCAGCTTGTGCTTCCTCCAGCCCAGCGTTTCTCATGATGTAGTCTGCATATAAGTTAAATAAACAGGGTGACAATATACAGCCTTGATGTACTCCTTTTCCTATTTGGAACCAGTCTGTTGTTCCATGTCCAGTTCTAACTGTTGCTTCCTGACTTGCATACAGGTTTCTCAAGAGACAGGTCAGATGGTCTGGTATTCCCATCTCTTTAACAATTTTCCACAGTTTATTGTGATCCACACAGTCAAAGACTTTGGTATAGTCAATAAGGCAGAAATAGATGTTTTTTTGGAACTCTTGCTTTTTCGATGATCCAGTGGATGTTGACAAGTTGATCTCTGCTTCCTCTGCCTTTTCTAAAACCAGCTTGAACATCTAGAAGTTCATGGTTCACGTATTGCTGAAGCATGGCTTGGAGAATTTTAAGCATCACTTTACTAGTGTGTAAGATGACTGCAATTGTGTGGTAGTTTGAGCATTCTTTGGTAGTGCCTTTCTTTGGGATTAGAATGAAAACTGACCTTTTCCAGTCCTGTGGCCATTGCTGAGTTTTCCAAATTTGCTGGCATATTGAGTGCAGCACTTTCAGAGCATCATCTTTTAGGATTTGAAATAGTTCAACTGGAATTCCATCACCTCCACTATCTTTGTTCGTGGTGATGCTTCCTAAGGCGCACTTGACTTCACATTCCAGGATGCCTGGCTCTAGGCAAGTGATCACACCATCATGATTATCTGGGTCATGAAGATCTTATTTGTTCTTCTGTGTATTCTGCCACCTTTCCTTAATATCTTCTGCTTCTGTCAGGTCCCTACCATTTTTGTCCTTTATTGGTGTCCTTTATTCATGCCCATCTTTGCATGAAATGTTCCCTTGGTATCTCTAATTTTCTTGCAGGGATCTCTCGTCTTTCCCATTCTATTATTTTCCTCTATTTCTTTGCATTGATCACTGAGGAAGGCTTTCTTATCTCTCCTTGCTAATCTTTGGAACTCTGCATTCAAATGGGTATATCTTTCCTTTTCTCCTTTGCTTTTTTGCTTCTCTTCTTTTCACAGCTATTTGTAAGGCCTCCTCAGACAGCCATTTTGCTTGTTTGCATTTCTTTTGGCAACCCCAAAACCTACATCCATCCCCCTGGTCATTCCATGAGCTCAGAATTTCCTTCCTCTGAAAATGCCGGGAATTCTTGTATGAGATTACTTCAGAGTGAGATAGGATGATCTTTATTTTCTTCCTCCTTTTATTGTAGTAAAATATATTAAGTTCTCTAGGCATTATCACAAAAGCCTTTTGCTCTTAAGAAGGAACAGTCTATAAATAAGGTTAAGAGAATTCTGTCCAATAGTGGAGGCAATCTCACCTACATAAATTGATTAAAAATGCATGCTACAATTTGGATGGACCTCAAAAGCATTATGGTACATGAAAAAGGCTAGACAGCAAGGATCACATATTGTACAATTGCATATACATGACATATCCCAGAGTGGGTAAATCCATAGGGACAGAACTCTGCCTGATAGTTGCCAGGGCTGCAGAGTGGGGAAATGCAGAGCAACTGCTTTATGAAGTTTCCCTTTGGGAATATTTTGGGACTAGATAGAGGTGGTGGTTGCAGAACACTGTGGTCATACTAAATGCCACTGAATCGTTCATTTTAAAATTGTTAATTTTATGTCAATTTCATCTCCATTAAAAAAAATAGTTTTAAAAAACCCTCTGCTTTGGAAGCCAAGTGTTATATTAAAACGAACCCTCTACTGCAGGAGGCTTCACTTGGAAGTAACTTGTTTCATCGCTAAGTCATGTCCGACTCTTTGCGACCTCATGGACCGTAGCCGGCCAGGCTCCTCTGTCCATGAGATTTCCCAGGCAAGACTACTGGAACAGGTTTGCCATTTTCTTCTCCAGGGGGTCTTCCAGACCCAGGGATCAAACCCTGACTCTCCTGCACTGACAAGCAGATTCTTTACCACTGAGCCACTGGGGAAGCCCCTTCTGAGCAGCTAGGTATTATCAGAATGTTGTTACTCTGTCCTCAAAGTAAATTTAGATTATACAAGGCAAGTTAGCTACTACTATTTGTTTTTAAAATCAAGCATCCTAGTCAAGTAGACACTGAATAAATGAAAATTATGTATAACTGTAAGCAATTCATTTAAATGTGACGAATAATTTCTATTTACAACTAAAGTGTATTTTCCTTATTGTGATTCACATAGCCTTAAAAATTTGTTGAAATAAAAATAATATTCAGAGATTTTAGAATCTCCAGAATGATTTGGAAAGGCACACTCCAAACAATTTTTAAAAATACTTGATGAAAATCATTCATCTTTTATTGGTAAAGCATGAATAACTGCATCTGATTGTTTTCCTTTAATGTGTTTGGCATTTGGAAAACAAGAAATAGCAAATGTTCATGTTCTAGACAAGTGACAGTCAAATCAACTATACCATCTCCCATCCTCTCTGAAAAAAGAACCACTTACAAATTTCATTGTTTTTCTAAAGCATTCCAAATTTGAAGATTTTGTATAAAATGCTTCCTAAATTTCAAAACACATTTAAAATGTACTATATAATAAAAATTTTTTTTAAATTTAAAATTTAATGTTTACCTGAATTTTCAAGAATGCAATGTTCTTTATTTTTTCTTCAGTACGACTTTTTCATGCTAAAAATTTTAAATTTGAAGCATGGCATTGTGAATTCCATACAAGAATTTATATCTCTCACTAAAACTAACTTGCTAAAATTTCATGTAAACACAAAACATGTGTTTTAGATTGAAATAAACTACATTTGAAGTGTGTTGTTTGTAAACCAAAGATGCCTTTTATGAATTGACTCCAAAAAACTTAGACAATCCAAAAATATATACAAATCAACAGCAAAGTTTCTACTCTAGGCAGGATTTAAATGTCATATCTTGATGTTTTCCCAGTTATTGTGTATTAATTTAATTCTACTTGATCTTGCTATATTCTGGATATTTTCTCAAACATACTTGAAGTTTGAAAATTTGTATTTGTATACCATTAATGTAATACATATTTGAATTTATCCTCAGTTATTTGAGAAATTGGAATTCTACCTTAGGGTCGCCTATAGGTAAAATAAGGATCATATACCTAGAAATGGGTAAAATGGCAAGCTATATTATATATACTATAATTAATTATATTATATTAAATATATATATATGTGGTGGTGGTGATTTAGTTGCTAAGTCATGTCTGACTCTTGTGACCCCATGGACTGTAGCCCACTAGGATCCACTGTCCATGGGATTTCCCAGGCAAGAATCCTGGAGCGGGCTGCCATTTCCTTCTCCATATAATATATATGGCTACATTTTAAAAAGAGAAAAAAAACAAAGATCGATCGATGTATCTATCTGAGAGAGAAAGAGAACTGTAAATTGTATTTCTGATTCTTTTCCCTATCAGAATAAAGAACTATGTAGACCACTCAATATTTACAAATAGCAGTTCTAATTAAGATAGTAATACAACAAAAGGACATTATTAATTTTTTTTTTTTAAATAAAAGGACTCAGGTAGTTTCATGGAAGGTGATATAAAGAAGGATTGGGGGAATTCCCTGTGGCCCAGTGGTTAAGAATCCAATTTGTAATACAGGGGACATGGGTTCAATCCCTGGTCAGGGAATGAAGATCCCACATGCTGCAGAGCAACTAAATCCATGCACTACAACTAGAGAGTCTGTGTGATGCAATGAAAAATCCCAAGTGCCACAACTAAGACCCAATGCAGCCAAATAACAAATAAATAAATACTAAAAAAAAAAAAAAAAGAAGAAGGATTGAGGCTGCTAAGTTAGAGCAGACAAGGCAAATGGTTAAAACCAGGCAGGAAGTGTGATGAACACTTCCCACTGCCCAGAGGTTGGCACTCCAGGTCTAGTAACAAACCTGTTTGCAGGTCTAGAAAATCAAACTTGTATCTGTCTCTCCAGAGTTCTCAGAATTCAGGGATGCTGAGTCATGCTCACAAACTCACCAGAAGGATGTGGCCTAGACTTACACGTAACTCTCAAGCTGGCTGAAAATTCCTATGTGCCAGATCAGGCCATTAGTTGGTTCCCTTTAGCAAAGCTGCCCAGAAAATCAAAATTTATTTATTTTGGGGCATGGTTTTGGAGGGAAAGGAAGTAGTTTAATTTAGCACTGAGAGTCTGATATATCCTTCTGCAAAAGAGGGATGTACACACCAAGCAAGACGCTGAGCAAAGCAAACATTTGCAGCCCAAGGAGGGGGCGTGTGCTTTATGGCCAGTGGTAGGTGAGCACTACTGTTGGTGGCCTCGTGGATTTTTCTTACGCTGTCATGGTGAATCACTTTTGAGAGTGATCTATGTTTTTCTGTTCACATTAATATTTTCAATTAGATTAAAATTAACTTTCTGAGAAATGGGAGGACATTTGGAATTTGCCCTAAAACACTTAAAAATAAAGTAGGAGAGAGAAAATTTTGGGAAAACATAGATCATTATTAAAATTGGATTGGCGCATGATGATTTTATTCTCTTTACTTTAACGTGTGTTCAAATAGTTCCAGGAAAATTTTTTCAAAATTTTATTTCAAAAATTATTTCTTGATATCTTGGTTCTAGTCATTCTCAGTATATTGTATTGGTCACAGGCTCTAAAACTAAACTCCTTTAATTAAAATTCTACTTCTGCCATTTGCTAACTGAGATCTTAAAACAACTTACATGATCATTTATGCCAGTTTCCTCATTGTAAAATACTGTTACTGATGAAACTTAACCTCACATGGTTTTTGTACAGTTAAAATAAGATCATACATGGAAGGTGCTTGGCATTGTCTGGCATATAGTAATCACTCAATAAATGCTAGTTATTATTATCTATCATTAGTGATTCTGTAGTTTAACTTTGTGGGCAATGTATTTTTTATTCTCCCATTTGAGCTCAAAAGCCAACTACAAAGCCCATTCCTACACACACATACACACACACACACACACACACACACACACACACACTTTGCTTATTCAGCAAAATGTATTCTTCTGTATTCACTGAAATCTCTCTAGTTTCACTCATCCAAATGAAATAGTAAGAACTAATTAGTAAGAATCAGATAAAGGTAGGCCATCCTGAGGTCCCCTAATCTCCATCTCAACCATGTAGAAGAGAAGGCTACTCCATCTCTTTTCCCTTCTCACCACAGTCAATCCCACTAACTCCAAATCCACACTCAATGCCTCACAAGTGAATCTTCTTGCAGGAAGAAATAGACTATACTTCTTGGTTTAAGAAGCAGAAGAAACAGGGAACTATTTAACAGGGAACTGAAGAAACCTAACAAAGTAAAGCTTTGATATATAGCTCTAACTTCAGAGTGTTAAAATTACAGGGTAAGGAATTCTGATTAACATCTACTCTGAATCACCCACAGAAATGACTTTTTAAAAAATCTTTGCTCTGTAAGTCCATGGTAATTAGTAGCATTTGAAAGAGGTGATTCTGTTGAGTCATACTTAGAACTACAAACTCTAAATAAATGTGTGATTCAGTCAGGACAGATGAAAAAAGAAACGGAATGATTCAAAATATGTAAGAGAAACCAGGAATAATGTTTTTACTTTGCTGATTTGAGTTTTTCCATATTTACCAATGGGGTAAATGGGGACATCATGTCCCCATTCAAATATATGAATTCAGGTGCATCAGTGTTATCAGAGTATCAGATGGATTAGAGTCCATCTCTTGCAACCCTCCATGTTTACTCAACTGGCGTGTACTAGAACTAACCGGTCATGTTGACTAAGCCAGTGTGGAAGGCTGGCCAGGAGCTTGGATGGGTTACATCCAAGGTCTCCAGGGCAGAATTCAATTTAAGAAGCAACGGCTTTGTATTACCAAATACATACTCCATTTAGAACCTGGTGTCCCATGCCCTCTGTCACATAAACCACTAGCTGTCCAGTGAAAAGTCCTCTTGTTTCTCCCAAATAACTCTTATTCAAAACCAATTAACTCTTGCTCATGCCACCCTCTATCCAAGTAATTAATGAGACCATTTTTATTTTGTATTTGTTTATTTTTTAAAATTTTATTGAAGCATAATTGTTTTACAGTGTTGTATTAGTTTCTACTGTACAGCAAAGTGAATCAGCTATATGCACACATATATCCCCTCTTTTTTGGATATTCCTATTTAGGTCAACATTGAGCAGTCTCCTGTGCTATGCAGTAGGTTCTCATTAGTATCTAATTTATGCACGCATGCATGCTAAGTCACTTCAGTCATGTCTGACTCTGCGACCCCATGGACTGTAGCCTGCCACACTCCTCTGTCCATGGGATTCTCCAGGCAAGAATATTGAGTGGTTTGCCATGCCTGCCTCGAGGGGCTCTTCCAGACCCAGGGATCAAATCCGGGTCTCCTGCACTGCAGGCAGACTCTTACCACTGAGCCACCTTATACATAGTATTAAGTGTCTATAAATTAATCCCAATCTCTCAATTAATCCCACCTTTCTTTCCCTGCTTGGTGTCTGTACGTTTGCTCCCTACATCTGTATCTCTATTTCTGCCTTGCAAATAAGATCATCTATACACAATTTTGGGGGGAAAATTTCTAAACTTATCCAAACACAGAGAGAATAGTAGGATCAGCCATATACTGTATTTATATACATATATAGCATATAGAGTATCTGTCACCTTGCTTTAACAATTACTACCATGCTTCCAATGTTGTTTCATCTGCTTCCTGCCTCCCCACCACCAATTTTTCCTAAACTGGAGTATTTTAAGGCAAATCCCAATACCACTATTTCTTCCCTAATGGGTAAAGGCATTAAAAAAAAAAATGTAACTGCCATGCCATTAGCAAATCTAAGAAAATGACCAGTAATTATTTGACATTACCTACTAATACCCAATCCACATTCAAATTCCTTAATTAACTCAAAGCTGTCACCACAGTAATTAAGTGGTAGAAGCTAGGATTTGAACCCAGACAGCTGGGACTCCAGCAGACTCTCAAATCCATAACTCATGGAAAGAGAGCCCACCAAGAGCTCTACAGAAATGGACAGTAAAGGACAAAATATGAAGAGGGGGAGGATACAAGGAAGCAATAAGCATAAAGGTTACTAATAACCTCAGGGCTTCCTTGGTGGCTCAGTGGTAAAGAACCCGTCTGCCAGTGCAGGAGTCTCAGGTTCGATTCCTGGCTTGGGAAGATCCCCTGGAGAAGGAAATGGCTAGCCCCTCCAGTACTCCTGCCTGGAGAATTCCATCGACAGAGGACCCTGGTGGACTACAGTCCATGGGGTCACAAAGAGTCGGACACGACTGAGCGACTAACACTTTCACTTAATAGCAACCTCAGCCAAGTGGCTTCAATCAGAAGGGACTCTCGAAATGTTTCCTTTTAGAGAACTGACAGCCTCCAGGAGAGAAGGTTTGGAGGCCACAGAACCAAGTGAGAGGGCAGAGAGGGAATCAGGAGATCTCCAGGAATGCAGTGCTGATGATGAAAGCATCAGGACCTGGCAGGTCCCCACAATCTAAACTCCTACTAGGGTAGAGGGCAGGCTTGCCTCTTGCTCAGAGGCGCATGACTGGGCTAACCAACAGATAGATTTAGTTGCCATACAAGTCATAAACAGTGTTATCCTCAAGATTCAAAATATCCCTTTAGATAACTAGAGATAAGTATCCCTTTAGATGACTGTCTTAAAACAAGGGCTAGCTTTTGATCTAACACGCTAGCTAGTGATTTAATCACTAGCTTTTGATCTAATACGACTTTTTTGAATATGGTTCAAACTTTCTTTCTTATTTCAATGAACAGCCACTTAGTGAAGTGGAACCCTTGTACACTAGGAGTGGAGAAGAAATCCTGAGAGGAAACCACAGCTCAGGTTGAAGCTCTGCAGCCAGATCTTAGAAACCCAAAAAGGTGATGCTCAGACAGGCTGGTGTCCAGCATTAACCACAAGGGGACACTTTTGAGCCAAGCACCTGGTAGTGTTAAAAACAAATGGGACAGCACTTGTGTTTTTAATTTGTGGACAAAGACTAATAGATAGGTGCAAAAAGAAATCCTCTTTTGCTACCCATAACTCATTTCTCAGTATGAGTTTTGACACAGATAAAAAGGAACATGACACTGAAAAGAGATTCAAGTGATCAGGGTTTATTGGTGAACATAAAGTTTGCTTCCAGGACTATAGAGCTGATACTGTTTTCTCATAGCTTAAGCTTTTAAATTATCAGTTGTATTGATTTAGTACTCTAATTTTAATGTTGACATGAAACAAAGATGGCTTCTTTTTTTAGGCTTTTATCTTAAAGAACAGGGTATCTGATTTTTAAAAGGCTTTTAAAAGGGGAGTTTTGAAGGGTATCTGTATCCCATTGGAAAGCAAAGTATACATGTGTCAGTCACTCAGTTGTGTCTGACTCTGCAAGCCCATGGACTGTAGCCTGCCAGGCTCTTCTGTCCATGGAATTCTCCAGGAAAGAATACTGGAGTGGGCTGCCATTTCCTTCTCCAGGGCATCTTCCCAATCCAGGGATTGAACCCAGGTCTCCCGCACTGCAGGCAGATTCTTTACCATCTGTTGTTGCTCAGTCACTCAGTTGTGCCCAACTCTTTGTGATCCCATGGACTACAGCACGCCAGACTTCCCTGTCCTTCACCATCTCCTGGAGCTTGCTCAAACTCATGTCCATCAAGTCAGTGATGCCATCCAACCATCTTGTGCTTTGTCATTCCCTTCTCCTCCTGCCTTCAATCTTTCCCAGCATCAGGGTCTTTTCTAATGAGTCAGCTCTTCACATCAGGCAGCCAAAGTACTGGAGCTTCAGCCTCAGCATCAGTCCTTCCAATGACTATTCAGGATTGATTTTCTTTCGGATTGACTGCTTTGAGCTCCTTGCAGTCCAAGGGACTCTTAAGAGCATTCTCCAACACCACAGTTCAAAAGCATCAATTCTTCAGCGCTCAGCCTTCTATGGTCCAACTCTCACATCCATATGTGACTACTGGGAAAACCATAGCTTTGACTATGTGGACCTTTGTGGGCAAAGTGACATCTCTGCTTTTTAATACTCTGTCTAGGTTTGTCATAGCTTTTCTTCCAAGGAGCAAGCGTCTTTTAATTTCATGGTTGCAGTCACCATCTGCAGTGATTTTTACTGTCTGAGCCACCAGAAAATCAAAGAGGCCCAACTGAAAGACTTGTGGACTGACTGACAGGTCAGCTGTGGACTGAGCAAAACCTCTTTTGGAAAAGGCTGTCTTGACATTTATGGATGTACTGCTTCTCAGCTCTGTGGAAGTATATCTAGGACTTTTAAATAGCCTCTCCTTTGCCAGCGAGTGCTGAAACTTTGATGGAGAGACACTGCATGAGGGAAAGGTTTTGCTTCCCAGTTCAGTGCTTCCTGTACTGCAGATTACCTGGCAGCCCCCAGTCAGCAATGCACTTGGGTCAGCAATAGCAGCAGCCGCCTTGGCACCCTAAAGGGCAAATTTCAAGCAAATTCCAGAGGCTAGATTTCTAGCCAGCAAAGCACCACAGATGACTAGTGACTTCTCAGCCATCCGGTGAACCAGAGCCATCCCCTCCCAACAGGGTCTGTCAGCCTTGGGTGAAGGGGTGGGAGAAGCTCTTCTCTTCCTATCAGCCCAGTCACAGCCAGTTCTTCTCGTACTCCTGTATTCTTCAAAGTTCTGTTTACTTCCTAATAGCCAATCCCCTGCTGTGGTTAATGATTCTTTACATTAAACTTTCCCTGTTCAAATGACTATGTGGTATTTGTGTCATGCCTTATAATGACGGATACCATTCCAGTTAAGTGAGAGAAAATGAATGTGACTCAGCTGTGTCCAACTCTTTGTGACCCCATTGACAGGCTGCTCTGTCCATGAAATTTGCCAGGCAAGAATACTGGAGTGGGCAGTTATTCCCTTTTCCAAGGGATCTTCCTGACCCAGGGACTAAACCAGAGTCTCTTGCATTACAGGCGGATTCTTTACCAGCTGAGCTGCCAGGGAAGCCCTACCATTCCAGGTAAGAGTCTGACTTTCCTGTTCACAGAGACTCAGACACCACTGCTATCTAGGACAAGCATCTCCAATTCCCAAATCTAATGCCTGATGAACTGAGGTGGAGCTGATTTATTAGTAACAAAAATAAAGTGTACAAAAAAACGTAACTCACTTGAATCATCTGGAAATCATCTGTCCAATAAACAGCCTGGAAAACTATCTTCCATGAAACTGGTCCCTGAGGCCAAAAAGGTTGAGGATCACTAATCTAGGGGCTTATACAAGGTGGAATACACAGGTATGGAATCCCGTGCACCAATATCCAACCAGGTGATCAGAGTGGGTCCCTGATCATGGAACCATTGATTGTATCATACCCCAGACTTCCAGAGAAAACCAGCCTCACAACAGGACTACAATAACCAAGACACAGCAGAAGTACTATCGACCCTCTGAAAGGATGGGGCACCATCTTTCAGGATGCATGTCCTCATTGGCTTTGGGAACATGTTGGGAACCTAGGAGTGGAAAAGGTAGTGGCCCTACTTGCCATCACCCCCTAAGACCCACCATGGGACTTATCCCTGTGGTTCTGGACTCTGCAGTTTTGGAGATCTTAGTCCCAAAGGGGCAATTCTTGCCAAGGGACACAGCCAGGTTCCACTGAACTGAAACTCTGTCTGATTCCAGGGCACTCTGGGCTCCCTGTGACCAGGTACCAGCTGGTGAGAAAAGGCATTGCCCTCACCAGCAGGAGGGATCACAGCTACTTTTATGGAGTGGGGACAGAGAGGAAGGGTACGTGTGGAAACAGGCAACCCACTGAGCACCTCCTGATACCCTTTTGCACCACTGTGACTGTGACCTCACACATGTGGCAACTCTGGCTATAACCCGAGGTATTTCCTGCCCATTCCTCCCTCCCTCTTCTACAGGAGTCAGACACCATTGTGGTCTGAAGGCTGTGGATGCCTTCTTGGGCTCCCTGCCCTTTATCCTCCATGGGCACATTCTCCAGACATCTCATGCACGTTTACTTGTGTGTGTGTGGGGGGGGGGGGGTTTATAACATTCACAAAGGTCATCTTATCTTATCAACAACCTCTTTTGACAGGAGTAACTACAGAAATGTCTTTTTTTCCCCCTTAGATGTCCTTTTCTTCCTTTCTTTCTTACATGCCTTTAGTACCATGACCTTATCCTTGTTAGTACTTAAAACAATGGAGAATTTTATGCTGGAGAGGGTGCAGAGAAAAGGGAACCCTCCTATCATGCTGGTGGGAATGTAAACTGGTACAGCACTATGGAAAAAAGTATGGAGGTTCCTTAAAAACTAAAAATAGAGGTGCCATATGATCCAACAATCCCACTCCTGGGCATATATCTGGAAAAGAGGAAAACTCTAATTCAAAAAGATACATTCACCCCAATGTTCATAACAGCACTATTTATAATAGCCAAGACATGAAAGCAAGCTAAATGTCTACTGACAGAGAAAATATGGTACATGTATACAATGGAATACTTCTCAGTCATAAAAAGAATGAAATAATGCCATTTGTAACAACATGGATAGACCTAGAGATTATCATACTGAGTGAAATGTCAAAGACAAATACCACTTATATATGGGATCTTAATAATACAACTGAAACTATTTACAACACAGAAACAGACTCACAGACATAGAAAACAAATTTACGGTTAACAAAGTGGAAAGGGGGGATTCATCAGGAATCTGGAATTAATAGAGACATACTACTATTACAAAATAGATAAATAAGGACCTACTGCATAGTACAGGGAACTATATTCAGTATCTTGTGATAACCTATAATGGAAAAGAATCTGGAAAAGAATATGTGTATGTGTGTGGGTGTGTGTGTGAGAATCCCTTTGCTATACACCTGAAACTAATACAACATTGTAAATCAACCACACTTCAATAAAAATAGATAAATCACAACTTAAAATTTATATTTCTGTAATATATATATATACACATATATATTTTTTTCTTTTCCACCACTGAACATCCAACTCCTATCATAATGTTGAGCACATAGAATGGGCACCAAATTATTAGCTGAATGAATGAGTAAGCCCATTCAGGAACATCCAGTCTACAGCAAAATTTACCAAGTGCAATCACAGAAGAACATTATTGACAAGGCACTCTTATGACACACAGAAATCCTGGAGTGCAGACAGAAGCACAGAGAATGATAAGCTGTACAGCAATGGTAGAACAAGAAGATCTAATAAGGAGTTGGAGCTAAGTTTAGTGCAACATGGGGCAGGCTCCATGCGTTAAATAGAAATAAGCAAATTTCAACCTAGGGAAATATAAGGGGTCATCAACCATCATCAACAAGAGGTAATTTGAAAAGCAAGCCCTGCTTCTTTAATTTTCTGCACCAACTTGTGCTGGGGTCCCCTTGTCCTTGGAGTCAACTTGTAATTCTTAGGAGCCATGATGTTATCACCTCCAGAAGGCTACTATTAAAATGTAGCTTAGGAGGAAAAGAAGATTTCTGCTACATACACATCATGCACACAATGTTAAAGTGAGCTTGGGCTCACTCTCAAGGGTGACCCTCCCCTGTTCACACCCAAGAGTGAGCACCTCCTTACATGTGGCACCCACAGCAGCTCATTAGCCTCATCCTAGTCCTGGACCTGCTTGGGATGCTGATAAAATTGCAGATTCTGCAATTTCTGCAGCCCACATCCACCCTGCCTCACCTGGCTCAGGGTTTGGTCAATCATATGTTTTGAACTGAGTGTTACTGACAAAGAAACTACTTCACTTCAACAGAGAATAAATCAATTTAAACAGGTTTCATTGATGAAGAAGAAAAAAAATGAACATATACAGTTTGTAGATGACAGTCCACAAATCAAAATTGATGGACAGAAAGGATCAAAGGAAGGAAGAATACTGAACCCTAACACAGCTGCATAGATTTTAATTAAAAATTTTTTTGCATATAAAAGGAAAAATATGGAGAAAGGGGAATACTTTGGCTAAGAAATCAAGACACATATCAAGTCAAGGACGGAAAAAAAAAATACAACTCATGACTTCATTTTTCTTTTTTATTAAGAGGGTTTGAACAAATATGACTTCATGAACAAACCACACATCAATAATTATATAAAGCTTTATTAATCCAAAAGTATTTGCCATCAAAAATGAGTCATTGTTGTAAAAATCATAATGATGCCACAATTTAGATTTATTGTAATATTCACAATGAAATGTTAGAACCTTCTGGGAGATCATAATACCACTATCATTAACTTGAAACTATTTCACTTTTCAAAGACCCTTCTTAGAATTAAAAGTATAATCATAAATTTTGTTAATTTCCACTCCTAAAATTTTTTTTTGATCATGAGTTAAAGGACATTGGTTGGCACTTAAAAATGTATTTATTTCAGGAATAACTTTTGCATAGATGTAATTGATTAACATTAAAAAATCAGAATGTGAGTTTCCCATACAGATTATAAGTTCCTATAAAGTACAGCAGTGCATTGTCGAGATGTTAAGGCACTTGGGGACAAAGGACACTTCCATGTTTCTTTAGCTTACAGCTTGGGTTTATGGTTAGAAGACTCTTTTTTTATGCTTTTGACAAGAGAAAGGTCCCCTGTTCCCTCGGGCCAGTTGTCATGATCTGTTAAATGGAAAACCTCAGGTCAGACACCAATCTATTAACCTCATTAGTTCTCTTAGTTCCCACCAAACTCATTTGTCATTTTCCCTGGATCACCTCTTTTCTTAGCAAAAAAAAAGGAAATCACTGGGACACATGGCAAAGGTTTTGAGAAAAACCTCAATTTGCATCCCATCTCTGCCACTTAGTAACTTTGTAGAATTTACTTCTATAGATCTGGAGAAGTTACTCTTGCTGAGCCTCAGTTTCCTCATCTATTAAGTAAGTGCTTGTTACTCACTTTGCGACACCATGGACTGTAGCCTGCCAGGCTCCTCCCTGAAATTCTCCAGGCAAGAAAACTAGAGCGGTTTGCCATTCCCTTCTCCAGGGGATCTTCCTGATCCAGGGATCAAACGCTGGTCTCCTGCATTGCAGGTGGATTCCTAACCAGCTGATCCACCAAGGAAATCCCCATCTATCAGAGGGGATAACAACATCTCTCTGTTAAAGGTGAGAGAGTCCATGTGATCCCTGAATACAGCACTGGACATAACGTAGACATTCAACCAATCTTACTTCCTTAATAACAGTACCTTCTGAAACGTGCTTACTTTGTACCAGACACTTAGAGTTGCCCCCTCCTGGCATCCAGTCTCCCGTCTCCTCTTTCCACTTAGAAAACCATGAAGTTCTGGAGAAGTGACCCTACTTAGATCACTGGTTGATCTAAGTAAGTGCACACTATTCCCCTAGCTGAGGTTACTAGTCAAGCAATGGACACTTGCATAAGCTAGTACCAAGCAGAGAGAATCTCAGAATTTGGTTAGAAATGCTGAGAAAAAGTCATCCCCTCCCCTCTGTCTCTGTCCAGATGGACGTGAACAAAGAAGCATGGAGCTTCAGGAGTGGCAGGCACCAGGAGAGTCCATCTTAAGATAAGGCCAACATCATAGCAACAAAAAGAGAGGGAAAAGGGAAAAAAATGCCCTCAATAAAATCACTGAGCTGCACAGTCAAGACTCATCTGTTATTTGAGACAATAAATTCCTCCATTGCTTGAGCCAGTCTGAGATGTAGCTAAAAGCATTCTATCTGATACCGTACCTTTAATGTGCATTAACTAATCTAATCCTCCCAACAGCTGACGAAATGAATACTATAAGGGACCTCACTTTATATAAAAGAAAATGAAGGCATACAGAAATAAATTTCCTCAAGAACATCAGCTAATAAGGGTATAGCTTAGCCTTCATCCCAGGCATTCTCAGTGCAGGACTGGCAATCTTAAAACTTCAGAAGGAAAGGCTGAATATTCCTGCTCATTATTTCAGGAGAGTATATTCTTAAAGGGAACCCCAGGTGGCACAGTGGAAAAGAATCTGCCTGCCAAGGCAGGAAATGCAAGAGATGCAGGTTTAATTCCTCACTCAGGAATATCCCTTGTAGTAGAAAATGGCAACCCACTCCAGTATTCTTGCCTGGGAAATCCCATGGACAGAGGAGCCTGGCAGGCTACAGTCCATGCGGTCGCAAAGAGCTGAACACAACTGATCAACCAAGCATACATATATTGTTAAAAGATGGATGTGGCTGCTTTCTTCAAAAACTTAACAAATATTTTTTTTTGTACTGATTTAAAAAAAACCAAAACACTGTTAGAATTACAAAAGAAAACCATTTCATTGGAGGCCTGGAGAAGCAGTCACCTAAAGGGTTTCCCCCTCCCCCGCCCCCAAAAAGGAAAAAGGATGTACCTTGCTTTAACAAACACTGACTCAACTCCACTGGTGAGGGAAGCGGAAAGATTCTCCCTCCACCTTTGCTTTTAAATACTATCAGAAAACAATATTGTATAACCATGCAGGCATTCTACGTTTCCAAGCAAGATCCTTAAAGCCACAAAATCTCATACACATTACTACAATGGTACTGTTAGTAAAAAATTATACCAGGGGGAAATAATGAGTAATGTTATAGATCTAAACCAATCAATGATTAACGCAAAGAAGGGTTGAATCCTAGATGAGACTATTAGTACATAAAAGAGTAGGTTGAAAAGAATAAGTCCTGAACAGGAAATTCAAGTACATATATACTACATCAACTACATTTTAATTTTGTGTGTGTGCTCAGTCGTGTTTGACTCTTTGCAACCCCATGGACTATATCCCACCAGGCTCCTCTGTCCATGGGATCTTCAAGGCAAGAATACTGGAGTGGGTTGCCAGTTCCTACTCCAGGGGATCTTCCCGAAGCAGGGATTGAACTCATGTCTCCTGTGTCTCCTGCACTGGCGGGCAGATTCTTTATCACTGTGCCACCAGAGAAGCCCTTTAATTCACTAGTAATCATTTAATCAACTATCTTTGGCAGTAGTTCAGACACATTTGAATTTCATATCCTTTTCTGCATTTTGGGAGTGATTAGCTTGGACATGCCTTGGTTCCATGGATGTGTTTTGTCATGTATGATGAAACGGCAATACTTGACTAATTTTTTAGGATCCTTTCAACTCCAAAGTTTGGTGGTCTAGTCATAAGATACACACATACACACACATTTGCATGCAATATCTGCTTTAGATTGAGATATATAAAACCGTTTTGTACATAAAAAATGAATGAATACAGCAAATTCCTATGGTTTCCCTCAATCTATAACCCGAAGATACTGTAAAATAGCACCATACCACCCCTTCCCACCTAATAGGTCTGATTCTCCCCCTCATATACACAAGCCACCAACTGGATAAACAAAGGGAAGTTAAATATCAAAAGTATGGCACCTTCCTGCCTCTGTGCTTGTCTCTTTCTTGTATATATATATCCATGCTGACAATATTTTTCAAGGTTAAAATTCCACTAGCCTATGCACATGCAAACAACTTTTTAAATAGGTAAAGCTGTGTGCTATAATAAAGATATTTAGCTATTTTCTGCACTAGGAATATTGCTTTAAAAATCATATGATGACTATAAATATTTCGTACATTTTTTTTATGTTCTACAAAAAAAAAACAAAACCTTATCTCTTAAGTACCTAGAGGAATTTTGAAAACCTGAACAGGAGAAGGCACAAAGTGAGGGACAGACTAACTTCTTGACCACTCACCTGGTACCTTAAAAAAACGTGTGTACAGAGACTGGCCCCCATCCACATATACCAGCTGTCCGGTGACAAAGGAAGCAGCAGGAGACAGCAGGAAGCACACCAAGGAGGAGATCTGGAAACAGAAGCACACATATGCACATGAAAAATTAGATGCTCCTCACTTTTGGCTGCTTCCCATTTCCGAGGAGGTATATCTGAAACTACAGAACTGTTAACATGAAGCCAACAGCCTAGAATGCCAGGCTGTGTATACTATAATCTGAAGGTACATAATAGATATCTTTTTCTATTTGAGCATCATTAAAGTCGGGGATGTGACTAGGGTGAAGGCAAGATAAAAAGAGCCTTTTTTGTTGTTGTTCAGTCACTAAGTCCTATTCAACTCTTTGCAATACCAGGGACTGTAACACGCCAGGCTCCTTTGTACTCCAGTGTGAAATGAATCACACAGTGTGGAGTAGTTAAGGGACTTCCCCAGTGGTCCAGTGGTTAAAGACTCCATGCTTCCACTGCATGGGGCTTAGGGTTCAATCTCTGGTCAAGGAACTAGGATCCTGTATGCAGGGTCATGTGGCCAAAAATTGTTTTTAAATCTTTTTTGAAATAAATAAAACAACATGAAGGAATCAAAAGTGAAAGCAGTGCTCAGTGTCTGCTCTCTCCTATCAAATGATTCAGTTCCGTCCACAATCCTGTTTTTAATACCATCACATGCCTTTTATTGTTTTCTCCCTGAAACAGTCACTGTGTCTGTGGAACAATAAACTGGCATTCTAGCTTGTTTAGTACCTGGCCTCGCAGGCCCAAAGCCCAGGATCTCAAAGTATAGGAGCTTTCTATCAGGGGGACTTCAGAATCCTGCTGCAGCCTTGAGAAACAGATAGGTGATGGGCAAGTTCAGCCAACAACCAGTCCCAAAACCAAAGAAAAAGATGGAAATATTTCACTGGATGTAAACGGAATCTCACATGAGGCTGTTGACACAAGCAGAGTTTCTCAAAGGGTGATCTTAAGCTCCTACATTAGAATCCCTAGGGCTGCTTACTGAAACTCAAGACTCCAAGATCCTACTTAAGATCATTTGGGTTGGCAACTCTGGGGTTGGAGCCCCAGAATCTTCCATTTTATCAGGCTGCCAAGCAGGGCTGAGGCAAGGGTGAGACTAATGAGGTGCTTGGGATGCAGCAGTTAAGGAGGTGCTCGCTCTGGGGAAGGCGGGTGGACCCTGAGCAACACTGAAAGCAAGAGTCCTTAAATATTGTTTATGCCTTGCTGTCTCACCCCAGTCCTGATCCTGTATGGAGCACTATAGCTTGTGTGTTCACAGGGCTACGCCTCTTTGAGGCTCTGAGACCTGAGAGAAGGTGGGCATACCTTTCCCTCCATCCTTGTGTCCTCAGCAGGTTGTATAGGACTGCACTGTCCAAAAATGAGGCCACTAACCATATGACACAACCCAAACATTTCCATAGAGCTAGTCTGAATTTTGAGAGGCACTCTAAGTATAAAATCACACACCAGATTCAGAAGACTTTTTCTTCTTGGAAAATAAAAATGTAAAACAGTCTCATTAATAATTGGTAAAATGATAATGTTTTAGGTATACTACGTTAAATAAGGTTTATTTTTAAAATTAATTTCACCTCTTTTTAAAACTTTTCTTAATGTGGTTATTACAAAGTTTAAGATTACATATGTGACTATTATCACATTTCTATTGGACAGAATTGGTGTGGAATTAATTATTTAAAAGTTCCCACATTCCTGGGAAAGGGCTGATGGGGCCTGGGAACAAGTAACAATCAGAACTAGCTTTACCCTGTGTAATCAATGACAACTCACCTGTGAACACGGTTATGTTAGTCAACCAACCAGTGAAAGTTCTTTGACCTTGTAAGCTAGCCAATCAGGAAGACTCATGCCAATAACTTCCTTTCTGAGTGTCAGCCAAACAATGACCCTCTCACTCAAGTAACCATGACCCCTGGAAGTCTGCAAATCTCTAAAACCATACTTACCCCAAGGAAAAAAAGAAAACTCCATAGTCTACTCTGAGAGACTGTGCCTGACCAGGAATAAAAGTACTTTAGTGCTGAGTTGTGTTTCAAATATCAAGTGGTGTCCTCATCCTTTGACAGTATTTAGCATAAAATAACTACTTATTCAGTGTTTACAGAGTGAAAGAATATTTTTGCATCTCTCCCCCTCAGACAAAGGGATTTTCCATTGCCTAACTTGGAAAAGACATGAACCCTTGTCTCTTGCATCTCCTGCATTGGTAGATGGATTCTTAACCACTAGAACACCTGGGAAGCCCATATGACTTACGTATGGCTTCAGGCAAATTACTGAGCGTCACTGGTTCTTGGTTTCCTAATTTGTAAAATTAGTAGAGTACAAGAACAAGCCATTTGAGGGGTCTGCCAACTGCTGCATTCTGTCTCCAAGAGATGTGGAGAGACATTGTAGGAGCTCTGGCAGTTCCTTTTAAAACTACAGCTACATTGATCCTCCTAACTCAATCCCAATAACTATTACTTAAAAAAAGACAACTCATTGATAAGCAGTTCTGAACAGTCCACCAATAGCCTATTCTCAAAGCTCAGCCCCAAAAGTGACATTAGTGATTAGCTGCGGCCATCAGAGGATCTTGAAAACATGACCTGGATCCTATGAGACAGAGACTGAAACTCTCTCCTTATTCTGCAGCTTACTGCAATCATTGTCTCACCTTCCCAGTTAGTCACAGCATGGTCGGCAAAACTCTGGGCATACCTAAGATCTTCTCAGGGGATCTGTGAAGTCACAACTGTTCTATAACAATACTGAGTCTTTAACTGTCTTTTTCACTGTGTTGACATTTGTACTAATGGTTCCAAAGCAATGATGGGAAAAATGCCTGGACCCTCAGCACAAGTCATGGCAGGAAAACAAACCTGAAGCATCATACTAACAGTCACAATATTTTTCACCAGCAAGTACTCCTGGGAGTGGGAGGGGAGAGTCTGTTTCACTTTCAAATGTTCTTGATGAGCACTAAAATTGTTAATAATATTAATCTCGACTACTGGGTACACACCTTTTTAATACTCTGTGTGATGAAGTGGGAATTACACCTTCAGCTCTTGTGCTGTATATGGCAGTATAAAGGCTGTCTCGAGGAAAAGAACATGCGCTTGAGCTGCAAACCAAACTAGTCATTTTTTTCACAAAACATTTTTTTGTTTTTTGCTTGAGAGAATGACTAACAAACTACAG
Organism: Antilocapra americana; assembly: GCA_007570785.1. Lineage (NCBI taxonomy): Eukaryota > Metazoa > Chordata > Mammalia > Artiodactyla > Antilocapridae > Antilocapra > Antilocapra americana. The sequence goes on along the minus strand of ML660197.1, from coordinate 26,464,431 downwards.
TTATTCACACTTGGCTATCTGGCAGGCATTTTTCCAAAAAGGAACAAAGTGAGGTTGCCACTTCAAGCAGCTGAAAACACCTGACAGCATTTGTTGTCAATGATAAGATTTGAGCTTTCAAGAGAAAACTAGAATTTTGGAAAAGTTGCATCAATACTTGTCACCATGACCCTGACAGTTTCCCAATACCTAGAGAGTTTTTGGAAGAGATCAGTGGTGACATTAATAAATGTGATCATCTGGTATTGTATCTTGAATTGTGTATCAACATTCAGAAGATGTCTATAACTCAGTGAATCAGTATTTTGAAAAGACCAACGTCTGATGTTACAAAATCATCTATGTATGAAAGACTCAGTAACTAAGTGCAAGGAATACTAAGAACCTTTAACGTAATGGAATACAAAAAGTTCACTGAATGGGTTCAGATTCCACATTGCAATTAATCTTTAAGAAACTGCCATTCGTTAAGATTGGATATTAAATATATATATATATATACTTTAAGGTCAATTTTCCTATGTATTTTAAGCATTGACTAACACCTTATGGTTGTTGATACTGGAAAATAATCTCTGTATAGGCTCAACTACCTGTTGTTTGACTGTGCTAAGACCTCAGATGGCCAGAGCTGCCCACAAATTTTTAAAAATTCACATGTATGACACCATAGTTATGTGTGCACATAAGCTGATTAGTCATTAGTCCAACAAGATGTCTTGTTTAGTGAGAAAAATTGGGAGATTTTATGAAATATAAATTTATATTTATGAAACATATATATCTATATAAAAATACAAATAAAATCCCAATGTGCAACAACAGGATCTAATTAAATATACTATGCTTCATCCTTAGCAAGCTGCAGAAAAGAACATACAGTAGAATCTCATTTTTGTAAAAATGTCAGTAAACAAATATTTTTAAAAGTAAGAACTAGATGCCAGATACAGTTGGTTCTAGAAACCACCACATGCTACAAGCCCAAAGCAAGAAGAGAGGCATGTTTATGGATGAGTTGTGGAGTTCTCAAAACTTGGGATTAAGGAAAGTCATTGGTTGTATTAAGTATGGTGACTAGAGTTGATTTGACTTAATGCAATTTGTACAAATAACATTTTGTTCTATGTAATTATGTAAGAGTCATACTTTGTACTCATGCATGAAGTAAATGATATAATTATGTAATAGTCATACTCTGTCCTCATGCATGAAGTAAATGATATGATTATATAGAAAACGTATGATTAGTACATACATCCAGTATGTACTGGGCTAAGTCGCTTCAGTAGTGTTGGACTCTTTGTGACCCTATAGACTGCAGTTCACCAGAAAACTGTCCATGGGATTTTCCAGGCAAGGATACTAGAGTGGGTTGCCACGCCCTCCTCCAGAGGATCTTCCTGACCCAGGGATAGAACCTGCATCTCTTATGTCTCCTGCATTGGCCGGGAGGTTCTTTACCACTAGTGCCACCTTGGAAACACCATGTATGTACAGATACACTGTAATGGGGCAGGTCATTTAATACACAGAGTACACAGCAATAGGAAAAAAAAGAAACTGTCACTTGTTGAATATTAAAGAAGAAGATCCACAGTTACTCAAAAAGACTGCTATTTCAACTGGCATGAAGCCAGATTTTCTTTGCATGCTTTACCAAAACAACATATTGTAACAGACTGAAAGCAGAAGCAGATGTGAGAGTCCAGCTGTTTTCTATTAAGCCATACATTAAAGAACTGTGTAAAACACATAAAAAAAAAGCAAAAATTGTTTATTTTTGTATTTTAAAATGCAGCTATTTTTCATTAAAAATATTATAATATGCAGTACCTTTATTTGTTGTTCAGTTGCTCAGTCGTATCCAACACTGCAACCCCATGGACTGTAGCATGTCAGGCTTCCCTGTCCTTCACCACCTTCTGGAGCTTGCTCAAACTCATGTTCATTGAGTTGGTGATACCATCCAACCATCTCATCCCCTGTTGTCCCCTTGTCCTCCTGACTTCAATCTTTCCCAGAATCAGGGTCTTTTCCAATGAGTCAGCTCTTCACATCAGGCCAAAGTACTGGAGCTTCAGCTTAAGCATCAATCCCACCAATGAATATTCAGGACTGATTTCCTTTAGGATGGACTGGTTGGATCTCCTTGCAGCCCAAAGGACTCTCAAGAGTCTTCTCCAACACCACAGTTCAAAAGTATCAATTCTTCTGCGTTCAGCCGTCTTTATGGTCCAACTTTCACATCCATGATTTTATAAAGATTATTTTAAATGAATGCATGAATATTTCTTGAATCTCTCAATGTCAAATTTTAATATAGTAACTATAGATCATGGACAGAGGATCCTGGTGGGCTACAGTCCATGGGGTCTCAAAGAGTTGAACACGACTGGACGACTGAGCACAGCACAGCATACAGACAATATATAATAGTTCAGAAAACGTAAGGAGGGTTCTTTCTAAAATAAAAGCTTTATCAGGTAAATCTCTTAAAATTCTTTCAAAATCACTCTCAGTTTTCCAAATAAAACTGGCACCTTTTCTGGCACCTTAGTCAAAATAGCTCATCAAATGCTGGATTTAACAGCATCTTCTAAAATTTAATATGCAAGTCTATTTTAGTTCATGAATTCTACTTCTAGAAAGCTACCCCCCACATAAGAGGTCATAGCTACAGTGAAGAATGTTCACTGCAGAATTATTAGAATATAAAAACTATAAATAAAATCTCAATGTGCAGCAATAGGGTCTAACTAAATATACTATGCTACAGCCACAGCAAGTTGCATAAAAACATACAACAGAATCGCATTTTTCTAAAAAAAAAAAAAAGGGTCAGTAAATAGAAATATCTTTAAGCATATACAGTAAATTTCTGCAAACACATCAAATTGATAACGAAAGCTAGTTCTAGGAATTAGAACACATTTTTCTCTTAGAGTTTAATGGCTTTACTTTTATAATTAGCATTTTAATATATCTGAAAATTATTTTGTATGTGATATGAGATGGGTGAGTCTAATTTATTTCTAAATGAACAGGCAACTGCTGCAAGACTTTGGCTGAATATTCTTTCCTTGTAGAGTTGAAATGTTACTTTTATCCTATAAACTCTGTGTGTGTGTGTACAGTACTGATATGAGAGTCCATTCTATCCCACTACTTTTAATCTCTTCCAGTATTAGTCCCAAATGTAGGAAACAACTATAGCTTTATAGTATGAGTTTTGGGGGGGGGTAAATAATTTTATTTATTTTTGGCCATGCTGGGTCTTCACTGCTATGCGGCTTTTTCTCTAGTTGTGGCAAATAGGGGCCACCCTCCAGCTATGGTGAGCAGGCTTCTTACTGCAGTGACTTCTCTTGTTGCAGAGCACAGGGCTCTAGGGCATATGGGCTTCAGTAGCTGTGGCTTCTGGGCTCTAGAGCACAGGCTCAGTACTTGTGGCACATGGGTTAACCTACTTGTAGCATGTGGGATTATCCCGGACTAGAGATCGAATCCATGTCTCCTGCATTGGCAGACAGATTCTATACCACTGAGCCACCAGGGAAGCCCTACAGTATATTTTGACAGCAGGAAGGTCAAATCCCCTCATTATTCTTATTCAAAACATTTTGGGCATTTTGGCATAAATATTTTTCTAGGGAAACTTTAGAATCAATGTATTAATTCCAAAGATATATTAAATGTATATGTGTGATTTAGGGAAACGTGATTTTAGTAAAATTGAGTCTTTCCATTGAGGAATATGGCATGTCTCTATTTATTCTGATCTTTTTTTCTGTTCTTCATTAATAAATTTTTTTTTTCATTTAGAGTTAAGTTCACTCTGGGTTTTTTAGTTTTTATTCTTATTATTGTGGAATATATCTCCTTTTTAAAAAATTACATTTTAAGACTGATTTGGCTGGCATTTAAGGAAGCCACTGAATTTTACAGACTTAAAACTGGTCACCTTACAGAAATCAGGTACAGAACTTCATTTTGTCGTAATTGTCTGACTTGCTTAGATTCTGTGTTCAGTTCAGTTCAGTTGCTCAGTTGCAGCACGTCAGGCCTCCCTGTCCATCACCAACTCCTAGAGTTGACCCAAACTCACATCCATTGAGTTGGTGATGCCATCCAACCATCTATCGTCTCTATCGTCCCCTTCTCCTCCTGCCCTCAGTCTTTCGCAGCATCAGGGTCTTTTCAAATGAGTCAGCTCTTTGCATCAGGGGGCCAAAGTATTGGAGTTTCAGCTTCAACATCAGTCCTCCCAATGAACACCCAGGACTGATCTCCTTTAGGATGGACTGCTTGGATCTCCTTGCAGTCCAAGGGACTCTCAAGAGTCTTCTCCAACACCACAATTCAAAAGCATCAATTCTTTGGCACTCAGCTTTCTTCACAGTCCAACTCTCACATCCATACATGACTACTGGAAAAACCATAGCCTTGCCTAGATGGACCTTTGTTGGCAAAGTGATGTCTCTGCTTTTCAATACGCTATCCAGGTTGGTCATAACTTTTCTTCCAAGGAGCATGTGTCTTTTAATTTCATGGCTGCAATCACCATCTGCAGTGATTTTGGAGCCCCCAAAAATAAAATCTGACACTGTTTCCACTGTTTCCCCATCTATTTGCCATGAAGTGATGGGACCAGATGCCATGATCTTACTTTTCTGAGTGTTGAGCTTTAAGCTAACTTTTTGACTCTCCTCTTTCACTTTCATCAAGAGGTTCTCTAGTTCTTCACTTTCTGCCATAAGGGTGGTGTCATCTGCATATCTGAGATTCTGTGTACTATAAAACAACTGAAAAGAGCTGAAAAGTGCAATGAAACAATAAAAACATGCTGCTCTTACCCAACACTGCGTTCATTCCTGAATAAATACTGCTGTGAGTATTCAAAGCACCACTAGCACAGTATTCCTGGCAGCCAGAAAGCACAGGGAACATAGTTTGAGGGCATGATAGCAATCTTCTCTATTAACCAATCAGACTACATGAAAAGGACACTAAAACGTTACAAATCTCGAAAATATAAAACAAAATAATTCATCAATGTTAGAAATATACATTACCTCCTCAGGAACTCCAAATCTTTTAGCTGGGATATTCTGAATGTACTTATGAAGCACGTCTGTTGTCAAATGATCATAGTTGTTAAAAGCAGTCTCGGAATAAATGGTTCCCTATGTTTAAAATAAAACAGGAAAAAATAAAGTACATAAAGTTAAATTTTAAATGGAAAGACAACAAGGCAGTCTGCCATCCAATACTAACAATTAAGTGGTTTAAGTTTCATAGTGGTTTAAGTTCACATTTGTAATGTTAATGTTTCTCAATATGGTCAAAGAAGTACAGTCAACCTCTACTAAAAATGGATAATCTGAATGCTCATTTTGGGACCTCCCCTCCCCTAATAACCAGCCAAGCTCGGGATGTTTTCATAAAAGACCTGGCTTCTGAAAGCATAATCATATGAGCATATCAGAGAAGCCCTTAACTGGGGACAATGGGACAGGGTAGTCTATTTTGTCTTCTACTAAGGCTTCTATGTTTTACAATGGAAAACTGCCTACGGTTAAGTGGGACTTAGAAAATACAATATTTTCATGGCTTTCTACCTAGAAAGAAATCACAAACAAAAAATTTGAATCCAATATAAATAAATTAAAATTTTAATTGTTTAAGAATTCTTTTATTCAACTTTTAGTAGCTTTCAATGGTTTATAAAGAAAAAAATTACTCAAAAACCGTTTTAACACGGGATAAAGCTGGTTGTTATTGGCTCATAACTACAATAGATTATTCGAAGGAGGGGAGGAGACAGGAGGGATGAGAATATGAGGAGGAAACTTGGCAGTATTAATTACTCCAAACAAAACTGGGATGATATACTGGTCTCTGATTAAACAATTTCTCAGGCTTTCATTTAAGGAGGATGGAATCTTCCAGAGGTATTAAGGTTTAGACATTAAATCACAAAACATCTCTGAAGGACAAATGTGACTTTAGTATTATGGTTACAGCATCAACACATCATTAAAGGTTGTCCAGAAATGCATATGTGGAGACCAACATTCCAAAGAATCAACATTCAGAATGGAAATCTATCCAATCTGTCCTATTAATATTTGAGAATAAGATAGAAAAGGTAATGTCAGGTCCAAAGGATTGAAAGGATGTGAAGCTTCCAGGTAGGAACCTGCATTTGTTAAAGATAAGATCTCTCTAAGTCACAAGTCAGCTCATGCTTAGTTCCCACTGAGTAGCATAGATAACAATATCTATAGATACTATATAGATATTAATAGATCCATAGGTAATACCCCCAGACTGGGGGATGATAACTGTCTTAGCAATGACCAGGAATCATCACAGAAAAGTGAATTTGAGCTGAGTTTTGCAGGATATGTGCAATGTCTCATTTATTATCCCTCTTGGATTATGTGGTCAACATGTAAGGACCAAAGAAGCTTCAAGTTATATCTTAAAAAAAAACTAGTTATTTATTTTGGCTGTGTTGGGTCTTAGCTGCAGCATGCAGGATCTTCATTGCGTAAATTATGTCTTATGAAAGCGAAAGTCGCTCAGTCATGCCTGACTCTTTGTGACCCCATGGACTATACAGTCCATGGAATTCTCCAGGTCAGAATACTGGAATGGGTAGCCTTTCTCCAGGGGATCTTCCCAACCAAGGAATTGAACCTAGGTCTCCCACAATGCAGGTAGATTCTTTACCAGCTGAGCCCTAAGGGAAGCCAAGGAATACCGGAGTGGGTAGCCTATCCCTTCTCCAGGTGATCTTCCCAACCCAGGAATCAAACCGGGGTCTCCTGCATTGCAGGCGGATTCTTTACCAACTGAGCTATCAGAGAAGCCCAGCATAATATGACAGTTTCCAAAGCCAAACATATGGTAATTTTTCCTCCCTATTGTTTACATTATGTTTCAGAGAAGTTTTCCCTTGACTTTTAGCTGATCTTCAACTGGAAATTCCTTCCTAGAACTTTGACTTGAAGTTTCTCTCTTTCCTAATAAAGAATTAATGGCATACCAAGAAATAACAAGATAATCTAGAAAAATTCATTCCTCAAAGCAGTGATTCTCAACCTTCACTGAATCTGAATTTCCTTCACTGAGAAATTGAGCCAGCTTTTAAAAGCACCAACACCTGGTTTCCATAGTTGGATTCAGTTCAGTTCAGTCACTCAGTTGTGTCCAACTCTTCGCGACCCCATGGACTGCAGCACGCCAGGCCTCCCTGTCCATCACCAACTCCCGGAGTTTACTCAAACTCATGTCCATTGAGTCGGTGATGCCATCCAACCATCTCATCCTTGGTTGTCCCCTTCTCCTCCCACCTTCAATTTTTCCCAGCATTAGGGTCTTTTCAAATGAGTCAGTTCTTCACATCAAGTGGCCAAATATTGGAGTTTCAGCTTCAACATCAGTCAGTCCAATGAATACCCAGGACTGATCTCCTTTAGGAAGGACTGGTTGGATCTCCTTGAAGTCCAAGGGACTCTCAAGAGTCTTCTCCAATACCACAGTTCAAAAGCATCAATTCTTCGGTGCTCAGCTTTCTTTATAGTTCAACTCTCACATCCATACATGACTACTGGGAAAATCATAGCCTTGACTAGATGGACTTTTGTTGGCAAAGTAATGTCTCTGCTTTTTAATATGTTGTCTAGGTTGGTCATAACTTTCCTTCCAAGGAGTAAGTGTCTTTTAATTTCATAGCTGCAATCATCATCTGCAGTGATTTTGGAGCCCCCCAAAATAAAGTCAGCCACTGCTTCCACTGTTTCCCCATCTATTTGCCATGAAGTGATGGGACCAGATGCCATGATCTTAGTTTTCTGAGTGTTGAGCTTTAAGCCAACTTTTTCACTCTCCTCTTTCACTTTCATCAAGAGGCTCTCTAGTTCTTCACTTTCTGCCATAAGGGTGGTGTCATCTCCATATCTGAGGTTATTGATATTTCTCCCAGCAATCTTGATTCCAGCTTGTGCTTCATCCAGCGCAGGGTTTCAAGCTTATATATCACTATTTTGTGACTATTTCACAGATAATTCTCGTATACAGCCAGGATTGAGAAGCACTGACTTAATTTAACCTTCTTGACAATCTGGTTGTACATCAAAGAATACTTCTTTCTGATTTTATCTACCTTTAAAAGCCAATCTTTTCTAGTACACATGAATATTAACAAATACCTCTATGAACAACACAAATGAAATCAGAAGAGCACAATTTGTCAACAGTTTTCATATTGAACATTTACGTACAGGGGCAACACTATTGATCCTTACTCCACTGCTGGCCCATTCCACAGCTAAGGACTTCGTGAGGTTGTAAACAGCTTCTCTGGCAGCTCCACTATGCCTTTAAAAGACAAAATACAAACATCACCACCAGCTTCGACTGAATATGTCTCATATTACCTAAACTGAAAGGTGTACCAGTGACCTGCCAGAGTCCCACAAGAACATTTTTATTATGAGTCCCTTTCTGAGCCATAAAGAAGAACCAGGTCCTTCAAAATTAAAGTGAAACCATAGCTACTGCTAGTCAAACAAATCTCACCTAACTCAAGGCCCACATCTCCCTGTCTGTGTGCATGCTCTGTCATGTGCAACTCTCTTGAGATCCCACGGACTGTAGCCCTCCAGGTTCCTCTATCCAGGGAATTTTCCAGGCAAAAATACTGGAGTGGGTTGCCATTTCCTACTCCAGGGGATCATTCTGACCCAGGGAATGAACCTGCGTCTCTTGCATCTCCTGCAATGGCAGGTGGGTTCTTTACCACTGTGCCACCTGGGAAGCCCCAAGGCCCACACAAGATCCCCGCAAATCACCATGTGCAAAACAGGAATATTTTGAGGAACTTTTGATTATGAAAGAAAATAAACAAATTGGTAATTTGGAGGGTTACAAGTGTGGTTATTCTTTAAATCAATTTTAGGTAATAAGGTATATGAAATTCGTATGTCAGACTAGAAATAATATCAAAAGAACTTCTAAACATACCAAAATTTAAATAAATGTTAAGATATTTCCAGAGAAGAGGTTCAAAATATTTCAGTCTGCACCCATATGGTGCAAGAGGTAGAGACATACTATGGCTTACCTTATGGTTGAGGCCTCTGAACCAAGCATGCAACCACTACTCACTAGAGATTATTTCTAGAGCCCCAATTTCCTGATGAAAGCCCATCCCCGCCCCAGTGTTGGCTGTAGAAGCCCCAGGAGGACTCCAGGCAGAAGTCACCAGCTCCCATATGCCAGAGTTACCTGAGCAACTCATCACCATCAAATGCAGCCAACACCTGTGTCACACTACATCCACCTGTCCCAGGGGGATTCACATGACAGGTTTCCTTGCTTGACACCAATGCTAGGAGGGGCCCTTCTGGAGTACCTCCCAGATGGGCAGGGTCACAGGGCAGGAACAGAACAGATGAGCATCTGCGGGAAGCACAGTCAAGTCCAGGCCCTCTTCTGTGAGCAGGACCTAGAGGTGCTTGTCCCCTTGTACTCATCCCTTGACCACAAGGGCTACCACATGAGGTCCAGACTCTCGAAAAGCCCCCTGAAACTGAAAGAGAGGCATGTGCAGGGTTGGGGGAGAGAGAGAAGCAGGTGGAAAACCAGACACAGAAAGTACTCTCTGAATTTCAGCACCAGAAGCAATCTGCAGAATGTGAGCAAGAGGCGGCTGAGGGGTAGCAGAATACGTCCCCCAAAGTATGCTTCTGCCCTGGTGGAGTGCTCATTTTCAGCTGGGTTCCCTTGAAAAACAGCAGATGCAGAGAGAGGCTTTCTCTGAACTCCCCTTATTGGCCAAATGGAACTGAGTGTCATAAATCCCCTCCCCGAGAGCCTCATCAATCAGGGAAGGCTGACTATTGTCACAGGATGGGAGACTAGCGGTCAACATCACATCCGGACAAACATCACATCCGGACAAACATCGTCACTGACTATCGTATCTCCCACCTATTCTTCAAAGGGCCCATCCATCTTTCCTAGATAATCTTCACCTCATCCCAAGAGGCCTATAACCCCTCTCCCCATTCCCTATTAAGTGAAAGTGAAAGTCACTCAGTCACGTCCAACTCTTGGCAACCCCATGGACTAAACAGTCCATGGAATTCTTTAGGCCAGAATACTGGGGCGGGTAGCCTTTCCCTTCTCTAGGGGATCTTCCCAACCCAGGGATTGAAGCCAGGTCTCCCACATTGCAGGCAGATTCTTTACCAGCTGAGCCATGAAGGAACCCCAAGAATACTGGAGTGGGTAGCCTATCCCTTCTCCAGTGGATCTTCTCAACTCAGGAATTGAACCTGGGTCTCCTGAATTACAGGCGGATTCTTTACCAACTGAGATATCAGGGAACCCATTCCCTACTAAGATAGTGTTTAATCCTAAATTCAAAGCCCCAACAGGCAGTTACTCATTTTTCCCTGGGTATCTCCCGTGTATACATGAGGTACACATGTGAATCAACTTCTATTTGTTTTTCTTTTGTTCATATGTCTTTTATTACAGGGGCTTCAGCTCAGAACTCAGAAGGGCAAAGGGAAAATTATACTCCCTCCCCTGCATAGTTCTCTCAAGGTTAGCTGATGAAGAGAAGGACATTTAATACAGACTCAGTGCAAACACAATAGCATCTTCAGACCACATCTCTACACTCAAAGATCTACTGAAGAGGTTGGTGGAGAAGAGTGTGATGTCAGAAGGGAAACTGAGACCACCTATGACAGGTATGACAGCCTGAAACCCCCAGCTCTCTGTTCATTCCATAAGGAAGAAAGGATATGCCCTTCCTCTGCAGTATTTGGCACTGAAGAAAATTACACAGAAATTGAAAGTCATTCTGGATCCTGAAACAGCACATCCTAATCTGTTTGTTTCTGGGGATTAAAAAAAAAATGGTGACATTTGTGAAGAAAAAGCAGAGTTTATCCAGAGAGATTTATTGCTTATCCAGTGTTGCAATGAAAAGGAGGGGAAAAAAAGAGTGAGTTTTTCTTTCCTTTCCTGAAAACAAAGATGGAGAGAGCAGTGAGCAGACCTGGTTACTCCTCATTTTTACTTTTAACTGTTCCTAATCTGTTCTGCCCCCTAACTCTGCCCCCTACCTACTGTCCTTTAACTCTGTGCTAACTACATCCTGAATTTGGTGCCACATGCACAGAAGTCTTCTGGCAAACCACCCCTTGTGGTTTTCCTCTTTTGCATTATAGAAAGAGGGCCGGAGTACAGTTCACAAAAGACAATGGATCCAACCACCAGGCTACCGGCCTGCCAGACCCAATTACTGGGCTATCTAACGCCAACCTATGACTGTTTTTGAAACAATGCAAGAGGAAGAATACAAGATCCTTATACCTTTATTCCTCATCTCCGATCCCTGACTGCTAGCCCTCATCTATATAATTCCTCGAGGAAGGCGGGGGCACAGCTCTTGAGGCACAAGCCTACTGTGTTTGCCCCTCCACTGGCGGAGGATTAAAGCCACATTTCTATTTCCTTTAAACTCTCTGTATATTTTTCTTCAGCTTCAATGGGCAGAGGAAAGTAAGATTTTTGGGGCATCACCAGTAGTCCTGGTTTCTGAAGGATTTGATTCTGGCTGGCATTGCTGGGAGTTCCAGGTGGGTGAGACACCTGAATGGACCATGGGGTTTATAAAAACACCCTTTCCAGGAAGGGAAGGTGACCCCTATCAAAACGGAACAGATGGAGGACAGTTCAGCTGCAGGTTGGTGACTCTGTTATATGGGCATTCTTCCAGCCAGTCTTCTTTTAAAACAAAGCCCAGAGAGAAGGAAGGGAAGGGCATTTATCTGGACTACAAGTTCTGAGAGATTTCATTTCACCATCTGAATAACAAGTCTCACAGCCATTCTTTCACCGAGAACATTTTCTGAAATACTAAGGCCTTATTTCTGTATCAGATGTGATTTAAAATGTCTACCAATCTGTGCAGGAAGAGATTATGAGTGATAAACCACCTTAAAGGTTATCACACTGCTTCATTTCCTTCCTGTAATTTATGAATAGGAGGTAGAATAATATCCAACTCTCAGTGAATCTAGCACTAACACAATTTTTAAATCCTTCTAAAACTTAAAACATATAAATGAAATCATACATACATGATCTTTCCCATCTGGCTTATTTCACTCAGAATATTTATTTTCAGATTTATCCACATTGTTGCATGAATCAATAGTTCACTTCTCATTTCTGAGGAATACATTATATAGCTATATCACAATTTGTTTATTCACTCATTCATTGATAGTTATTTGGGCCACGAATTCTCTCTCCATGAGAGATACTGAGTTGCTGTTTGGCCTGTCCCTTGCCCTTGTAATTATTGACAATAACCCAAAAGATCAGTAGGTCAGTCTAAACTCCTTTGCATAGACTGTAATGGAAATTGGACTATTCTTAGATGACACTGAAATGTCAGGAAATGATCAGAACCAGAGAAGCATGTCTAATAACAACAATGCAATTCAAACACACAAACAAAAGATACTCAGATAGCCTTTTAACAAATGAACAGATGCTCCACTGAGATACTATATCTTGCCCATCAGAGTTGTCCAGAAATTGACAAGACACATTTTTCGTGAGGCTCTGAGGAACAGGCACTCTCATTCACTGCTGATGGGACAGCAAAACACAGAGAAACTTGCAAATGCCTAAGAGGATGCTTTTACCCTTCACCTAGCAATCCAGCTTCTGGGATGTACCCTGAAGATGCTGCTGCTGCTGCTGTTGCTAAGTTACTTCAGTCATGTCCGACTCTCTGCGACTCTGTGGACTGTAGTCCTCCAGGCTTCTCTGTTCATGGGATTCTCCAGGCAAGAATATTGGAGTGGGTTGTCATGCCCTTCCCCAGGGGATCTTCCTGACCTAAGGATGGAACCCACATCTCTTATGTCTCCTGCATCTGCAGATGGGTTCTTTACTACTAGCACCACCTGGGAAGCACACCCTGAAGATATACCTCTGCAAATATGAAAGAAGTATTTACAACGTTATTCATTGCAGAATTATATGTAATAGCAAAACATAGAAACAACACAAATTTCTATTAAATTTGAGACAATGTGTGCATTTGAAACAAGCAATTTGAAAAGAAGTCTGTGACTTCATAGTGGTATACCAAAAAAGTTAATAATAATAATAACATATATTAGAGAAGTGATGCTTGTAATGTAAATAAAAGTCTTTCTACATAAGAGTATCAGCTAAACAATCTCCCTGCAATGCAGGAGAACTAGGTTCATTCCCTAGGTTGGAAAGATCCCCTGGAGAAGGAAATGCACTCCAGTATTCTTGCCTAGAGAATCCCATGAACAGAGGAGTTTGGTGGGCCACAGTCCATGGGGTTGCAAAGAGTCAGACATGACTAAGCACTGTACCATCAACTAAAAAGCACAGAAGCAATTATGAAATCAGAAAAACCAACATTTTCACAGCCCCAGAGTAATTAGTGATTCACAAAAGGGTCAACAATGGTTGCTAAAATCATGACGGCAAACAATATTAACACAGTACCAAATTATTGCCTTACCAACTACTTACTAACTGTAGAGGGATTAAGATCACCATCTTACTTAATTAACACTTATCTCTGGGATGAAAGAGTATAGAGGACTTGACTTTTTATCTTATACAGTTGTTTTTTAAACTAGAATGCATAATTTAATACCAAGATAGGTCTACTTCACAAAAATAGAAATTCTATGTAGGAAAGTTTTTTATAAAATTTTAATTTAAAAAATGGAAAGAATCAGAGCTTACAAGATACAAAAGAAATCAGCATAACTCATTTTTTTTTTAGTTAAAATGAGTTAACTCAAAATTATACTGTTTAAAAAAATCATACTTTTTAACTACTAAACTTGGTCAAGTAGCTTCCTACTATGTTGTTTTTCAACTTTCTGTTTTGAGTAAGCCTTTTAGGCTATTACGAAAAAATCTACTGTACCAGTAGGCTTTGCTGAATGAACAACGTTCATTAACTTTCTTTAAAAAAAAATGTTAACCAACTATAAACCAATATAAAATTTAAGTTTAAAAAAATTTTAAAAGTCAGTTTCCAAAATAAAAATTTATCAAAATCAGAATAAGAGTGAAATATGTCAAATTCTACTATGGAACAATAATTTATTAGCAGTTCTATTTAAATCTGGATAGGTATATCCACAATGCTCAAAACTAAATTAGCACAGATTGGTTTCATTTCCTCATTTTAACCAAAAAGATGTCTCCAGACACATTTAGTTACATCTGGATTAAGACTCCAGGTAAAATACAAGACATGCAGTTAAATGTGAATTTTTACAGGAGACAACAAATCATTTTCAGCATAAGCATGCCTCATGTGGAAATTCCCTGGCAGTCCAGTGGTTAGGACTCCACCCTCCCAGGGCAGGAGGGCATGGGTTCTAGCCCTGGTGAGAGAATTAAAACCCGCAAGTGCACTGTGTGGCCACAACAAACAAAAACAACAAGAATGCTCCATGAAATATTTGGGACATATTGATAAAAAAAATTATTAAACTGGGCCTTCTCCTGGTAATACAAGTAAGGTCCTATGCTGTCAAGAGCAATACTGCATAGGAATCTGGAATGTTAGGTCCATGAATCAAGGCAAATTGGAAGTGGTCAAACAGGAGATGGCAAGAGTGAACATTGACATTCTAGGAATCAGCGAACTGAGATGGACTGGAATGGGTGAATTTAACTCAAATGACCATGATATCTACTTCTGTGGGCAGGAATCCCTTAGAAGAAATCAAGTAGCCATTATAGTCAACAAAAGAGTCCAAAATGGAGTACTGGGATGCAATCTCAAAAATGACAGAATGATCTCTGTTCGTTTCCAAGGCAAACCATTCAATATCACGGTAATCCAAGCCTATGCCCCAACCAATAACACTGAAGAAGCTGAAGTTGAACTATTCTATGAAGACCTACAAGACCTTTTAGAACTAGCACGCAAAAAAGATGTCTTTTTCATTATAGAGGACTAAAATGTGAAAGTAGGAAGTCAAGAAACACCTGGATTAACAGGCAAATTTGGCCTTGCAGTACAGAATGAAGCAGGACTAGGCTAATAGGGTTTCGCCAAGAGAACACTCTGGTCATAGCGAACACCCTCTTCCAACAACACAAAAGACTCTACACATGGATGTCACCAGATGGTCAATACCGAAATCAGACTGATTATATTCTTTGCAGCCAAAGATAAAGAGGCTCTATACAGTCAGCAAAAACAAGACCGGGCGCTTACTGTGGCTCAGATCATGAGACCTTATTGCCAAATTCAGACTGAAATTGAAGAAAGTAGGGAAAACAACTAGACCATTCAGGTATGATCTAAATCAAATCCCTTATGATTATACAGTGGAAGTGAGAAGTAGATTTAAAGAATTAGATCTGATAGACAGAGTGCCTGATGAACTATAGACGGAGGTTTGTGACATTGTACAGGAGACAGGAATTTAAGACCATCCCCATGGAAAAAAAATGCAAAAAAGCAAAATGGCTAAGGAGGTCTTACATATAGCTGTGAAAAGAAGAGAAGTGAAAAGCAAAGGACAAAAGAAAAGAAATACCCATTTGAATATAGAGTTCCAAATAGCAAGGAGAGATAAGAAAGCCTTCCTAGGTGATCAATGCAAAGAAATAAAGGAAAACAACAGAATGGGAAAGACTAGAGATCTCTGCAAGAAAATTAGAAATACCAAGGGAACATTTCATGCAAAGATGGGATCGATAAAGGACAAATTGTAGGGACCTAACAGAAGCAGAAGATAGTAAGCAGAGGTGGCAAGAATACACAGAAGAACTGTACAAAAAAGATCTTCATGACCCAGATAATCACAATGGTGTGATCACTCACCTAGAGCCAGACATCCTGGAATGTGAAGTCAAGTAGGCCTTAGGAAGTATCACTACGAACAAAGCTAGTAGAGGTGATGGAATTCCAGTCGAGCTATTTCCAATCCTGAAAGATGATGCTGTGAAAGTGCTGCACTCAATATGCCAGCAAATCTAGAAAACTCAGCAGTGGCCACAGGACTGAAAAAGGTCAGTTTTCATTCTAATCCCAAAGAAAGGCACTACCTAAGAATGCTCAAACTACTGCACAATTGCACTCATCTCACAGGCTAGTAAAGTAATGCTCAAAATTCTCCAAGCCAGGCTTCAACATTATGTGAACCGTGAACTTCCAGATGTTCAAGCTGGTTTTAGAAAAGGCAGAGGAACCAGAGTCAAATTGCCAACATCTGCTGGATCATTAAAAAAGCAAGAGAGTTCCAGAAAAACATCTATTTTTGCTTGATTGACAATGCCAAAGCCTTTGACTGTGTGGATCACAATAAATTGTGGAAAATTCTGAAAGAGATGGGAATACCAGATCACCTGACCTGCCTCTTGAGAAACCTGTATGCAGGTCAGGAAGCAATAGTTAGAACTGGACATGGAACAACAGACTTGGTTCTAAATAGGAAAAGGAGTACGTCAAGGCTGTATACTGTCACCCTGCTTATTTAACTTATATGCAGAATACTTCATGAGAAACACTGGGCTGGAAGAAGCACAAGCTGGAATCAAGATTGCCGGGAGAAATATCAATAATCTCAGATGTGCAGACGACACCACCCTTATGGCAGAAAGTGAAGAGGAACTAAAAAGCCTCTTGATGAAAGTGAAAGAGGAGAGTGTAAAAGTTGGCTTAAAGCTCAACATTCAGAAAACTAAGATCATGGCATCTGGTCCCATCACTTCATGGCAAATAGATGGGGAAACAGTGGAAACAATGTCAGACTATTTTTTTGGCTTCAAAATCACTGCAGGTGATGACTGCAGCCATGAAATTAAAAGACACTTACTCCTTGGAAGGAAAGTTATGACCAACCTAGACAGCATATTAAAAAGCAGAGACATTACTTTGCCAACAAAGGTTCACCTAGTCAAGGCTATGGTTTTTCCAGTAGTCATGTATGGATGTGAGAGCTGGACTGTGAAGAAAGCTGAGCGCCAAAGAATTGATGCTTTTGAACTGTGGTGTTGGAGAAGACTCTTGAGAGTTCCTTGGACTGCAAAGGAGATCAGTCCTGAGTGTTCATTGGAAGGACTGATGTTGAAGCTTAAACTCCAATACTTTGGCCACCTCATGTGAAGAGTTGACTCATTGGAAAAGACCCTAATACTGGGAAGGATTGGGGGCAGGAGGAGAAGGGGATGACAGACGATGAGATGACTGGATGGCATCACTGACTCAATGGACATGGGTTTGCGTAGACTCAGAGTGTTGGTGATGGACAGGGAGGCCTGGCGTGCTGTGGTTCATGGGGTCACAAAGAGTCGGACACAACTGAGCGATTGAATTGAACTGAACTACTGTTTTTATTTCCTTGGAAAATTGGGTAACCCTAATATGAATGATAATGTTTTAGAAGTACATTTCAAAGTTTAGTAAAGGGAATTTTAAGTAATGAAGTCACAATGCATTAAAGGGATTAATGATCTCTATTTAAGAAAATCGCTCTACCTACTCCCCAGCTATTCAACAGACAAGCCCATAGACATAGGAAGAAAAAATGTAAGTGCTTACACAGCTCCCGGAAATCCATTTTTAGTAAGTAAAGTGATATTGACAATAGATCCTCCATGTTCTTTCATCCAGGAGTTGTAAACTGCAGGAGACAGAAAGACAATCCTATTAAATAGTGTCTTGACTCTTCCCTGATACCCTGTTCCAGCCTGCTGCTTACATGATATTTTTAAAATTCTAATTTATGTTTTCTTTTTATAAAAATATGTCTTGAGGTACAATTTACATATCATAAAATTCTGTGCTTGCTTCGGCAGCACATATAGATAACATAAAATTCATCCATTTTCTGTGTATGACTTAATGGCTTTTAATAAAAACGTATCACCACAATCCAGTTTTCAAATATTTGTCACTCCAAAAAGTACCTTTGTGACTATTTCCAGTCCAACCCATCCCCAGGCAAACATTCATCTACATTCTCCTTGTATAGATTTGCCCTTCCTGAATATTTCATATATTTGGTCATTTGTGTCTACCTTCTTTAACTCAGAATAGTTTTTGGGAGGTTCATCCATATTGTAACACATGAAAGTAAAAATGTTACTTTTTATTGCTAAATATTATTCTATTGTGTGCACATTCCATATTTTATTTACCCATTCACCAACTGGTGAACAACTGGAGAGTTTTCACTTTGGGGTGATTATGAATACAAGTCTTTGTGTGGACATATGTTTTTACTTCTAGTAGGGAGATACCTACAAGTGCAATTGCTGTGTCATATGCTAAATCTGCGTATGACCTGGTAGCTCAGATGGTAAAAAATCTGCTTCCAATGCAGGAGACCCTGGTTCAATCCCTGGGTTAGAACGATCCCTTGGAGAAGCAAATAGCTACCCACTCCAGTATTCCTGGGCTCTAAAATCACTGCAGATGGTGACTGCAGCCATGAAATTAAAAGTCACTTGCCCCTTAGAAGAAAAGCAATGACAAACCTAAACAGCATTATTAAAAAGCAGAGACATTACTTTGCTGACAAAGGTCCATATAGTCAAAGTTATGGTTTTTCCTGCAGTCATGTATGGATGTGAGAGTTGGACCATAGAGAAGGCTGAGCATTGAAGCGAAAAGAAAGTGAAAGTCGCTCAGTTGTGTTCAACTCTTTGTGACCCCATAGACTATACAGTCCCTGGAATTCTCCAGGCCAGAATACTGGAGGGGGTAACCTTTCCCTTCTCCAGGGGATCTTCCCAACCCAGGGATTGAATCCAGGTTTCCTGCATTGCAGGCAGATTCTTTACCAACTGAGCCACAAGGGAAGCCCTAATCAATAGTGCTTGACTCTTCCTTGATACCATTTCAGCTTGCTGCTTATATATTTTTAAAATTCTAATTTATAACTTCTTTTTATAAAAATATTTATTGAGGCACTGAGGAATTGATGGTTTTGAACCATGGTACTGGAGAAGACTCTTGAGAGTCCCTTGGACAGCAAGGAGATCCAACCAGTCCATCCTAAAGGAAATTAATCCTAAATATTCATTGGAGGGACTGATGCTGAAGCTGAAGCTCCAATATTTTGGCCACATGATGCAAAGAGCTGACTCGTTAGAAAAAGACCCTGATGCTGGGAAAGATAGAAGGCAGGAGGAGAAGGGGACAACAGAGAATGAGATGGTTGGATGGCATCACCGACTCAATGGACATGAGTTTGAGCAAGCTCTGGTGGATGGTGAAGGAAAGCGAAATCTGGCGTGCTGCAGTTCATGGGATTGCAAAGAGCTGGACATGACTGAGTGACTAAACAATAACTAGTATTCTTGCATGGAAAATTCCATGACAGAGGAGCCTGGAGGGCTACAGTCCATGGGGTCGCAAATAGTCTGACATGACTGAGCAACTAACAAACACACATACATGCTAATCTATGCTTAACTTTTAAAGAAATTGCTGAACTGTTTTCAAAAGTGTTTTCACCATTTTACATTCTCACCAGAAATGCATATTCAGTTCAGTTCAGTTGCTCAGCCGTGTCCGACTCTGCGATCCCATGAACCACAGCACGCCAGGCCTCCTTGTCCATCACCAACTCCCGGAGTCCACCCAAACCCATGGCCATCGAGTCAGTGATGTGATCCAACCATCTCATGCTCTGTCGTCCCCTTCTCCTCCTGCCCTCAGTCTTTCCCAGCATCAGACTCTTTTCCAATGAGTCAGCTCTTCGCATCAGATGGCCAAAGTATTGGGGTTTCAGCTTCAACATCAGTCCTTCCAATGAACACCCAGGATTGATCTCCTTTAGGATGGACTGGTTGGATCTCCTTGCAGTCCAAGGGGCTCTCAAGAGTCTTCTCCAACATCACAGTTCAAAAGCATCAATTCTTCGGTGCTCAGCTTTCTTCACAGTCCAACTCTCACATCCATACATGACTACTGGAAAAACCATAGCCTTGCCTAGATGGACCTTTGTTGGCAAGGTAATGTCTCTGCTTTTTAATATGTTGTCTAGGTTGGTCATAACTTTCCTTCCAAGGAGTAAGCATCTTTTAATTTCATGGCTGCAGTCACCATCTGCAGTGATTTTGGAGCCCAGAAAAATAAAGTCTGACACTGTTTCCACTGTTTCCCCATCTATTTGCCATGAAGTGATGGGACCAGATGCCATGATCTTAGTTTTCTGAATATTGAGCTTTAAGCCAACTTTTTCACTCTCCTCTTTTGTGAGAAATGCATGAGGGTTCCAGTTTCTCCACAAAACTATCTGGCTTTTTGGTAAAAGCCATTCTAATATGTAAAGAATGGTATCTTACTGAGACTTTGATTTGCGTTTTCTTAATGACTTAAATGGTGTTAAGAATCTTCTCATGTGCTTACTCACTATTTATATATCTTATTTGGTGACATATCTATTCAAATCTTTTGTCTCTTTTTAATTTGGGTTGCTTTTATAAGACTTTATGTATATTCTAGATTCAAGTCTGTTATCAGATATGTGATTTGGAAAACGTTCTTTCCAATCTGTGGTTTATTTTTTCATTTTCTTATTGGTGTCATTTGAAGCACAAATATGTTTAATTTTGATTAAGTTCAATTACAATTTTTTATTTAATGGATGTATTTTGGTGGATATCTTAGGACCCTGCCTAAGTCAGTCATAAAGATTTTCTCCCTTACTTGCTTCTAAAAGTTTTATAATTTTACTTTCTGCATTTAGGTCCATGATCCTAATTTTGGACTTTCAGTTAACTTTTATTTATTATGTGAAGTAAGACTCTTTTGCATATGGATATCCAACTTTCCCAGCACCATTTGTTGATGAGACTATCATTTCCCCATAGAACTGCCTCGGCACTTCTGATGGAAATCAATTGATCATAAATATAAGAATTTATTTCTGGATTCTCAATTCTGTTTTACTGATCTATACATCTATTCTTATGCTAATACTATACTGTCTCATCTTAAAATCAATAAACAGTTTTGAAATCAAGAAGTATTTCTTCTTTTGTAAAATTGCTTTGGCTATTTGAGTCCTTTGCATGTCCATATATATTTTAGAATCAGTTTGTCAATTTTTGCAAAAAGATTGATAAGGCCTGCATTAAACCTACAGATTAATTTGGAAAGCACTACCATCTTAACAATATTGAGTCTTTCAATTCATAAACACAGAATGTCTTTCCATTTATCTACATCTTGTTTCATTTCTCTCAGCAATGTTTTGCAGTTGTTAGTATATAAACCTTATACTATTTTGCTAACTTTATTTGTAACTATTTTATCATTTTTGAAGGCCAATTTGAAATTTAGGCAAACTTTCTATTCACATAAATCAAGGCAATATTAGAGATGCACATCAGGACTCACTTTAGTCCAAGTCCAGTTTTTAGAATGGAAAGACCAGAGAACAATTCAATACCTATTTCTATTAAAAGCTTGAGCAAAAGTAAGCATATCTACCCACTATTATTTCACGCTTTCTAGTGAATGCTCAGCAAATCAGCACAGGACAAAAAAAAGGAGGTAAAACCACAAGAAAACATAAAATACAATATTTTTTAAATCTAAGACAATTTTTTCATACTATTTTCAAAACTGCTGAAATTAGGATATGTCTTACTGTTGGTGACATGTCACAATTATATTGTTTTTACTTTCTTAATATGTAAAATGATGATGCATTTCACACCTGGCTACACCCTTGACTCTAAGAAACAGCACAGTTATTTTTAGACAGCCTGATTACATACCTAGAAAACCCAAGAGACTAATTTGACAAACCATTATATAAAGCAACAAAATAAATTTGAAAAATTCTTTTGTAAACCAACAATAATCCAGTTGAAAATAACTAGAAAAAAAAAGAGCCCGTTCAAAATAGCAACAGCCATGAAAAACACCTAGGCGGGCTTCCCTAGTGGGCTCAGACAGTAGAGAATCTGCCTGCAATGCAGGGGACCAGGTTTGATTCCTGGATAGGGAAGATCCTGGAGAAGGGAATGGCTACCCACTCCAGCACTCTTACTTGAGAATTCCGTGGACAGAGGAGTGTGGTGGGCTACGGTCCATGGGGTCACAGAGATTCGGACTAGACTGAGTGACTAACACTCACTTTTCAACCTTAATAAAAACAAGCATATGAGATCTATACAGTAAGAACCACAAACCTTTGCCAAAATATATAGGTTCATTAATGAAAAGACACGTTATAATGAGGAGACAATACTTAAACATGCTAATTATTTCCACATGACTAATAAATTTAATACAATTTTAATCAAATCCCCAACAGGATTTTTGAAGAAGTATGAATGTGTAAAATTCATCTGAATACAATAAACAGTCATGAATAGCCAAGAAAAGTTTGGAAATGAAAATTAAGCAGTATACATGTATCAAATATATACTTTTAATCATAAAATTATTGACTATTAGCACAAGAAAGGAATATAAATTTATTTAAATTACCCTGTATAGACTTTCTGCTTGGCTTCCCTGGTGGCTAAGATGGTAAAGAATTTGCCTACAATGAAAGAGATCCTGGTTCAATCCCTGGGTTAGGATGATCCCCTGGAGAAGGGAATGGCAACCCACTCCAGTATTCTTGTCTGGAGAATTCCATGGCCAGAGGAGCCTGGTGAGCTATAGTCCATGGGGTTGCAGAGTTGGGCATGACTGAGCAACTGGTCCAGTGGCTAAGACTCCATGCTCCCAACGCAAGGGGCCCGGGTTCAATCGCTGGTCAGAGAACTAGATTCCACATGCCGTGACTAAAGGATCCTAGTTGCCACAGCTAAGACCCAATGCAGCCAAATAAATGATTTTTTAAAAAAAGAATTAATAGTTAGGAAGTGTGAAGATATAGAAACAAAGAATAGCTGTTGGTCTGGGAAACTGGTAAGAACTTATACCTCAGACACATAGCAGAGTCATCAAACTTCCAGTTCCCTGAAAGATACAGATACAAGCTTGACACACATTCCTAAGTTGTTTTTACAGGAAGACCCTCACAGATGAAAACTGCTGACTGCAAGCATGTATACACTAGACCAGCTGAAACCAAAAGATCAGTGATGCCCAAAACTTCGCCTGGACGCCAACCAAGCCGATCACCTGCCCTGCAGCTCCCTCCCTAACACTGACTTTAAAAACTCTCCCTTGGGGCTTCCCTGGTGGCTCAGTGGTAAAGACTCTGCATGCCAACGGACACATGGGTTCCATCTCCCATCTGGGAAGATCCCACAGGCTGCAGAGCAACTAAAGCTGGTATACCACAACTACTGAGCCTGTGCTCAGAGCCCGGGAGCCTCAACTGCTGAGCCCAGGTGCGGCAGCTGCTGAAGTTCGCCTGCCCTAGAGCCTGTGCTCTGTAACAAGAGAAGCACTGCAATGAGAAGCCTTTCCACTGCAGCTAGAGTAGCGCCCGCTCTCCTAGAGAAAAGCTGAAGCAGCAACAAGACCCAGGACAGCCAAAAGTAAGATAAATAAATAAACAAAATAGGGGGAAAAAAAAAACCTTTCCCTGAAAGCTATTAGGCAGTTTACGTCTTTTGAGCATAAGCTGCTCACTCTCCCCATACTTTCCTTCACTGCAACCCAGCGTTCAGTTGACCGGCTTCACCGCATGCAGGCGAGCAGACTCAAGTTTGGTTCAGTAAACATATCCATATAGCTTTCTAGATTTCTGAAGAAACAAAATATTCTAGGCTTATCTTGCACATTTCCTCCCCCAGACCTGTAATAACATGTTTCACTAAGGAATCCCAGTTCCTTTTAATTGGAAGTAACATTCAGAGATCACATAAAGGAAGCTAGGAGGACACACTGTTACTGAATTAATAACTGTGTCTTTTCAGGGGACAAAGCCAAGGGAATACATATTTTATTTTAAAGAAAAAACATAACTTGAGTCCATGCTAATGTTTATAATTAAATTCTGGACTATAGAGGTTTTTATTCAGCCTCATCTGTCTACATTTACTTTTCCTTTTGCCAATGCCAAAAATCTTGGTTCTCGATTGTACTAAAATAACTTATTTACAGAGACAGGAAGGCCTAGTGTGCTGCAGTCCTTGGGGTCACAAAGAGCCAGACACGACTGAGCAACTGAACTGAACTGATTTATTCTCTTTAGCTCACACTACACACCATAAGTCTCAAAATAATATCACCAACACTACTAAACTTTAAGGGAAATTCCAATATGATTATGTGATAATTGATCTTACTCAATTACTGTTTATTTCTCTTGGTATGATAATGGTATTGCAGTCGCATAGAAAACATTTCTTTATTCTTTAAAAATGTAAGTCAAAGTGTGATGATGTATGCAATTTACTTTTAAATTATTTGTGAAAAGGGTGTGGGGGGTTGAGGGGAGATAGAAAGGGAGGGAGGATGAGATGGGGGAAGACACAGGGATTAGAGAATGTAAATACAGCAAAATGTTAGCACTTGGTGAATCTAAATGAAAGGTATACAGACAGGGCTCAGAAATACGGTAAGTTCAGTTCCAGATCACCACAATAATGAAATATTGCAATAAGGTGAATCACACAAATTTTTTTTCTTTACCAGTACATATAAAAGTTATGTTTACAGTATACTAAAGTCTATGAAATGTACAACAGCATTATGTCTAAAAAAGGACAACCTTAATTTTAAAAATATTTTATCACTAAAAAGTGCTAACCATCACCTGAGCCTTCAGCAAGTCGTTATCTTTTTGCAACAGTAACATCAAAGATCACTGATCACAAATCATCAGAACAAATACAATAATGAAGAAGTTTGAAATATTGTGCTAATTACCAAAATACGACACAGAGACCCAAAGGAAGCAAAAACCGTTAGAAAAACACTGCTGACAGACTTACTTGATGGGCAATAAAACAAGGTACGCCTTAAAAGAGTTCACTGCGGTATTTCTTTAACTTTTTCATATATTCAAAATTTTTCCAAAAATAAATGGAGAGAAAACAATTTCTGTATTAGTAAAACGAATAATTAAAGCTTATAGAAAAGTCTAAATTCACCAGAAATTTAAACGTGGATCTTCCCACAATTCTTTAACAGCAGCATATGGTGTCAAAGAGTACAAGGTGAAGAAGCTGGAACTTCAGGGCAGTCATGACTTAAATCATTTTAATTACACAAACAATACACATTCAATTTAGAAAAAACAGAAAAAGCAGAGAAGCAAAACGAAAAAGATGAAAATACTATATAATTTTACCTCCCAGAGATGTCAGTGTTTTATTAGAAACACTTTCAGAATTATGTCTATTTATATATAGCCATATAATAAATATATACTGTTTTTTGCAGAAATATGATCACATTGGATAGAAAGTTTTATAACTTGTTTTTTTCATTCAGTGCTATTTAGGAATATCTTTTCATACTGAGAAGCAGACTTTTGAACCTATATTTTTAGTGGTTGCATACTACTCTATCCTATAGATGTATAAAATTTCACTCAACTAATATTTTACTTTAAAATATTTAAATGGTTTTTGATTTTTCACTATTATTATTCTGTTATAGAAAAATGTATGTCCCATATTCCTTGTTGTCAAAACCAAAAGCTAAGTCCCATTGTTTAAAGTAAAAATAAAATAAAAACTATAGGCCTTGGATTCCTTAATTCAATTCTGGCTAATAGAAATCATAACTGAATCTAGACTCTGCAAAGTTCTAATTAATGGAACTTCAGGTTGGTAAGAGACTGACTGCTGACTTGAGTGCTGGAAGATGTCAAAGCGCTGAACTGTGAAGGCTGAGTTAGAGGCTAAAAGCTGTCCCCTAGTACTCATTCTCCTCTTCTTACAAAAAAATTGAATTTGTACTTAGGCACATAGCTAAAGATTCTATTTCCCAGTATCACTTATAGGTAGGTATAATCATTTAACTGAGTTGTAGTTGATGATGAAGGTCAGTAAATGTAATGGTGCTACTTCCAGACAATGCTGTTAAAAAGAATGAGTTTTACATTTCTCTCAATTCCTGCTGCCTAGAATGCAGTTGTGATGGCAGGAATGGAAGCAGCCAATTTGGACTAGGGAATGGACATGTTAAAGACAGTAAACAAGAAGAAAGCCTTATTCCCTAATGATTCTGAAACAACCATACTATCCCTGGACTATACACCTTGAATTTTTACGTGAGGGAGAAATCAACTATCTTATTCAAGCTTCCATATTTTTTTGGATCTCTACACTTCAGCAGTCAATCCTGTTATCACAATTAATACAGAACTCTGTATTACCAGTTAGATAAAGATAAAGCCTGAAAATGTCTGCAAGACCTTTGACTTAGAAATACTAAGAATATAAAACCTAATCCATGTTGGGGTGAAGATCCTGTGAGTCAGAATTATACTCATTTCACATTTTTCAGTGTAGAAATGTCTTGAATGGCTTGTAAGGAAACTCTTCAGTTATCCAACTTCAGGGTTGAATATTACCATCTATGAAGGATAACCTTTAATCCAAAGACTACGCATGTGTGCTAGTTACTTATTAGTAAGAAAAAAATGTGGACTCTGGTATTCTCCTTGAAAGTTTCACAGAATTAATAGGTCCTTATAATAGATTTAACAGATTCATTTCTTAAAAACAAAATAAGTATGGAGCCTTCCTTAATTTAATGAAGCACTCTGTAGCTATATCTTTGTACAAAGTCTTCATCATTTTTACAGGATAACTTCCTAGAAATAAAATCAGCAGTTCAAGCAAATTCATATTTTTAAAATACTACCAAATTACTCTCCACAAATGTAGCTATTTACGTGGCTATGTTGTATCTAAGTTAAATTAAGGCAATAAGTGTTAATGACACGGAGCTTCTGAGCCCCTAACAATTTGTCTTTCAGGTGCCCTATGATCTTAACATAAATACACTTTGATTTTTTGGATTATTGATCACACTTGCCTGCTTTGCACATGTAGAAGGTGCCCGTCAGGTTGGTCTCAATCACAGCATTCCACCCCTTTGAACTGATTTTTTCTGCAGGAGAGAAGAACTGGCCTCCTCCGTTGTTTACTAAGAAGTTGATCTTACCATAAATATCTAAGGTGGATTTGACCAAATTATTCACCTAAAGAAAAACAATAAACGTGAAATAGTTACAGACAAAGACAAATACTGTATGACAGCATTTACATGTAGAATCTAAAAAGTACAACAAACTAGTGAATACAACAAAAAAAGAAGCAGATTCATAGAGACAGCATAAACTCGTGGTTACCAGTGTCAGGAGGGAAGCAGGGAGCAACAGTGTAGGGGTAGGAGATTAAGAGCTACAGCCTATTAGGTATAAGATAAGTTAAACGAATATATTATACAATATGGGGAATACAGCAAATATTTTATGGTAACTATAAATGGAGTATCACCTTTAAAAATTATGAATCACTATATTATACACCTGGAACTTATGTAATATTGTACATCAATTCTAGTCCAGCAAACAAATAAAACTTTAAGAGTGAACTTGTTAATAACTAACTTGCTACTTGGACTTTATCATCTGCTTTAGGAGAGTAGCAGAGCTTACAATATCTCACAGTGAATAGTAACTCTGAAAACCACAATAAATGAAGATGTAGTCACAATGAATAAACCTGAAAATCCTATGTCACCAGTTTCAATACCCATAGATCATAATGCTAAATTTAGAATTTTGATGACAAGATTTATCCAAGGCTTTGGATCACTCATCCAATAGTCTATAATAATCTGTAAACAACCAACTCAGAATATTGGCGAGTGATGAAATAGACATTACAAAATGAGTTAAAGGGCAGAAGGCATGAAAGGTAGCCTCCAGACTAAACTGTTCTTACTTAGCTTCCCTCCATCTTCCCTTCCTCTCTTTCTCCTGAGGCCACTTGCTCAATAGATCATGAGCTCAAGAATCTCCTTCACAGGCTCTGCTTCTAGTGAACCTCATCTAAGACAGCTACCACGGCAAAACCTAAAGCACAGTCAGGGTTAGGGACAACTACTATAAATTAAAACAAAAGAATAAATGATGAGATAGATTTGCAGTCCTCAAAAAACTAAAATTAAACTTACTATACGATCCAGTAATCCAACTTCTGGGCATATACCTCCAAAAAACTAAAATTTAAAAAGATACATGCATCCCAATGTTCCTAGCAGCACTATTCACGATAGCCAAGACATTGAAACAATCTAAATGTCCATCAACAGATAAATGGATAAAGATGTGTTATACGTGCATATACATAATTATATATATATATATATATATATACACACACACACACACACACACACACACACACATACAATGGAATATTACTTAGCCATTAAAAACAATGGAATAATGCCATTTTCAGCAACATGGGTGGACCTTGAAAATACCATACATGTGAAATAAGAAAGATAAATACTATATGGTACCACTTATATGTGGAATCTAAAATATGACACAAATCAACATGTCTAAGAGACAAAAACAGACTCACAGATATACAGAACAGATTTGTGGTTGTCAAGGAAGAGGGAAGAGTTGGGAGTATGGAATTAGCAGATGTAAGTTATTATATATAGGATGGATAAACAACAAAGTCCTACTATATACCACACGAAACTATATTAAATATCCTGTGATAAACCATAACGGAAAAGAATATGAGAGAATACACACACACACATATATAAAACTGAGTTACTTTGCTATACAGCAAAAATTAAACATGACATCGTAAGTCAACTATATTTCAATTAAAAAAAAGAGAGAGATTAGCTTTACCTCCTCTTCATTACGGATGTTACATTTTATGGGAGTAACTTGAGCCTGGACAGCAGGAGGCAGACAGGCATTCAGTTCATCTGCAGCAGATTTTAACTTATCAAACTTACGGGACGCAATGACCACATTACATCCTGAGGAGACAACAGTTAAAGAACAAGTACATATTAATATATTTTCATTAGTTGTCTACATTCCAAAAGCAAAAACGTTTAGAAAATATGAATATGAATAGAAATATGAATGAGAACTTCTGTTATGGTAATAGGAACTGAATTGATCCTAATTCAAACAAAACTAGAATAACTAAAACACTGAACAAATATATGCAACAAGGATTTCCAGGCATTGGATTATCAGGGAGCGCGGGACAGTGATAGTGAACACAGGAAACAAACAATGTGGGCCCTATTATTATTTCAGATTGCTGCCTATACAGAGTCTTCAGACTGCAGCCCAGGGAGGAAGAATCCATTCAGAGCCCAGCAGTCGCCTGGGTAGAAGAGATGAAGCTGGGAGTCTGGGGAGGCTTAGACAGCTAGATTACATAGGAACACAGAGAAGGGAGGTACACAGGGAGAGAACTCCAGAGATACTTAGAGTTCCCTCAGATTGTCAGCTGAGCAGTGATCAGTACATATGAGAAAAGACACAATCTGAGGCCGGGAAAAGAACCAATCAAAATAAGCAGAAGGAACAAACCCTGGCACTCGTACAACACTAGACAAAAGTTAGTGTTCCAGCCAGGAAAAACTGACAAGGTATTAGGCAAAGTACCCAGAGGGTATGGCCTCAATAGTGAAGCAAAATTAACCCCAGACTAAAGGCTGTTTAGGACAGAACTTAACAGAAAGCAAGCCTCTTTAAAGTATCAAACTGCTACCAAGTTAACTGCAACACAGAACAAAGTTCAGCAATGTTTGCAAGAATACAAAAATAACCATACAATGATAAAAACATAATTACCTAGGACCAAAGAACCCAAGATTACGCGCCTTGTTACTACACGAACACAGGCGTATTGCTCTGAAGAAGCAGCGTCCTTAAGAAAAATAAGGAAGAGGCTGCAGAATACTAAACTTTTGGTCAAGAGATTGAAGGAAGCCAAAGAAAAATGGCAGGAACAGATTACCAAGAGAGGGAGGCTGTCCTCTCTGGACTTCTGAGTCCAGTCAAAAATGAGATGTTCTAAGAGTAACAAATAAATACGATCAGACATTAAAAAAAAAAAAAAAAAAACCAGCCTCCAACAAAGTAAAATTCAAATGTCTGGCATCTACCGAAATACCACAAGGTACACAAAGAAGCAAGGAAATATAACCCAGAATGAGGAGAGAAGTTAATTAATAAAAAGAGACCCAGGGATAACACTGACAACATAATTAAATAAACCAGGGATACAGTGGAAAATATTAAAAGCAGCCAGAGAATAAGAACACAAAACACACAAAGAAGACAGAAGACTTCTTTTCAGAAACAATGCAAGCCAAGACAAGTACTTGAAAGTACTAGGGATGGGCAGTTTTGGAACTTAGAACTCTCACCCAGTGAAAATAGATTTAAATTCCAGTTTCAGGGAAGAATGAATGGTGCTATTATACACTAAAATGAAGCCTGAATTGTTTGATGTTATCAGTTGGGGTTTGAAAAATGTACTGCTTGCCATTGTTTTTTCTCCTCCCATTAAATATATTAATGTTCCCACTTTTGTTAAATCATATATATCTATTAAATAATTAAATAAATAATATAAATATTAAAAAAATGGCAAAATAAAGATTCATTCACACATATAATATCCAGAAGAATTCATGAAAACATAACTTCACTACAAAAAGATTAAAGGAAGTTCTTTAAGCAGAAAGGCAAGGATACCAGATGAAAATCTAAATCTACGAAAAGAAGAAAAAACCAGAAATGGTCACTATATGAGTAAATAAACATGAAGATTTTTCTTATTTCTATTCAAATCCTGCAAAAGGTGGTGACTGTTGAAAGTAAAAATGATATCAGTGTATTGTAGGCTTTATAACATATGTAGTAACAAAATGTATGAGGACAGCATTTAATTGTTACATGAATGTCTCCTGCATTGAGAAGCGGGTTCTTTACCTGTAGCACGACCTGGGAAGCCCACTGTATCCCTTACACTAACAGAGCATTTAAGGCTGTACTGGATGATAATTAACAGTCTCCCCCCACTCACTTTCATCTCCTGGAGGGCTGGGACCCTGTCATTGTTATAACTGTTACATTACAAACAGGCCACACATTCAATATTAACGTATGGAATAGATGACATTTAGAAAGGTTACAAAGTCAAATGGCTCTGCATTTTGGCCAGAACTAGTTATATACCAGGCGGTAGTTTCTGCATATTAAAATAAGGCACTTAAAAAAATACTATCTTTCAGGCTTAGGTTATAATTTAGTGAACTCCATATGCAGACAACTTTTGGAAATTCTGATTAGGTAATTTGAGAGCTTTACAAAGCAAGTATTAAATTCACCATGAATTCCTTTTAAGACAAGACTAACTTTAAAACAGAATTCAATTCATCAAAATTGGTGTGTAATTTTCAACAAAGCATATATTATATTGTTAGGAGTACTGTTATTCCTTTCTACTTCTGCTTCCAGAAGGAAACTTCTACTCTCAAGAGGGGAAAGACTTGAAACACACATTTTCAGCCCAGGTCTAACTAAGTTTCCCTGACTTAGGAGGAAGAACTAATCTGATTAGTGAAATGGAAAGGAGAGACAAGTTCCCCTGGATCAGCCATAGCCTCTGACCTATGCCCTTCTTTCTTCAGTCTTTCTGCCTTCAGGACTGGCATTAATCTGTTCTAGTTTCCAGAGTAGAGCACAGGCTGAACAAGGTAAGGAAATGGGATATCTATAACTCTTTCTAAATCCACATTGAGAAGTTAAGCCACATTAAAAAAAAAATCCTCAGAATTCTAGGTGATTAATGCCTACTTTGTCCAAGGTCTCAAAATAAGAGACATAGGGAAAATGTAACTAGGATTATTCACAGGAATTATCTAATTAGAAGATTACCAAATTACCACTAACTACTATCTGAATGCTCAACACCTCTGGAAAGTTATCTAATATTAGAAGAGCTATCCTGGGACACAACTTTAAAAGGCTATTTATTTTAACTGGTATATAAACTTGAACCAAGGTATAAAGGTATTACAAGGCAGAATGTTGCAATAGTGGGTAAAGCTAGAAACCTACAATTCCATTACAGGAATGGTTAAATAAATTATTACATACGCAAACAACAATACTACAATCTTGGTTTTATAAATTAAAAAATACACACACGTGTATATATTTGTGCATGTGGGTGACTTATAGAAAATCACCAGGAAGGGGGTTTAGGAGATGGGCAGAATGGGAAAGCTCATTTTGGTTTTCTTTTATATACTTCACTACTGCCTGAATTTATTGCAATGTTCTTATTTTAGAAAATTATTAGATAATATCCTTCTCCTCACCCTTATGCTAAATGATTTGGATGGACATTTTAGTTTATATGAGTTGCAAGATAAATTCAGATGGATAAAGTTACTTAGAACAAGGTCCTGAAGTAACTAGCAAAGAATGAGTTATTTCCACATCTGAGGCAATTATAGTCAAATATATTGATTTTTGCCTGGGCTGATACTGATTCCTTTGAATCTTCAACTCAGAGTGCTCCATTTCAGCACCTTATAGGTCCCAGGTGTTGGTAAGAACCTAGTCACCAGAGGAACACAAAGTGCTGTCTTGCCTCACAATTCCACTAGCAATTCCTACTTTCACTTTATCCACTATCACAGAAAGTGAAAGTGCAAGTCACTCAGTCGTGTCCAACTCTTTGCGACCCCATGGACTATACAGTCCATGCAATTCTCCGGGCCAGGATACTGGAGTGGGTAGTATTTCCTTTCTCCAGGGTATCTTCCTAACTCAGAGATCAAACCCAGGTCTTCCGCATTGCAGGCAGATTCTTAACCAGTTGAGCCACGGTCACAGGAAGAGAATGACTAACTTGAGGGCAGAGACAAGGATTTGGCTTGAATTCAATGCGAATGGTCTTAGGTTCAATATTCCTTGATTGAACCAGGGCTCCCTTTGTCTAACAGCATCTGTCAAATAGATGAAGAGAGTTCCAGTTCTGTTCACTTCATCCTACTCTCGTAGGCTAGGGCTTTCACCATCCTCACAGAAAAGGAACAGTCAAAATCATTTGGATGTGAAAGACAACATGATAATCACCACTTGCCTCAAAATCCAACTTGTATTTCATGCCAAAAAATAGTAGCTTTCTCACTGGAAAGAGAATTGGCTATTGTTTAATTTGCCCAATTTGGGTTTCTGTAACAATTTTCAGAAAAAGCCATTAATTCTGGTAGAAAAAAATTAAGCTGAGAAAGTCAGAGTAAAAAGTATTTGCATATTCTTTCATTGAAGGAAATGTATTTCCAATACACTACTGTTTTTTACAAGTACATTGGAAGGTTGAGCCAGGATCTGATGAATCTGCTCTGAAGCCTGGTATCTGACCGTCACAGAAAATGACAACCAAGTCTACTTTTCTTATGGATTTTCCTGAAGAGAGATACAGTTTGGTGTTGGGAGTAACATAGATAGTAATGGCCATGAAGTTGCACTAGGGTCAGATTCAGTTCAGTTCTGTTGCTCAGTCGTGTCCAACTCTTTCACCCCATGAACCGCACGCAGCATGCCAGGCCTCCCTGTCCATCACCAACTCCCGGAGTCTACCCAAACCCATGTCCATTGAGTCGGTGATGCCATCCAACCATCTCATCCTCCGTCATCCCCTTCTCCTCCTGCCTTCAATCTCCCAGCATCAGGGTCTTTTCAAATGAGTCAGCTCTTCACATCAGGTGGCCAAAGTATTGGAGTTTCAGCTTCAACATCAGTCCTTCCAATGAACACACAGGACTGATCTCCTTTAGGATGGACTGGCTGGATTTCCTTGCAGTCCAAGGGACTCTCAAGAGTCTTCTCCAACACCCCAGTTCAAAAGCATCAGTTCTTTGGCACTCAGCTTTCTTTATAGTCCAACTCTCACATCCATACATGACTACTGGAAAAACCATAGCTTTGACTAGATGGACTTTTAAGAAATGCTAATTTCCCTTTTTTTTCTTATTAAGATGCATTTTTTCGTTTTTTTTAAGCTCATACTATGTGCCGAGCATTAGAAACATATGGGAAGCAAAGACAATTAACATGTTTATTAAAAAAATCTGAAAAATGAATACAATTTAACCACTCATCATTCAAATCATTTGAGAAAAAGCAGTTGCTGATAAATAATACTGTAAACTTCTTAGTCTTTCCTGCATATTCACTTTTCATTAACAATTAAATTGGAATGCTATATTTTGTTTAGAATCCTACTTTTTAAATTATATGGTATGCATTTGACAACATAAAATCTTCACTACCAAGGTATTTAAATAGCAGCATATTTCATGGTTACTGATTTACTCATTTCCCTTATCACATCTCACTACTGAACATTACACTCTTCTACATGTATCTGTGCTTGTTCCTGATTATTTCCAAAGAATCAATTCCTGACAGAGGAATTACTAGGTCACACAGCACGAACACTGTAAACATGTTTGGATATTTTCCCTACGCTGACCTCTAGAAAGCTTGCAATATTTTACATATTTGCCTGCCCTCTCTGTCATCAACATTTTCATTTTCCCTAATGTTTTAAAATTTTGTTAGAAAAACAATGGACATTTTTATTGCTATATTTTGCATTTCATTGCCAAAAACCTGACTGTTTCTTCATGCACTTACTGCCTTTTTTCAGTTCTTTATTTAAAATGCTTGGCCCATTATCATAAGCCTATTTTTCTATCAGTGTGTTAGATCTTCCCCTTATTTATGAGATCTCTTTATACAGTACACTTGTTGCATATTGCAAATGTTTTTCTTCATGTACCTTCAAATTTTATTCATGTATATTTTTTAATTCAGTGAGGATTTACATTTTCATATTTATTTATTTTCTCTTTTGTGGTTTCTTTCCTCCTTATGTACTCACAAAGTCCTCCCTTCACCCAAGTCAAGTTAAGCTCAGCACATGCTGCTGCTGCTGCTAAGTCGCTTCAGTCCTGTCCAAATCTGTGCGACCCCATAAACGGCAGCCCACCAGGCTCCACCTTCCCTGGGATTCTCCAGGCAAGAATACTGGAGTGGGTTGCCATTTCTTTTGCCAATGCATGTAAGTGAAAAGTGAAAGTGAAGTCGCTCAGTCGTGTCTGACTCCTAGTGACTCCATGGACTGCAGCCCACCAGGCTCCTCCGTCCATGGGATTTTCCAAGCAAGAGTACTGGAGTGGGGTGCCACTGCCTTCTCTGAAGCCTAGCACATAGTATGAACTTCAAAAAAAGTATGCTTAAAAAAACGAAAAAGTACATCTTAATAAGAAAAAAAAAGGGGGGGTGATTAGCATTTCTTAATCTGACCCTGGTGAAACTTCATGGCTATCACTACCTACTTAACTCCCAGGTCAAGGTAAATATTAAAAGAGATTCAAGAAGATTATATGATGGGAGCCTCTCCATATGTTGAAAACTTTTCCAGTAGTCTTTCCAGATTTCCTAATCATTCATTAGGCAATAAACTGAATGAAAAAATACGGGGTTTTTTTGACCACAGTTGTAAGGCTTGCAGGATATTAGTTCCCTGACCACGTATTGAACCTGGGCCCACTGCAGTGAAAGCACTGAGTCCTAACCACTGGACCACCAGGAAATTCCCTAGAATTAATTCAAACTGCATAACCGATTCCACATGAATAATTAACTGACCATAACGATTCCATAATTACATATTAATAATGATAATGGTTTCATAATTAATTCCATAGCAAGCCTCCACACAGTTCCCCCACCTCGGGCCCTGTATCTTTGGCTCGAAATTTTCCCTTTAGTTTACAAAGGTTCATCATCCAACGCTTGTCCACAACTTTTTAGAAAGAACTCTCCTCTCCCCACTCACTCTCGCTCGCAGTTCTAATTTCACCCACAGCTATGCTTCCTTTGCTTTGCAACTCCACGCTCTCCTAAGCCCACGTACCACCCGCTGGCTCCCGACACCACCCCCACCCCGCCTTCCTCCCCCAGGTTAAACCAGCCTCTGGGACCCCTCCCTCTGGATACCCTAGCCCAGGGACCTGCTCACGCACCCAGATGCAGGAGCTCGTTCGCGATGGCCTTCCCGATACCCGTGCCCCCACCGGTGACGATGGCCACCTGGTGCTGCAGCAAGCCTGCTGCTAGGCAGCTCTTGCCTTTAACCCAAGAATTCATGGCCGTAACGCGTTTGAGCGACGGAGAGCAGGGCAAGTTAAGGCACCAAGGTCACGCCCACGTGACCTCCCGGGCCCCGCCCCGCCCACTCTCGGTGGCCCGAGTCGCCCCGCCCCCCTCCGTCGCCCCGCCCCTCTCCGTCGCCCCGCCCCACCCCAACCCCCAACCTGGCACGCCCGCCGCAGCAGTTCTCCGTCCCTCCAGTGCAGAACCATCCCCAAGCTGCTGCATCCTGTCGCTCAGCGCTCTCCGCCTGCCTGGGTCCCCAGCACGTGTAGGTGAGAATCCTTGTTCCTTGTGTGTGTGTTTTATTTCGATGCTGTTGGGGAAGGGAAGAAAACAAAAAGTGGCGCTGTGCTCTATTTTGAAAAATTTAATACTCAGTGGTATACCTCTCACGGTTTTAATTAAAATTACATCTCCAGTGTGTCTGGGAAAAGAGGCTGCAGCTCGGGAGCCTTGCTCCGCCCTCCCGCGGAGGGCGTGGTGTCGAGAGCGGTGCTCTGGCTCCAGCTGCTTTGTGCAGCTGGCTGGGAAGGAAAGGGGAAGCCTTAGCCGAGGGGGAGAAAATCCTGCCTCATCCTCCGGAAGGGATGGGAACAAAAGAGGGAGAGGGCGGAATACAATTGTAATTATCCAGAGACCAAGATAATAAATGATTTTTAAAAGATGCAACCCCACCTCCACCTTATCTCCCTCTCCTCACTCTGGAATGAAGGGAAGAAAGACTGGCGTTTGATTTGAGGTTTGATCCATTTCAGCTGGGCTGCATAAAATTGATGAGTCCAAGAGGATCTTTTTTTTTTTTTTTTGGAAGGTGTATGCTTCCTGCAAGAAGGCTGTGTTTGAGATCCTACCCTCTAGTTTATTTCTTATGCAGGGGAGTCCGCCTATTGAGGATGGGGGAGATTTCTCATCCGCGTTTTGGTGCCCATTAACAGTGATTCGCTATTCAAATTCTCCATCTTGCTTTGTGCTGTCTACCCACCAGAGTGCAATTGCACTAGCCTCAGGAGACTTCGCTAAAGAAAGTGGCAGATCTAGGGCCTCTGACAGGTACTGTGACCCTAATCGTCCATTCAGGATGCTGTTTCTAAGTCTGTAGGAAGGGGGACCCTCCAGGGCTTGAGAGTGGACTCTCTTGTCTCACATTCACAAAAGTATTGTTCAAGGAGACACACATGCTGACAAAGCAAGAGACTTTATTGGTAGGGGACATCCGGGCGTGGGGTTGGGGGTAGCTGCAGGGTAAGGGAACCCAGGAGAACTGCGCTGCCAAGTGGCTCTCGGTCTTGGGTTTTATGGTAATGGGGTTAGTTTCTGGGTTGTCTCTGGCCAGTCATTCTGATTCAGGGTCCTTCCTGGTGGCTTGCGCATCACTCAGCCAAGGTGGATTCCAGCCAGAAGGAATCTGGGAGGTTGGTAAGACATGTTGACTGGCATCTCTCTCCTTTTGACCTTTCCCAAATTTTTCTGGTGGGCGGTAGCTTGTTAGTTCTGTGTTCCTTACCAGGACCTCCTGTTGTAAGGTAACTTGTGCAAGTGGTTAGTACTGTGCCTAGCCAGGGTGGGCAGTTTCAGTCAGTGGTTCCCCTAACAAGAATACTGTATTTTCCCCTGCAATGTATTAAAACAATGTAAAAGCAAACAAATGCCATCATCCTTTTGTTGGGTCCACCACTGAATTATTCAGAGTGAATTGGAAATGGATCTGGTTGAGACTGGAATCAGACATTACTTCCTCCCTGTTCCTCCATCCTCCTGCCCTCCTCTGACCGCTTTTGAGAAGAACTTACTCCCTATCTTTGTTGCAGACAGATTGCAAGCTATGCTCCTTAAAGAAAGGAAGATAACCTCTTCTGCTTCTCATTTGCTGATTAGTTTATGAAGGGATCACTTCTACTGGTCACATCTCAGTTCTGAGAGGTTTCTTATTCCACAAAATTCGAGGCCTTCTTTCTCGGGAGGAAGGAGCACTTTACACTTCTTTCAATGCTACTTTGATTGAAGATGTGATGAAATGTGGTTTGTGACTTGGGCTGGACTTGTCGATTCACAGAGCTCCACCAGGGTGGTTCCACATGGACCTGGCTGTACTGCAGCCACTGCTTGTGTGTGTGTGTGATGGCTCAGTGGCCTCAGAGAGGCCTTCTGCGGTCCTCCAGTGAAAAGGTGACTGACTGGACAGGCTTCAAGCCAGTTTTGCTTGCTAAGGATGACCAGAAGCCATTTTGCAGGCTCAAGGAAATTACACTATGAGCAGACAGAAGCTCTTTTTCACAGTCCAAAGAGAGCCTATGATTTAGGGAGATGTGAAATCTTTTTGAGAGATCTTTTGTTAAAAAGACCTGTTCTAGAGAGTAACAAGGAAACTTGTATTACCATATGTAAAATAGATAGCTAGTGGGAATTTGCTGTATGGGGAACTCAAACCGGGTGCTCTGTAACAAACTAGAGGGGTGGGTTGGGGAGGGAGATGGGAGGGAGGTGAGAGAGAGAGAGAGAGAGAGAGACATGGGTTTACCTATGGCTGATTCTTGTTGATGTTTGACAGAGAACCACAAAATTCTGTAAAGCAATTATCCTTTAATTAAAAAAAGAAAGTAGCAAAAATGAATAAATGAAAATAAAACACATAAAAATAATTCCTTTGTTCCATAATCAAGTGTTTCTAGATACATTTCACTTTGGGAAGTTTGAAAAAAAAAAAAAAGAGCTGTCCTTTCTGCCCCTGCTTCTGACCTCAGTCAGTGTTTTGAATGTCTGCAAACCTCCAACAGGCCTGGAGACTCAGCAACAGCTCTGCCTTTGGGAGGCTCTTTGTTTCCAGATTTTAACTTGGACTCAGGATTGAGCCCTGTTTTCTCAGGGCATCCACGCCCTGCTGCAATGACTGCTCCTTTGGCCAAATCAAAGACCGCCTGGTGCTCTGCATCACTGCCCTCTTTGTCCTGGGGAAAAAGGCATCACCGTGGCCATGATCCTCCCACCCTCCCGCTTTGTCATAGCCCATTAGCACTCCCTCTGTTCATCTTCTGAGATTCTCTTGCTGCTCACCCGTCTTCCCACCTCCACCCCCATCTGCCTAGTATCTTCATTTTCTCCCCTCCACAAAGCAGCTGCTGGCTCAGACTGACGGGCCTGTGGAATTCTCAACACTGAGACAGAATCTCAGTGCTGAAGAAATATCAGTGGGGCGTATCTAGCTTTGCCTTGCCTAGATGCAAAAGCAGTCCAGAGCCAATTTATATAAGTAAGATTCTTAAAATGTGTTAGTTGCTCAGGTCATGTCTGACTCTTTGTGACTCAATGGACTATAGCCACTGGGCTCCTCTGTCTATGGAATTCTCCAGGCAAGAATACTGGAATAGGTATCCATTTCCACCTCCAGGCAATCTTTCCAACCCAGGGATCAAACCTGGGTATCCTGCATAGCAGGCAGATTCTTTACCATCTGAGCCACCAGGGAAGCCAGTTCACAATATTCAGCCAATATTTATTGAGCACCTTTCATGTGCCAGATAGTGTTCTAGGCATGAAGGATACAGTACAGTGGACAAGACAGTTAAGTGTGCTGACTTGAGAGAGTTTATGTTTTAGGATAGGTTGGGAGTTGAGGATGGAAGGCGCTTATGTGCCATAAGAAGTAAAACAATAAGCAAATGAAAGATCAGACAGTAAAGATCATATCTTATAGCTCTTACAGTAAAAAGATGCTCAAGCTGCTTATAACCAACTAGCTTCATTACTAGGAGC
Organism: Antilocapra americana; assembly: GCA_007570785.1. Classification (NCBI taxonomy): domain Eukaryota; kingdom Metazoa; phylum Chordata; class Mammalia; order Artiodactyla; family Antilocapridae; genus Antilocapra; species Antilocapra americana. The sequence goes on along the minus strand of ML660197.1, from coordinate 26,424,439 downwards.
TGTTTCCTCTATAGATAGTCAGATGCTCTGAGGCTAGTTCATCACCTGTGAAAGTCTTTCAGGACCAGGAGACAAGAGAAATGCTGCTCACAGGACTGCAAAGGATAAGGCTATAGCCTAACTGTACTCACAGCCAATCGCAGCAACAGATGGGAGACTGCACATTCTAAGTTGCTTCTCCATCATTTTCCAATCATTTGACACTCATCTGAACCAAATTTCCTTCCATTTTTACATTTGCTAGGGTATCTCCCTGAGAGGGTCTACTAGTCATTTTCAGTGGTGAAATGGCAAACATTTCATCTCTTCATTGGCCTAGTACATCTAATGTTGTTAAACCAAGATGCTAATCAGAGAGTTTGGTCACCCCAGACAGATGACACAGAGCTCTCTGAGTGACAGATCCACAAGTAAGAAAAGAACTGGAAGAACAGCAGGGCTGGAGCAAGGCACAGTTCACCGTTGTTTTTGTTGTTGTTCAGTTGGCTAAGTCGTATCTGACTATTTGCCATCCCTCAGACTGCAGCATGCCAGGTCTCCCTGTCCCTCACTATCTCCTGGAGTTTGCCCAAGTTCATGTCCATTGAATTGGTGATGCTATCCAACCATCTCATCCTTTACCGTCCTCTTCTTTTGCCTTCAATCTTTCCCAGCATCAGGATCTTTTCCAATAAGGAATAGTCATAAATGAACTTGAAAATGATGATACTTTACCCACCTGGCCCCAGTTCAAGTTCCTTGGAGAAAGAAAATGTGTTCATTTCAGTGAAGGTGCAAAAAGTCAATTCCTGATTGTACTTAATTCAACCAGTGGAGCAGAACACCCTAATTTGGAAGCTTTATAAATCAGAGATGGCAAAATGGCAGCCTGTTTATGAGTTGTTTTGTTTGTCCCATGGTAATTTATTTAAATTTAGACTAATTGCAACAATTAAAATCACAAACTTCCACATGCAATTTCAACCCCTACCAAATGGACCTGAATTTGTCTGTGAAAGCAGTTGGCTGGATACTGGGCTTGGTGGGAAGAAGAGGACAGTAACTTCCTATTTCAGATGAGACCTGAGCTCTTATATTTTCCATAGTCCCCACCACTCTTTGTGTCCAGATACTAAGACTTGGTATCATTGGCACTTATTAGCTTTTTCTAGCCACACTGCATCCATGTATGTTACTTGCTTCCCTGCAATTAATTTAAGAGCAGAGGCTTCAGTGCTTCCTGGCCTCTCCCACTCATCAAGTCCAGAAGTTCTGCTGAGGATATGGATGAGTTTAGAGAAGGCACTGGATCAGGTCTGCTTCAATGACTACCTGGCAGCAAAGAATTGTAAACAGACTCCAGGAAAATCATGCCCAATGGTAAGAAGTCCATGAAGCACCACTGTTCCACCACTGTGGAGGTGGGGTTAGTGACCAAGTGACTGACTGATTGGATGGGAATAATGACCAGATTTGTGCTGATGACACAGCTCTACAAAGGCACTATACCCGGGTAGATAAGTTCATTTTGTGGTCTTGTGAGTCTTTGGGTGTTTACTGACTGCTTCAGAGCTATTGGTTTTCTTTTAATAAAACTCTGGAGGAGTACATAGGCAGCTAGAGTGATTGAAGCATATGTGAAGGAGATAGTGTAGGCTAGGATGGCAGGACAGGGAGGGGCCAGATCCACAGGACAAGTTTAAATTTCATTTTATACCAATGGGAAGTCACTGGAGGATTTTAAACAGAAAATCGCCTGATTTTATGTATGTTTTTAAAAGACCTTTCTAACTGCTGAGTGGAGAATTGATTGCAAGACAACAAGAATAGAAGCCAGAAGATAAGGAGCGTTTTTAGAACCATAGTAAGAGATGTGGCCTTGTAGACCACAGTGGTAACAATGAAGATGGGAAAAAGTTGTGGATTCATTTAAGAATTATTTGGAGAATTTCTTTCAAAGATGGCTTAGTATCAGTAGTTTATTCATTAAGTTCCAGAGTTTGAGTAGAATATGCTTTAAAACCTATTCCCCCTACCTCAGAATAACTGAGGATTCAGAGTTCATGGTGGATTGAGGTTAACAGTCTGCAGTATCACATTCATTCATAATCTTTGGACTAGGGGTGGTGGTGGATGGGCAAAGCCTACCATGCAGGAAAAAGAGCAACGTCCTGTCTCTTCTCTTAATTCTATTATTTAAAACCTTGGAAAAAGAGAATTCTTTTCCTGCTTTATCTCTTCAGTTCAGTTCAGTTGCTCAGTCATCTCTGGCTGTTTGGACCGCAGCATGCCAGGCCTCTCTGACCATCACCAACTCCTGGAGCTTACTCAAACTCATGTCCATCAAGTCAGTGATTCCATCCAACCATCTCATCCTCTGTCATCCCCTTCTCCTCCCACCTTCAGTCTTTCCTAACATCAGGATCTTTTCAAATGAGTCAGTTCTTCGAGTCAAGTGACCAAAGTATTAGAGTTTCAGCATCAGCGTCAGTCAGTCCAATGAATGTTCAGGACTAATTTCCTTTAGGATGGATTGGTTGGATCTCCTTGCAGTCCAAGGGACTCTGAAGAGTCTTCTCCAACATCACAGTTCAAAAGCATCAATTCTTCAGTGCTCAGCTTTCTTTATAGGCCAACTCTCATATCCATACGTGACTACTGGAAAAACCATAGCCTTGACTAGATGGACCTTTGTTGGCAAAGTAATGTCTCTGCTTTTTAATATGCTGTCTAGGTTGGTCATAGCTTTTCTTCCAAGGAGCAAGCGTCTTTTAATTTCATGGCTGCAATCACTATCTGCAATGATTTTGGAGCCCCCCAAAAATAAAATCTGTCACTGCTTCCATTGTCTCTCCTTCTATTTGCCATGAAGTGATGGGACTGGATGCCATGATTTTAGTTTTCTGAATGTTGAGTTTTAAGCCAACTTTTTCACTCTCCTCTTTCACTTGCATCAAGAGGCTCTTTAATTCTTATTTGCTTTAACCATAAGGGTGGTATCATCTGCATATCTGAAGTTATTGATATTTTCCCCTGCAATCTTGATTCCAGCTTGTGCTTCAGCCAGCCTGGTGTTTCATATGATGTACTCTGCATGTAAGTTAAATAAGCAGGGTGACAATATACAGCCTTGATGTACTCCTTTCCTGATTTGGAACCAGTCTGTTGTTCCATGTCGAGTTCTAACTATTGCTTCTTGACCTGCATACAGGTTTCTCAGGAGGCAGGTCAGGTAGTCTGGTATTCCCATCTCTTTCAGAATTTTCCACAGTTTATTGTGATCCACACAGTCAAAGGCTTTAGCATAGTCAATAAAGCAGACAGATGTTTTTCTGGAACTCGCTTGCTTTTTTGGTGATCCAACAGATGTAACTGTTTCAGCATATATCTCTTACATATAAGGACTCTCTTTCTGAAAAAGATAATCACAATATCATGTGTGTGTGTTGAGTTGCTCAGTCATTATCTGACTCTTGGTGGCCCCGTGGACTGTAGTCTGCCAGGCTCCTCAGTCCATGGAATCTTCCAGGCAAGAATAATGGAGCGAGTTGCCATTTCCTACTCCTGGGGATCTTCCTGACCCAAGGACTGAACCTCGTCTGTGGTGACTCCTGAAATGATGTCTAATGTTTGCTTTTAAATAATATGAGGAAATGAAACAAAATTGGCTACTGGTATTTTGATTATTGTTGAAATTGGGTGAGAGGTACAGTGAGGATTCTCTTTGCTTCTGTAAAGGTTTGCCACTTTCCCTAATAAAAATTTTCTCCTTTTACATAATTGATACTTTCCATAATATTAGGTTGCAAAAGTAATTGCAGTTGGTGCAAAGGTGATTGAAATGCAAAAGTAATTGTGGTTGGTGCAAAAGTAATTGCAGTTCAAAAGTAATTGCAGTTGGTAGAAAAGTAATAGTAATTGCAATTGATGCAAAATTAATTGAGGTTGGTACAATAGTAATTGTTGTTGGTGCAAAAGTAATAGAAGTTAAAAAGTAATTGTGGTTGGTGCAAAAACAGTGAAAGTGATAGTCACTCAGTCATGTCCGACTCTTTGTGATCCCATGGACTGTAGCCTGCCAGATTCCTCTGTCCATGGAATTTTCCAAGCAAGAATCCTGGAGTGGGTCACCATTCCTTCCTCCAGAGGATCTTCCTGACCCAGGGATCAAACCCATGTCTCTTGCACCTCCTGCATAAATCAACCACAATTACTTTTGAACCTCAATTACTTTTGCACCAACCTCACATAATAACAGTTTTGTTAAGAAGCATACAAGTAGCTACCTATTTAAATGCCACTAGCTGGATACTTGCTAATTGGCACCTCTTTAGCAATAGCACTCAAAGCATTACTTTCCCCTTTATGACTCATGTACCAAGAACACAGGCCAATATGTTTTTTCTTTAAAAGATGTTGTATAGACTCTCCTCTCTCCCACTTCTTTTTACCTGAAGAGAAGAAGAGGAGAGAAAGTGTTAAGAGTGAAATGTGTGAATTCTTTCCACTGGTCTCCCAAAAGGTGCTAGGATAAATCCCAGCAATTCTGGGATCTTGGGCTAACAAGAAACCAGGAGACAAGTGTCCTTCATAGAATACCAGGGAAGGCATAGTTGGTGAAGTGGTGTCAGTGTTGAGTGGCACCACTTGCTCAAAGTTGCATTCAACCATTTGAATATAGTTGTAATGTCTGTCCTAATAGCCAGAAGCCTGGAATGCTAGTCCCAGGCATAGGAATCTCCATCTATGGTACGAGGAAGAATGGTCCTTAACCTGTCTATAAGGCTTCCTCACCCAGCTTCTTTATACTTGGCATCCCCCAGCTAGATTGATGGGTTTTACATAATACCTGAAACTCAAAATATGGCAACAGAAATAAAATTTTATTCACGATTCATTCTTGTAAGTATATGTCCATGTTACTCTCAAAATAAAATTTTGTAAGAAATAAATGGAGGGGAAGGTATCTACCAAGTTGAGGACCATTTCCTAAACCCCTCTCCGTCTCACCCTATTCATTCCCTGTTGATGACTTTGTTACCCTGTCTTTCAAGTGCAGCTCATCACTGGAACGCCTTTGGATTAGTTGCATCCTGGAAGAAGTTCTGTGATGTGTGGGTCATGAGTTTGCTCTGGCAGATTAGACTCTTGACAAGGAACAGCTAGATTTGAAGACGAGGATGGAAGAGCCAACACTGGTGGAAGGCCAGAGTCAGCTCCCAAGCCCCCACCACAGCTCCCTGAGGAAAGCCATGGCGGGTGCTCTGGTCCTCGATGGGGAATCCACCATGGGGCGCAGGAAAAAGAAGAAGAAAGAGTCCCGCCCAGAATCTATCATCATCTACCGGTCAGAGAGTGAGACCCTGGATGAGGAGCCTGGGGAATCAGAAGGTAGAGATCAGCCTAAAGAGGAGGAGGGAGATGATTTCCTAGACTATCCTATGGATGATGGTGAGTCTCTCTGGGGTCACCTGCTTAAAGTCACAGGGAGGAGGCCCGGTGAGGATCCTTCAGAAGACAGACAGGCATTCAATCACTGACCTACTTCCTACTGATACATTTCTTCTCACGATGTTGCAGTCTTCGTCCAACAAGTCAATGATATTTATTGAGCTTTTATTGTGGTTCTCTTCTAGGTAATAAGGAGGAGAACTCTACTTTTTTGAAACTCCTAGTATAATGGAAGAGACCAATTTATACACAAAAATTAGTAATATAAGCCAACTAGGCTAACTGTTTAATACATGTAAGATAAAGAAACAAGAATAGTTGATGTTCATAATAATGAGGAAAACGTGAATTATAACATCATGAGTTATAATATTCCTTCACTATATAATATTCACTTCCTTGGCAAAAAAATTAGGTAAAAGATATTAACATCAATGTGAAGAAATGGATATACTCTCATACACCTCATGTGGAAAAGGTATGTGCTTTAGGGAAATATGTCAATATCTATTAAATTCAAAATATGCATAGCTTACGTCCTAGAAATTCTCAGTATCTACCACATGCCCATGTGCATAAGGAAGCCGTTATAAAAATGTTTGTTGCTGCTAAGGAAACTGCAAGATGTCTATATTAAGTGTCACTATGCAGCAGTAGACGGACGTGGTAGATCTATTTGGGTATATGGGTCATCCCCAAAACATGTGCCCCCGGTGAAGGAGATGAGCTGTGTCGCTGCTCTCATGCCATTTACCTTCCAGTCAGGGGAAGACAGATAGCAAACAACTCAGCAAACAAAAGATAATTTCAAAAGATAATAATGGTACAGGTTCCAAGGACAGTACACCTCTGTGACAGGGAGGAAGGTGACCAAGTGAGGGAAGGGGTTGGAGGGCTAGACTGCACAGCCTCTCAGAGGAAGGGACATTTGCTTTTGAGGGGCCCCATTCTGTCCTTCCAGCCAAGGGCTAGAAGTGCACAGGGCCTCGGGGAGCTGCCAACCAAAAGCCTTCACATACTAAGGACCATGGACTTTGCTGCATGCTTTACTTTCACCCCCTGCAGCCTCACTCCCCGGCCCACCAGAGTGGCTGTTAGGTGGGGGTGGGAGTGATGCTGCTGGTGGTGGGGATAGTGGTGGAAGAATTGGTAGTGCATCTGTGCTGGGGAATGTGTATGAGGTGTGCGTGCGTGTATGTGTGGTGCCTGTGTGTGTGCAGAACTTGGATATGAAGGCTGAGGTGTAGACTGGTTTGTGAAGAGGCCTCTGTCAGAGAAGCACAGCAGTAGGAATGAGGAGAGAAGAGGAGTGGGCTGCCCATCAGTATATCACACGTACATGGTGCCATCTTCACACACAGTAGCTGATACTCAGAAACAGTATTTTCACAGCACTTACAAACCAGAAATATGATCACACTGAAGAAGTCTCTGTGGTAGAGTTCTCACTCCCTTCCGTGTTGCAGACATGATAGAAGCTCGGAGAAGCAGAGATAATAAAAAACAAGTTTAACCTGCTTCCCAGTCTTAGCAGGGCCCTGGCAGGAGGGTTGATCACAGGAATACTAATCCTTCCCTCGAGGGAGACTCACTGAATCTGCCGTGAAATCACTGAGTGAAATCACTGACTTCATATGGTGTCAGGGACCAGAATAAAGGATCCTCTTGTATTTGGCTCCAGTCTCAGGGAATAACACTCTGATGAAATGTCTGTTCTTCTGATCTGGACTTTCACCTCTTTGTGCCCTGCAGGTGTGTGGAACGTGCCCGTGGATAGCCGCTATGTCACATTAACTGGGACCATCACCCGAGGAAAGAAAAAGGGGCACATGGTAGACATCCATGTCACGTTGACAGAGAAGGAACTGCAGGAACTCACTAAGCCTAAGGCATCGTCAAGGGAAACGACGCCTGGAGGCAGAAAGGCCTGCCAGCTGGGAGCTGACCGTGGGCCACACGTGGTCCTCTGGACACTGGTCTGCCTGCCTGTGGTCTTCCTCCTCTCCTTTGTGGTCTCTTTCTACTACGGCACCATCACCTGGTACAACATCTTTCTCGTGTACAACGAGGAGAGGACCTTCTGGCACAAGATCTCATGTTGCCCCTGCCTCATCCTCTTCTATCCAGTACTCATCATGGCCATGGCCTCTTCCCTGGGCCTCTACGCGGCTGTGGTCCAGCTCTCATGGTCCTGGGAAGCCTGGTGGCAAGCTGCCAGGGACATGGAGAAAGGTTTCTGTGGTTGGCTGTGCAGTAAGCTGGGTCTGGAAGACTGTTCTCCCTATAGCATTGTGGAGTTGCTTGAATCAGACAATATCTCAGGCAATCTGTCCAACAAGGATGCCACCCAGGAGGTAGAAACATCTGCTGTCTAAACTCCCAATGACTTACTTCATTCTTTGATTCTCAGTAGCCTGTTTAGCATCTTCCAGTTCCAGAATACTCCTTGTTTAAATTATTTTTCCTCTCCCCACCATACACTGTTTTTCTGGAAAATTTTAGCTGTCACTTATCTGTCCTACCATCTTGTTGGTTTCCAGGAAGACAGGAAATGGAAAAGCAATTTGTGCCCAAATAGTCCATCCAATGGATAAACTCTTCTTTGTTCCTTACCCTAAGATAACCCTTTATCCAAGACAAGGAAGTTCAGGTGTGCAACTGTTCAGGAGTTTGAAGGTATTCCTGGTACCTGGAACCCAGGTTAGTATGTGACTAAATGTGACAGGGAGAATAAGGAGGCTCAGGGAAGACCAAGTCCACTAATGAGATAATAGATAGTGATGGAGTGAAACATATAAGAAGCAGGACTGCTACAGTGTAGCAGAATGTAAGAATTTGTGTGTATCACTTAGATTTTGATTTATATCTTTTTTTTAATTTATATCTTAAATACAATTGAAGTCCAAATATCAGTAGTTTAAACAAGACAGAAGTCTGTTTTTTCCTGTACAGAAGAAGTCTGGAGGCAGACCATCAGGGAAACTGAAGTCATCAGAGTTCCAGGCTTTCTTTTTATTTCCCGACCCTCATTGCCTTTATCCTCAGCACCCAGCACTGACTGTCACATCTCCAGTTGTCCCATCCATGTTTCAGACAGAATAGAGGACAGGGCAGAAAATAGTACATACGCTCTCCTAAGCTAAGGAGGTTTCCCAGGAGTCCTTCTCAGCACTTCTTCTATCTCATTGGCCAGGCCTTAGCCATGTAACTTCATGAGCTAAAGAGGCTGGAAAACGTAGTCTTTTAACTGGGCAGCTGTATTCTAAATATTTGGATTCTGTTAATTTAGGAGACAAGGAAAGAATGGCTATTTTGGTAGGCAAGTAAGAGTCTCTGGCTAACAGTAATAATTTAAATAGATTCAGATCCCAAACTGTGAATATAGTCCTATTTATGTATTTATTTATTTATTTAAGCCTAATTCTTACACAGAGAACTTATACATAGATACTAGCTACGTATACTATGCATAAACCACACAGATATTAGCAACTCATGTGTTGCAATTAAATATCTGTAATGCCATATGGTTTCAGGTGTCTTCAAAAGGAAGAGTGGATAGCTGAGTACAATTATATCTTTTTCAAATTATATCATAGTAGCATAGCTTTTTTGTAGGTAGTGAAGATGGACTGGGTGTGATATTTAATGAAATGTACAGATGAAGGACTGAAGAGAGGCATTGCCTCTGTCAGACATCCCTCCCCCCTCAACCCCCAGCAGGGTCAGTAACCCTAAGCAAAAGAAGGTGGAGTCAGCTTTGGGTGTGCGTGTGTGCTCAGTCACGTCCAACTCTAGAACCCTATGGACCAGAGCCCACCAGGCTCCTCTGTCCATGGGATTTTGCAGGCAAGAGTACTGGAGCAAGTTGCCATTTCCTTCTCCAGGGGATCTTCCTGACCCAGGGACTGAACCTATGTCTTCTGTGTCTCCTGCACTGGCAGGCGGATTCTTTACCACTGAACCACCTGGGAAGCCCCAGCTTGGGATGGTTTGTCCAAACCTCACTCAGAGCCTCACTCACTCAGAATTTTCTGGAGTTCATCAACAAATACAATCTTTGCTGAGAAGCTTGGGTCTTCGTGGCCACTGAGATGTCAACCAGATGAATCCAGACTAATAGATTCTGAACTTAAAAAAATTCCTGAGGGATCCCTTTCTAATTTCAAAAAAATCAAATCCTATGAGGTCATGCAGATGTTTAAAGTTTGGGTCCTTACAAGAAGAGCTGGTGTCCATGTTCATGTTTCAGGAAGAAACTGCTGAATGAACTGCTGTGAGTCAAACCCAATGGCTCAGGTAACGCTGTCCCACAGAAGGCCAGGGACATTTGCCTAATGCATGGTGTTGAATTCCACCTTCAGAGGAAAACCCACCCTTTTGAAAATACCTGTCATTAGTTTGAAAAAAGCCAACTCTGTCCAACATTTTTTGAAGATAACTTTGGTGCTGTCTGGTGCTTTTGCAGAGATACAAACAATTGAAGACAAAAATAAAATCTGATTAATGTTTGCTCACGTTGTCTCTGAGTCTCTCCAACATTGCTTTGAAAACTACAGTTTTCAGAAAAAGAGTGAGCATGGTTATAGGTGTGTAATGGTCTTAATATGGGTCCTTAACATCTTGACTCTTCCCACAGATCACCGATCTGTAAGGCTTCTGTTTTGGTGGACTCTTTCCAGATCACAGATTTACCTAAGCCTACATTAGAAAGCTTCAGCTTTATTTGTCACATTTTTTTCAGAGGTTAAGGAAGCCAGTGGGCAAGGCCCAAAGCAGTCACAATTAGGACAAAGGTAAGATGTCCCTGTGGGATAGAGGAGGGTGGGGTTAGGGTAAGGAACAAGAGATACCTAGATGAAGTAGATGCAGCCCTCACCCTAGTTGAGCTTGCCAGCTAGTGGAACCCATAGGTTCATAAAATCATTTCAAAAGGGCTCTGAGAGAGATATGGAAAAGTCTAAACTAGAGGAAGGAAGACCTCATCAAACAGACCCAAAGCAATCTCATCTCAGCTGTCAGCAAATGCCTAGAGAATTTTAGAGAAACTAGAGAGTTAAATGTCATATTTGAACATTCTGTTAGCTCAGAGTTACATAATCTTTTTGGTAAGTATCAGGAAGGAGGACTATACGTTGCAGTTGCTTTGCAGCCATAATATATACTGAGCTGGGTAAATTCTATTTGATCCAGTATAATAATAGCAATGTTGCCAAGTCTTTTTTTTGGGGGTGGGGCACGCAGCATGTGGGATTTTAGTTCCCTGATCAGGAATTGAACTGTGCCCCCTGCATTGGAAGTGTGGAGTTTGTTTTGTTTTGTTTCTAATTTATTTTAATTGGAGGCTAATTACTTTACAATATTGTGGTGGTTTTTGCCATACATTCACATGAATCAGCCATAGGTGTACATGTGTTCCCCATCCTGAACCCCCTTCCCACTTCCCTCCCCATCCCATCCCTCAGGGTCATCCCAGTGCACCAGCCCTGACCACCCTGTCTCATGCATCAAACTTGGACTGGCGATCTATTTCACATGTGATATTATACATGTTTCAATGCTATTCTCTCAAATAATCCCACCCTCACCTTCTCCCACAGAGTTCAAAAGTCTGTTCTTTACATGTGTCTCTTTTGCTGTCTCACATATAGGGTCATCGTTACCATCTTTATAAATTCCATATATATGCATTAATATACTGTATTACTGTTTTTCTTTCTGACTCACTTCACTCTGTATAATAGGCTCCAGTTTCATCCACCTCATTAGAACTGATTCAAACGCATTCTTTTTAATGGCTGGATAACATTTCATTGTGTATATGTACCACCGGAGAAGGCAATGGTAACCCACTCCAGTACTCTTGCCTGGAAAATGCCGTGGATGGAGTCTGGTAGGCTGCAGTCCATGGGGTTGCTAGGAGTTGTACACGACTGAGCGACTTGCCTTTCACTTTTCACTTTCATGCATTGGAGAAGGAAATGGCAACCCACTCCAGTGTTCTTCCTGAGAATCCCAGGGATGGCGAAGCCTGGTGGGCTGCCGTCTATGGGGTCGCACAGAGTCAGACACGACTGAAGCAACTTAACAGCAGCAGCAGCATATGTACCACAGCTTTCTTATCCATTTGTCTGCCAACGGACATCTAGGTTGTGGAAGTGCGGAGTTTTAACCTCTGGACCACCAGGAAGTCCCCCAAGCCATCTAGTCCATCGACATCAAGTTGCCATCCTTCATTTCAGTTCAAGTCCAGGGGGAACAAAATCTCCTTGGATTATGATTATCCATGGTTTCCAATGAAACAAAGTTCTAAATCTTTAAAAGAATTAATTTTAGATGACTTGATTCATTGCATCATTGAGGGCCATCCAGGGCTTAAGTTTTACAGTGTTGTAAAAGATTAGTGGCCAAAACCAGAAATTTCCTCCTCTTTAGTTACTAACATAAGCTTGTTGAAGTACTTTCTAGGCCCAAGATGTTGCCACTCCTGCCTAGGTGCCACATCAGCAAACCAAAATTTAAATCACTTTCGTATCCCTTTAAATGCTCTGCTTGACCAGAAACACAGTACAATTGTTTCTAGCATCAGTGGGGGATTGGATCTAGGACCTCTCGGGAGACCAAATTCCGTGGATGCTCAAGTCCCTTATAAAAATGGTAGTAGAGTTGGTTCTTTACATCTGGATTCTGCATCACTGAATTCAACAAACCAGGGGTTGAATTTGATCTGCAGTTGGTTGAACCTGTGGTTTCCCAACCCATGGATATGGTGGGCCAACTGTGTGTGTAGTCAGCCAACTCCCAGACAGCAAGCCAACTCTGGGCTCTATACTTATTTTCTTGTTCCTTCTCATTCCAAACAGGCTTATTATGTGGCCAACAGCTAATTAGATATTTTCTGTTTTTCTCTTGTCTGTTATTACCTATCCTATAGAAGCTTCCTGCCTTTGTCCTATTTTGTGGTTCTTTGAATCTGCTTCAAAAAGTATTAAATAAAATCTGTATCACTGGCATTGTCTTCTTTAATCATTTTTAACAGGCATTTTATGCCTTTTTAATGGCATTTAAAAATCACATCAACATGGTATATCACTGCTTACATCTTTCTGGGATATAAACTTATTTCATATCTGTACTTTAAGATTTTAAACTAATTTTTCCAGTTGCTCATATAAACATTGTTACACCTCTGTCAGAACACAAAACTTGCACATTTTAATTCTATATAATGTTCATAAATTCATCACTTATGTAGTTCATCAGAGCAATATCAGAACAATATCAAACTCAAATATATTTCAGCAACCTAAATTGTAATTTCAAATTAAAAATTTTTACTTGCCTTTGTTAACTACTCCACACTACAGTAAGAGTTTAAAATATCCCTATTGTTTCAATTATCTCTTGTTGGGTAGGAAGTAAAACTTACCTGGATTAAAATAACAATCATTTGACTTATTTATTTGCTCATAATTTGCAATTTGGGTGGAGCTTGACATATATGACTGGGCATATCTCTCTAATACTAATGAGAAAACAGAGAGAAGGAAATAGAGGCTACACACAAGATAAAATCATGGACATAAAGCATGGAGATTTCCTTTACCATGGTGAGTCACCAGTAATTATTTAACTGTCATACAAAAAATACTTGAATAGTTCAGCCTTAAAAGAACTCCTTGAATCAATATCTAGGTGAACTTCCTGGACTCTAAAAGCACAGTCTGAAAGTATCTGACTCTCCTGGCTTCAGTGTATTTGTCACTTGGGTTCCCTTAAGATCCCTCCCTCCTCATGGCCTCCCTACATCTTTCCAGCTTCACATCTGCTTTTCTTAGGTCTGATTATCAAGAAGATGATTGGACTTAATGTTTTAGCTTGGCAGACACTTGCAAGCTGCCAGATCCTTTGTCCAATCAGCCGTCAGCTTGTGGGCTATTTGGTATAGAAAATAGCCTTTTCTGTGCAAGGTTCAGCTTGGGCCTGCCTCCCTCAAAGGGGCTGCAGGCTGGATGGTTTCCTTTGAAAGGGGGTGGGGAGGTTGTCAGGTACCATAATTGACAGCTGTCACTTCTAAAACATTTCCCTAGATTCTTCTTCTTGAATTAAACCTCACTTCCCACTTTCCAAACTAGGTATGTGCTAAGTCACTTCAGTCCTGTCTAGTTTTTGCGACTATACGGACTAAGCCCTTCAGGCTCTTCTGTCCATGGGATTCTCCAAGCAAGAACACTGAAGTGGGTTGCAATGCCCTCCTCCAGGAGATGTTCCCCACTTAGGGATTGAACCTGCCACTCTTGTATCTCCTGCACTGGCAGACAGGTTCTCTACCACCAGCACCACCTGTGAAGCCCAGGGATACTCTGAAGTATTGAGAGATCCTTAGCAGATGCTGTTCATGCCTCCCGGCCTATACACATCCCACCTCCTCTTCAAGAAAGAATGCTGTTTCCACTTTTGATTGCTTGTAAAACTACTTTTCTTTAAGGAATTGGTTCTAAGGTCATCACATCTGCTGTCTTTCTTTGTCCTTCTTGTAAGATGAAACAGTTTTAGGGAAGTCAACTGACTTTCTGGATTTATGTTCATATACAAGGAGATCTAACTCCATATCTCTGACATAAAATGCTATGTTATTCTCAATGTGAGAAAAGGAGAGTGACTCTTTCGGAGAAGAGATTCCTATTTACCTAATTCTAGAAATTTGGGAAGTTCGAGGACCACAAAGTCCCTTCAGTTTAGTTCAGTCGCTCACTCCCGTCCGACTCTTTGCAATCTCATGGACTGCGGCACACCAGGCCTTGCTGTCCATCACCAATTCCCGGAGCTTCCTCAAACTCATGCTCATTTAGTCGGTGATGCCATCCAACCATCTCCTCCTCTGTCGTCCCCTTCTCCTCCCGCCCTCAATCTTTCCCAGCATCAGGGTCTTTTCCAATGAGTCAGCTCTTCGCATCAGGTGGCCAAAGTACTGGAGTTTCAGCTTCAACAGTAGTCCTTCCGATGAACACCCAGGACTGATCTCCTTAAGTTCCTTAAAGTGAAAGTGAAGTCGCTCAGTCTTGCCTGACTCTTGGCGACCCCGTGGAGTGCAGAGCCTACCACGCTCCTCCGTCCGCCGTTCCTCAACCAGGGCGCAGACGCAGCGACTCCGCGCATGCTCAGAGCGTCGCCGCATAATTTCCCCGCCCCCTTCAGGCTCCGTGGGAAGCGGCGTTTCCGGCAACACGCCGGTCACTCCAGCTCCGAGGCCGGCGGAACTGAGTTTCGGCGCCGCGGGTTCCCGCTCGGAAGAGGCGGCCGAGGCGCGTGTGGGGCAGCAGCATGGCGCGGTCGGGGAATAAGGTAGAAAGAGCAGTAGGCTTGGGCCTGTGTCTATGCCTGGGGTCCGGAAGAGGTGGTTTGGAAGCAGGAATCATGGGATCACGGCGGGGCCAAGGAGTGAGGAGGGGAGTTCCCGGTAGTGGGCTGATCGAGCGACGCGCTGTGAGAAAAACTGGGCATTTGGAGTCTGAAAAAAGGGACTTCCCCCTCGCCCGCTCCCCACCCCCGCCGCCTCCTCAGTCCTTCCGTGCTCACTTTATCGCCCCCAGTCCGCATCCTGTCCCCATCCCACTCCAACCTCCCCTCGGTACCTCTCCATCTCCAGCCTGCCTCCAACTCCTCCATTACTTCTGAATCTGGTTTTTAAAACTCTGTCAGGATGGACGTTAGTTATGGTAAGCACCAGTCCCACCGACTCGTAAAACATCAGAGAGGGATTGCAAGCGAGATAATTTGAAATGTAAACCATCCTTATTGTTGTTTAGTCGCTAAGCCGCGTCTCTTTTGCAACCCCATGGACTGTAGCCCGCCAGGCTCCTCTTGTCCCTGGGATTTCCCAGGCAAGAATGCTGGAGTCAGTTGCCATTTACTTCTTCAGAGGATCTAACCAACCCAGAGATCACTGAGCCACCTGGGAAGCCCCGTTCTATTATTACCTCTGTGGTAATCGAATATCAAATATTTTGCATTTGTTGAAAGCTTACTCTGATGAAGCACTGATCTAAAAGCTTTATTCCTGTCTTATTTAATCTTCACAACAAGCCCAGGAGTTGAAACGTTTTTTCTCCTTTACAGCTGTTGAGAAAAGCAAAGCTTAAAGAAAGTGATTAGCCCCCAGGTCACCCAGTCCATAAGCGGTAGAATCCAAATTTGAACACAAGCTTTCTGCTCTCAGAGCTCTGGAGAATGTGAGCTCTGGAGAATGTTTCTCTTGCTGGGAATCGATGATTCTCAGTGACCCAGGCTAATAATGTATGGTGATGAATTTTTTAAATAATATTTTCAGTGTAGGCAGAAAGTGGTACTTGTCTTTTAGGGGTCACTAGCGGTAGGTGTGTTCAGAGGAGTTGTTCATTTGTCCATCCATCTGTAATCTCAAGAACTAGGCCCTTTATTAGGCAACTGGTATACAGATAAGATAGTTGGAGCAGGTGGTCCCTAGTGCCCTCACCTCCCCATAGGGAAATTCTGATTAAAATGGATATAAACATATGCCACGCACCTCCTTTATTCCTTTCAGCTGCTGAAAGCTTTCAGCTTTAATAAAGCAGATGTTTATGGCGGGTGGACTTGTAGCAAAATTCTAATACCCTTGTTGCGTCAGTGTTTAAATGGGGGGGGGGTCACTATACCGCTCAGTTTATTTTTCCTGGTTTTCTTAACTGCTGTCAGAAAAGAACTTGAGATACTACATAGACCATTCTCTGCTTTCAGATAAGAAGTTCCATACTGTGATACCCTTTGTTGACATTTTTTGGATAGCTAAGTGGCTGACTTTATTTTTCTGGCCTCCAAAATCACTGCAGATGGTGACTGTAGCCATGAAATTAAAAGATGCTTACTCCTTCGAAGGAAAGTTACTACCAACCTAGACAGCATATTAAAAAGCAGAGACATTACTTTGCCAACAAAGGTCCATCTAGTCAAGGCTATGGTTTTTCCAGTAGTCATGTGTGGATGTGAGAGTTGGACTATAAAGAAAGCTGAGCTCCAAAGAATTGATCTTTTTGAACTCTGGTGTTGGAGAAGACTCTTGAGAGTTCCTTGGACTGCAAGGAGATCCAACCAGTCCATCCTAAAGGAGATCAGTCCTGGGTGTTCATTGGAAGGGCTGATGTTGAAGCTGAGACTCCAGTACTTTGGCCACCTGATGCGAAGAGCTGACTCATTTGAAAAGACCCTGATGCTGCGAAAGATTGAGGCCGGGAGAAGAAGGGGATGACAGAGGATGATGTGGTTGGATGGCATCCAACCACAGTTTTCAATGGACATGGGTTTGGGTGGACTCTGGGAGTTGGTGATGGACATGGAGGCCTGGCGTGCTGTGGTTCATGGGGTTGCAAAGAGTTGGACATGACTGAGCGACTGAGCTGTGCTGAACTAATTCCTGGCAAAGGACCTTTAGTCCTCTTTAGACTTTTCTTTTTTAAAAGTAGCTTTATGAACTTATTTCTATATTAAGTAAGTGTAGCAGCATATTTGGGGACTCTTTAACTTTTTTAAAGATTCTTATGCTCATAGCATTGAAACTATGGGATGTAAATTTTGTTGCTCTCAAAGGAATTTCTCAAAACATGCTATTTGTAACCTGGAGCTCTCTTAATATTAGTGCATTGTGTTTAATTTTTTGTAAATTAGGGAAAAACTTAAATAGTCTTTCCTTTCCATAGTTTTGCCTTGCCTGAGATGTAACCAAATTAGATATCATCTGTAATGTCCCTGATAGGAGCTTATCCAGGTTTTTCAAAGAATTCTAGGGTCAGGGGATAGTTGTTTCAGAAAACAGTTTCATTGATTACTTCTAGGTATCATTTTTTCCTCCCTTCAGTTTAGTTCAGTCACTCATTCATGTCTGACTCTTTGTGACCCCATGAACTGCAGCACACCAGGCCTTCCTGTCCATCACCAACTCCCGGAGCTTCCTCAAACTCATGTCCATTGATTCGGTGATGCCATCCAACCATCTCATTCTCTGTCGTCCCCTTCTCCTCCCACCTTCAATCTTTCCCAGCATCAGGGTCTTTTCAAATGAGTCAGTTCTTCACATCAGGTGGCCAGAGTATTGGAGTTTCAGCTTCAGCCTCAGTCCTTCCAATGAATATTCAGGACTGAGTTCCTTTAGGATGGACTGGCTGGATCGCCTTGCAGTCCAAGGGACTCTCAAGAGTCTTCTCCAGCACCACAGTTCAAAAGCATCATTCTTCAGTGGTCAATTTTCTTTATAGTCCAATTCACATTCATACATGACTCCTGGAAAAACCATAGCTTTGACAAGACTGACTTTTGTTGGCAAAATAATGTCTCTACTTTTTAATATGCTGTCTAGGTTGGTAATGGAGTCAAATCAATTTCTGTGTAATTTTCATCTGTTAATCCCATTATCTCTTTTGCAGAGCTGTTTTTGTTAACACAGCTATCAAATATATGAGGATAACAATCAGGTTCCTTTAAATCTTCTTGTCTGGTTCATATAGCCACCTGTTCCTCTCATCACATATGTTCCAGATCCTTCTCTAACCTGCTTATTTCATATTCAGTTGTAATTAGCCTGATACGATGTGTGATGATCAGAAATGCTCACAGTTTGTCAAACGTGGTCATTTGTACAAAGTATAGGTGAGACTGTAAGTCAATGTCAGAGAATGTTAACTCTGGAAAAGACTCTAGATCTCATTTAATCCACTTAGTCTAACTTCTGCCTCCTGCCTCCACGGATTAGCAGTGAAGTTAAGTGACATGCCTGAGAATGTGGCTATTTGGTAAAAAAGATGGGACTGATTCCAGGTCTCCAGATTGCTAATCTAAGCCTTTTTTCTTTTTTTTTTTTTAAACATTAAACCTGTCTTTTCCTTCCATAAATGTACTACAACACTGAAAATATTTTTTACCATACCATTTAGGACCAAAAATATTTTAGAGGGTGGAATAGGATAGGAATGGGGAATCTACTACTGTAGCCATGCCATACTGGTGACATTTTATAATCCACCCTGAAATTGTGCGTTACTGTTTGTTCAGGTCTCCTCCAACCCAATTCAGTTAAATTTTGGATGCCAAATATAGGACTTTACATGTATCCGTTTTACTTTCAGTTTATGTTTGCCCTATTTCCTTAGTCCCCAATATGCATGATTACTAGCCAATGACCATAGTCTTTCTTTATTTGATTTCCTCTCCCTAAAACTCCCCTTGTTCACAGGACTAACTCCTGCTCATTCTTTAGTTCACCCAAGGATCATATCTAGAAAGTCTTTCTGCTTCCTTGCCTGTCCTCTATCACTTCCACCAGTCTTGGGTAGATGCCCCTCCTATGCGCTCTCTTAGTGCCCACTGCACACCTCAGTCATGGAATATTGTGCTGTATTTATGTGTCTCTGTCCCCTACTAGAATAGATTTGGTGTCTTAGTCTTCATTTTAGATTCTCAGTTTACAAACTGATTCAAATTATTGGAGTATATCATTTTAGCATGTATAGATTGTGACAGTCACCTATTGCCACAAAAATACTTTATAACAAACTATACTCCAAATCAGTGGCTTGCAACAAAAGCATCTGTCCTCATGCTTTTCTTGTAGATCAGTTGAATTTTTTGGTTTGATGGGTTTGGGGCTGAGCTGGGCTGGACTTAGCTCTTCCCTGCAGGTTGTTTTCAGATCTTTTCCCCATGAGTTTATGCTCAGGCTCAGGCCAAAGGAGCAGCAGCTACTTCGAGCATGCTCCTGTCCTGGCAGGTAAAATACTTTGTAGCTTTCAGAAATAGCAGGACTATGTAAAGTTTCTCCACAGTAAGAATTTATATGTCTGTGTTGAACAATTCCCCTCCCTTTATCATGCATCCCCTAAATACCTTAGTGAAATAAGCAAAGGACATGTCTTTTCTTTTTTTAATGACCATTAATATTTTCTCACACACTCTTTGGGACTTCGTTTCTAGGCAGCAGTGGTGCTGTGTATGGATGTGGGCTTTGCCATGAATAACTCCTTTCCTGGTGAAGAATCCCCATTTGAACTAGCAAAGAAGGTGATGACCATGTTCGTGCAGCGACAGGTAAGATTAAGAATGGTCTTGAGCTTGTAACTCATGGTTTAACTGTCTATGGCTTCAACTTAGTAATGCAAGATGCCTGCTTCTTTATGTGGTCCACCCTCAGTGTTTTGGGTAATCCAAGGAGTTATGCATACTCACGTACAAGTCCAGCTGCCATTAGAGCCTGATATTTTTTCTTTTCTTGTTTTGGCTCCTCCACTGGATATTGCAGCTTTTCCAAAATGAGACAATGTAATGTTTAAATGTGTAACTGCTATAGCCGGATGACCTGGGTTTGAATCCTTGCTCTCCCATGTCACTTACTAACCTTTCTATCTTGAATAAGTCTTTCAACTACTCTGTGCCTGTTCCATTTACCTTTTTCTGGTTACAAACTACCCTCCCCAAACTTAATGTCTTAAATGACAATTAAAAAAAAATCATCCCTTGTGGTTTTGTGAGATAACAGGGTGTCTGAGTTGGGTGGTTCTCTCTGAGGCCTCGTGTGTGGGTGTACTCAGTGGTGGCTGGGGCTGAGTCATCTCAAGGTTCAGTGGGGCCATACATAGACATCCGAGATGGCTCACTCCTGTGGCTGGTAGTGTTGCCTTCTGGTGGCTGTGTGCTCAGTTCTGGGCACTGTCCCCCAGAACCCTTACAGGTGGCCTCTCCATATAGCTTGGGATGCTCAGTATAGCAGTTGGTTCTAAATATCCAAGGTGGGATTATGACCTAGCTCTCTTAAGTCCCAGAAAGTCATTTCCACTGCGTTCTATAAGGTCACTTAGCTAGCTCACATTTACTGGGGGAGAAGGGGACAGGAATTAGACTCCCCTGTTGTTTTCAAGAGTAGCCTGTAAGTACAGAGAGAGAAGGAATAGATGGAGGCCACTTTGAAGACTCTACATGATGCCTCAGTGTCCCATGTGTCAAATAGGGGAAAGTAATAGTACCTCTAAGAATAAAGTGCTTAGAACAGTACTTGGCGTGTTATAAACACTGTGTATGTTGTTGTTATTATTATTACTATGGTTATTCACTTCTGCCCTTTCTACTTGGACTGACTGCTGCTTTTGCTAAGTCCGTGAAGCTCTGCTTCATCAGCTGTTCCCCCGGACACCTCTGTGCTTCTTCTGGGTGTTGCCTTTTCCACTAAAATTTAGTACCTCCCACCTGTCATCCTAGATTTTTTACAAATTCTGATAACCTGAAGCCCTAACCTAATGTCTTAAAGAAGACAAGAATGCTCCTAACTCCATTCTTGGTTATAGTAATTTGTGTTGGTGCCCTGTGTAGTGTGCATATATATATATGTATAGTTTTTAAAGAGTAACAGTGCTTTCGGTTATTATTTTTGGCTCAGCCCCTTGCATGGGAGTTGGAGTGACTCTGGAAGGCCAGGAGACAAAACCTGGTGTCACTCCCATGCTGCATGCAATTTTCCTCCCCTCTCCTGGCTGAGGTTCTGTTGTCAAGCAAGAATACCTTGCCTCAAGATGAATACTTGTGTGGGATACAGCTAGAACTCTCATTGCCCTGCCCCATGGGTGTGCTGAAAATATTTGAACCCCAGCAGCTGGGACCTTCCCTCCGTGTACAGCCAGCGGTTTGCAGCTGGAATTGTTAACAGAGTGGGGAGTTTAACAGAGCAGAGAGAGATGAAGAATGACAGAATTCCATCCTTTACCCATGCAGCATTCTTCTTACTAATGGCTTATGTTAATGAGTAGGCGGAAAAGGACTGCCTTTTGTGTCTTACTATTTCTTGTTTTTTTTAATTTCATTATGAATTGCTTTGTAAAAGAAGCAAATACAGAGAATGATATAATGGAAAGCTGTTTTCCCATTGTCTAGAGCTATATGGCCCTAACGTTATACACTATTTGTTTGAATTTTCTTTTCTTCCTTAAAAAAATGTTAGTTTAAGGCCTCCTGTGTGTCCCCTCCCAACACTTTTCTTTCCTCTTCCTCCCCTCCTTTACTCAGAATTTTTGTAGTTATTACTGTGCATATTTTATACTTTGGATCTAAGTGTATTTATAAATAATATTTAGTATTGTATGAAGCTCTCAAAAGTATATGTAATAGGATTATGCAGTACGTATCATTCCACAAGTAACTTTTTCTCAACCTTATGTTTTTGAGATTTATTCATGTTGGTAAACACTGAACAAATTCATTCATTTTTTTTTAACTAGGGTTATAATATTCCATTGTATATATGTTTTGCAGGGTGTTTTTGCATTCTTCAGTTGATTGTTAAGTTTTCAGTTTTGCTTTGTTATAAACAGTGCTGAAGTGAACTTGAACTTTCTTGTCCCTTGTCTTCTTCTGCAAGGGCTTCTCTACAGTATATATACTTAGAGGTGAAATTGCTGGGATATAGAATATGAACCAGGAATTTTCTTTTAACCTCTGGAAAATTTCAACCAGGGATAGGCATTCCAGAAAGACAGACTAAAATCTTTTCAAATCACCTGTAATTAGTTTTCACTGAGAATGAGAGTCTGATTTGGGTGGAAGCACATCAAAGAAACTCGTCAAAAGCAGTTAGTGCTACCCATTCCTCCACCACAAAGTGTGCTGAAAGGACGGGACCGTTAGTCAATGAGGAAGTCCGCTTAGAACCTAGGAACTGTCATTTCCCATCAATCCCAGGGGCCATTTAGCCCAGTATCCTGTTGTTGTCAATGGCCCCAGGAACCTGCCAAGGGGACATACGGTTGTCTTGCTCCCAGAAGGTTAAGCATCTAATGGCTTCCAGGTGGTATTGTATGGTTTGCAGCCTTCTCACATACTCCTCTAGGTGTTTGCTGAGAGCAAAGATGAAGTTGCGTTAGTCCTTTTTGGTACCGATGGCACCGAGAACGCCCTTGCTGGTGAGGATCAGTATCAGAACATCACAGTGCGTAGACACCTAATGCTCCCGGATTTTGACCTGCTGGAGGACATTGAAAGCAAAATCCGACCAGGTTCTCAACAAGCAGACTGTATCCTTTTTTCAGCCAGAGAAAACTCTGAAGAAATTCCTTTTAATCTGGGGAATTGTCATCTAGTTCAGTGAGGTTCTTTAAGAGTCCTTGCTCTGAGTATATGGACATTTTTGGCGCTGAGGACATCATGGATATGATGTGCATTAGGACTTATTGTGAAATTGTTACACATTAATTGGTTGGGTGGATGGACTTTTAATTACACATTAAAAGATTGGGTTGGGTGCCTGGACTTCAAGCCCTCCAGTCACCTGCTCCTTCTCTGCCCTAGTGACATTGAGAGGATGGGAAGTATCAGAAGGCTGTGTGTGTGTTGACTGTGTGCAGAAGACATGGTGGTGGCAATAGTTAGAAATGTTTGGCCGTAATGCTGTACAGAGAGTAAAGCATTAGTGTTCTCCTAGCCTTCTTGCATTGGAGAAGGCAGTGGCAACCCACTCCAGTACTCTTGCCTGGAAAATCCCATGGACGGTGGAGCCTGGTGGGCTGCAGTCCATGGGGTCACATAGAGTCGGACACGACTGAGCGACTTAGCAGCAGCAGCAGCCTTCCTGCATAGAGGAAGTTTGTATGCCAAAAATCAGACTGATGCCCCAACTGTGAGACTTAACAGTTTCTTCCACAAGTGTCATGATTCTAAGCACTTCCTCTTATTTTTTTAAACAGTGATGCCATCTCTGGTCACTGGGAGGTGCTGCTGTGCTGGGAGTGACTTACAGATGCTACATTATGGCTCACTTCATGTGTAAGAATGGGCTGTAATCACAGAAGATGAGTTCTAGATTCAGTAAAATGGCATCGTAGTTTTTCATTAAATGAGTGGAATATGTGAGATTACCTTTCAACTCACTTCATTTTTCCTGGTTATATGTTTTAGGGAGTCTTCTTTGATTTTTAATATATATATGGATATATGTTAGTGAAATAAACTTGGAAGAAGGGCACCTGGGCAAGTACCTTTAAATCATCACACAGTCAGCCTAGTGTCCACAGTTTCCAGCACTGGATCTCCCTGGGGATAAGTTGCATTGTGGGGGGATAGAGGGACTGTTTGGTGTTATCTTCTGCCCTTAACCAGCTGAGTCCTGGATGCCCTCATCGTCTGCATGGATTTGATTCAAAAAGAAACTGTGTAAGTATCTCAGCTGAAGAGAGTTGGAAATGAACCTCTCAGTGTGGAATCAGACTGCTTGGAAAATGAACCCTTGCACGGTTGTAGTTGTAGTAAGTACCCTGCAAACCCAGGGATTGAACCCAGGTCTCCTGCATTGCAGGTGGATTCTTTACCGTCTGAGCCACCAGGGAAGCCGGGAGAGTTCCTTGTTTCTGTTCTACCTTCTGAAGGCTGGAAGAGGATCCTTTTTTATCATAGTGACCACACCTTTAACTGAGGTGGTTAAAGTTCAGAAATTAGAGACCTAATATTTCCATAATGCTCAGAAATTTTGCCTAAGACATTTAAAGTGTGAGTCACAACTGGGTTGATTATGTGTTTAGTAAGAACTTAGTTGAGCATCAACAGCACGTGGACTTCTAACGTGTAATCACATTTGTTAACTGGAGCTAATTGATTCCTTACCCTTTTTCTGCTCAGTGACCAAGTACATTTGAATTTGTAGGAAATGATTCAGAAGAATGATTTGTTAATGTGCTGACTCTGTCTTCTAGAGGAAAGAAGTTTGAGAAGAGGCATATTGAAGTGTTCACTGACCTCAGCAGCCCGTTCAGCAGAGATCAGCTGGATATTATAATTCATAACCTGAAGAAATCTGGCATCTCCCTGCAGTTCTTGTAAGACCATATGAATAATAATTGTGGATAGCTCTTGTGCTGTCATGACACAGTGGTAGGAACCCTTCATAAAGCACTGGTTCTCAGGAGTCCTCCCTGTTCTTGAGTCAGAATCTCCCACATCAGTAACTTCAGCCAGCACTCAGTGATTACTCTCTGTGTTCCAGTAACTCTTCTGAGTTTTGATGATTAAAGGATGAAAGTCACAGTGAAACATGAGAGTTTTGCTCTATAGCAGATGTTTGCTTGTGCTGTTCTTAGACTCAAAGAACTGAGGAATTAGAGAAATCTATTAAGATCATTCAGTTCATCCCCTGCCTACATAGAAGACTTTACCCAACTGTTATCAGATTGGTGGTGTCTTCTCTTAAATCTCCTAGAGAACCATGTCTTAAAGACAGTAGATGTTTTTAGGATAGAGAGGAATGTCAACTTGGGAACCATTTTAAACACATATGCTTATTTTTAACTCTTTCAGATCTGAAGGATACGTACACATTTGTAAAATGTAATTTGCTGTGTGTATTTACAGATGAGGTAACAAACTTAGGGGGAAAGTGTATTTCACAATTTGCTAGGGAGAGAGTCCCTCCTCTCTCACTACCTTGAATTTCCCTTCCAGGTACTTTCTTTGTTTTATATCCCTCACAGTAAGTTCTTTTCACTACATTAATCCTTCCTGCTCCATCTAAAACCTGTTTTTCCTTGTCCTATTTTTTGGTAAAACCAGAGTGATAGTATGGAATGTTGAATTATTAGTCTTCTGAGGACACTCATTTTTCAGATTGAGAGCTCTACCAGGAAGCCTCCAGCTCTGAGTGGTAAGCCCACAACTTCTTTAAAATGTCTGCCATGGGGAATTAAGAACCTCTGTTGCATGTATGTACTTCTTAAGGCTGCTGAGGGGCATCTCCTTTTGTAGAACTGTAGAAAAATAGTTCAGAATAAGCCATCAAGCTGATACTTGTTAAGATGGTACTTCAGAGAAATTAAGTGCTTTTTAAGTGATTCTTCTTACTGAGTCGAGGTTTTCTCAGCACTTCAAAAGCCCAGTGTGGTTTCTGTCCCATGCTCATAGTCTCTGTCTTTACATCCTTCACACATCCTGTACTTCTGTCAGTGTCACTGGAAAGGGCTACTTTTCCTTACTGTAAAGCAAGGTGAAGCAGAACAGCCATTTTTTCCACGGGCTTGGTATTTGACTGGTTGTTTACAAAATGCTGATTGAATTGTTTAACTCTCTCTTCCTTTGCTGCAGACCTGTAGCATCCAAAGTAGAGTTTGAGTTTTCTTGTTTGGTGTCTCCCATGTGTGATTGATTCTTCTAGTTGGACCAGACCTTCCTGATCCTTTATTTTCATCATCCCTTCTTCCTGGTTGATGCTCTGGAAGCAGCAGTAGTCTCATGAAAACATGATGTGCCATTTCCTGCTCCCTGGAAGCTCTTTTTTCATGTAATGCAGGACATACACATCTGTCATGCCAACAATATGTAGAAAAAAGTAAACGGGAAGCTCTGTTTTAATGATGGCAAATAAAATGATAAAGGAATCACGTTAAAAATCCACATGAGGTGACTAACAGATAATGTTGAGTAAACTGAAGAAGCTGTTTGGGTTTCCAGGGACAAAGTAGGGTGACATGCTACAGTGGAAAGAACCTTGCTTTTTCGGTCAGATGACCAGGTCTTTGCTCCATCACTTATTAGTTCTGCAGCTTTGGCCAAATTATTTTTTCTCTGTGTATTCCATTTCTTTTCAGAAGATGAAGATAGAAATCTCTTGTCTACCTATAATATAAAGATGAAATGAGATTGTTTATATGAAAGCATTTATAAAGTGTCATATAGATTATTATAAAGTGTGTTTCATTGGTTTACTTTTCATTTACTTTTTTATTTTACATTAATTTACTTTTATATTAATTATTGACTATTCCCATGACTGTTGATTCAAATCTAGTTTTAGTCTCATTTCAGTCAAACAACTGGAGGGAAGCAAGAACAAATTTGGCTTTACTTATTTCTAGCAATTAATTGATTTCTGTATACGAATTTTATATCTAAATAATGGTTATAACATTTGCGTTATAAGTATTTAAACACTTTATCTTACTGACCTTTATAATAATCTTGAGAAATCATTAATGGGCATTTGTTTGTTATTTTTGTCTGCCTAGAATGTCACCCAGCTTTTTTCTAGGAAGCATTGGCTTGAATGAAAGCTGACTTCTTCTAGATCTGGCCCCCAGTTTACCACTGATTCCTGGCTTTGGTTTTTTTTGGAATTGGGGAGTAGAGGGTTAAAGCCTCAATCCCTCTTTGGTAGTGAAATTGGACTTAGTGAGCTTGAGGGTGTTCAGAAGCAGTGTGGAAGATAGAGCAGGGCCAGCATAAAGGCAAATGAAGATGAAATACAGAGATAGAGTGAAAGGGTCACAGAATCCTTGTGGTGTTTGAGACTCTGGATCTAGTCATCCTAAGGCCATGTGCAACCTTGCCCTGTCAATTATTTTGTTATGTAAGCCAACAAATTTCCCCCATAAAGTCCAAACTAAACAGGCTTCAGTTACTTGAAACTGGTAAGAGTACTGGCTAAGGTAGCTGAGTGCTATTTGACAGCTGAGAAATGTAAAGCTCAGAGAAGTTGACTGACATGCCCATTTTCTCGTAGCTAGTGAGTGACAGTCACAGAATTGGAACCCAGTTCATTATTTGGCTTCAGAACTTGTCTCCTTAACTACTGCTGATCTTTTCTTGATAGTTTGCCTTTCCCAGTTGGCAAGCAAGGTGCAACTGGAGACAGAGCGGATGGCAGCTTGCTCTCAGACCGCCATGGGTCTTCCTTTCCTCCAAAAGGAATCACCGAGCAGCAAAAGGAAGGTGTTCAGATGGTGAAAAAGGTGATGGTGTCTTTAGAAGGTGAAGATGGGCTGGAGGAAATTTATTCCTTTAGGTAAGAAGTGAAAACGTTGTCTACAAATTTCAGTTGTAAGCATTTCTCTTTTGATCAGAGAGCTCTCTAATGCTTTTCCTTTTCTGAGCCATTCTTGAATTAACAGTTACACTAACACTTTAGTAAATACTCTGGTTTTTATTGAAGAGCTGGTATAGCAGCCTCTAATCCCTTTTTTTGAATTTTGCATGGTTGGCACAAGGTTTCTCCTTTATTTCCAAGACTGTCAGAAGAGGCTGGAAATACATAGACACAATGGAAGATTTAACAAGTCAAATGATAAAAGTTGAGGTGGTAGATTTCTTCTTTATGGACAAGCTTGGGGTACATTTCTCAGGCCCTTCCTTGTCATACACCTAAAAAGTATTCTTAATTGTAAAAGTGGTATCAGATCTGAGATAATACTCAGTATTGTGTTATTCTCTGATTTAGGTTTTGGAGGCGACATACTATATTACAGTAAGTTTTTGCTGTTTATTTATTTATTTATAGCATTTCGACCGTGCTGTGCAGTGTGCATCCCAACCAGGGTTCGAACCCATGCCCCCTGCCATGGAAGTGCAGTGTCTTAACCACTAGACTGCCAGGGAAGTCCCTATATATAACAGAGTGATATCTTTTTTTTTAAAGCTTTTGTCACAAAATAGTTTGGTCAGGCAAAACCAAAACAAAACCCCCGATTTATAACCTACTTATTCCATGTGGGCTTTGTAAAGGAAAAAAATGTGAAATCCCCATATAACAATAAAGCAAGCTGCTTTTTTCAGCCATCCAAAGACAGTCAGAGAGACTGTCTTCTTTGTGCTATTCTTGGTTGGAATTGGATATACACTTAGTTTGAGCAAAGAACCTGAGAGGGTCCTGTGGCATCTAGCATGGTGTATGTTTGAGGGGCTTAATTTGGTAAAAGTGGTGGTGGCATACTCTACCACACAGTATGGCTTTTTTAGAGTTTCAGATTTTCAAGAATAATAATACTACTTAATGTTAAAGAATTCATTCTAGTTTATCAATAAATACACAAAGCACGAGCATTTTAAATAAAATTCTTCATTGTTGAAGTAGAGGTTCAACAATTAAGATTTTTTTGAGGAGCGATAGTGTATATCTGCTCTAATTTTTCTTCTCAATCGCAATTTTTACATATTTCTAATGAGCGACAATTGATAAGTGATCATCCTGCTTTTCTAAGTATAGATACTCTTGGAAAATTACAGGTAAGTGGGGATTTTGGAAATTAACCTGTAATTTCCCAAGGAGTTGGTGAAAGAATCAAAGAGGAATCCTGTAAAGTGATGTTTCTTTGTTTTAGTATGTGTTTTAATTGTAATACATTCTAATGCATTTTTCTAAATTATTACTCTCTCAAATTTAAACATGGCTTGCTTTAATATGGGAATACATGCCTAAAGTGAACACATTCACCATGATATTGAAAGAATTATTGGCCAATAAAATTATTGTTAAGAAAGTTTCTTATAGCAAGGAGGGAAATAACTATGTGTTGTCCTCACCTTTTTTATAATGTTTATTTATTTATTTGGCTGCACTGGATCTTAATTGCTGCATGCAGGGTCTTTAGTTGTGACACATGGGATCTAGTTTCCTGACCAGGGTTGGAACCCAGGCCCCCTGCATTGGGAGTGCAGAGTCTTAGCCACTGGACTACCAGGCAAGTCCATGTCACCATTTTTGAAGCTATGTTGATTTCAGGTCTGCCATGAAGGTATGGATCAGAACTTGGCCATCTGATATAGTAGCCATTATCCACAGGCGGCTACTTAAATTTAAATTCAGTAAAATTAAATAAAATGAAAACTCTAGTCCCTCAGTCATACTCTGCATAGTTCAAGTAGCTATTGTACAGGCGCAACCCTTCCCTCATTGCACAGAGCTCTATAGGCCAGCCCTGGGCTAGACTTACTCTCATCTAGAAGATGTTAGAGGGAGAAAACGTGGCTTCTGATTTGGGGAGGTTCGTATCTACTGCAGAACTCATCCAGTTCTCAGATGTTGCCTATAAGATGCTGGCCTTTAGAACTTCCCCTGGAACAGAATCCAGACCTCTTGATTATTTTAGACACGACTCATAGTAGAATTAGCAGTGTCCTGTGAGACAGGTGAAACCTGATTTCGGACCCACTCATTCTTCAACGAATACAAAGCCAAGGTATATCATAAGCTTTGGAGCAGCATGTCAGATAGAATATCTACTGTCCATTGTAACTTGTTCCTGAAAATTGGAGTCTCTTGAGGCCTGTTTGTCTGTAACTCTGGATAATGCCGGATAATCCTTAGTGAATTCCATAAGTTCTACCTCTCTCTTGTATTTTTCTCTGTTATATTTGACTAGGAACCAGATGAAAGTAGAGTTGATCTTCACTAATGTTCAAATGAACTAGCTGTGTGCATTGTGTTTGCTACTTCCCAGTTCCCCTTCCCTGCCGACCAAGAAACCTAGAGTTATACCTGCTTTATTTTAGGACACTATGGACTGCTAAGTTCCTTTATCTCCTGAAAGATCATTTTTAAACTCTCTCCACAATGTGCATGCACTTATCATGTCTTTTATTTAAGAGAAAGGAAATGAACTAAAGAATTGCAGAGTTCAATGACATTGAACAGTGACATTATAGGATGGAGTTCGCCCTTTGATATCCTAGAGTAGGGCTTTTTATCCTGAGGTCTGTGATTTTAAGGGAGTTGTGCAAGTGAATTTATGAATGTGCTTCTGTCATATCCTCGCAATGTCCTTGATCCTGGGGGGGGGGGGGGGAGTTTCAAAAAAACGGGTGAGTTGGAAGAAAAAAATTGAATGAGGGAAGATAGAGATGTTCCTTTTCACCTGTTAGTGAAATTCATCTGGAATTCAGCTCCTTACTCAGTCACCTCATTTGTACTCCGGCTCTCTCCCAAGTGAGAGTTACCACAAGTTCTGCTTGTCATCCCCTGCTGACGATCAACAGCATCTCACTTCTCAGTCTGGAAAACTAAATGCAACATCCAGAAATGGTTAACATTTTAAAATTTCTGCTTTCATAATACATTTTTCTTTGTTAAGTGAGAGTCTGAGACAGCTGTGTGTCTTTAAGAAAACTGAGAGGCGTTCCATGCCCTGGCCCTGTCAGCTGACCATTGGCTCCAATTTGTCTATAAAGATTGTGGCTTATAAATCGGTAAGTGGTAGGTACACATTTTTTAAAGAAATGTTACCAGGCAGACAAATGTGCTTATATAAGAAACTGGCAACTCATGTGTGGGTTATTCAAAACCGTAATTACTGCTTCTCGAACTGCTCTCCCTGTTTATTTCATCTCTATTTAGCTTTTATGTAAAAGGCATGCTAGGAGACGAAGTTTTAAGAATTGTCTGTAATAGAGGTTGGTTCCTTCCTCTTTTTCTTTCTCTCCATTGACAATTGATTGTTAGTCACAAGTTTCAAGTCTTTCCTTCTCCTTTTTTTTTAAAAGAAAGAAAATGAAATGCATTAAGTTGCATTATTGTAGTATTATAGCAGAAATAACAGATACACACCAGAGTTAAGTTCAGACTTTTTAAAGCTCAGTCACATCTAATTCAATTATTAATGATCTGGTAGTAACAGCATCATAAAAAATATGAACACATTTTGGCCTGTTACTGTGAAATGGCCGTTTGTAGCGTATGTACATTTGTGCGTAATAGCACACTTTCAAAAATGAGTTGTTTTTGGTAATGCCTTGATGACATTCCATTTTGAATGTCAGTCTCTGATCCATGCCTCCACATGACCCTGCTTGCCTTTTCTCTTTAAATGCACAAAATAAATATATAAACACACTTAAATATATAAAGTGTACAAAAGCATGTTTTATAAGTGTTTTTTTTTCTTTTAATATTCAAGGAGTTAATTCCAAAACATACTACATACATGAACACAATGGAGATACTTCAAGGGCTAGAATAGTGCCCGTGAGAATGAGAATAAGTCTCTTTCCTTTTTTTTCTCTTTTGGTAGTTTCTTTTTCATATTTTCTTATTGATCTCTGACTACTGATAGACTGCTTTCCCCTTTCATCTCTATTGAAAAAGTATGGTAACAAAATGTAGGGTCTTCTTTTATTAGATAGTCTGTTGGTTTTGTATAGAAAGTGTTTGAATATCTATGAATATTAATATTTATCTATGGATTTCCCTATGGGAAAATAAAATGTAGAAGGGATTATATAATAAACTAAAATTTCCACAGTAAGCCAGAGGCAACAAACCAGTGTAGCTGGAGTGATTGTTTGGATTTTTTTCTGTAAAGCAGAGAGTATATTAGTTTTTCCTCTTTCATCAATCTGAATCCTGACTTTCTTTGTTTTCCCTTTATTTTTCTTTTGTAAATCAGATTCTACAGGAGAAAGTTAAAAAGTGTTGGACAGTTGTGGATGCAAGAACTCTGAAAAAACAAGATATACAAAAAGAAACAGTTTATTGCTTGAATGATGATGATGAAACTGAAGTTTCGAAAGAGGATACTATTCAAGGTATTATGCCAGCGAGAGTTTCACTGTTTCCTGGAAGATTTTCTTCAGATGATCCGAGGCAGGCTAGGTTTTGTATTGTTATTTGTCTAGAGACACATCTGTGTGAGGGAATCATGGGATGCTGGGTTCTGTAACTTATCTATTAGGGCTTGGGCAGGGCTGACTGGAACAGAAGTATGCTCATGCATTTGGTCTCCCAGGGTTTTATTTATTTTTAACTGTTGATGATTGCTCTACAGTACTGGTTTGTTTTCTATCATACATCAACATGAATTAGCCATAGGTGTACATACATATGTCCCCTCTTGAATCTCTCTCCCGCTTCTCACCCATTCTCATCCCTCTAGGTTATTTCAGAGCCCCAGTTTGAGTCCCCTGAGTTGTATAGCAAGTTCCCATTAGCTGTCTGTTTACCTATGTTAGTATCTATGCTTCCAGAGATACTAACAAGTGACAGGACTTAACACTTGACTTTGTTTTGGAGTCTAAAGCTTACTAGCTAGGGAAATGCTTATATTAACATGGGTGAAGCAACTTTTTTTATGAATCTTTGACTTCCATGGTGATCATTTTTCTGAATGCCAATTTTTCAGGTCTCATAATGTGCCAGATTAGCTCCCTAAAAGTAATTTAGGGGATAAGAAAAATTATTTATATTTGTCGTGTTGCTTTATATTCGTTGGGATCTTTAGAGTTGTACTTCATATATTTATATCCATTGACTCTGTAGGATGTATTTAGATCATGTCTCTATCCAGAGGGCTTAGAAACCAGCTGAATGTTTAAGAGCTAAAATGATAAGATACCAAATGATGGTTAAGATAGAAGCCAGAGTCTTTATATAATAAATTTATCACCAGACTACTATGTGGTAAATAGTCTCAGTATAATTTTAGTTTGTAAGCCTTGAAAAAATTCCTTTTATCTGTGTGGCATTGTATCACAATATTTGTATATATTTATATGTTTTTCAGGGTTTCAGGGGGTAGGAGAGTGATTAAAAGTGGTAATGGTTATGCCTCCTTTCTTTCTTCTCATGGGTTATATTTAGAATGTAATTACCATCCCATAATCTCTACTAATTCTTTAATTCAGCTCATCGGTAGAATGTGGTTAAGAACAGAAATTTTGGAGTCAGACTGGTTAGAATCTTGACTCCACTACTTGCTAGTCATTTAATCCTAGTATAATGACTGTCTCATAGTAGGAGGATTAACATGATTAAGGGCATAAGACCAGAAAAGTAGAGGGCCTTCTCAATGATACTGCGTAGTTGGGTAAGATGTACTGGGCATATATAGATTCGTGGTCAGAGCAGTATATAAAAGACAACCTGCATTTTCTCTTTTAATCTTCACAGCAAGCAGTGAAGTAGGCACTCTTGTTCTCATTTTACAAGTAAGAGAATTGAGGCTGAAAGACATTCATTAACATGTACAGTATCACATAGTTAACAGCTAGTAGATTTGAACCTAGGGCTGTAAGAGTCTGTTTCTCCGTACTGTTCTGGGTTAGGAAGGGCTCTGAGTGATACACTGAAGAGTTGATGCTTAATTTTGAGAGCAACATGGAGCTGTTTATAATTTTGAGAAGCGGAGTGTCAGAGTTGTGTTTTAAGAAGATTAATAGGACATCTGGGTATAGGATGAATTAGAAGGAGAAGGGACTAGACATGAGGGTGCCAATTCTTTTGGTCCAAGCAAAGAAAGCAACTCTGGTTTATCCTAGGCAAAAAGCAAATTCATTGGTAGAGCAATGGAGAGGAAAGAGTTAAATATGGTGTAAGTTAGAGAGTATAGGTGTGTAGCTTTTATCTCTTAGCTTTTTGCAGTTACCCACAACCTTCCTTTGCCTGCCCTCTACTCTCTACCCTCTAGTAGGTAGAGTTCCCTCTTCTAGATAGAGGGATTAGTTAATAAGAGCAAAGGACTGTGGTCATATTTGTAGTCTGTTCTCTACTTTTGGCCATATACAAAAGTTACAGTAATTGATTTGCCCTTTAAAGGATGAGCCAGAAAACATGACACTCTTAATGAGAAGTTTCAAATTACTCTTAAACAATTCAAGTAAGATGTCTGAAAAAACATTTATGTGCCACTCTTATGTGCCATTTGTTTCCCTCATAATTTTTTGTTGACATTTTTTTTATCATTAGCTTTTATTAAAAGACAGACAGAAACGTGTTTCTTTTTAATCAAATGCACTGCATGAACAGAGTGAAAAGGACTAATAAACATTGGATCACAGAATCTGCCCCCAGACACACACGTTTCTTTGTTTCTCAGAGTGAAGATGCACGCATGTGCTTTTCCTTTTTATCTACCCAAGGTCAGACTCCTTGGATTTTGATCTTTCTCCCTATTAAACATATAATACTGTATAGTAAAAGAGCACGACCTTGCATAGAGCAAAGACCCTGAAACAGGGTTAGAGTTTTTTTAGGAGCCAAGAGCCTATATGTGCATGAATACCCTAAGTAATTAAAAAAATATATATATAGACAATCCTACCCCAGAAATAAAATAAATTTAAATGCAGAAAAATATCCAGCATATCAATTGAATGTTTCTGAATAGAAAAATTTTGGCATCTTTCATTAGGCATTTATATATCTCCAGCATCCATTTTTGGGAACATTTTGTTCTGAAATTTTCCAATGGGTGTTTTTCTCTGTAGATCTCCAGGTTTTTGAATAAATGTGTTCTTGTTAATATGTTTATAAGTCATAATTATACTTTATAGTCATTCATGGTTTATCTTTGGAGGATAGCTAGTACATTGCATTTGCTGCTATTCTTTCTTCTAGGCTGGATAATCATCAAGGTAACTAGATGGCAGAATATGCTACTTAAAAAAATATAATTAGATTTTAGTTGTCTCTATATTGTATATGTTTGTGGATCTGCTGCTGCTTTTCCCTCATTGATCACAAGGGACAGAAATTTGATTCCAGGGAATAGAGGCTTGATCAGGAGTGTGCATATATTGTGAATGCATATGTGGGGCCAAATTCAGCTTGTAGAAAATGAGGCCCCATATGCTTAACAGATGCTCTTCTCTTGTTCTCCAGGGTTCCGCTATGGGAGTGATATCATTCCTTTCTCTAAAGTGGATGAAGAACAAATGAAGTATAAATCAGAGGGAAAGTGCTTCTCTGTTTTGGGATTTTGTAGATCTTCTCAGGTAAAGCACATATTCTAGTAATTGTAAACAAAACAGACTAGCTTTTTTCTCATTATTATTTGAAATGGTGTGGTTTGGATTGGACCTTTTATTTATACCTATTTCACTTTTAATTTTTCTAAATGTAGTTTGTGGTGCTACTATCTTTGATTTTTGAAGATTGAAAATCAAGCGGTAGAGAAGTCAGCATAAATCAGAAGAACAAACTCAATGAAAAGTCACTTCTTAGCTTTGGAGTCAGTTGTAGCTCATGGTAGCCTTAAAGAAACAGCAGCCAGTTCTTTGCTGTTGTATTCCTTTCTCTAATTATAAACTGGAATGTTTTATAGGAATGAAAGTTTAGTTGGGTTTTGAATGACCATAGATCTCTTAGAATATCATTGATTTATGCCAGTCACCCTTCTCAGTGTCCAACAGAGATCTAAGTTGCGAGGCTTGTTCATAAGT
The DNA here is from genome assembly GCA_007570785.1 of Antilocapra americana. Taxonomy (NCBI): domain Eukaryota; kingdom Metazoa; phylum Chordata; class Mammalia; order Artiodactyla; family Antilocapridae; genus Antilocapra; species Antilocapra americana. The sequence continues at coordinate 26,389,057 of ML660197.1, read as the reverse complement.
CATCTGTCTTTTAGCCTGCAATACAGAGATGCAAAATAGACGCAGTGGGAAATGCAGTAACCCAGTGAAGGCTGTGAGATACAATATATGGTCCTAGAAAGAGTCATTAAAGATTCATAGAGGTCTTAAGTGAAATATTCTTGAAATGTACTTGAATAAGTAGAAAGTGCATCTTTTCAGGCTTTATAGGGATAAAGAGATTCTTGTTGGCTCTAGAAGACCTCAAGTGAGAATTAAAATAAAATAAATCCAGTGTACCAGATTTGAACTTTTTCATGTTGCTCTAGCATGTAGTCCTTGTGTAAATCAGAGTTAGAATAATTCAGTGAGGTTGGGGAAAATGTGTTTCATGATATGCTTAAACTGTTAGGTGCATTTTTAAGACTCATAAGCCAGAAATTGAGAATATTTACTTAAAGTCAATACAGTTTTAATGGTGAGATTAAATACTTTTTGGAAGTTGAGAGTCTCTAACAAATTACAATCAACATACTTTTCTTTAAAATTATTCACTTTAGGAGGTGTGATTAAACTTAAAATTTATGGTTATTAAAGTCAGTGCTTATAAGTCAAGTGAAACAGAGCCTCCATTCAGACCTGTTTGTAGAAACTGGACTCTTGGGAACTAATTCCAGTTAGGCAGAAAAGAAGTGCCTATCTAAAACTGCTACAACTGTAATTCAGGACTCAAAAAACTTAAATCATCTGTGCCACAGTGGGTTTGGGGGCCCATTTAATTAAATGATGAAGCAAGAAAGAGTGAGCTGAAAAAGTACATATTCCATTTAAAGAGATTTTTATTCACTTATACTGAAGTTTTAAGTCATGAAGTATTTTCTAAATCAACTTTTTTGATGTTAAGCTCTAAGTTATTTTTATCTTAAGTACAATATCAGACAGATACAATAGAAATAGTCATAATAGCTACCATTTATTGAGTGATTACAATATTACAGTCAGTATACAAAGCATTTTATACAAGTTCCCATTTAATTCTTATTACAACCCTCTTCAGTTCAGTTCATTCAGTTCCGTCACTCAGTTGTATCCAACTCTTTGCAATCCCATGGACTGCAGCACACCAGGCCTCCCTGTCCATTACCAACTCCCAGTGTTTACTCAAACTCATGTCCATGGAGTTGGTGATGCCATCCAACCATCTCATCCTCTGTCATCCCCTTCTCCTCCCGCCTTCAGTCTTTTTCTGCATCAGGTCAGGGCCTTTTCAAATGAGTCAGTTCTTCACATCAGGTGACCAAAGTATTGGAGTTTCAGCTTCAGCATCAGTCCTTCCAATAAATATTCAGGACTGATTTCCTTTAGGATGAACTGGTTGGACAACCCTCTTAGGTAGGTGCATGATACATACTTTATATATTAGGAAATTGAGGTTCAGAGTTGTTAGATAATAGGCCCAAGGTCACCCAGTTAGATGGGTTTTGAACAAGGTCTCTCTGACTCTAAAGCTATGCCATTAATCACCTGTGATCTGTGCACCGACAGACAGGCTCATTTTTGAACAGTCTAGCTCTTATGTATTTGCATTCGTGTGTTGTGTTAACAAATGTATACACAGCGTCTTAAGAAGGTTTTTCCATACCAATTAAGGTAAAGTGTACATATGTACCTTCTAACAGACCAGTAATTAGCTGTAAATAAATAAGATCACATAGTTTTCCAGATTCCCTTAAACTGAAGGACACTAATATTTCTGGATTAAATTAGGGTGAAACTTTTCATTATATAAAATGGACTTTTTGGTTTGGGTTTTTTTTTTGAATTGTGAATTACTCTTTTAAATTTTCAAGAGACTTTTCACTTTGTCTTCTTCCAAGTTGTCAATGTTCTTGGTATCTAATTATAGGATGGATAAGAATTTAGCCAGAAATTCCCCAAACGTCTGACTGTCCTTTGAGAAGTCATTTAGGTGCCTTAGGAAAAGGTATCATTAACTGTTCTTGAATCAATCAACTATTAAAGATTCTAATAAAAGGGCAAATAAATCTATACAAATGTAGCAGACTGAAAATATAAAATTATTCCCATATTTCTTCAAATAATGGTTTTCAGATGGAGAATGGATGTGAAGATCGAGGGTATTTGGATTATATGGGCCTCACCCCCACACCTTTGAGACTCAGTTTTCTTGAATTGCTGTTAAATGTGAAAGCAATCACAATTTCTCAGCATTAGAGGTGGGAGGGCAGAAAAAATATTTGAGAAGCATTATTTCTCTTATGGCACCTTCTTAGAAACTCTGGGCTCAAGATGACTTAGATCAAAGAGATGTTGATCTTGGTTGATAGATGCAGATAGTTATAATATCAGAAACTCTTAGAATTCATTTTATAGTCTGTCTTTGACTCTGATGCTGTGCTAGTTAAGTAATTTAAATTACAAATGGTACTCTAGTCTCTTTGCAGTTCATCAGTGCTTCATCATTGCTCTTGGGATGAAGTCCAAACCACTTTGCTTATAAGAGACTTCATGATCTGATCTATGCTAAATCTTACTCATCTGACTTTACATTTATCGTGTTTAATTGATTTAAACCTCAAGCAGTAAGTTGTTTCTAGTGCCTGTTAATGTTTTTCAGCAAGAGCATCTTGAATGGAATTTCTTAATAACATGTGGCATTATGGTTTCATATGTTTCTTACTTTGGATCTAAACCAGTTCTTTTCCTCACTTCCTCATGTAGGTCCACATGAAATATTTTATGGGAAATCAAGTTCTAAAGGTCTTTGCAGCAAAAGATGATGAGGTGAGTTGACAGTAGATCTTTTAGGCAGGGCCACAGAATTGAATTATCATTTTAAGTGAGTTGTTTGGGGCTTTTATAGTTTAAAATAACATTAATTCTTCTGAGAGCAGTGGGAAAATTCACTGACCTTTAGCTTTGAAAATGGAGAAGTGATAAATGAATTTGTCATAGCATGATCACAAGGCCTGAGAACATAGTCCTGCAATTGGATATCAGGTGAGTATTAAAAACAAAAATGCTTGAATAAATACATTTAATTTGGGGATCTCATGGTTATAGGTTCAGGAAGTATGGCATTAGGTTAATATTTTCATTTTGAGCAGAACATTTAGTGCTGACTTGAACATCCTGAACAAAGCTAGTGGAGGTAATGGAATTCCAGCTGAGCTATTTCAAATCCTAAAAGATGATGCTGTTAAAGTACTGCACTCAATATGCCAGCAAATTTGGAAAACTCAGCAGTGGCCACAGGACTGGAAAAGGTCAGTTTTCATTCCAGTCCCAAAGAAGGGCAATGTCAAGAATGTTCAGACTACCAAAGTACACTCATTTCACTTGCTAGCAAAGTAATGGTCCAAATTCTTCAAGCTAGGATTCAACATTTCATGAACCAAGAACCTCTAGATGTTCAAGCTGGATTTATAAAAGGCAGAGGAAGCAGAGATCAAATTGCCAACATCCGTTGGATCATAGAAGAGGCAACAGAATTCCAGAAAAGCATCTATTTTTGCTTTACTGACTATGCTAAAGCCTTTGACTGTGTGGATCACAACAAACTGTGGAAAATTCTTAAAAGACATGGGAAAATCACAGCACCTTACCTGCCTCCTGAGAAACCTGTATGCAAATCAAGAAGCAGCAGTTAGAACCAGACATGGAACAATGGACTGGTTCAAAATTAGGAGAGGAGTGCATCAAAGCTGTATATTGTCACCCTGCATATTTGGCTTATATGCAGAGTACATCATGGAAATGCCAGGCTGGATGAAGCACAAGCTGAAATCAAGATTACAGGGAGAAATATCAATGACATCAGATATGTAGATGACACCACCCTTATGGCAAAAAGCGTAAAAGGAACTGAAGAGCCTCTTGATGAAAGTGAAAGAGACGAGTGAAAAGGCTGGCTTAAAACTCAACATTCAAAAAGCTAAAATCATGGCATTCGGTCCCATCACTTCATGGCAAATACATGGGGAAACAATGGAAACAGTGACAGACTTTATTTTCTTGGGCTTCAAAATCACTGCAGATGGTGACTGCAGCCGTAAAATTAAAAGATACTTGCTCCTTGGAAGGAAAGCTATGACCAACCTAGACAACATATTAAAAAGCAGAGACATTATTTTGCCTACAGAGGTTCATCTAGTCAAAGATATGGTTTTTCCAGTAGTCATGTATGGATGTGAGAGTTGGACTATAAAAAAAGTTGAGTGCTGAAGAATTGATGCTTTTGAACTGTGATTGGAGAAGACTCTTGAGAGTCCCTTGGATAGCAAGGAGATCAAACCAGTCAATTCTAAAGGAAATAAGTCCTGAATATTCATTGGAGGGACTGATGCTGAAGCTGAAGCCCCAATACTTTGGCCACCTGATGTGAAGAATTGACTCATAGGAAAAGACCCTGATGCTAGAAAAGATTGAAGGCAGGAGGAGAAGGGGACGACAGAGGATGATATGGTTGGATGGCATCACTGACTTAATGGACATGAGATTGAGCAAGCTCCAGGAGTTGGTGATGGACAAGGAATCCTGGTGTGTTGCAGTCCATGGTGTTGCAAAGAGTTGTACACGACTGAGCGACTGAATATCAGCAACAAAGCATCTTGAAGATGCATTTACTCACTGGATTACTTCCATCATTGAGAAATTTGTCTTATTCCCTTTGCCCCTTTCTTTTCATTCTCTTTCTACATCCCCCCAAGAGATTCTGTTTTCAGGCTGGTTTCTGCCTAACAGCCCATGACTGTTGCATCCTACGTACACACCTGCCCTCTCTACAAATATTTTCATGCAGTCTTCAAGTCAGAACTCCATTGGAGATTTTGATGTTAACTGGAAGCTTACCATCCTGTGTGTGATTCAGACTACTTAAATAGGTCTCCAAGTTCCAGAAGTTATTTATGTTTGGAACTGGTAAACTGGATGCAGAAGGCTTGTTTGGGTGGTGGTGTTAGGGATCCAGTTGTCCTTTTCCCCTCACCTCTGAAAGGTAGCTGGCTGCTGTTTAGTGAATGGATATGCCAATATTCCATTAGAACAGTAAAATTAAGAGAAGGAAATGTTTGGTTTCCACTCAGTGTTGAATAGATTTGTTAATGCACAGTAGGTGTATGTGGCTTCTCAAATTTGAAACTTCTACTTCATAGGTTTCTCCTGAATCAAATCCTTTTGGGAATCATGCAGTTCTAGAATATATTGTCAATGCAACTGCATTTTTAGCTTCTCCCGAAGTTTTAACTCCAGCTTAATGTCCCTTTACCCACAGAAAATTCTGATCACTTCATGTGATTGCTGGGCATGAGTAAGAAATGTCACGTCACAAAACCATGTTAGCACATGTCATTATCTAGACTTGCTAGCTCAGGTCAGGGAAGCCTTGTGGCTTGTATAGTTTCACATCCAGCTTTGTGTCACTCAAGAAAAAATAATTCTACTAATGGAAGAGGGCCACTCTGTGGTGTCAGTTCTTGATGTCATACTCAAAGAGTAATATTAACTAATTGGAGCTTAATGAGATAAGCTGAGAAAGAAAGAAACTGTCATATGGAAAATTTCAGTCAAAGATAACATAGAGAAGGCTTGTGTAGGTGGCAGGGAAGTAGGAGGGATAAGAGATGTGATAGCTTTCTTCAGATACTTAGAGGGTTGTCATATGGAGTAGAAGCTAGACTGCTTCCTGCCCAAGGGTAAATTGGAACCAACAAGTGGTCATCTTGTTCACAGTGAAGAGTTATTTTATCAACAAGGATTACTGTCTCCATATAGATTGGTTCCTTGTGAGATGGTCCAGTCCACATTCCTATAAGTTTCTAAGCAGAGTCTCCATCAATCAGATTTGGGGAAGGCAAGTCCTTCATCATGTGGGTTGCCAAACTAGATGAATACTTTTATTTTCAACTCAAATATTCTATGAATCTATGAATATATTCCTTTTTAAGAATATTTTCTCTGGTTATTAGCATATTTTTCTTTTACAGAGAATCTATACTTAGGTCCTGGTTTTCACTGTGTGGAGAGGGGGAGAGGAGAAAGGGAAGGAGATGGAGCTCTAGTTGAATTTCCCACAAGTGTAGTGTTGTGTTATGATATAGCAGAAACTGGGGACCATGTCCTTCCTTCTTTAAATATCCCAGTTGGTTCTATCAAAGACACCCAAATAAAAACTTGCAGATACGTCTAAAGTAATCTCTTCTTTAGTTTCCCACTGTGCTGATGTGGTCTCTTGTATGGGACTTGTTAGAATATATACATTCTGTACTTGTTACACATCTCGTTTCTGCTTGTCAAGAGGGAATTAGTTGAGTGAGAGCAGAGACTCAACTTTTTTCTCTTAAGAGAGCCTAAGACAGTACTTGGCAACGTGGTGTCCCCGGCAAGCAGTAGATGCGAGATTTGAATTCCTCTACTTATAGTAGTGGCATCCCTGCTGATGGCGTCTCTGCCATTGTGCAGTTCAAAAGGCAATGCCAAAGAATGTTCAAATTACTGCACAATTGTACTCATCTCACACGCTAGTAAAGTAGTGCTCAAAATTCTCCAAGCCAGGCTTCAACAGTACGTGAACCGTGAACTTCCAGATATTCAAGCTGGTTTTAGAAAAGGCAGAGGAACTAGAGATCAAGTTGCCAACATCTGCTGGATCATCAAAAAAGCAAGAGAGTTCCAAAAAACATCTATTTCTGCCTTATTGACTATACCAAAGTCTTTGACTGTGTGGATCACAATAAACTGTGGAAAATTCTGAAAGAGATGGGAATACCAGACCACCTGACTTGCCTCTTGAGAAATCCATCTGCAGGTCAGGAAGCAACAGTTAGAATTGGACATGGAACAACAGACTGGTTCCAAATAGGAAAAGGAGTACATCAAGGCTGTATATTGTCACCCTGCTTATTTAACTTATATGCAGAATACATCATGAGAAATGCTAGGCTGGAATCAAGATTGCAGGGAGAAATATCAATAACCTCAGATATGCAGATGACACCACCCTTATGGCAGAAAGGAAAGAACTAAAGAGCCTCTTGATGAAAGTGAAAGAGGAGAGTGAAAAAGTTGGCTTAAAGTTCAACATTGAGAGATTGCATCCAGTCCCATCACTTCATGGCAAATAGGTGGGGAAATAGTGACAGACTATTTTTCTGGGCTCCAAAATCACTGCAGGTGGTGATTGCAGCCATGAAATTAAAAGACACTTATTCCTTGGAAGGAAAGTTATGACCGACCTAGACAACATATTAAATAGCAGAGACATTACTTTGCCAACAAAGGTCCATCTAGTCAAGGCTGTGGTTTCTCCAGTGGTCATGTATGGATGTGAGAGTTGGACTATAAAGAAAGCTGAATGCCAAAGAATTGATGCTTTTGAATTGTGGTATTGGAGAAGACTCTTGAGAGTCCCTTGGACTGCAAGGAGATCCAGCCAGTCCATCCTAAAGGAGATCAGTCCTGGGTGTTCATTGGAAGGACTGATGTTGAAGCTGAAACTGCAATCCTTTCGCCACCTGATGCAAAGAACTGACTCATTTGAAAAGACCCTGATGCTGGGAAAGATTGAAGGCAGAAGGAGAAGAGGATGACAGAGGATGAGGTGGTTGGATGACATCACTGACTCAATGCATATGAGTTTGGGTGGACTCCAGGAGTTGGTGATGGACAGGGAGGCCTGGCGTGCTGCAGTCCATGGGGTTGCAAAGAGTCGGACACGACTGAGCGACTCAACTGAAGACAGTACTTTGTCAAGAGTAGGGACTAAATTAATATTCCTTGAACTGAAAAGGTAATCACTCTATCTTGACATCTCTAGAAGATTTTGATGGCAAGGTATTGATATCATAGGTTTTTTTTTGTGGAGGAGATGGGAATAAATATAGCTAATTTTGATGGATGTTAGGAATCGACACATAGTATCAAAAACATACAAATGTTTTTGTATTGGTATTTGAGAAAAATGCAAAGTGTTTGAGAGGTTAAGGAGAGGGAGGAGGGCTTAGTTAAACAGATCTGAAATGGAGAGCTTGTCAGTTTGCTGGTTCTTGAGGATGGGTTTGAAGCTTGAGAGCCACAGGTTTGGGGAGAGCATTCCAGTGAGGAGAAATTGTACATGGAAATAGCTACTGGGGCGGGAAAGCACAAGACTTGCCTGTGAATGATGATCTGCTGTACCGAGGCTGAGAAAGAGGTGCCTGTGGAGGTTTTTATGGAAGAGAGCGACATAGTCAGCTCTCAGAACAGGGGACACCATGATGGAGCAGGGCAGATAGAATCTGAAAAGTGGCATTAAAGTTGAATTTGTAGAGCTTCATGAACACTTGAAGTTGAAGGACAGTAGGGAGGCCTTATCAACAACTTTAGGGCTTCTCATTTGGAAGTGATATATATGGAAGTAGGGAATACAGGTGGAGAAGAGGGGAGAGATACTAAATTTAGTTTCGGTCATGGACCGTTTGAAATACCTGAGGTATAACTGTACAAGTTATCTACCAACTAGTAGGCTATGTAAGTTTAGGTCTTAGGAGTTTTGAAGCTGAATATACAGATTCAACAACTCACGGGACTGGATGAAAGAAATTGTCACCAAAGTAGAGTTCTATTAGAGTGAGAGGAGGAGAGAAAGGCCAAGAGCAGAATTTCAAGATTGGAAGATGAGAAGAGCTGGGGGAAGAGTGGTCCACAAAGGTAGAATAATCAGAGGAGAGTGTTGCTTCTGAAGCCAAGGAAGAAGAAAGTGTAGAGAGAGAGGGATGGTCAGATGCTACTGGAAGCTCAAACAGATAGAATGGAGACTAAGACTTAGGCATCTTGGAGATCACAGGGCACTTCAGAGTAGTTTCAGGAAGGAAATGGCTATGTAGCTGGTTTAGATTGAAGAATAATTGTGTTAAGTGGCGAAACAAGAAGATTATTTCATGAAATTTAAAGATGAAGGAAAAGAAGGTTACAGATATTAATTTATGGAGAGAGGGGCAAAGAAAAATTTTGTTTAGAGTTAGTTATGAATTCAGAGAAAGAGGAAAGTTGAAGGAAGAAGAGCATATAACGAAGTTCCCGAAGAGGTACAGTAAATATGATCAAATGCAGGTGTGTACAGTGTAGCCTTCAAGTGGATAGAGGGGTATTTAATATCCAAAACAGGGAGAAAGTGGGTAGCAGTCTTACAAGTATCCGGTTGTGCTGTGGAAATCCTCACATGTTGGACACGTGTTAACACAGGCCTCTCTCTTACTAGGCGGCGGCAGTTGCCCTCTCCTCCCTGATTCACGCTTTGGATGAATTAGACATGGTGGCTGTGGTTCGATATGCTTACGACAAAAGAACTAATCCTCAAGTTGGTGTGGCTTTTCCTTTAATCAAGGACGCATATGAGGTAGAACGTGGAACTCTTTTATTCATATTAATTTTTTCCCTTCAGTTGCTTTGTTCTAAACAGTGTTTTTCAACTGTTCATGTGCATGGGAGGTACTGAGGGGATCTGGTTAAAATGCACATTCTGATTCTGTAGCTCTGGGGAGGGTTGTTGCCTGAAATTCTGCATTTCTCACCCACTCCCACCTAATGCTGAGACTGCTGATCTGGAAATCACACTTTCAGTTGCAGTGAAAGAACATAAATTATGACAGTGTACACGGAGCTTCCTAATAAAACAACTAGTAAAGGTTGACTATGACTTACCGTTTGCCCAAACCAGTGACCTCGCCATTCTCGTCCTCCTGACTTCTCAGAACCTCAAGGGAATACAGATTACCTCCCTTTTTACAATAGTGTTTACTATGGATAAAGGTTGAGGATGTGATTTCCTTGTGATCCTGCTAAATTTACATTTTGCTAGGGCTATCCTGTTGAAAATACAGGTCTAGATTCCTTGCCATTTCCTGTGTCTTAGAGAACTCACTGTGGCAAAAATGGAAGGGAAGGCAGATATACTGACTTCCACTTCAGCCTGTCAGTCACCTTGACTCTTCTCATTTGTTGTGTTGGTCGTGCCTTTTGTAAATATTTGATAGTCTTTCTTTGAGCCTTTCTTTTATATTTACTATATTTGTACTGTTTGCAGTTGTGTACAGCTAATCACAGGACTTCCCAGGTGACTCAGTGGTAAAGAAAACACCTGCCGAGCAGGAGCCTCGAATTCAATCCCTGGGTCAGGAAGGCCCCCTGGAGAAGGAAGTGGCTACCCACTCCAGTATCCTTGCCTGGGAAATCCCATGGACAGAGGAGCCTAGCGGGCTGCAGTCCATGAGGTCGCAAGGAGTCAACCACGACTGAACTGAGCAACTGAACAACTGCAGCGGCTAATAACAGAGATCAGAGCACTTCACTCTCTGTGTCCTCTACTTTTGCCTTCTGATTTTTAAATCCCTCTGTTGAGCCATTTTCATAGCATTTGGGATCAGCTTTAAATTTTTCCATTAATTCAGTTGTCTCTGTTTTTATTTCCGCTATTTCTCATTAGTGTTTAGTGTACATACAGCTGCCTTTCATGGAAGATTTGCGCCAGTACATGTTTTCATCCTTGAAAAATAATAGGAAATGCACTCCCACAGGTGAGTTTATTTCCATTTTGCTCCCTGATTTGCTCTAAACACAGACTGGGGGAAACCACCTGTCTTTAGTCAGGTGGGGGCTAGGATTTCACAGGGTGGGATTATAGTTGACCCTTGAACAATGACGAGGTTTGGGGCACTACTCCCCCAGTTGAAAATCCGTGTATAACTTTACAGGGCCCTCAGTATTCACAGATCTGTATCTGTGGATTCAACCAATCTTAGATTGTATAGAAATGTACATATTTACTTGTAATCCACATTTAAGTGGATCTGAGCAATTCAAACCCATGTTGTTCAGGAGTCAACTGTAGTTGGATTCCAGTCACAGTGGTATACAGTAATAATGAAAGGTGATTTTTTTTCCCAGTGGTAGCGATAGGTTTGCTCCAAGCATTTTCCAGCATCCTTCTTCTGTCTTAGAGGTTGTATCTAGGGAGCAGTTTAATGGAATTGGATGTACATTCTCTAATTATAAGCAGAGGGTTTGTCCTCCAGTGCAGTGAATTGACACATAGTATCAAACCTGTGATTAGTGTCCTACATAAAATATGATGTAACTTTAACCATACTTTTCTCTTTGCCCTTTCTTCCTAGTTCACATTTTCAGTCCAGCTCCTTATTGCCTGGAGTTACTGGGAGCTTAATGAGAAGAGGCCTTTATTAAGCATCTGGCTGCAGATGTCAGGATGCTACACACAGTGATTCTCACACATATAGATCTTGTCTTTCAGAAATCTCACAGTTAAAGACAATTATCATAAGATATAATAGTGGGCTCAAGTAGAGAACATACCAAAAAGAACACAGAATGATGAATAGATGTTTTAGTTGACAACTTTAAATCTGCCTTGGTGTAGGATGAGGGAACTGTGAGGTGAGTTCAGAACTGGGTGCTCTCTATGTTGGGAGCAGGGTGTGGGAAAGAGCCAAGAATCAAATCCGTCATGTGAAATCAGGCAGGGACTTGAATGTGTAGAAGATGCCAGTGTGTTACAATATTCAGTCTTTTCCTCTTGATAATTCCTAACTTTAAATGAGAAGAACATTTTAAAAAAGAGAACTTTGTTGAGAGAGAACCTAATAGATATAAATCACTCAGGATCTAAAATGTTATTTTTCGATCTGTTGATTTATTTCATGTGAGTTGACACTTTTGTTTGCATTTGCTCCATTGGAAAAACAGACCATTAAAGCTGTTGGGCATATTTCCCAAGTCAACATTTATGTAAGGGTGTGTGATGCCAGCGTGGTCTGGCCTGATACTAGCCTGGAGTAGCAGATGGAAATCACTGAATATTCACCCACACAGGTACCACCTCCTTCCTATTGCCAGGTGGACCCTGCAGTTGTCAGTCTGAGATGGTGCCTGAAACTTCCCTTAGAAAGTCAAAAAATGGGACAGAAATGTCTCATGATAAATGTCTGTATGCTCATTCCTTTTGTAGTAGCTGTCTGAAAGGGATGTTTGAAAAGTGAAGAAGAGAAGTATAATGAACTTTGAGGAACTGCTTACTCTTTTCCACCTTTTGCTTAGTGGCTATGAATGATCCCAAAATAGCACTTCGGCTTTTTAACAGCTGAACTGCCATATGAATCAGCAGAATGAAAATTCCTTGTGGTAGTTTAGGTAGAAGCATTTTGGAGAGAGTTGCTTTAGGCTGTGCCATTTTTATTGACTTGGTAGATTTTTACTGAGAAGAACTTGCTTTCTATCTGGTGTCTGAGAGACATAAAGAAGAGGACACTGTATTTCTGCTCTCAAAGATCCCTAGAATTTGCCTGGAGTTGGGTAAGACATGTATGCAGGACATTTTTCCAAAGAAGACATACATATGAATGGCCTGCAGACACATGAAAAGATGCTTGACATCGCTAATCATCAGGGAAATGCAAGGTAGAACCACATGTGTCAGAATAGCTATCATCAAAATGACAACAAATAACATGCTTGTGAGGATGTGGAGAAAAGAGAACCCCAGTGCACTGTTGTTAGAATGTAAATTGGTGCACCTACTATGGAAAACAGTATGTTTTAATATTTCTCAAAAAATTAAATTTTTACCATACTATCCAGCACTTCTGATTCTGAATATTTTCCCACAGAAAACATAAACACTAACTCAAAAAGATATATGCATGCCTTTGTTCATTGCCACATTATTTACTACATCCAAGATATGGGAGCAACTTAAATGTCCATCAGTAAATGAATGAGCAAAGATGTGATACACACACACAGACACACAGAGTGGAGTATTACTCAGCTATAAAAAAGAATTAAATCTTGCCATTTGCAGCATGGATGAACCTCGAAGGTATTGGGTTTTTCTGTTATATTTTATGGAAAAACCTGAACAAACTTACTGGCCAACCCAGTATTATTCCAGGTAAAATAAGTCAGAGAAAGAGAAATACAGTATGATTTCACTTAAATGTGGAATCTAAAAAACAGAACAAATGAACAAACACAACAGAAACAGACTCATAGATACAGAGAACAAACTGGGGGTTGCTAGAGGGAAGTAGAATAAGGGGATGAGTGTAATAGGTAAGAGTGATCAGAGGTCAGAACTTCTAGTTATAAAATAAGTCACAGGGATAAAACACACTGCATTGCAAATACAGCCAGTCAGTCAGTTCAGTCACTCAGTTGTGTCCAGCTCTTTGCAACCGCATGGACTGCAGCATGCCAGGTCTCCCTGTCCGTCACCAGCTCCTGGAGCTTGTTCAAACTCATGTCCATCGAGTTGGTGATGCCATCCAACCATCTCGTCCTCTGTCACCCTCTTCTCCTCCTGCCTTCAATCCTTCCCAGCATCAGGGTCTTTTCCAGTGAATCAGTTCTTCGCATCAGGTGGCCAAAGTATTGGAGCTTCAGCTTCAGCATCAGTCCTTCCAAAGAATATTCAGGACTGATTTCCTTTAGGATGGACCGTTTGGATCTCCTTGCAGTCCAAGGGACTCTCAAGAGTCTTCTCCAACACCACAGTTCAAAACCATCAATTCTTTGGTGCTCAGCTTTCTTTATGGTCCAACCCTCACATCCATACATGACTACTAGAATATAGTCAATCATATTCTAATAACTTTGCATGGTGACAGATGGTAACTAGATTTATTATGTTGGTGATTTTGTAATGTTTAGAAATACTGAATCACTACATTGTACTCCTGGAACTAATGAAATGTTGTGGATCAATTCTACTTCAATTAAAAAAAGATATGCATGCAGGTTTATGTGATTAATGCCATGAGATTTGTGAGAGGAAAGAACTCTATCTGCCTTGAGAGCTTGTAAAAGAATCCATTCTCTCTGGTCCAGTGACATCTTCCTGTTAAGTTGATATACTGCAATACAGGTTATGTTAAATCCTTATAAAGCTGATGTTCATTACCAAAGGAATGTATTTAATGTTTTCCTCCTTTGCCAGTTACTAGTTTTTTTAATGTCAACTCGAGGGCTTCCCTGGTGGCTCAGACAGTAAAGAGTCTCACTGCAATGCAAGAGACCTGGATTCGATCCCTGGGTGGGGACGATCCCCTAGAGAAGGAACTGGCAACCCACTCTAGTATTCTTGCCTAGAGAACTCCATGGACAGAGGTGCCTGGTGGGCTACAGTTCATTGGATCTCAAAGAGTCAGACACAACTGAGTGACTGACACTTCACTTTTTCCATGAATATCCAATATTTTGAATTACCGTGTGGAAGGTGGGTTTTGTTTGACTGTGGTCCATTCCTCTAGAGCACTTTCGATAAGATAACCCCTTGTCGGAAGTTCATCAATTGGTAGAGCTCGGAAGTACCCTAAAAGAACAGCTATTCCAAATAACTCTCTTTGCCAATAAGAAAACTGAGGCTCAGGTTAAATGGCTTACGTAACTGGAGAGCACTTTTGGCAGGGCGAGGACTGTCCGTCCTGCCAGTGTTGCTGTGAACATCTGTGAATGGAAGGCATTTGTTCGGGAGGCTAATGTAGCTAACCATTTCTTTTTGCTGCTCTGTTTGTCCTTGCCGTAGAGTCACAGTTGAGTGCTGTTGATGCTTTGATTGACTCCATGAGCTTGGTGCAGAAAGATGAAGAAGAGGGCACCTTTGAAGACTTGTTTCCAACCACCAAAATCCCAAATCCTCAATTCCAGAGACTGTTTCAGGTGAGAGAGGAAAGATGAACCAATCATAGACTTTTTTTAGATGAAAGAGAGTAGAATGTAAAGTTAGGGCAGTTGGCTGGTCCAAGTCAAATCGAGAGCTCAGTTGCTCTGTCTGTTTAATGAAAGATTAACACCTTTCTCTTCCTACTGAAAAACAATTAAAAAAATACTCTGAGCTTTTAGAAAGAAAGAAGTAAAGTTTGGATGTTCTTAAATATTTTTTTCTGGGAGAAGGCTAGATTTTTGGTTTTGTGTCTTAAATAGGAGGACAAAATAAAAAGCAGATTCTTCTTTTATATATATATATATATATATATATATACACACACACACACACACACATATTTTAACAGAGTTTTCTCCTATGTTTTATGTGAAGGAGACTTTTCATTGTTTTTTAATATCCAAATAGTAGGGGAGTTTTTAGGAACTGTGTAGTATATAACCACTATTAGGGAAGAAGTGTTAGAAGTCAGATAGAGAGGTTATAGTATGAACTTATTGAACAGGAACTAAAGAAAAATTTAAATTTCTGAATCTTGGTCCAAAGGAATTAGAAGATGGAGATTGGATTAAAGGAAACTGGGAACTTGATAAGGGAGCTGGCTTATATGATAGAAGGGGAGGACCAATGATGCAAGTTGGTCCCAGTCCTGGAATAACCTGGTGACAGCAGGACATAGGCGTCTCTGAACCCCACAGAGGTGAAAAAAGTCACCAGCAGCTTCTCTAGGCAGACTTCTCCCTGACGAGGAGTGGAGGGCCTACTCTTACAACAGGTGGGGAGAGGCAAGGAGGTAGGAGTAGAGGCTTCGTATTGGGGTCCACTGATTACCCTTTTGACTCATGTGTCAAAGCCTCCTTAACTAATTCAAGTCCATGTTAGGGCCTGTTATGATTTTATGGACTCTTCTACTCAAAGGAAGCTGCCTGGTTTTTTGATACTAGGCAGTTTCCGTTAAACTTCCTTTAAAAAAAAGTCTTTTGTTCTAAAATCAGTACTCTGAAGCTTAAGAGGTCAAGGTCTGACTCAGTAAGTACTTTTGTATTCTAAGCATAATCAAGTATAAATTACTTGTATAAATTCCTGTGCTGTCTTTGACAAGTGGACTTCAAGACCTGCTGTTTTTGACAAATGGCCTTTGCCACTTGAAAGAGAAGGGAGGAATAGAAAGCTTGCAAAAACAGGTATAGAAAGGTTGGTATAGAAAGCTTGCAAAAACAGGTCACCGTGGTGAAAGAGAATCTTCTAATACTCGGTAGATTAATCAAGGGTGGGTACTATTATCTTCAACAAATATTTGTTGGATTAATTGAACAGATGCAAGCCATAAATGCAGGCATTGTTATCTTTTAAAGCTTTAAGAACTGGCAACTTTGATTTTTACAACCTGCCAACTTTGTTTTCTTTTGTGGGGGTGAGTTTTTAATATGGCTTATCTGTATAAAGAGGTATCATTACTGGGGTATTTATAAATTGAATTCACTTTTTCTAAAACAAATATTGGGTACTCAGTGTATCATGTGCTAGACATACTGGAAGCTCACTACCTGAAAGGACCCCTCCAGAGGAGTGAGAGAATAGAGAGAAGAGAGGAAGAGAGAGTAGAGAAGTAAAATTTGTAGGCTCATCAGTGGTGGGGTACAAAATGCTGTGGGAATAAGAGCAAAGAGAGATTCTTGCAAGAGAGTGACTTAGGAAGATTTCATGGAGGAATAAAGCTGATGTGTGATGTGACGAGAGCATGCCAGGCAAAAGAAGTAGCACATGCAAAAACAAGAAAACACAAGAAGTGTAATGTATTTAGGGATCCACAAAGAGTTCCATTTGGCTGGGAAATAGGCTCTATGGGAAAATGACCAGAAAGGTGGCAGGTCATGAAGAACCAGTAGTTTGGGTTTCTATCCCATAGGCAGTGGGTAATCAGTAAAGGCTGTTGTCAGTAGGTGGGTGACGTGAATTTTAGAAAATAGGTCTGATGGTGGCATGGGAGATGGGCTAGAGACCAGTTAGGAAACCTGCAGTGGCCCCTAGGAAGACTTGAGTTAAAGCAGTGACAGAGAGTAGAGAAGAGAAAATTTAGAAGCTAGGGTGGATAGGATTTAAGGGATTGGGTGGTAGCAGATGAGAAATAGGAATTGAAGATAATAGAAGCCTAACTTGGACCACTGGAGGGGTGATGTCACCATGAATTAGCATAAGGAATATGGAACAAACAGATAGAAAAAGTAGTTCATGTATTCTTGCAGGTGTTCAGTTTGAGTTATCTGTCAGCTATTCCAGTACAGACACTCAGGGGGGAGTTGGAAATAGGGGTGCAAAGCCCAGGAGAGCCTTCAGGACTAAATGTCTGTACCTTTGAGAAAGTGAAGTCGCTCAGTCGTGTCCAACTCTTTGCAACCCCATGGACTATAGCCTACCAGGCTTCTCTATCCATGGGATTCTCCAGGCGAGAGTACTGGAGTGGATTGCCATTTCCTTCTCCAGGGGATCTTCCCAACCCAGGGATCGAACTGGAGTCTCCCGCAGACGCTTTACCCTCTGAGCCACCAGGGAAGCCCCAGTACCTTTGAGAGCCCTCTTCATTTAGATAGAAACAGAAGTAAATGAGGTTACCTGGGAGAGTGTTGAGTGACAAGGGGAGAGAACAAAGTCCTGAACACCAGTGTGACTGGACCATTAGGGAGAGACAGAAAGACTGCTAATCAGTGTTCCTACTTCCCCTCCTCCTGCCGCCCCCCCCACAAGCTCAGAGAGGATGTTGGAGTCAGACGTTGCACAGTGGTGAAGGAGCTGAGCCTGGCAAAGGGTCTTTGGGGTTTGTAGTGGCGTTTCTGATGACTTCGAGGGCCTGGTGGCCGTAGAGTGATGGGGCAGGAGCCAGGTTACGGTGCCTGGAGGAGAAAGCTGTACTGATGAAGGGGAAGAGAGAGAGAGAGAGAGAGAGAGACCAGGAAACTACAAGAGGAGGTAGGACCCAGGAAGGCTTTTCTTTTTTTTTCTTTTAAAATATCTTATAACTAAAGGTGAATGAGCTGGGAATAGAGGGCAGAAGGGAGGAGAGGTTAGTAATCAACTCTTTGGTAGGAGGAGTTAATTTAATTCTAGCTTTAGAAAGAAATGCTGAAAAATTTCCTTTGTCAAGTGTATGGTTAATACTGCCTTTTAAATAATTGATACTTGATGGCTAAAATCAACATATTAGTAACTTACGAGCTAGCTATGTGGCCTGAAGTTTTTTTTTTTTTTTTTTTCATTTCTCTAGTCTTTTTTAAATTGTAAAAATCACATAAAGGAAAATAGTTGCTTAAAGGAGAAATTAAGTAGATTGAGGACTGAGATCTCAGCACCTTGGCTACTGGAAAGTGTCACTTTTTCATAATCTGTTGTTTTTTTTTTAATAAATTGAGATTTTTTTTTTTATTGAATTTTTATCCCACTGAGCCTTATTTAAAATGTGACCTTTGAGAAAACATGAGAGTTTGATGGTTTTGAACGTCTCTTTTGGGTTCCTTGTTACTGACTTAAGTGAAGATAATATTATTTGAAAGAACTGTCTAGAATTCACAGTTCTTTCCCCAAAAATGTCACTTGACTATCACAGATAGGATCTCCCAGAGTAATTGAGAGGTAGTGTGCTATGTTGGGTGTTGGATTTCTGCTTACTTCTTTAGGGCTTTCTAAATTATTTTAGGTATTTTAATGACTGACCTGAGGGAGAGCGTGGTGAATTATAAATTATTCATGAGAAGGTAAGGGTAGATTCACAGAGTTTGAGATCTTTTTTGGTTTCCCCTTTTGCTGTGTATCAAACAGGCCCAATGTCATTGATGCGCCAGGGAAAGTAATTAGGAAAAAGGAAATCAGGACTCTGAAACAATGAATTTACCAGGAGAAGGAAGGCTTGGGGTTGGTCTCTTGAAATCAGGGAGCAGTACATGAAATTTCTAGAGGAAATTAGTATTTAATTCCTGCCTCGGGGTTTTCTTAATGTGTAGAACATTGACTCTGATGGTATTTACTACTTAAGCCCAAGTATCTTTTTTTTTTTTTTTTTAGAACTAAGAAATCCAGCTTCCATTTCGACAGGGTAGGAAGACAATACATATATACCTTGTGGTATAAAACAGTAATTTTAAAATTGTAGGAGCTATTCAGTTCCCTGGTTTTTTTTTTTATTCACAAATACTAACATATAAATTGTTTTAAAAAGTGGGAATAGGAGTTTTGTTCTCCAGCCTAATTTTGTAATTATCCTCTAGCAGGGGGAATAAAACATCAGTGTATTCATAAGTTTCACTTTTTCTCTTTTTTTTTCTAAATGGTTACTTCATTCTTTGATGACATTCCTGCGTTCCTTTTAGAGGATTTACTCTTCTGGGCAGATAACAGTACTTTGCCAAGGCCTGGCTTCCTAGTCTGAGAGCTGTTATCAGTGATTGAATAGAAGTGGCCTGCTGTCTGGGTTTCCACCTGTGTGAGCAGTAGAGAACCTGTCCTGGCCTTGATCTTGGCCCCACTCCTGGTGCAGCTTCCTGAGACCTCTGTCAACAACTGGAGTTCTGAAGAAGAACACCGTATTCACTCAGCCAGTACCTGTTAGGTGCTTATGTTGGGGCACCATTTTCAGCACTTGGGATTCAGCAGTAAACAAGACCAGCAGTATTTTTACTTTCAGGGGGAAAGTGGAGGTAATAAGTAAACTAAAAGGTTGATAAGGTAATTTTAGATAATGATAAATACTCTACAAAATATAAGATCAGGTTCACGATAGAGAGTGACTGGGTGGTAAAATGAGGGTAAAGGTCTCCTTCCTATCATGTCAGGGGAAGCCTCTCAGAAGAGGTGATAAGTGAGCAAAGAACAGAATGATTTTTAAAAGGGCCAGCTCCGTTGAGATCTAAGGGAAGGTAGAAGAGGCCGAGGGAGCGTTATGCATGGGACCTAAATTCTGGAGGGAGTTGGTCGTTGAGTGGAGAAGGAGGAGCCCAGGCTAGTTGGGTTGTGGTGAGTAAGGAGGAGAGAGGCAGCCCGGGGCTCTATTATGGTTGACTCCGGACAGGAGAGCCATGACTGGACATGGGAAGACCAGTTAAAAAGGGGTTGTGGCAGCCCATGTGAGAGGTGAAGGGAACTGGACAAGAGTGCTGTGGTGGAGATGGGTGGAGGTGAGTGGACGACTTGCGAAAGTTTGGGAGAGACCTCTGGTGTCATCTCTTGCACAGTATTCCTGGGACTCACTGAGCACCTACGCTTCAGCACCTCATTCATCCAGCTTGTGGTGTTTTCTAAGATGGTGCAAGGGAGAAAGCACAGCACGCTGAAGGGAGGTAAAAGGATTATAGCCGAAAGGCTATACTTGTCAGAGGCTGAGGAAACCCCGTATATCCTCCATGAAGCCAGAGCAGTGGACTTTTTTTGTGGGATGAGGCTCTTTTCCAGGAGGGCTTCAGCTGACGGTGCTCCTAGGCTGGGGTCTGTTTTATGGTTGCTTTTAGACATTACCAGCGTCCTGCTAACCAGGGTGGTTCTGGGTCCGCCCGCTTTGCTGTCTTTTACTAATGGCAGGAATCTTGTAACCCTCCCAAGCTAAAGATGGAGGGAAACTGGTCAGCTGTGTGTAGTGTCCATGTCTGCATTTTACAATCCTTACTCCTCTTCCACAGTGTCTGCTGCACAGAGCTCTCCATCCCCAGGAGCCTCTGCCCCCCATTCAGCAACACATTTTGAGTATGCTGGATCCCCCCACCGAGGTGACAGCTAAATGTCAGGGTCCTCTCTCCAAAATAAAGACCCTCTTCCCTCTGACGGAAGTCATCAAGAAAAAGAACCAAGTGACCGGTCAGGACATTTTCCAAGATAAGTAAGTACTCGATGGAGTTGTGTATGAGGCTGGAGCACAGAAGGCTGGTGGTGGTCTTAGAGGGGCTCTGTCATTAAGGGTTCCCTTGCAACCTGGGTTTGTAGAATCACAAAGGTAGGAGAAAGAAACGTCTTGGTATTTGAGCCTTGCGTTGGAAATCCAGTGTGGCTATGTTTTATCCTTCTTGTACATCTAGAAATTAGAGCTACCTTTGGGGTTGTTGACTTTTTGATCAATGTCAGATTCTTAGTGAATTATATATATAGAGAGATAAATGATCTTTGAATATCTGTGACTAAATTTTACCATTTTTAAAGTCAAGTGCTGGAGATGAGAGGAGAGAGGTGAAAGTCATAAAGTTTTTCATTTTGGAGGTAGGCTGTCAGGAGAATGTCAGTAAGATTTTTGGAAGGAAAATCGAGGAGAATGAGAAACCTGGCTGTCTGCAGCTGTGCTGTTACTGTGTTGATGTGCTTGGTTATACCATTAGTTGAGGTAGTTACAGTTTAAGGGTTGTAAAACAGTTTTCATGCCCTTAGATCAAGCTTTCAGGTAGCTATCAAGTGTTTTTTCCCCACGTCAGAATCTGTTTAGAATTATATCAGTTTCCATTCAAAGCAGAACACAAACAAACCTTAGGCTGTACTTATCCAGAATTATTTGGGTATATGACATTGATTTCACCAGGTTTTGGTCTGATTATTGGTAATTTCCCCCTCCAGATCAAAATGATCTACTCATTTCTGTAGGCTGTATGCTGAGATCCTATTTTAGATCACAGTTTATTTTTTCCTTCTTCTTTGATTTCATTCCCACAGCTGTGTCTTAATTGACAAAATAAAGTTTTTGTTTGTCAGTACCTGATGGGAACAGAATATTGCGTAATTTCCAGAAATCTTCACAGGGTTCTGTAGAGTGTTAATTCAGTGAATTATCTTCCAAGTTAAAAAGACATCTTTGCATTTTCTGTGGCTTTTTAGAGGTTACTACTCCAAGCTTTGTCAGGATTAAAAAAAAAATCGTAGGATTGAAAGATTCTATCATGTGCATTTCTAACACATCTGGAGAATTTTATGTTTCTCTTTAGTCTGTTGTGCTTTCTTCTACATCGGAAGACTGTCACTAAAAACCCTTTTTCCCTCTACTACTCTCAGCTATCTCTGGATTCCTCATGTCTCAGAACAGTCAATAAAACTCTGAGTCCTTTTCTTCCCGCGACAGCCTTGCTGTTGTCTCCCAACAGTCACATGGCTATTTTCTCTCTGCTTTAAAGCTCTTGTTCATGATCTTGATTTCCCTCCTATGTCTTTGGGAAGAAATGGGCCATTTCCCCCTCCTCCTGTTGATTAAAATGTAAATTAGCTGGTTAAAAAAAAAAAATACCACTGAGACCCAGACCCTGAAGACTGTTGTTCTGTGATTTGATCCCTGCTTGTTCTTTGCTCCCATAAGGTTCGGTTTGCCACGCAGCCAAGTGAGCTGCCTGGGACTGGAGAATAATCTTGCTCATACACACCTACTCACACTCCACTGCTCTAGTCTTCCTTCTCAGAAATCTTAGTTTTTAAGAACTGCAGAAATGACACATTTAACAAGTATTTATCGAGCACCTCGTATATTCAAGAATGACTCAGTCCCTTCTGCAAGGTTCTAGAGGCTCTCAGTTTGTATGATTAAACTCCAATCAGCTTTAGAGGTGGTCTCCCTAAGGGAAAGAGATTACTTACAAAAAGCTATGATTTTGTGCATATTCAATGTCCCTGTACATATTTCTATGATGATGATGGTGATTTCAAAGAGAAAACAGAAGCCTATAATAGGTCAGAACACCTCGGTTTTCCAGACTGTCTTAACGAAAAGCACATCTGCATTTTATCTGCCCTCACTTCCTTTCTTCCTGTCTCAGTGGAGGAAGGTACCACATCCTGTCCCAAGTTAATCCTTTCACCTGTGTCCCAGGGTGCCGTCTTCCATCCTCTCTGGTACCTTTCAGTCCACTAATAATTTCTTCTTTCCTTCCTTCCTTCCTTCTGTAATTTCCAGCTTCTCCCTCTGAACCAACCCCCTTCCCTCCACACATTAACGTTTTATTTCTTTCCTCTAAAAAAAGAAAAATGAAATAATCCTCTCAGTTTCCTCCCTCAAATTACTACCTGTTATCATCTTCTTTCCTTCCACAGCCAGGGTTATTGGAAGAATAGCCCGCTCTGCTGCTTTTCCGGTGTTTGTTGGCTTATGCCCCTACCACGTCCCTGCACCTGGTCTCCTGAAAGACACTCGCTGCTCAGTTTACTTAAGCTTGGCAGTCCTTTTCTTACCTGACCTCTTTGTAATGCTTCCCATTGTCAGTTATTATTTTCGTCTTAAAATTCATGTATCTTCCTTAACTTCAGCTTCTCCAGACTTTTCTTTCTAAAGCTTTGACATCTCCCTCTGAGATTCCTCTGGGGCAGCTTTTCTTTCCCCACGAGTCTTTCAGGTTTATATTTTGTAGGTCTCCTTCTATGAAAAGGCTGACATTTATTGGACACAGGTATGTTCTGGGAGCTTTACATGTATTATCTGTTTGGATCCTCCTGGCCACCCTATGAAGTAGGTTGTTTTATTTATTCCATCTTAAAGCTGAGGATCCTGAAGCTTAGAGAAGATAAGAAACTTGCTCAGGATCACAGCTGGTTAAGTGTTAGAGTGAGGATTTAAACGTGGTAGTTTGACCCCAGAGCTTACACTCTCAAGGACTGTGCTGTGTTGCACATCCTAAGACCTTAATTATTTCACATATGGGTCTTCAAAAATAACTGAACACCTGTCCATCCTAAAATATTTCCATCTTATCCACTAGATCTTAAATGTCTACAGATAACTCAAGGTCAGTATGTCCAGAAATTACTTTATCACCTTCTTTCTCTTTCCACACCCCTTTCAGCCCCCTCTTCATGTTATTATTTTCAGTTTCAGTGAATGATACCTAATTTCTAGGGAGTCATCCCTTTTCTGCACTTTCCACATCTAATTGGTTTATCAGGTTGTATCAGATTTACCTCAAGTTCACTGCTTTCACTTCAGGTTAGTATAGTGGTGAATAGCATTGATTTTAGACTCAGATAGATTTGGATCAAAACTCAAGCATTTCTTTTTAATAGTGGTCAAAATCGGCAAGTTGCTCCCTGCCAAGCTGTGATAATAAATACCTGCCTTTTAGGAGAATAGTTAAAAGTACAGGGTTAGCTGTGGACACCTTACTGTGTGCTTAAGACAAAGTCAGGCCCTTTTAACTCTTGGTTTTGCTCATTTATAAGAGGACAGTTTATAATAGCTAATTCAGATGCTTGGCTTTATGATTAATGATGAGCATTTTTTTTTTTTTAAAAAAAAAGGTTAGTTCTTACTAGCATTGCCCACTGCCATTGCTTTTATGTAGGTTTCACTTTAGCCTGCTTTACTGATATAACACCCTTGGCCAATTTCCCTCATTCCAGACTTCCCCTTCCAGTTCATTCTGCAGTCTGCTATCTGAGTGATTTTTTAGAAAACAAATCTGATCACATCACTCCCTTTCTTAAAATTCTCTAATGCAGTGATTCTTCATCAGTGTGTGTTTGAGTGTGATGGACCCTTTTATCTTCTGATAAAAACTATGAACTGTCTCCCTAGGAAAATGCCCCAACATAATAAATTTTGCATATAATTGTAGGTGGTCACAAATTCCTTGATGTCCTTCTTGGATGCCTGATTAAAAACCTTTGCTCTCATGGCTTTCTGTTACCTTCAGCTTCAGATCAAATTCTGTTACACAAATGAGAAAACTCAGATACACAGAAGGAAAAGGAGTGTCTATCCTGCTAACTGGAGAACCACTTTCTGTCCTCAAAGTTTTTATGCCTACAGTTTAGATATTTTTTGTCTTCATCTCTCACTACTTCCCAGCTTGTGCCACATGCCCCAGTCCACTACAGCCTCTCACTCTCTCAAAGGGATGTGCTGCTCACCATAATATTTTGTTAATTGCCTGTTGTATATTTATCTTTCTTATTTGACTGAACTTCTTGAAGGTGATGATTATGTATTCTCGTGCTGGTACTCAGCCATGTCTGACCCTCTATGATGTCAGGGATGGTAGCCCACCAGGCTCCTCTGCCCATGAGACTTCCCAGGCAAGAATACTAGAGTGGGTTGCCATTTTCCTTCTCCAGCCTTACAGATTATAAGAGGCCATATTCATAAAATTTGCTAATCTGCTGCAGAATACTGGGATAGGACAGATAATTTGCTGTTGTCTACTTCCTAGTTTTCTGTATAAAATAAAGATTGCTAATGGTTACAAATTTTAGAACCTAGAGCCTAAGTGTAAATGAACTAAGGTATATGTAGTTGTAAATGAACTACAAGGTATACACTCATATATGAAAGAAAATGAAAAAGGAGAGGAAGCAACAAACTGTTTAGGGCCCCACCATCCAGGTGCAGCCGCTGTTAACACTTCTGTGTCTGCCGTGACCTTGCCTGGATGATGTGTACTTTCCAGGGCTCAGCTCGCTCTTAGATAACTTGGGGATGAGAGTCATTACACTTTCCCACTTCAAATAGACATTATGAGTTTAATATATATGTAAACTTCCCATTAATCCTGTTAAGTGATTCAATCTTGAGATTATTAAATGTATTTTTACTGCTTCCTGCTCTTTTCTGGACTGGTCTTTATCTGCTCAGTTCTGGAGAATTAGTATATATGTTTTCTAATTTTTCATTCCCTAGAATCTTATTTGGGAGGGTTGAAGAAATTCTTCCATGTGATTTGACCTAGTGTTCTCACAGAACTTAGCTTTGTATGTTTAATGCTTTTTAATACTACTGTATAAGTTAATTTATATTTTTGAAAGAGAAAATATGAATAATTGATATATGCATGGTATTTTTCATCTTAGTGTTTTCCTGAGGTCAGAGAAGACAGTAACTTACTAAACTCTAAACATACAAAAATTAATAGAGTCAGTACCTTCAAGAAGGTATAAAATAAGTGGCTGTGACTTTTTTTTTTAAAGAACTACTCAAATTCTGATAGAATTTCATGCTTCCTTGGATTTGTGTGTTTTCTCATGTTTTCATCAGCAAGGTTTTGTGTGTTTATTTATTCAGCTTGAAGGAAAGAGCTCTGAATGACTCACCCCTTATCTTTCCTTATTTCTCAAAGAGAAGAAGGCAGGTGGTAAATGGGAAAGGTGTCAAGTAGTAAAACTTTTTAATTTTTGTTTATAAAACTGTAACGATGACTTTAGTTCTCTCATTGGGCTGGAAGAGGAGATTCATTATTGAAATATTATTGAATAAGCTAACTGTGGTCTTATTTTTCTTTGCTTTATTTTTAGGATAACCTCTTCAAGCCTACTGTCTGGAAGTTGGGCTTTTGAATAAAAACATCCTATTTAGGACCATAGTTCTCAGTTACTATTTTCTCTTCTCATTCAGCCATTTCTTTGCAGCTTCTCTTTCCCCAGATTGACTATTTGTCTGGGAGAAAAATCTTCATGTCTGTCTGTTCTGTAGCTTAAGGAAGATTATGGGCAGAGTCTTTGGATCTATCTTCTCCTTTCCAATTAACTTGACCTCCTCTCTACTTTAAGGCAGACTGTGAAAGCCAGCATGTTACTTGAGGCAAGATGTTTGATACATTTTCTTGGAGTCATTGTTCGCTTATCACACAGATGCTTTTGCACTCTCTTAGCATATTGCCCCAGACACAATTAGGTTTATAAAGGAACACATTAAAAGTTTTCTTTTGAAAGTGTTTTTTTTATAGTTTAAGACTTCTTTAAGAGCATGCTCTTGCATATTTAATTAAGGATTGTCTAGTAAGTTTTGACAGCTGTAAGTGGGAGCTTATAAAACTCTCACATACATGATGAAGAAGATAGGTTATTAGACACAAAGGTCTTCTATGTATCTGGAAAGTTAATATTACTAGCTATCAATTCTCAGGCAGAAACTAGCAAATAATAACCAAAGGGTAAATGGGTTTCATGCTGAAATGTGAAGTTTCCATTACCTGTGCTTGCAGTTTCATCGTTTGAAAGGGCTTTGTGATGTGACTGCTAATTAAAGCCCAGGCCGCTGTAGTTGGTCTGTCAGGAGCTTGGAGGCTGGGGAAGGGAGGCAGCCTCTTGTAAAGGAAGACTAAGAGCGGCTGCTTGTTTTTGATTCTTGAAAAAGAAATTTATACTTTTCACATCAGCAGTTCTGGGTTTTGTATTGTTTGTTCTGTCTTAAGGGGAGGGAAAAGCCATTTATTTCTTTTCCAGTCATGAAGAGGGACCCACCTCTAAAAAACTGAAGACTGAGGAAGAGGAAGCCCACTTCAGCATCTCCAGTCTGGCCGAAGGCAGTGTCACCTGTGTAAGCAGAACTTCCCTGCTGTGCTCCCCTCTTTTGGGAAGATTGGGACTTGGGGAGTTGGCATCAATTTCCGTTAGTCTTTTAATGTAGCACTTTCTCTGGTCCTTTCAGTATGTAAGCCATGTTTGTCCATCCCACACTTCTTGCTTTCTTCTTTTAATTATTGTAGGGAATCACCTACAGGATTATTTATATGATATGTAGTATCAATACATGGAGCACTATATATAGCATGAAACATCACTTTCATAAAGTTTTTCTGGTAACTTCATTTTGCAGCTTTCTATTTAGTCACAATGGTAGGATAAGTGGGGGCTTAGTGATATGAGTCTTATCTCCAAGTATATAGGCTTTAAGAATATAAGGCTCGTTTCTTTTCTGATATACAGCTTACTAGTTTAGGATTTCCCCAAACCATGTATCCTTTGACACTTGAGATCTTTATTTAATGAAATGGTTTTTGGAGCTTGAATATATTGCCTTATTTTAAATGACATTATTTTGAATCAGTGGATCTAAAAAAACTGGTCTTTACTACCAGCCAAATTAGAAAGGGTAGCTAGTATTAGGGCATGCCTTTTGCCCTCCTGAAAAAGCAGTGCTCCAGAAAAACTGAATGTCTAAAAAATTATTTGGATTTTAGTCCAATATCTTTAGAATAAAGGAAAAATAAAAACCATGACCTTTTTTATTCTCGGAGCTCTTCTGATGCTATACTAGAGTAGACTGGAAATCCGAGTCTTTTGTATCAGCGTTTACCAGCCTTTATAGAACCCCATTGTCTTCTCCTTGAGGTCAGCTTAGCCCCTGTTTAGGTTGAGATCAGAAGATGAGAGACATGGGCATGATCAGAAACTGCCATATAGCGTGGCAGAGATTTTTGTCTTTGAAAGTCTCCCACCTAGCACTGATTTATTTTGGGGCCATGTTTATTTTGGGCAAGTTTGAATAGTCTACTAAGACTTCAGTGCCACAGGTTTGATCAGCAGCAGTCCCCAGAAAGGACAGTTCAGCAAATCAGGCATCAGGCTCTCAGTTCCTGTGTCATCTTAGTGGGACAGAGATGCTCTGAACTGACCCTACACCGCAGCATCCTCCCCTTCCTAACTGGTTGGGTGTCAGTAGGGACAGGTAGTCTGCCTGGTAAGCTGGGCTGCCTGGTGCCTCGGGTGTCAGACTTCTAACCCCTCTGGAATGAAGTCAGTTTGCATGAGGAGAGGTGAGTGGAAGCCCAGACAACCCTTTGACCACAGGAATCTGCTAGTTTTTAACAAACCATGAAAATGAAAATAAACAGGAAGGGCCTCACTTTGTCTTTGCCTGTTTTATAAGAACACACTCCATTAAGCTGTCTTGTCTTGCCTGGGGTACTTCCGAAAACAGAAGTGATCTGCAGGTTTACTGTCTGTGGGTATGTTCTAGGTTGGAAGTGTGAATCCTGCTGAGAACTTCCGTGTTCTAGTGAGGCAGAAGAAGGCCAGCTTTGAGGAAGGTAAGAGATATGCCGTGGACTTTGCACTTAAGGGAAGGGGTTTAGTTAGGTTAATGTGATTTAAGTCTAGACTAATAATTATCACCTTTTGTAACACTGTTTTATAGAGCGATTTTCTTTCCTGGTAGATCTTTGTGACAGTCCCTTGTTGGTGAGCTCACCAAGGCCACAATATGACCGCAGGAAGGTAAATTTAGCACTGGTCTTTTAAACAGAGAAGAGCCAATTCGTAGGTCTCCCTGTTAAGAAAACAGTGGGCTGGGATCCTGGAGCTTTTAGTTCCATTTCACTAAAGTTCTCTGGGAATAAAACATTTTTGTGTCATATCCTCCCATTTCCTGAGACATAATTCTTGTTCGCTCCTAAGGATTTGAGCCCCTTGACAGTAATCTCAGAAAGACCTTACTCCTGCCCTTAGGTTTGATCCCTTTGAAATTGATTACATCCTCACATTTTTCTTAACAGATAAAGCCTAGAATTCCATTTAGTCTTGAACTGATACTAAAGCGACTTGAAGGGATGGATAGAGGTCTCGGACTGATATTCATTTACTATATTGCATTTCGGTTCCTGTTCATTTGCCTTTAACAAGTGGCCACTGGCAGTTGTAATCCTACAGCCTTGTGTATATAACAGTATTGTCTTCATTATTGCTACCCAGGGTCAGGCCTGTGAGCTGAATAGAGACTTGAGGTAGAGACTGAATCTGTGTTCCCCTGAGGGACAAGTACTTATCAAAGGATTTTCCCAATAAAAACATTTTTTCAGGCAATTCTGGTACCAGTTTTTGAAGCTCTAATATTTCCTCTACTTGCTCACATGACTGCAGGATTGCTTTTTGGGGTAATTGAGACAGAAAGTAAGGTTAGGGGCCATTGGTGGGGTTCAGAGAAGAGGGAAGCTGCGGGCACCATAGAAGTAGAAAACCTGAAGCTATTTCAGGAGAGGAGGGAATGAGCAGAAACAGGTAAGAGGAGAGGAAGTGAATGAATTTGCATAAGGGCACAGTGTTCTACAGTATATTCTCAACTCATGACTAAGGATATTCTTCAGTGTTGATAAAACTCTGGGATGCTTGGCTTGAGTGCTCTGCCTGGGAAAGTTGGTGAGGAGGCAGAGTTTTGGGTGTGGAGTTACTTCAGGCAGAGCAGAGAAAGCTCCTGAGAACACCAAATGCCAGAGTCTATAGAGGTGTTGAGAGTAAATTCTTGAGAATTTGCTAATATCTTAGGAAAACACTGTTTTTCCTAAGCTAATTGGGGATTAAAGCAGTCTTGTGAAAATAACAGGGGCAAGTGACCCCTCGATGGCATATAGATGGCAATGTGTGCAGTTTCTGACTCGTTGTGACACCATGGACTGTAGCCTGCCAGGCTCCTCTCTCCGTGGGATTTCCCAGGCAAGACTGCTAGAGTGGGTTGTCATGTCCTCCTCCAGGGAATCTTCCTGATCCAGGGATCAAAACCTGCGTCTCCTGCATTGGCAGGCAGATTCTTTACCACTGAGCCACCTGAGAAGCCCATAGGTCACAATAGGTATTGTCATTATTCCCATGTTACAGGAGGAAAATCTGTAAAACTGGAAGAAATGAACTTCCCCCCCAAAATCACATAGGGATTCAAATCCATGTGTCCTTTAAATACTGGATTTTTCTACTTAGCAGTACTATTTCTCCTGATTCCTAATGCCTTCCTTTCCGATGCTCTTTTTTTGTTTGTTTGTTTAAACAGTATAAGGTCAAGCATCTCAAACCTGTGCCTGTAGTTAGGATTTTGATCAGTAGACTCTTCTTCTCTGTTGAAAGGGACTGAGTCCTGGTAGTGTTGTGATGGTAAATGTCCCTCTGGACCTCATTCTGGAACTTGGTCAGTCAGAGATCTCCAGTGACCTCACAAAAGCAGACTTTCTGCCAAGCTGCAAAAAAATGGGACTGCCCACTTGTTAGCAGTTAATTCTGTCTCATGGTCCTCATTTGGCTTCCCTTTCTTGCTTCAAGCTTCAGAAATTTTGTATCTTCATTCCTTTTCTACCTTCCATGTTCTTCTACTTGAACATCTCTTGGTGAGCCAGGAGTCACCTTGTAAGCCTGAAGAACTCTCCCAAACTTAAAGCTACCTCCCTGGTTTTGATCTTCTAGAGATCTCTGCCTTGGGCAGGGGAGGCAGAAGTCCTTCTCTCCTCTCCTGTATATCTATTTTTTGAATGCAGTGGCCAAAAGTGTGATTAATAATGGGTAGTTTTACCATTTGTTAGAACTTGGCCCTTTCACTTCTGTTATAAACTAAAGTATAAGTGTAATTCCTTTGCCCTCGAACCAATAGCAGAGTCATCCAAAATTCTCATCTCAAATAGAGACAGTTTTGTGGTCCTGTCCCCTTGACATGAGCAGTCAGCAGCACACATTTTCTTTTCTGGTTTTTGGTGTAAGCGATGTTCCTTATCCTAAGCTTACTGGCATAGAGCAAGTAACACTGAACTCCAGGAACATGTTATTTCTGGCTGTTGATACTTCTGTAAGATGTTTTTAATTCCTATGTGCCCTTCTCCCTCTGGTCCAACTTTCCTCCTCCTTTGTTAGCCACCTGCCATTCTGTTACTACAGTTTTACAATAGAAAATTCTTGACCACAGCTCTGTATAAAATAATCATCTCTCAGTTGTGAGGGTGGGTTTGTTTCTCTCACACAGTGTTCATAAGCCCATCAGTTCCATCGTCTGTGATGTCTGTTATGTGCAGTTGTGAATTATTGAGAGAACCTGAGTCCACAGTTCTCGGAGACCCCTGAGTAGTGACAAGGTAGCAGAGCTCTGTTCCACCAAATTGAATTCACAGGAGCGTGATTGGTTTAAAGACAAACCTGTCAAGAAAAGACATCCTAAGTAGGAGTGGTATGGACTCCTATTTGGGGTCTGATATCTAACATTAGATTTATTTGCAGTGAGTGTAATGTGCACAGCCATTTGATGGGTGATGATCACTCAGTTCTGTGGCCACTGAGGTATCTCATGATCTCACATCTTTTTCTATCACTTTGTTTGGATCATGTCTCATCCTCTAGTCTGCCATCTTCATTCTCCGACCTCTTGGTCTCGTATATC
The DNA here is from genome assembly GCA_007570785.1 of Antilocapra americana. NCBI lineage: Eukaryota > Metazoa > Chordata > Mammalia > Artiodactyla > Antilocapridae > Antilocapra > Antilocapra americana. Next base: position 26,357,528 of record ML660197.1, on the reverse strand, counting down.
AAACAACATCCTTCCAATTTTACAGGACATTTCTTAAAATTTACTTCTGCAGGATTGCCCAAAACTAGGCAGAATGTTATTAATGCAACTAGTAATGAAATTATATGATTCAGCAAAGTCAAATAAATAATTTCTTTCAACTCTGTGAGTAGAGCACTGACCCATATGATTTTCTACCATGAATCAAGTCTAACCTCTGGGTTCTAAATCAAAGTTTCTTAAGGGATCTGGGAAAAATTTCCCTTATTTGTGTGTTTTATGTATTTTCTTTTGTTAATGGTTTATTAATCTTTGCTATGAATTATATAACCTATCATACCCCTTTCTAGATAAACATAAGAAAATAAGAAATATGGCCTTTATCTGTTTTGCACAGAGCAAATAACAGAGAAAAATAGCTTCTGTTAAATACCTTAAACATCTTTAAAAAAGGATATTAAATACAAACAGAACTAAAATTTTTAGTATTGTTAGCCCTATAAAAGTTTTTCTTTTTTTAACAATTTGACATTCTTTCTTAGTTTTTGCCAAAACAACAGTATCCATCTAATCATAAGAGAGAAAATACATGATTACAGATTCTAGAGATTTAGTCTATCTGTTCAGTTCAGTCGCTCAGTCGTGTCCAACTCTTTGCAAACCCATGAAATGCGGCACGCCAGGCCTCCCTGTCCATCACCAGCTCCCAGAGTCCACCCAAACCCATGTGCATCAAGTCGATGATGCCATCCAGCCATCTCATCTTCTGTCTTCCCCTTCTCCTGCCCTCAGTCTTTCCCAGCATCAGGATCTTTTCCAGTGAGTCAGCTCTTCGCATCAGGTGGCCAGAGTATTGGAGTTTCAGCTTCAAAATCAGTCCTTCCAATGAACACCCAGGACTAATCTCCTTTAGGATGGACTGGTTGGATCTCCTTGCAGTCCAAGGGACTCTCAAGAGTCTTCTCCAACTCCACAGTTCGCTCAGTTTTCTTTATAGTCCAACTCTCACATCCATACATGACCACTGGAAAAACCATAGCCTTGACTAGATGGACCTTTGTTGGCAAAGTAATGTCTCTGCTTTTTAATATGCTGTCTAGGTTGGTCATAACTTTCCTTCCAAGGAGTAAGTGTCTTTTAATTTCATTGCTCCAGCCACCATCTACAGTGATTTTGGAGCCCAGAAAAAGTCTGACACTGTTTCCACTGTTTCCCCATCTATCTGCCATGAAGTGATGGGACCAGATGCCATGATCTTAGTTTTCTGATTGTTGAGTTTTAAGCCAATTTTTTCACTCTCCTCTTTCACTTTCATCAAGAGGCTCTTTAGTTCGTCTTCACTTTCTGCCATAAGGTGGTGTCATCTGCATATCTGAGGTTTTTGATATTTCTCCCAGCAATCTTGATTCTAGCTTGTGCTTCCTCCAGCCCCAACGTTTCTCATGATATACTCTGCATATAAGTTAAATAAGCAGGGTGACAGTACACAGCCTTGACGTACTCTTTTCCCTGTTTGGAGCCAGTCGGTTCTTCCATGTCCAGTTCTAACTGTTGCTTCCTGACCTGCATATAGGTTTCTCAAGAGGCAGGTCAGGTGGTCTGGTATTCCCATCTCTTTCAGAATTTTCCACAGTTTATTGTGATCCACACAGTCAAAGGCTTTGGCATAGTCAATCAAGCAGAAATAGATGTTTTTCTGGAACTCTCTTGCCTTTTTTTTTTTTTTTTAATGCTTCTTCCATCTCTCTCTTTTTTTTTATTGGCTTTGCCATACAATGACATGATATCGCCATGGGTGTACATATGCTCTCCCTCCAGAACCCCCCACCCTCCTCCCTCCCGACTCCCTCCCCCCGGGAAATCTCGGTGCAGCAGCCCCGAGCATCAATCCTGGGCTGGCGATTGATTTCACATATGATAATTAACATGTTTCATTGCCATTCTCCCATATCATCCCACCCCTGCCCTCATCCGCAGAGTCCACGAGTCTGTTCTATACATCTGCGTTCCTTTTGCTGTCTCGCATGCTGGGTTCTCGTTACCATCTTTCTAAATTCCATATATATGCGTTAGTATACTGTATTGTTGTTTTTTCCTTCTGGCTTACTTCACTCTGGATAATAGGCTCCAGTTCCGTCCACCTGAGTAGAACTGATTCAAATGAATTTTTTTTTAATGCTGAGACGATCCACCGGATGTTGGCAATTTGATCTCTGGTTCCTCTGCCTTTTCTAAAACCAGCTTGAACATCTGGAAGTTCACGGTTCACATATTGCTGAAGCCTTCCTTGGAGAATTTTGAGCATTACTTTACTAGGGTGTGAGATGAGTGCAATTGTGCAGTAGTTTGAGCATTCTTTGGCATTGCCTTTCTTTGGGATTGGAATGAAAACTGACATTTTCCAGTCCTGTGGCCATTGCTGAGTTTTCCAAATTTGCTGGCATATTGAGTGCAGCACTTTCACAGCATCATCTTCCAGGATTTGAAATAGCTCAACTGGAATTCCATCACCTCCACTAGCTTTATTCATAGTGATACTTCCTAAGGCCCACTTGACTTCACATTCCAGGATGTCTGGCTCTAGGTGAGTGATCACACCATCATGATCATCTGGGTCATGAAGATATTTTTTGTACAGTTCTTCTCTGTATTCTTGCCACCTCTTCTTACTATCTTCTGCTTCTGTTAGGTCCATACCAATTCTGTCCTTTATTGAGCCCATCTTTGCATGAAATGTTCCCTTGGTACCTCTAATTTTCTTGAAAAGATCTCTAGTCTTTCCCATTCTATTGTTTTCCTCTATTTCTTTGCATTGATCGCTTAGGAAGGCTTTCTTTTTTTTTTTTTTTTAAATTTATTTGGCTCTGCTGGGTCTTAAGTGGTAGCATGTGGGATCCAGTTCCCTGAGCAGGGATCAAACCCAGGCCCCCTGCATTGGGAGCGCGGAGCCTTAGCCACTGGACCACCAGGGAAGTCCCAGGCTTTCTTTTTTTTTTGTTTTTTGCGTTCTTTTTTTTTTTTCCTCCTTTTTTTTTTTTTTGTTGTGTTGGTTTTGCCATACAATGACATGACACCGCCATGGGTTCACATATGCTCCCCCTCCAGAACCTCCCTCCCTCCTCACTCCGATTCCCTCCCCCTGGGACATCTCGGTGCAGCAGCCCCGAGCATCAACCCTGGGCTGGTGATTGATTTCACATATGATAATTAACATGTTTCAATGCCATTCTCCCATATCATCCCACCCTGGCCCTCTTCCACATAGTCCACGAGTCTGTTCTATACATCTGCGTTCCTTTTGCTGTCTCACATGCAGGGTTCTTGTTACCATCTTTCTAAATTCCGTACATATGCATTAGTATACTGTATTGTTGTTTTTCCTTCTGGCTTACTTCACTCTGAATAATAGGCTCCAGTTCCGTCCACCTGAGTAGAACTGATTCAAATGAATTTTTTTTTAATGCTGAGTAATATTCCATTGTGTATATGTACCACAGCTTTCTTATCCATTCGTCAGTTGATGGGCATCTAGGTTGCTTCCATGTCCTGGCTATTGTAAACAATGCGGCGATGAACATTGGGGTACACATGGCTCTTTCAATTCTGGTTTCCTCGGTGTGTATGCCCAGCAGTGGGATTGCTGAGTCATATGGCAGGTCTATTTGCAGTTTTTTAAGGAATCTCCACACTGTTTTCCATAGTGGCTGTACTAGTTTGCATTCCCACCAACAGTGTATGAGGGTTCCCTTTTCTCCACATCCTCTCCAGCATTTATTGCTTGTAGACTTTTGGATGGCAGCCATTCTGACTGGTGTAAAGTGGTACCTCATTGTGGTTTTGATTTGCATTTCTCTGATAATGATGATGTTGAGCATCTTTTCATGTGTTTGTTAGCCATATCTCTCCTTGCTGTTTTTTGGAACTCTGCATTCAAATGGGTATATCTTTGCTTTTTGCTCCCCATCTTTTCACAGCTATTTTGTAAGGCCTCCTCAGACAGCCATTTTGCTTTTTTTTTTTTCTTTTTTTTTTTTTTTTTTTTTTT
>ML660197.1:26313488-26353404 GCA_007570785.1 Antilocapra americana | reverse complement strand
TCCCCTCCGGGTCCCCCCTCCCTCCTCCCTCCCCCCCGGGAAATCTCACTGCACCAGTCCCGAGCATCAATCCTGGGCTGGCGATTGATTAGACACATGACAATTAACATGCTTCAATGCCCTTCTCCCATCTCATCCCACCCTTACCCTCATCCACCAAGTCCACAAGTCTATTCTATACATCTGCGTTCCTTTTGTTGTCTCCCATGTTGGGTTCTCATTACTGTCTTTCTAAATTCCATATATATGTGTTAATATACTGTATTGTTGTTTTTGCTTCTGGCTTACTTCACTCTGGATAATGGGCTCCAGTTTCGTCCATCTGAGTAGAATTGCTTCAAATGAATTTTTTTTTAATGCTGAGTAATATTCCATTGTGTATATATACCACAGCTTTCTTATCCATTCGTCAGTTGATGGGCATCTAGGTTGCTTCCATGTCCTGGCTATTGTAAACAATGCAGCGATGAACATTGGGGTGCACGTGGCTCTTTCAATTCTGGTTTCCTCGGTGTATATGCCCAGCAGTGGGATTGCCGGGTCATATGGCAGGTCTATTTGCAGCTTTTTAAGGAACCTCCACACTGTTTTCCATAGTGGCTGTACTAGTTTGCATTCCCACCAACAGTGTAAGAGGGTTCCCTTTTCTCCACATCCTCTCCAGCATTTATTGCTTGTAGACTTTTGGATGGCAGCCATTCTGACTGGTGTAAAGTGGTACCTCATTGTGGTTTTGATTTGCATTTCTCTGATAATGAGTGATGTTGAGCATCTTTTCATGTGTTTGTTAGCCATTTTTATATCTTCCTTGGAGAAATGTCTGTTAAGTTCTTTGGCCCACTTTTTAATTGGGTTGTTTATTTTTCTAGAATGGAGCTGCAGGAGTTGTTTGTAAATTTTTGAGATTAATTGTTTGTCTGTTGCTTCATTGGCTATTATTTTCTCCCATTCTGAAGGCTGTCTTTTCACCTTGCTTATAGTTTCCTTTGTTGTGCAAAAGCAATAGAAGGAACATACCTCAACATAATAAAAGCTATATATGACAAACCCACAGCAAACATTATCCTCAATGGTGAAAAACTGGAAGCATTCCCCCTGAAATCAGGGACAAGACAAGGGTGCCCACTCTCACCACTACTATTCAACATAGTTTTGGAAGTTTTGGCCACAGCAATCAGAGCAGATAAAGAAATCAAAGGAATACAGATTGGAAAAGAAGAAGTAAAACTCTCTCTGTTTGCTGATGACATGATCCTCTATATTGAAAACCCTAAAGACTCTACGAGAAAATTACTAGAGCTAATCAGTGAATATAGCAAAGTTTCAGGATACAAAATCAACACACAGAAATCCCTGGCATTCCTATACACTAACAGTGAGAAATCAGAAAGAGAAATTAAGGAAACAATCCCATTCACCATCGAAACAAAAAGAATAAAATACTTAGGAGTATTTCTACCTAAAGAATCAAAAGACTTGTATATAGAAAACTATAGAACACTGATGAAAGAAATCAAGGAGGACACAAACAGATGGAGAAATGTACCGTGCTCATGGATTGGAAGAATCAATATAGTGAAAATGAGTATACTACCTAAAGCAATCTATAGATTCAATGCAATTCCTATCAAGCTACCAGAGGTCTTCTTCAAAGAAGTAGAACAAATAATTTCTCAATTTGTATGGAAATACAAAAAACCTCGTATAGCCAAAGCAATCTTGAGAAAGAAGAATGGAACTGGCGGAATCAACCTACCTGACTTTAGGCTATACTACAAATCCACAGTCATTAAGACAGTATGGTACTGGCACAAAGACAGAAACATAGATCAATGGAACAGAATAGAAAGCCCAGAGATAAATCCACGCATCTATGGACACCTTATCTTTGACAAAGGAGGCAAGAATATACAATGGAGAAAAGACAACCTCTTTAACAAGTGGTGCTGGGAAAACTGGACAGCCACTTGTAAAAGAATGAAACTAGATCACTTTCTAACACCATACACAAAGATAAACTCAAAATGGATCAAAGATCTAAGCATAAGACCAGAAACTATAAAACTCCTAGAGGATAACATAGGCAAAACACTCTCTGCTATAATCCAAAGCGGGATACTCCATGACCCACCTCCCAGAATATTGGAAATAAAAACACGAATAAACAAATGGGACCTAATTAAAATTAAAAGCCATTTTGCTTTTTTGCATTTCTTTTTCTTGGGAATGGTCTTGATTCCTGTCTCCTGTAGAGTGTCACGAACCTCCATTCATAGTTCATCAGGCATTCTATCAGATTTAGTCCTTTAAATCTGTTTCTCACTTCCACTGTCCAGCAACACAAGAAAAGACTCTACACATGAACATCACCAGATGGTCAACACTGAAATCAGATTTAGTCTATACTTTTATATTTTTTATTAAATATTTTACTTATCCTTCACTGACTTTCTTTTTGACTAGTTTTAAATTGTTAAACTCTAAAACTTGATGATCCATGCTTATTTTATATCTCAGTTATCAATGTGAATTTTGAAATACAAATTTATTTGGAATTGTAAAGGACCCCTACTAAAAGTATATGCTATTATTTGGTGTGATAATTGTATATTAGTGACCCTTAGGGTCTTGTTCATCTTCCATGTGGCCCATGGGTTTAGGCCCAGGATGGTTAAGATGACTTTCCACAGATTATTTCAAATGTGTGGATCAAATTCAAGAGCCAGTTGTTGCCTAATGTGGCCTAAACATCTCCATTGGTTGCTTACATTTCATTAGATGGTACATAACTGCTCTGAAGTTTACATTTTAATATAATAAAACACATTAACCAAATAATTCCAATGAAATCGTTGAAGACAAAAAGAAAAAATAGAGAAGACATGACATAGAAATCAAAGACTAGCATATACACACAACCACTTTATAAGTGTTTTGTGTTTTCACATCTGTCCCTAAAAGGCTCCTGTCCATTCTTACTCAGGTTCTAACATCTTTTCAAATTCCTGTCAATCTGTGGATCAGAGTATCTCTAATTATGGAGTATGGCTCTTGTAAAATGTAGCCTAGCTGTATGTTAAAAATGAGAGCATGCAAATCAAAACCTATTTGCTAATAGGTAAGCTCTCTCAGTAAGCACCAAGATTTCTTCCTGAGCACATTGAAGGACACCTATGTGTGATACTCAAAGCATTTTCAGTCTCCCAGTGTTTAGTTTTCTCATGCCAGGTGGTAAAGTTGCTTGTCTTAAACTTGCTGAGTATTTTTTTTTCCCTTTTTTATGTTAAAAATAGAAAGGATGTTTTTTTCTCTGGCTGAAAATGTGGAACTCACATGAATGGTTTCCCTGTGTCAGAACAGCTAGAAGAACACAGAGTTCATTCAAGCCTGCATGTAGTGTGGTGACCCGCTGGCTTGCGTTGATAACCCATGCCGGCAGTGCCACCAGGCAGGCGCTCACTGTTGGCTCCGCTGGAAACACAGTTAATCATGGGTCCTCTGCAAAAAGGCTGTGGTATCCAGCTTGCTGTTGGTGTTCACCCTTGCAGGAAGTGCTAATGAGAATGATTTGTGAAGCAGAGAGCTGTTGAAGTACTTATAGCAGTTTGGTTCTTTTTCTTCATTGCCTGTAATTCTCGGTGCATAATAGATCACTATCATGTGGGGCATTGTACTTGGTTCTCCTAGTTGCCCTTGAATTGAGGTGTCTTCACGACTGCTTCATAAGCCCAGATGGTTGAGAAAAGGAAACTGATTTCTGATTTTGCCTATCTGCAGGCTGCTGTAATCAATGACTGAAAATGACTGCTTGTAGCAAACAGCAAAAGCTCTTAACCAATTGAGATGCTTAGGAAAGGATGTTAGTCTTTTGTTAAAATAGTCACTAATAGGCTGAAATGTGTTAAGAGGAACCCAGAAATAGCTTAAATGAAGTAAAAATGTTTTGGTTGCCCCCACCTGACCCCACCTTCAAATTGCAAGCCCAGGGCAAAAAATATGCCAACACAGAAAGTATAATTTGGTACTGTTTATTATTTTCTTCTTCTTCTTTTTTTTAATTTTTTTTTTTTTTTTTTTTTTTGGCTGTGTTGGGTCTTAGTTGGGGCATGTGGGGTCTAGTTCCCTGACCAGGGATCAAACCTGGCTCCCCTGCATTGGGAGCTCAGAGTCTTAGGCACTGGACCACCAGGGAAGTCCCGGTACTGTTTATTATTATACCAAAGTATAATTTGGTAAGTATAATTTGGTACTGTTAGTCCTATCTGTTTCCATGTCTACATAAAACTTTAAAAAATGGCAGACTTGTTTCTTGGGCCAGAAAAGGGAAGGGAATTTGGTTCAGATGTAGAACACAGTTCCAGCAGGGCTTGAGAATATTACCAGCATAGTTATAGATGTCCTTGGATATAGAGGAAAAAAAAATCAACTTTTTTTTTTTTTGCAGTTCCTTCTGGACAGTTGGGGGGGAAAAAAACTTTTAGTTAACAGTTATGATTAAAGGCCTTGCTGTAGACTGAATTGTGTCCTCCCCAAATTTGTATATTAACGCCCTGACCCCTCATATGATGGTATTTGGAGATGGAGCCTTTGGGAGATCATTAAATTTAGATGACGTCATGATGGAGCAGCCCTCATAATGAGATTAGTAACCCTTATAAAAAGAGACTAGTTTGCATTCTCTTCTCTTTTCTTCTCTTTCTCTCTGATGTGAAGGTGACTGTTTGCAAGCCAGAAAGAGAGCCCCTACTCAAACCTGACACCAGCTTCCAACTGTGAGGAAATAAATTTCTGTTGTTGAAGCCAGCTGGTCCATGATATTTTGTTATGTCAGACTGAGCTGGCTAATATAGGCTCATTTTCTTTCCCTTTGTCAGATTAAGCTGCTGAAGTCCTGTTGTTTTCTCTCTCTGTCTTTTAGCAGTAATGAGATGCAGCCATAACACTCAGGATGGTCACTGGACAGTGTTTCACTGGTAGGCCATTGGAGTCAGGAGCCATTTCTCATATGGGAACTATCAAACTATTATTCTCTTGCCCTTGGAATCTAGTAGAGTTCCCTTGGGACATTAAGGACAGGATTTATTGTTTGAGATTTTTAGTGGTTATTCTGTAGTAGAGCACCTAGTGTCTCCCTTCTATCTGTGGTAAGTCTCCACAAACCTTTAGTTAAATTGCACTTATTTATTGCCAGTTTTTAAACAGTTTATTGAAGTATCATTTTCTGCTATAAAATGTACTCATTCTAAGTATAATTTTGTGATTCTTTATAAATGAAAATGTTTATGCAATCATCACCGCAACCCAGTTGAAAAACTTTTCCCTCAACTCCACAAAGTTCCCCTTGACAGTTTGCAGTCAGTTCTTTCTCACCACCACCTCAGCCAACCCCTTTCTGTCTCTGTAGATTTGTCTTTTCTGGAGATTCCATTTACATGGAATCACTCAATATGCAGGCTTTTGTGCCTGGCTTCTTTTATTTATTTGGCATAAGGTTTTTGAAGTTGTCTGTGTTGTAGAATGTAACAATAATTTACTTCTTTTTTATGCTGAATAATATTCCATTTTAATGAATATGCCACATTTTGTTTATCCACTCACCAATTGATGGATATTTGGATGATTTCCAGTTTTTGGCTATTAAGAATAATGCTGCTACAGATATTTGTATGTTTATATACTCCTTAGGATTTTCTTCTTACAGGATCATACTGTGCAAATAAAGGCAGTTTTACTTCTTCCTTTGTGACTTGTATTGTTTTCAGTTTATTTTTTTTAAATTTTACTGGCTGGAACATCCAGTACAATGTTGGCTTTTTAGTCCTTCACCATTAGTATAATGTTAGTTCTGTTTTCGCAGATTCCCTTAATCAGCTTGAAAAAGTTTTCTTCCATTCCTAGGGGACAGAGAGTTTTGCTGTGAATGAGTGTTGAGTTTTGTTAGGTGCATGTTCTACATCTATGAGATGATTACATGAGTTTTATTTGTCTATTTATATGGTGTACTATATTCATTGATTTTCAGTTGTTAAACCAGTCTTGCACTACAGGAATAAATTCCAGTCAGTCATGGTAAATAATCCTTTTTGAATGCTTCTGAATTTCATTTTGCTTATATTTTGGTAGAATTATTGTGTGTATATTCATAAGTGATACTTTCCTGCTTGTGGTATCTTTGTCTGGCTTTGGTATCTGGGAAATGCAGGCCTCGTGGAATGAGTTGGGAAGTATTCTTTCCTCCTTTTCAGAATTGGTATGGTTTCTTCATTAAATATATGATAAAATTTGCCAGTGAAGCCTCTGGGCCTGGTTTCTTTGTGGGGAAGTTTTTAATATTAATTCAGTTATGTTACTTATGATAAATTTAGTCGGATTTCCTATTTCTTCTTGAATCACTGATGGTAATTTGTATCTTTATACAAATTTGTCCATTTCATCTAATTTGTCTAATTGTTGGCATAGCATTATTCGATGGACATGGGTTTGGGTAAACTCTGGGAGTTGGTGATAGACAGGGAGGCCTGGCGTGCTGTGATTCATGGAGTCACAAAGAGTTGGACACGACTGAGAGACTGAACTGACTGACTGATAAGAATTCTAGGCTGTCCATTCCTTCCCCCCTGCCCCCCGTGATAGCCAATACTGAATACTCTGTGTATGGATTTAAGTTGAAGGAACACAAAAAGACATCTTCACGTCTTTTAGACATGAAGCTTTTAGAGGAGTAAGTCAGGAGGCCTGGATCATTTATTCATCCATTCAGCAAATGGTTGTTGAGTGCCTATTATGTGCTGGTCATTTTGGCAAGATACAGACAGTAAATGAATAAAACCTATGTCAAGTGGTGGTAAGCACTTGGATACGTTTCCTAGGGCTGCTGTAATGAAGTACACCAACTGGCTGGCTTAGAATAACAAGTTTATTTTATCTTAGTTCTGGAAGTTAGAAGTCCAAAATCAAGGTGTCAATAAAGTTGGTTCTCAGTCTCTTGGTAGAATCCATTCCGTGCCTGTCTCCTAGCTTTTGGTGACAGCTGGCAGTCCTTGGTGTTCCTTAGCTTGTGGGTGCATCCCTCCAGTCTGCTTCATCTTCAGCTGGAATTCTGTGCGTCTGCATCCGGATTTCCCTCTTCTTATATGAATACCATCTTACTGGATCGGCACCCCCTCCCCCTTATGAACTCATCTTGACTTGATTACTCTGCAAGGACCCTATTTCCAAATAAGGTCACATTCTGAAGTTCTGGGAAGAACGTGAATTTGGAGGGAACCCTGTTCAGTTCATAACAGCACCATCACTACAGAGAAAAATTAAAGCAGGCTAGTGGTGGGAGAGTGAAAGGCGCGGTTGTTAGAGGCTTGTGATTTTATGTAGAGGACCAGGGAAGGCTTGCTACTTGGTTGTCATTTGAACAGAGAATTGAGGATTATGGAAGGTAGAGTGTGGTAGCTATCTCTGGGGAACACTTTGCAGCCAAGAGGGAGCATTGCCCAGGAGGATCGGGGAAGCCAGTGTGGCTGAAGGAAAGAAGCCGAGATGAGATCAGAGCGGCATCTGGGGCACATGTCATGTAGAGCCTCCTAACCTTTTGCTTTTACTATGAGTGAAATGGGAAATCGCTGAAGAGTTCTGAGTAGAGGATGAGCTGATTGATTATGTTTTAAAAGGCACTCTGGCTGCCCTGTTGAGACTGGGCAAGGTCGAAGTAGGCAGGTGAGTTAGAAGGCCACTGCAGTGATCCAAGTGAGACTTAGTGAAAAGAGGTCAAACTCTTGAGAGAGAGAGAGATTCTTGTAATTATATATATATATTCTTATTATAAGAATATATATACATTCTTGGCAGGTTTTTGCTGATAGTCTGAAAATAGGATGTGAGAGAAGGAAACAAATCAAGGGTGACTCTTAAGTATTTGGGCCTGAACAACTGGAAGGTGTTGACAGTGACTGAGAAGATAAAATCATATTAAGTTGGTTATACAGGTCCTGACTTTAAGAAAAAGGCCTGGGTTGTAAATATAGATCTGGGAGAAGTCACCATAAAAATGGTCTGTAAAGACATGAGAATAATGAGATCCTTGAGTAGAGGAGAGGTGTGAGGTCTAGGGCACAGGTGGAAGGAGTAACTTAGATAGTTGCACACACAGATAGTTTATCTAAAACAGTAGGAAGGATGCAGAGTATGGGTATAGGTACAGGTGGGTTGGCCGGTGTGAGGAAGAATTCATGGAAGAGGCTGGCAGACCTGAGCAATAGAAGGCTGGATAGGAGAGGGCCCAGAGAAAGGTATCCCAAGTGAGGCAGCAGCCAAAGTGATGGGGTGTCCTAGTACTGTGAGCGTTAATAGGACTTTCTGCAGAAATAGGGGTTTTTGTTACTGCTGTTATTTTGCCTCTTGAGTTTACTGTTGATTAGTGTTTCTAACCACTTTGTACCTAGTTCTGAGTTTCTTCTAATTTTTAATCACTTTCTAATCCAGTTGTTTCATATCTGTCTTTTTCTTTCCATCCCAAATACCACTACTACAATTTAGGCTTCCATCATTTCACCATTGGACAGTTATAGCATCCTATATTAATTACCCTCAAAATTCTTTTTGTTCAACTCATCCTATGTGTTGGTACAGATTTAGCTTCTTATAGCACAGATTTGATTATGGGTCAGCCCTTCTTAATCACTCTCCATGTCTTTGGAATTAATCCTCCAGTCAAGACTTCATACAACCTGGTCACATCCTGCCATTCGATACCAATCTTCTACAGGTCCCCTCTGTGTACCCTGTGCTCAAACCACACTGGACGCCTGCTAATACTCTTGTGACATTCACTTCGCTGCCCTTCTGTATGAATGTCCCTTGTTTTTCTCACCCCACCAGATTCTGGCCCCAGCCCTACAAAGAGATTCTTGAGATTTAAGAGCCCATGTGTCCTGGGATATTAATGCCCGGTAGTAGTTTTATTGTAGTATGATTCATTATCAAAGATGCTGCTGTTGGTCTACGCACATAAAACTTCCATTTGTTTTTATGCTCTCTGAGTACTGCCAGCTAGTAGTAATTTTTTTGTTTCCATCATTGTCCTTAATAAAACAGTGCTTGGGAATAATCATGATTTGAATTTTTGAATTACAGCCAAATTAACCCTTAGGCTTTCTGGATTGATTTATAAATCTTAGCCTCATCAGAGAAGAAGCATCTCTGTATTTTGAGTTCTAGAATATTATATAACTTTCTTCACAAAAATCAAAAACAGAGGGAAAAAAATGAAAAAAAAAAAGAGGGGGGTCTGAAGGGTCCTTAAGGAAAGATACCAAATAAGCACAGTACATCATTATTTACCAATTTTTAAGAAGATTTATACATGGAGTATGATTTTTAAATTTCTGGTTCTTGATATTTTATTTAAGAATGAGTCAGATTCTTGAGGCATTGTAAAGCTCTGTGCCCTGCCTCCCCTCCTCTGTCATCCCCAAAAGCACATTCAGCTAGCAGCCATCTGCTTCTCTCCTTGCCGAGAAGTCTGACTCATCACTCACTGTATCTCTTCAACTGATACATGAATTTCAGTTCCATCTGATTACCAACTTTTAATTGGATCCCACTGCCAGATTGGTCTCCTGTTCCAGCATTTTCTCTTGTCTGCACTGTTTCTGTGTCTGCTTGGTTCCCTCTGCCTACTTCCTGTATTAGTTTGATGACATCCACTTAGGTATGAAGCTGGACATATACTATAAAATTCCTACAGTACCAAACACTGTCATCTTGCATTCTGCCTCTCTCCTACTACTCATCCAGAATGGAATCTAGATGGTTTAGTTCTGAATTCTTCTGTATCACTGTAGTATTTAGTAAAATATCTTATTTTAGTATGCTTCACCATCGTAGAATTTAAAATTTGTTTTAGGACCTTAGAAAATTATGAAGCTCTTCCTCTGCCCTCTCTACTCCCTACTCCCATCTTCAAGGCATACTTCCAAGCATATAGCATTTACATTACATAAATGAGCTGAAGCTGTCACTTCCTCATTTGATGAAAAGGACTTCCTTTCGTTTCTTCTTTGTGTTAGTGTCATGCCCCAGTTTTGCACTGCTTAAAGTACACTCCTGTCTGGAAATGAAGGAATTAGTTAGACTAAAGAGTGGATGTTCTTTGGTCTTTAGTTAATTGCTATAAGCCCTGTAAATATGAACGGATAATCTTCAGATTTCTTGGGATGTATTCGGTGGGTCTTTAATAGTTGAACTGAATAGATAGAATTTTTAATAAAAAATTGAAAGGCCATAGAATGCCGTAAAACCCCACCCAGGGACCATCAAGCCTAAAAATTTCCAACTGACCTGGGGACAGTAAGACTTAGTCTTACACCCAAGTTATTTAAGATGAGAAATAGTATTCATCTAGAATGAAAAAAACTTGCCATCATGTTCTCTTTCATAAACTGATCTTGAAGGCAATGGGCTGAACCAAATGTCATTTTTCTAGTTTCTCATTAGCTTACACTATCACTTTTTTTTCCTAGAGTGAGCTAAGACCAAGAGACCTTCAAAATCTTTCTTCCTGTGGCTACAAAGTAGGCCTCACAGTTAGCTCAAATAAAAACAAAAATAAAATGAGAGAGATCTCATAGTCTGCCGGATTGGAGTCTGAACAATAAAGACTTTACATTTACTCTACTCTTTGTGCCTGGGGTTTTAATTTAACACATCAATGAAAAGGCAGCATTTAAAAAGAGTGGGGAAAACACCCAGCAAGACTTACTTTTATTAGTGCAATTTGTAAGAAATTACTGCACTTAATGAGAAAATTGTTAAGCATGAAAAAATGGGCTGTGACTTAATTTACGGAGCTTAAATGGTGAAGTTTTAATTGAGTTTTTTAGTTATTGGTAAGAAAAATATTAATAATAATAAGAAACAACTACCAGGGCTGTATCTGTACCGTCGAAGTGGTCAGCGCTTTTACACACCTTAGTTCAATTTCCTGTGCCACTGGTCATGCGTAATATTATAGCTGTGCTATTCTCTGTCATATCTGCTGACTTTTTCTGTTCTTTCAAGGGAGGCAGGCAACTTCTTTGTCTGCTACATGAGGAAATTTGGGGCAAAGAGTCGAGCAGAACAGTTTCTAAAAGGGGGAAGGGTGGGGCAGAGGTAAAAAGCAGGACAGAGCTGTCTCCACTCCACACTCCACCTGCTTAAAAACAAGATGACAATTGAATGTCACTTTCAGGTTCATGAAGCTTATCCTTCCCTCTGGTTCTTCGTTTCTCTTGTTGCCACCAGTGATTTATTTTTTCCCCAGTAAGCAGATTTCATTAAAGACTGCAAAACTAAAAACAGGAATAATACCAGACCAAGAAGCACAATGGCGCTCCACTCCAGTACTCTTGCCTGAAGAATCCCATGGACAGAGGAGCCTGGTAGGCTGCAGTCCATGGGGTTGCAAACAGTTGGACATGACTGAGCGACTTCACTTTCCCTTTTCACTTGCATGCATTGGAGAAGGGAATGGCAACCCACTCCAGTGTTCTTGCCTGGAGAATCCCAGGGACGGGGGAGCCTGGTGGGCTGCAGTCCATGGGGTCGCACAGAGTCGGACACGACTGAAGCGACTTAGCAGCAGCAGCAAGAAGCACAAACATTCAGGACAAAGTCCTGGGATCATAGATCCAAATTCTTTTGGAAGTAGAAGCCAAAAGGTTATTTAAAGAAATAAATCGGCACATCTCATGTCAGAGGGAAAATATTTAGGATGCCTTCTTGTTCTTACATTCACTGAAGTGTGTTTGACTGCTTAAAGGTCACGAACACCATGTGAAGGGTTCAGTAATGAAGAAAAGCCCTATATACTTTATATTCCTTTATTATTTAAGTTAAAGAATGCTTTGTTCATTTCTGTCTCCTGCAAATATCTGATGTGTAAATGGGGCATTCACTCCTGTGGATTCATGGTAACACACTCTCATGTTCATGATAACCTGCCAGTGGCCCCCTCTGCTCACCCTTCCCCTGTGTGCCTTGGGTCTGCGGGGAGGAGTGTCGTAGGGCCCGGCCCTGCAGGTTGCATCTTGCAGGCTCTCACAGCTACTGGCTTCTTACTGGGTTCAGATCCTGGTGAGAGAAACAACGAGGGAGGGAGAAGCCAGGGTATTTCTCTTTCTGCCTTCCCACCCCCACCCCCGCCCAGAGGGGGCCAGCATCTCAAGTCCTCCATGGTTTCTGCTCCTGTAGTGCAGGCTTTAGTTATCCCCTCCTCGTGCCTCCTTTCTGCTCTGTCCTTGTTCCCCTGCCGTGCCAGGGGGTGCTAGGGGCTTCTTGCTATTTCCAGTCTCCGGGTTACAGCACCCATTCTCAGTTGGCTTTACAGTTCTTTATCACCTGTGTTAACAGTTGCTTGCATTAAATTTCCTGGGTTAAATATTCAGTGATTTCTGTTCTTCTGTTTGGACCCTGGCTGATAAGGCACAAAGCCTCTTTGTGACTGATTTTTGTTCCTTGTATTAAAACACAGACTTGTTTTCTTACCAGGCAAATATGTCTTGTTAACTTTTTGCTTTAAAAACAGTGATAGTAATTTACATGTGAATTTCATTGGCTATAAACTGGACTACTCGCTTAGATTTTTATTTGTTACTGATAGATGTTACTCCTTTTAATTCTCTTAATGACTGACCTGATCATATACTTTTTTAATTTAAATACTAGATATTTTATTGCCACTTTATTTTCTTTAATAAAGATGCCATTGTCTTTCACTGTGTAAACTGTTGAACATTTTTAAATGATTTAACTGCTGACATGTGTAAAATGTGCACCTCTTCAATAAGTAAAATTCACATAAGGCATTGAGATCAAGAGAAGAATTAAATTGAGAAACATCCTGAATGATGCCTGGGTTCAGCAAAATCATTTGAGATAGCTTTCCAGTCCCTTATACATAACGTGTGACGGTTGAGTGAACTGCTGCTCTTTGGCTCTGTAGGATAGAGGGGAAAAACCCTCAGTAAATGACTTCCTTTCACGTTGTTGCAAACACCTTTGCAGAAAAGAGAGGAGTTAAGTAAATGTCAGGTCAGAGGCTAGCAAGCACATGGCCCCAGAGGGCCATGACTAAGCAGCAGAAAGGGAGATGATTCATTTTGTAGAACTTTGGGGGGCTTCCCTGGTGGCTCAAATGGTAAAGAATCTGCCTGCAATGCGGGAGACCGAGATTTGATCCCTGAGTTGGGAAGATCCCTTGGAGAAGGGAATGACAATCTATTCCAGTGTTTTTGTGTGGAAAGTTCCAGGACAGGAGGAGCCTGGTGGGCTACAGTCCATGGGGTCTCAGAGTCAGACAGGACTGAGCAACTATCCGTTTCACTTTTGGAAGGCTTTTAAAGGTTTTCTGGAGAGAGAGAAAAAGCATACATTTCAGATTAAAACAAAAAAAAACACCACCATTTTCCTCTTACATAACACTTTTGAATCTTGATAAGATTTTAATAGAACACTAAAGTATAATGAGTATGAAGACTTATTTTGTATATCAACAATCTGTACTCATGTCAGATTCTAGGTTAATGTATTAATGCTCCTATTAAAAACCTCAAAATCCAAAACAAACAGATTTGAAATCCAGAATAGACATCTTGATTTTGAAGACTTCTTAAGATAAATGACAGCCTTTACCTGACCTACTATCCTAAGATGGATGGTCCTTCCAGTGGCCATTTTTTATATTAGCTGCTAATGAGTATTATTGAGCCTCTGGTAATTCTGAAAAAGCATTTTGGTGAATTATAGTTGAGGCTGTGATTTACTGAGTGTGAACACCGTGATTGATGTGGAAGCAGAGGAAAGCACCCCAGTGCTCAGCATTTCCTATATGAGGAGGAGGAGAGAAGAGGGAATCAAAAGCATAATCCAGACAGAGTTAGATTACTTTTGTCAGCCATTTCTGCATTTTTACATTTATTAAAAATGGCAGGGAAATGCCACCAAAGTTTGGATGAGAGGTCCCTTATCTACATCCCATTCTGATATTCAGTATATTAGAGCATCATCCATCACATCTATTCACTGTTGTTAAAAGGTTCATTATAGTCAGTGAACCACAAAATAGTCTAGGTAGGGGGCCAGATGCACAGGCCACATAACTGATTGTTCCAAGAAGAACAGAGTCTGGTTCTGTGTATTCATTGGGTTTATCTGGAAGTTTTGGTATGTTTATCTACCTGTGTTCCTAAACCTGCTGGGGGAAGGGACAGAACAGTCCAACATATAAATAAGAAAACTTAATCCAGAGGGGCCCACAGATACGAAAGGATGTCACTCTTAAATGGAAATTGAATATTGAGACTGCTACTTTTCTTTGTATTCTTTCTTATCCATATCATTATTGCAAATGGATCATTGGCTTTTGCATTTGCTTTATTTTAGTTTCTTTTGAATATTTTCTGGGAGTTGGTGATGGACAGGGAGGTCTGGCGTGCTGCGGTTCATGGGGTCGCAAAGAGTCACAAAGAGCGACTGAAGTGAACTGAATATTTTTTTCTATAAGATGGCAGTTGTGTGTATGTGTGTGTGTGTGCACGTTCAAAATTCAGGATAAGGATGGGTGCAGAGACTCTTTTGCAGAGCAATTCAGCACTGTCTAGTTGTTTCATGGGCTCCTGGGCCCAAGGACACCCCGTGTTTTAGAGTCCTTTGTCTTCTGTGCTCATTACATTCTTTTCCTTGCAGAATTTATGTAATAATAATATGTAATATTATTTATGTAACACTTTATAACACAGTAGACAATTCTCCTCTTCAGATAATTCTCTTAGTATCTGTGATGCCATTCCCTCCTGACTCTCTCCTGCCTCCCTGACCATCCCTTCTTGATGTCCTTTGTCAGCAACCTTTCCTCTGTACAGCCTCTGAATCCTGAGGTTCCTTAAAGGCTTGGTCTTGAACCCTTTTTTTCCCTGTACTTTCTCTGTCCTTCCCCTGCTCCTCACACACACTATTCATTCTCCTTGGGACGCCCTTCCCTCCCACCTCTCCTCCTTTTTCTTCACTACCCCTGGCCATGGACTCCATGTGCTGAACCGTGTGCTTTTCTCCACATACACCCCATGCTTTCCCACCTCTCTGCTTTATACTTTTGCTCATTCTGGTTTTTTGCTGACTGAATTTTAGCCAAATTCTACTTTTCATTCATTGCCCAGCAAAAAAGCCATGTTAATTCACAAGTCTTTCTTACAATCACCAAAGAGTTTTTAAAATTCAGATTAGCTGATATATTTCTGTACCACTCATAGCGCTCTTCATGTTTACCTCCTGTTACTATTTTTATGTATATGTGTTACATGCTCTATTAGCATGTAAACTCCCCAAGGGCAAGGATGTTATCTTCAACCTAATTGTGTCTCCTATAGAACATAGCATAGCATCTTATATGTCACAGTTACACAGTAAAGAAGTACTAGGCTAAATTAAAATAATCACTGTTTCAAGCAAAGAGAAATATTATAGCTTTACATTATAACTTGCAGAGATTTCCTCATTCACATTTCAAAAGAAATGAGAAATATGGCGTCTCTGGGATTATTGCCCTTGGCCTTTAAAAATTCTCATTTGTGCCCAGATAGGAAACGCTGAGTGAACTTGATATCAGACTATCTGAGAAAGCAGGCTGCTTGAATAGAAATATCAAACATTTCTCTTACTTTACCTTTCCAGGCTAAAAGAGGGAGATAGCTTCTGTTGGTTTCAGCTTCTTGTTGATAGTTTTCTGCTGTGCTTACTGATCAGGGTGGTATTATTTAAAACCTTGTTTAAAAAGTCCTATCCAAACATTCCTTCACTGCTTTGAATCATAGTTGGATGTTAATTCACTGCTGTAGGATACACAGGTAAAGATTTCTGAAATTTCAGAAAAGTGTTTCTTTAATCCCTCAAGTTGGTTAAGTACTTGGTTGTGATGGAGACCATAATCTCCTAGTTGGTAGAAAAGATAAAGTGGTTACCAGGATGTTTTCAAAAAATTTTGCTGCAAAATTATTATATTAGGAAATACTTCATCCAGTTTTTTAATCCTTTCCACATGCTACAGGATCCTTAGCAAATAAGTTGATGGCACCACATTTCATGTCTTTCATAAGGTATTGAGCAGTGCTCCAGTCACTGTGATTCAGCTAGTGGCCTTTAGGCTTTATAGGGAAGCCTTGAAAGGCGTTTTCATCAGTACTGCAGGCACACATTCATAACTGTGGGAAGGCTCAGATGAGGCCACAGCAGTGGCAGATGTGCGCTCTTAGAATCCCTTGGCCATCCAGCACAGGCCGCTGAACAGGCGGCCGGTGAGCAGTGTCAAGGAGCAGGTGAGGAGCCTTTAGTCATGACTCGGGCACGTCTCCTTGGTTCGTTCTTCCACGCAGATCATAAAGGTCTGTTTTGACCTGCTTAACCACTTTTAGTTCCCTGGCGACTTTATGTTTTAATTTCCTCTGCTTTTTTAAATGAAAAATATTTTGTTTATGAGGCAGTGTCAAATTGCAGCCCACCTTGGAAACTGTAACATTATTAATGCATTTCCTCTTTGTGTATCACTTCTGACGTTGCTTGCTGACTGTTACCATTTGTTAAGTATCCATGGCTTTGTAGAGTGCTGAGTACCTGAGAGACTCTTGAGATTCAGCTAAGGGCAAAAGATAAGTAGCAATGATTTTCCATTCTGTAGGGATATTACTAAATTAAGTTGAGGGCTGGTCTTTTCTAATGTGACCTTTGGTTGGAAGAGGGTGGAGTGTCCCTGGCTGATTATTCTTCTTTGTCTGGCACTATTTGACATTTATCCTGAGTGGAGTTAGGGGAGGAAATAGAAGATCTGTTTTCTATGATGTTATCAGGAAATGCAGTTTTGAAATACCCAAATGGTCCCTAAATTTTGGGGGGGTAAGTAAAAAGCAGTAACAGCTTAATGTTTGAAATTCCAAAAGAAACATTTAGCTATAATTCTAAGCACTTAAGAAATTTTATTTCTTCACAAATGTCAGTAAGTATTATCCAAACCTTTTAAATGTAGACTTTTGAAATCAGCATTCTGCATCTCATCTTTCCTTCCCATCCACCTCCTTAAAAGAAGAATGGGTTTTGTGCAAACAGACCACAAGAGAGGCTCTTGATCCATAAAACACACTACTTATAGGCATACAGGAGCATCCATTCTCTCTAACAAGCATCACTCAGATCAAGGAAAATAAATTTATTGTCTTATGTTCTAGCAAGTCACCAGCTAATAAATCACATCGAGCAGTTTTTGGATACTAACGAAACACTGTATTTCATGAAGAGCATGGACTGCATCAAAGCCTTCAGGGAAGAAGCCATTCAGGTAACTCTATCCTGTGTCCTCTTCCTAAATAGTTGGCCACCATCACAGGGGAGAGACATACAGCACCCCACAGATAAGCCTGGGCTTTGAAAATAACCATCCTTACTGTGAAGAGCAACATATGCCAAGAGGAGTAGAAATGACTAGCTCATGTTACTATTGCTGTCATTTCTGAGGAAGAACAAAGATGGGTGGGTGACTGGGATGTTGTATCCCTCGGAGTTAGCTTTTTATTACACTATAGCCCTGGTTTTATGATTTCTACTTAGTGAGCCAACCAAATTTCTATTCTATTGGATTCTATTTGACTAACTATTTTAGGGAAATGGATGGAGAAAATATAGTTAGATAATTATTGAGAGGATTGAGTAAATGACCAAATTACTTCTTGAATATTTTAGGTAGTTACAAAGAGTGATAAGAAAATAAAAATATTGTTAAAATTAGAATGGGATGAAAGATTCCGAGGTAGATAAACCAAGTGCCCTACAGATAGATATCAAAATTTTGGTCAAATAGAGTCAATATAAGACTAAGGATGACTCAGTTAAGTGGAGAAAGATATGCATAGCTGAAAAGGTAGTGGAAATAGTTTTTTGGTGCACACATCCCCCACTGCCTGGATGGAGTGTCTGATAACACTTCTGTGCACTGTTCCCACCACATGCCCTTTAAACTACCAGGTCATTGGATTCCAACAAAGAAAGAGAGAAAAAGGTGAAAGAGGAGCCAAAGAGGCTTTAGAGACATATCAGTCCATCTTAATGACCTTTTTTAAACTAAAAATATAAAAAGAAAGTTTAGAATATGTAAATACTGACTGGTTATTACTCTTATTATTAATTTTTGTGAATTTTTTAAGTTTATATTTTAGATATTGCATATTTATAGATGGGCTAATATGGTTGAAATTTGCTTCAAAACAATCCAAGAGTTGTGGGAGAAAGTGAAGGTATAGATGTTACAAGGGTGATGGGTATATAGCATCCACTGAATTGCTCTGTTTTTTTTTGAATTTGTCTATGTTAAAACTTACAAGAACAAAGTACCAGGCCACGAAAAAAAACCTGGGTGGCTATGGAAGTTTCTTTGCTTTCAACAGATGGAAAGATTTACAAATTCCAGCAAACGAAGCTGAAATTTACCAAAGAATAACATTTTATTTGTTTTTAATAAATATGGTGGATTTGTGTACATATATAAAATGCTTTGGGGGTGAATTATGTTTCAGTATGAGCTCTGACCTGCCACCTTCCCTACCCCCACATGCTCCCGCAGTTTTCAGAAGAGCAGCGCTTTAACAATTTCCTGAAAGCCCTTCGAGAGAAAGTGGAAACTAAACAATTAAATCATTTCTGGGAAATTGTCGTCCATGGTAAGGTGTCATTTGTCTTTTTCTCCAAATAGTTTTGCTATATTTTCCAAATATAAATTTTAAATATAAATTATATTGTGTGATGTGTTATGTGAGGACCTGATGACTTCTCATGTGGCTTTTTCCATGTGGATTTGGTAAATGCTCAGTATTTGGCGAATTAAAAATCTTGATTAATAAGCAGAAATACAAAGTGATAAATCATAAGTAAACATATAAGTCCCATCTTAAACTCTTTGTGTAGTGTGGCCCCTTCATGGCTGTGCCTTTCTGTTTGATGACTGAAGAAGCTGTGTAGGCGTTCATGGATCCCTGTCTCAGATTCTGAGACCTGTAAGTCCTGCTGGATCCATAGCACTTTCATTAATCTCCCCCACATTTTGCCCTCTTCCAGCTTTCTTTGCCGTGTTCTTAGGCATTTTATATTAGCCAACCAGCATCTTCATGCATCAGACCCACTCACTTATTCGCAGTGACCAATGCAAATTAAACATAGAAAGAGGGCAACAAATATTCTTTCACTTTTAGGCTTGTTGTTTGATTTCCATCATGCCCTTTGCCCATTTCCTTTAACCTGGCTTGATTTTCTTTCAGAACTGAAACACAAGATATTACCTGTTAAAAGTACATATTATGAAAACAGTAATGTTGCAAAGTACAGAACTTCTTACTTGAAGTAGAGGCCCCTAAATTAGTTTCAACCTGTCCTTCTGTGCAAACTCTGTAAAAAAGGAGTCACATGCCTATCTCTCCAGCTTCTAACAGGCAGTTTTTCATCACACAATCATTTCCCTGACAGTTAATTTTTCAGCCCTTTAACTTCTACACTGGGGAGCAAAAGCAATTAGAATAGGTGGTGAATGGGGCTTACTGAAATCACTTTTGTGTCTCTGTCGACCCAGTAGATGAAAGAGATTGGTTTTGGTAGCTATTGAATGTCTCCAGTATATTGCTTGCTGAAAAGAAATTTGCAGGACATACACAAGATACATATATATATATATATACTGTTGAGAGAATACACACGACCTGTGCCATTTCTAGGTATAAATGGATGTTAAATGCATGTGTTTTTCTGAGAGAGTTTCGTGCATCAACCGTTTGAGACAGAAGAAAATCTAAAGAATCAAAAACTAAAGGGTAGATTTTCCATCCTTGATTTGCTCTCACTGAGTTCAACTCAACACTCTGGGCTAAATGATAGACAAGACCTTTGTAAGAGCGTGTTTCCTTCTGACCTTATCTTTCTGCCATTCCATCAATAGCTGGTCACACTGCTAGAAGTCAGAAAGTCTGCAGATTCCCTCATCTGGTACCTAATGGGTTTGGACCAAAGCATAGTTACTCAATTTGCATTTATTTACTGAGCTTCTGCTATGAAATACACTGAGGGAAATATAAGGATGAATAAAATGTAATCCTTGCCCTAGAGAAAGTATAATCTGTTAGGAGGGATAAAATATTTATAGTCATACAGGATACAGTATGGTGAGAGCTATTTCAAAGGGATAAATAAAGTGATCTGAGAGTTCTAAGGGAGAGAGTCAATCAAGAAAGACTTGACACAGCAGGTAGCATTTGTGATGTGGCCTTCATTTTCTATAAGAAACATAGGAGAAAGAGTGATGGAAGATGGAAAAAACAATGTGAGTTCAGCGCCTTTCACAATGCTTTTTATTTCCTGTAGAGAAGAGCACCTTTATATTAATAATTCCAAAAATCTCCCACGCAAAGCTGGGAGGAGGTGTGGTGGAAAGGAAGGTGGAATTGGGCTTGAGTCTCTGTACTTGCATTTTCCTCTGTGAATTACTTTATAGATGGAGTTACTCTGATCACCAAAGATGAAGCCCCTGGAAGCTCTGTCACCGCTGAGGAAGCCAAAAAGGTATTGCGGGGTAGCTCCCTGTCTTTAGATGAATTATTGCAGGGGAGATTATTTTCTTGGTGCTCATTCTTCCTTGAAGAAGTAAAATTCTAGGGGTACTTGATTACTGTATTGTTCTTTACTCAACAGGCAAATTGCTTCAGTTACAGCATCCTCATAGGAGAAATTGTAATCTCACTCAGTTTGCCATAAGTTACGATAATGTTTCAGGAACTCACCTACAATTGCACTTCAATACCTCTAGAGTTTGTGATCCATAGCCGACCCTGGTTAAGACTAGGAAATCTATTTAGCCCAGTGATCCCCACCCAGGCCACACATTAGTCACCAGGGAGTTATTTTTAACAACAAAATATATATATATATGACCCCTTACTCTCGCCTGAAATGGGTTTGAAATGCATTTGGAATGTGGTTTTGAGTTTGAAATGCATTTGGAATGTGGTTTTGAGTTTTTAAAGCCCCTCAGATAATTGTAAGGTGCAGCAAGGTAGAGCAACACTAGTATTCTAACATAAGGTACATCCAGGTCATGCAGGCCCCATGGACTTCATAGTGATACAAATGGTCAACATACCTGGTGGCTTCTTGTGTGGAAGATGAGCATTATATCTGATTCAGTTGTGAGTCAAAAAACATACAACTATTTAGCTCAGTTCTTCTTCATTATACTGCAGATTTGTGATGAAATTTCAATGAAATTGAGTAGCTCAAAAGTATATAGTTCATAACATCCAGTGTTATTTACCGTCGGTGGTTAACCCAGCCTTGCTAGTATAACACATGGCAGCTTATGTACTAAGCCTCTGCTGTTTGCTGGGCACTGTCCTGAATGATAAAACAGCACCCCCACCCTCTAGAGACTCAGTTGCTTACAGGGTAGCAGGAGAAAGCAAAGGAGACTCAAAAATTAACTGCCTGGCTAAGGGAGAGCTTGGTCAGGGACTGATGAACAGGAATCTAAGGGAATGGCGGAAACAAGGCCAAGGATGTTCATCTATGGGCTAAACTCAGGCCAAAGTTTAAAAATCTTGAATTTTCAGTTCAGAAAACACATTTGGCAAAAATCATGATATTGTTTGGCAAAAAAATTAGAATATATATGACTTTTTATTAAGCACTCTGCCTGGCAAAAGCATTTGGTTAAACAGATATGGCCCCTGCTCTCAGGAAGTAAGATCTCAGAATTTAAAATACATTCTTCAAGATACTGACTGTTGTCCCAGAGAAGGTTCTGTGATGTCTGTACCCACTGCTGCCACAGTCAAGACTGAGTACTGTGGGCTTCAGAGTGCACTTTAACTGGTTCTATTTCTATTTGTTATTTTATACAATGGTGTGATAATACTTCCCCCTTGAACTAGGGTGTGTCATTCAGGGCTTTGCAGGGAGAACCAATACGGTGTGTTGGGGGAGGGTATGGAGGGGAGATTGATTCATTTTAAGGAACTGGCTCACACAATTGTGGGGGCTGGCAAACCGGGAATTTATACAACAGGCCAGCAAGCTGGAAATTAAGGCAGGATTTCTGTATTACATTCCGGGGACATAATTCCTTCAACTGATTGGATAAGGCTTACCAACATTATTGAGGGTAACTTTCTTTACTTAGTCAGCTGATTCTAAATGTTAGTCACATTCATAAAATACCTTCACAGCAACATCTAGTGTTTGCTGTGACAGCTGGGCACCATAGCATAGGGAAGTTGACACATAAAATCATGTAGAGTGAAGGCTATCAATCAGTTTTTGGTAAACAGGTAACATAAGGCAGATAGTTTCATTTTAATCATTATTGCATTCAAAAAACTCTATCATCCAGTTGAGAGTTGAGTACATGTTACAATTTTGGGAGGAAGCTGAAAGCTTCCTGAAAAGGCAGTCTTTCCCCCCAGCAGTACCTCTTAACCAAAGGTGTCACAGTTGAGTGAGGCCAGAATACAAGAAAAGGAAGAAAGCTAAGAAGGGATAATGTGCTTCCTGCAAGAGTCTGGGCCTTAGTCTTTGTTGCAAATGCAAGATCACCTTTGGAATTTAAGAGCACAGAGCATAACCATCAGGAATTTTAATGTCCTATAATGAAGCTGCAGAGAGGGATTTCAGTGAAGACTAGATATGGGTGGGTGTCCTTACATGATTCTAATATCAGCAGAACTGATTGCAGTTGGTTGCAATTTAAGACAACTCCGAAAACATCACCATGTTTGGAGAGCGAGAAAACACGGTGAACATAGCAGAGTGAAGCTTGCTGTTGTGACTCACTCTCAGCACACACTCTGTCGTGTCTGACCTGGAAGATTATGCTTTTATGTCTGCTTCAGTATCACAGGAGCCCTCTTTTTTTAACCCCCAAAATGTAAACTTAGTCCTCTATGTTAAAAAAATTTTTAAATGGCACCTGTTGACTTTTGGAGAGAATTGTGGAAGGGAGAAGGTACATACGGATGATAATGGTGAGAATTAGTACAATTCTGGCTCAAGGAAGTTGATTCCTTGTGGTTTTAATAGGAGAGACATGCTTCAGCTTTTTCTCTTAGCCAAGTTATGGAAGTATAATCAGTTTTGACCACACAATAAAATACTCATTTACATTTTCTTCAAAGCAGCTGTTATGTTTGGTCACTTCCCAAAGAATCAATTACAGAAACTTGGCTGTAATCAGACATTGAAGAACAATCCTCATAGCCCATTAAAATTCTTTCAAGATATTGACCATAAGTTATTTAAAGTTGGCACATTGTCACATTATTGCTGTTAATTGTTGATGATTTGAAAGGAAGTATTATTCAGGGATGCCCATTTTAAATGAAAATTAAATAATGACTTTACCCTTGCCCATCTGAAGGACAGCCGTTTCCCTCTAGTATATTC
Source organism: Antilocapra americana (assembly GCA_007570785.1). Taxonomy (NCBI): domain Eukaryota; kingdom Metazoa; phylum Chordata; class Mammalia; order Artiodactyla; family Antilocapridae; genus Antilocapra; species Antilocapra americana. The sequence continues at coordinate 26,329,917 of ML660197.1, read as the reverse complement.
TAGAAATGTGTGGATTTTATGATTCTTTGAGAATATAGGTAAGTCATTCTTGCTGTAGAAATAGAAAGTTCTCTCATGACATAAGCTTAGACAGTCACTTTTCTTTTCAATAACTGATACCTCTGTTTCATTTTGAAGCCTAGATATAAATATAACCCCTGTTTTCCATTCGTGAATTCTTTCACTTTTTCTGTTTTCTGGTAGTTAGACATGCCATTAATGTTTGATATTTATATATATATTTTTCCTCCAGTTTTATTTTGTTTATTTTTATTGAGTTAACATTCATCCCCATACCATTGACCCTCTTTACCCATTTCACCCTCCCCTCATGCTTTCCCTTCTGGTAACTACTAGTCTATTCTCTGTATCTATGGGTTTGTTTTTGTTTCATTTGGTTGTTCATTTGTTCTGGTTTTGTTTTATATTCCACATATGAGTGAAATTGTACAGTGTTTATCTTTCTTCATCCGACTTATTTCACTTAGCTTAATCCTCTCAAGGACCATATTTCAAAAAGATATATACACCTCGGTGTTCACCACAGCATTATTTACAGTAACAAAGATATGGAAAAAAAAACCTAAATGTCCATTGATGATGAATGAGTAAAGAAGATACGGTGTACATACCCAATGGAACACTACTCAGCCATAAAGAGATGAAGTCTTGCCATCTGCGACAACATGGAGAGGACTTTGTAGCTCCTCTGCACCCATTGTCTGTCATCTCATTCACAGAGCTCAGCTCTCTGGTGGGTAGGAGTTGTGCCTGTTTATCCTGCCACATTCCAGGAGCATCACAATCCAAGACCAGGGAACCATGGTCCATGAGAGACCTGGACATGTAAAAGGTCAAGAAAGGCTGGTTCTTCATTCAAAGTTTGTCATCTTTATAAAAAAAAAAAATTTTTTTTTTAACTTTTTCCTACTAGCCTGTGTTAGGGTTAAAACAGTGGTTCTCAGCCAGGAGTTATTTTATTCCCCAGGAGATATTGGCATTGTCCAGAGACATTCCAGGTGTTTACAGCAGGGGGCATGCGACTGACTCCTAGTAGGCAGAGCCCCTCACAACAAAGAATGATGGGAAGCCCTGGGCTAAAAGGATTTAAACAAGTCAGATTCTTAACTAAGGCAAAGGATATTGGCTTGGATTTAAACAAGTCAGATTCTTAAGTAAGGCAAACGATATTGGCTTAAGTTGTATAGAATTTTATTCAGCTGGAAGGAATCCTAATGATGATCTAGCTGAGTTTTTATTTTTAAAACTGAAAGCTTACAAGGAAACCTGATACATAAAACAGAGAAGGGTGACACTTCTCCCTTGATGGACAGTGTAGGTGGAGATTTGGGGTTACCCATGCCCTGAGAACTTGGAAGAGCCCTCAGGGAACAGAGCCTGAAAAATACTGATCTGGTCCAAACTCTTTATTTCATGTACACATGAAGAAACTTAGGGCTGAGACATAAAATGATGTGCTTACAATCTCATAGTGTCACTGGCCAGGAATCCAGTGGTGGGACTGAGCCCCAGCCCTCCATTGTTTACTCCATATTAAGAGCAGAGTGAGGAAAGAGAATTTATTCCCATGGCTTTGGAATATTATTTCTCACAGGATTCCAAGGCTGAGATTTACCTAAATAATCATTTGATTCAAACTCTATGAGGGGAAAGGCATCATTTTAGCACTTGTTTTCCTTATAGCTGCCTAATCTAGTCTTCTTTATTGGTGTTGACATTTATTGATTTTTCCATCTTAGCATCATAGATGCTCAAAGCTTAGTGATCTGGTCATTTTCCAGAGGCAGTCTAGAGAGGTGAAGTTGACTTTCTCAGTGTCTCACAGTTCATGGCCAGCAGAACTGGTTAGAGGCCAGACCCTGGACTCTTAACTATAGTCACCTCCATGCGTTTTCATGCCTCTACCATAGAATGCCACCAGACACGTGTACATAAGAGATTCTCACACTCCCTCTTCCAGAAAATATCCCCAAAACATTGAGAAAGACTATAAGATTAGAATCATTTCTTAAGAACAGTTGTCTCTGACTGCTGGCCCCTGTTGGACCCCATGACATTTTCCTTTGTTCTTTTCTTCCTTAAATCCCTAGTGAAGTTCTATATGTTAGTACAAGAAAAGCAGTAATTAAAATATCACATTGTTACTTTATATTTGTTTAGAGCTTGATATTTATAAGATATGAATTTAAATTTTTTATTGAGCTAGAACATAGAGTAAAAGCACAGAACTTAAATGTGATCACTGATAAATTCTTACATAGTCATATATCTGGGTGCCCATTACTCAGCTCAAAATACATAGCATTTCCAAAACCTCAGAAGGCTCCCTGATACCCTTCCCAGTATTCTGACATCTGTCACTTGAGAGTAGTTTTGCCTAGCTCAACCTTCATGTAGTTGGAATCATGCCTTTTATGACTCATCCATGATGTTAAAGTTGTTCATTCTTTATTTTAGCTATGTAGTATTCTCTTTTGTGGTTATACCACAATTTTTTCATCCATTCTCCTAATGACAGGCATTGGTTGTTTCTAAACATTGGCATTTGGGAATAAAAATACTATGGGTATTCTTGTGCCTGTCATTTGGTAAACATATATTGGGTGCATTCCTAGGAATTGGAACATAAAATCTACAATACCACAAGGCATTTTTTTGTGTATTTTATTTCATCTGAGAGGCAGTGCAACCCCAAGAGATAAATGGAGTCAGTAGTAGTAGTCCCATTTTATTTTTGAGGAGAGCTAGTTATAGAAAAGTCAGGTGGCTTACCCAGGGTTACTGGGAAACGGATAGTGCCTCAATTATATGGTTCTTTTCCCCCACACTGGTTTGCAGATTTCTCTCCTGAACTGTATTCCCTATATAGCATGAAAATAGCATTAATGAAACCTAAGTGTGTGTCATTTTAAACAAAATACATGCAAACAGGTTTTCATTCTTCATGATGCTATTGTATATCTAGATCTTGGTGTTGGAATCAACCCGATGGAAGCCATGTGTTTTCTATTTGGGGATTGCTAAGGGACTTAGGACAAGCTGATTTTTAGTTTTTAGTCTTACGGAGGAATAGGACTGGAAGCTTCTGTATAGAAGTGATAGATGCAATTTCTCTGCTTGTGGCCAGGATTGCATTTCAGTATACCTGAGAAGTAGTGGTTTATCCGTCTCATAAGGATCTCCAAGTAAGAAGGTTCTTTCTTGGTAACCCCAAGTACATGATGGTGGCTTGAGGATGGAGGGCTGTCACACAACTATGTGGTTTTTTTATTTTTCCTATTTATCCTCTTTTTTCAGCATATTGCAGAGAGAACATAAGAAAAGTCAAGTATTGACTTATGCCCCTTTTGGCTGCATGCAGAGAATCTGTTACTTTTATTGAGAAAACAGGCCAGTCGTTAAATTCTCTGCTTTTCTCTAGCTTCCCTGTCACGCACAGCCTGGAAATTACTTGTAGTTAAAAACTCTGATGGTGAGGAGTGATAAGTGTGAGAGATCAGCTTCTCCTGGGGCTGTGGGAAGGATAATAGATGGCATCCTGCTCTTAGCTGTAATTTGCTTAAGCAGAAATGTAAAGCAGATCTGTCAGGAAATCAGCTCCAGATGTTTAGCACTTGATGGAAAGGAGAGTTTATTTGCTGCCGTTCCTTTCTTCCTGAAATTTGGCCTCATCTCAGAGACGTGCCATTTATGTTTAATGGTATGTACTATGGTCATACGGTGCAGACAGTCCTATCTGAATTTATCCTGTAATTGCAGTGTGAAAGGGGCTTTGCAGGTGGGATGGGAATGGGAATTGGAGCTTTTAGGGACTGTGTGCCAAAAAGCATTAGGAATTTTCTAGATTCATCAATGGTTTAGTCACTAAGTCATGTCCGACTCTTGCAACCCGGTGGACTGTAGCAGGCTCCTCTGCCCATGGGATTCTCCAGGCAAGAATACTGGAGTGGGTTGCCATTTCCTTCTCCAAGATTCACCAATGTGTACCTACTATGGGTCAGGTTTCTAAGGGGGTAATACAAGATATAGCGGACTACAAAACGATTAAGACTGCAGAGTTTGTGTTTGAAGGTACCAGTCACTTGTAGCCCCCAGAGGCTTCTGGTAAGACACAGCTCTACTTTTTTATTATTTTCTCACCAACAAGGATACGTCTTTATCCTTTAGGCTGATGTTCTTGTTGTATGGAAAATCACCTGGGGGTTAATGATAGTAGGAGAGGAAGAAAATAAAAATAGTTTTTAATATTGATAATAATTAGAATCATAAATAAAGATTAATTTGGGAATCCAGGAGCAGAGTCTGACCTTTAGATGTAAACCACATGCAGACGCATGTGTGGATTGCTGAATATCTATGTGGCTCTCGGGTATCTTTATTAATAATCAACCCGAATAAATGAGTAGAATTGATGATACGGATCAGTTCTGTTCTGTTCCAGGCTGTACCTCCACTGCTAGCATCCTCTGTCTCCTAAACTACAGATAGATTTCCAGCATTGACCACGGTCTAGTTCAGAGTCAGCCAAGGGCGATAGAAAGATGTATACATGTCCTTAGAGAAAGGTGAACTCCTTAATCTCTCAGTCAGGATTGAAGCCAGTGATTGATGAGGTGGTTTTGACTGAAATCCCGGAGGGAGGATGAGTCAAAAGCAGACTGTCCTAGCCACGTCCAGGGCGCCGACGCGGCCTCTCCCAGTTCTGCACTTGAGCCCTCCTCTTGCCCTTCTCACCTACGTGTGTAAGTTCCGGCACACAAGGAATGAAAGGACACACAGCACTTGCTTCCTGAGACTTGGCGTACCCAGCGTTGTGTTTTAATTGTAACTTTGGTCCATGGCATAAGGAGACATATTTTAATCTATATATAATTCTTAGGTTTCAGAGGCCTTGATTGTGCCCATGGTACCATAAAAATTACAGAAAATACAGAGAAAGCAGTTCTTACCCTGCTTTCATGTTGAGAACGTGTACACATGAACATACCTTTCCCTCTTGGGTGGAGCTATCACAGGAGTGAAGTGGGCTGGAAGGCTTGTTTACCGCCCACCAGCTCCATGCACACCAACCCTGAGAGATGCTAACTGGGAGAGGCCTGCCACAGTTCCACCTCCCCTTTTAAAAACCCTCCCTCCTGCAGGCTGGTCTCTGCCACCATGTTAAGTACTTATCCTACGAGACGATCAGCTCTGGTGTTAGGATGGACAAGAGATTGATAGAACCTAGGTCTTCGATACAGTTATCACACGCCTTGAAGGACAAGAGTCCCCACTGCTGTCTTCGGAGGGCAGGAATGCTCAGATAGTCTTCATGGGCACTCCTGAGTTGCATTCCTCGATCCTTGCAGACTTCAGTTCAGGGCCCTTTGCTTTTCTGCATATCTGCCTTTTAGAAGTTCCAGGTCTAGAATACTGATGCTAAACAGAAGCATACACTGGAAATTTTCCCATCCACCTTCCTGTTTTCAAACAATTTCTAACACACATTTAAAGACTGCCAGAAAAAGAATTGAACAAACCCACCCCTTTTTGTGTTTCACATCTCCTAGAAGAAGTCTTTCTTTTTACCTTTTTTGTCCTCAGTGGATTTGAGTAGATGCTTATAATCTTTAAGTCCAGACACTTGATCCTTAGTGCTCCCTTCAAAAGAGACAGATTTATTGTATGCCAATTATACCTCAGTAAAGCTTGCTTTTGTTAAAAAAAAAGAAGAGAGACTGAGTCAAACTGGTTTGGGATGTTTGGTTCTTTTCTTAACCCTAATGAACCCACATACCCGCTGTGGAAGCAGAAATAGGAATACCTGGTGTTCTCGGGGCCTGATGCAGGCGCCTCCATATGCTCACTGCCTTGGTGAGCCACATCATCTCCTCCCTCTTCACAGGAACTTTCTCTGTGACTAGTTAGTGGACTGTTCACCCTCACTTGGGTCCTCTCATCCAGAACCAAAGGACGGGGCATACATCAAGATGGTGCTTCTTTGGGGCTATTTGCATGTGTTCCTCCATCCGAGGAGGCAAAACTGTCCTTGTGGTATCATGCCTGACTTTCTGTTCACAGTTTCTGGCCCCCAAAGAAAATGCAAATGCAGACACAGCGGCCGCCTTTGAGGAGGGTGGGGACGTGGATGACTTGGTAAGTACTTTTAATGTATACCAGGTGTTTTCATGCTTAAACTGGCCTGAGCTGTAAATACAGTCACCGAACCTGCTTATCCTGGACTTACTTGTGTTTTAGTTTCTAACACACCAGCAGCTCTCAACACTATTATTATTTATTGCCATTATAAATGTAATCAGATAAGTAATTCCATAATAGACAGTCCTGTGCTCTGTGGTTCTTTAAATTTATTGTTCATTCAGTTTAATCCTCTCATTGAAGGACTGAAAAAGAGCTGGGAAGGCCCTTTAGCAGCAAAATGTCATAATTTACTGAAATTGCCCTCCACCAAAATAAGCAATACAGTGTGCAATCTGTGTGGGCTGACAAATAAAAACAGCATTTAAAAAGCCTCATTCTTAAATGTTCTCAGTGAACTTAATGTAAACAAAATAGACTGATCGGCATTTGGGGATTTCTGGATGTTATCACACCATGTCTGGATGCCTGGGAGGCTGGGTAGAGTGTTGGCTTTTGTATCCATCTTTCATGTGTGGGAACTTCCTACCTTTAAGCCTCACATGACAACAGTCCAGTAAAAACTTTCAGCCTTTCTGTGGAGAAGTTCTTAGTATTGAAATAAAAAGAGATGCTTCGAATTTAGCTCCTGAAATAGTTTGTTGTTTGTTTGCTGTTTAGTCGCTCAGTCGTGTGCGACTTTGCAATCTCATGAACTGTAGCCCTCCAGGCTCCTCTGTCCATGGAATTTCTCAGGCAAGAATTCTGGAGTGGATTGCCATTTCCTTCTCCAAGGGATCTTCCCAACCCAGGGATCAAAAAGATGTCTCCTGCATTGGCAGGCAGGTTCTTTACCACTGAGCCACCAGGGAAACCCCCTAAAATAGTTAGTGGTGAGTAAGTGTGCAAATCTGTGCATGTCACCAGTGAGGAGAACCATTGTCACTTATGGGCCCCTCCCCAGAGAAGCAGTGCTCTGAAGTTGGTCTGCTCACTTTCTAAATATGTTGTTCCTCTTTACAGCTGGAGTTGATATAGCTCATGGGTGTGTAGAGAATCTGTGAGAGCTGCTATGACTGTGATGCTGAGAGTTCTAAACAGAGCAGCCTGGAGGAGGTCACTCAAGCAGACCCGGAAGTTCTGGAGGTGGTCCCTGCAAGCTACACAGATGTGAATCACCCGATTTTTCGTGGAATGAGTACAGACATTTATAAGGGATAGTTTAGACCCCATACATGTTTATAAAGAGTCTTTATTTTCTGATTGGTGTATTATTTCTTCTTTGATCTTGCTGGTCTCAGTGGTACACCGGTGAGGATGTGGCCCTCGTGAAGTTATCTCGTCCAGAATGATAGCATGGTCACTGGTGGGCTTCTCAGTCTTCCCCAGGAAGTCTCGTCCGTTGTCTGATCCTCTAACAGCATCACAGCTCACTCTGATCAAATGGTGGCATTAGTTTCTTACTAACAGAAAGCTGTCTTTGGGCAGTCGTGGCTAAGGGCTGGCCCGTTCCTCTCTTTATTCAAGACTTTGAGTCATCACATTACTTTGGCCTGCAGCAGGGTAGGAAGGGGAGTACCCATTGTAAGCAGAGTTATGGCAATGTTCTCGTGAAGGGAAGAGGCTGTTTGGGCCCAGCCTCTCACATATCAGTGAACCTAGAAACAAAAGCAAAGACACAGTGACTGAGAGATCCACCACCAGTAGTTAGGATTCTTTCATTTCATTTCACTCTACCTGCAGGTCTCACAGAAGGTTTGGTTGTGTTAAAACATTTCTTCCTTAATTTCCCAGTCTTCCCCAGCTCTACCCAAGATTCCTTTTCCTATCTTTCTGGATGATGTTTGCTTTCCTAAAATGAGAAAACAGCAAACTCTTTTTTTCTATCCACATTTCTTCCCTGAATTCTGACTCCTCCTTCCTGGGTGTCACAGACTCAATGGTGCCCTGTCCCCCGTATCACAGCAGCCCCAGATGTGGTCATTGATGCACTTCACTCTGCAAACATTAGTATTAAAGGCATCAGTGATTTGTTCCTCCTGTGGACTGCTGCTCATTACTATTTGCAAAAGAATTCTTCAGTGCTGTGCTGAGAATTAAAGACCCTCTGTGCTTTGAAAATGGATCTCCATGAGAAGAGAGGAGGCGTGCTTTACTCTGGGCCTCTAGGACGTCCTATTCCACTACACACACTTGACATACAGATGCCCATTTAAAGCCACCCCAGTGAAGGAAGTCATATCTTACAATCCAGTCAGATAGTTGAAGCCCAGGGGAGGTTTGTGACTTGGATAAAACTGAGACATGTCACAGAATCAAGAGGGAAAACTTTGTTCTATGTTATTCTCATCAGATCCTCCTGGCAATATGAATCAGTTCAATGAGTATGGCCTCACAAGCACCCCCATCTTTAACAGTTTGGGAAGTTCTTTCTCAGAAACATCAGTCCTTCTGTCAAACCAGGAAAAGTTTGAATTGATTTAGCCCTTTGTGACATGTTTTGATTTATGTTATACACAGTGGGATTATCTGTGCTTCCTCTAATTCCACTTCAGCCTAAATTATCTGCATACCCGAAAGAAGAAGCAAGTTTAACGGGCTAGGGAGAGACAGGACTAAATCAGCCATGAAATTTCTGTCTCTGTCTCATGTAGGCAGCGTGTGCGTGCTGTGTGGTCTTGCTCAGAACACACTGCTTTGAGTAGAGACGTTCCGTTCTAGATGCACACACGCAGGTCATGTTTCCCTGAAATGCGATGTGCACAGCTGTGGAGCTCCTTGGTGCTGTGCCAGCTGTGGCCCTGGAGAGCAGCTCACAGGACGTCAGCCTCAGGAGACCACAGGCTGGTCCTCGGAAGAGCACCAGTCCCATGGATAGTAGGCTTGTGTGGGGACTGGCAGTCACCCTCAGGCCTGGCACCTTACTCCTCTGTGTCACTAACATTCGCTGACAGGGGAGGCAGAGGGAAAGGAGGGGACTCGACCCCGGTGACCACCCAAATGGCCCCTTGAGGTTATGTAATACTACTCCACCCCACCAAGAACCACTGTTTCAAATGTTGGGGTTTGGTCTTTTGCCAATTAATATTATGTATAAAATGTAGGGTCTTAGAAAATTCTTCAGAAAGCCTTGTTGGGAATGGGCAGTGTTTCACCTAGTTCAGGTTGGTTTTTGAAAGTAAGTGACCACACATGTATTTCTCTTCCCAATGTGCACAGTGTTAACGCCTGGCTTTGCAGTTCATTTTGATTCAGACAACACTATAATGTGGTCCACCATCTCCCAAAACCCTCACTTTGGATCGTTCTCCCAGGTGGTCTAGACTCAGAGAACAAGCTGGTGGCTCAGTGAGAGTGGAGGCAATCAGGGTCACAGTGTGGGTGAGGACAGAGTCACCCAGATCCTAGATCTGTGCTTGCTCTCTGCCCCTCGCTCTATGACCTCAAGATGCTGATTGTATTACCTGCCTCCCAGGCTTATTAAGGCAAAGCGTGCTCATGAAAGTACTTTGTAAACTATAAAATGCTTTACATGAATAAAATGTGGTATTATGAAAACTCTAAGTAGAAGGCATAGGCAGAACTTTTTAATATGTCTGTCTTTATTTCCATCTTCTTGCAGACCCTTAAGCGTTCTAGTCTCTGTGTGATCGAGGTAGGGTGTTAGGACCCAGGGAATGTTTTTAAGGTCACCATGCACCCCAGTTACTTAGGGGTTGTCTTCTTGGCATAATTAACAATTTCTCCTTTCACTCTCAGAAGTGCCCTCCTGATGTGGATTATAGATTATGTGGTTCTGCTGGGTTTTGGTCATAGTAGTATCAAAACCTGGGCCCAAGGAATGGACGTATCTTACCTTGCCAACCCCCACCCCTCTCTTGTTAACACCCCACTAGAGCTAAATACCCAGGGAGCAAAATGGAAGTCAGGAACAGCTGGGTTGTAGCTCATGGCCTAGGTGTGTAGTCTGCCTTCTGTGTCCAAATCTGGCCACCGGAGGAGAGAAGAAATGCATGTCAAGATTAACATACTTACAACCTGACAGGTTTTAGTGACCCCTAATAAATAAGGTCGAGTCACCTTCGTCCCTGCAGCTGTCAGGATGGCCTGGGAGAAGGCAGGATCTTCGCAAAGGGGGTTCACAGCTGGCTTTGTGGGAGCCGCTTGAATATGGGGAACAAGTGCTGCCCAGGGCATGGAGGAAGCAGCCCAGGCACACCCCATCCCCAGCCTCACATTTGTGTTTCCCCAGGTCTACTACCTTTGCACTGCCACGTGTGGGGCGGGGGAGGGCACTGACGGGGGCCTGACAGACCTGGGAGGGGTCCTCAGCTAGTGTGCCTTAGCTTGGGTGAGTCTCTGAATTTCTCTAAGCCCCTCTTCCCGTTCAGCATGCTGGGAATTGTAATAGCCCTCACGAAGCGATTGTTAGGGTTAATGAGCACACAGTGTGACAGCAGGATGGGGAGGAGGGTGCAGAGGGAAGATGGTGTCATGGGGAGAAGCTGGAGGAACGGCAGTGGTGGCGTGGGGTGTTCTGGTTGATTACCAGCCTCCTTGCAGATGAGCATTCTGTTGTCGGTGGGAAAAGAGTTTTCGAGATGGAGAAGAGAAAGAAGCATGGTCGGGCAGCTGGCAGGGAGGGAAACCTTGGGAGCAGGGGCACAGGCATCTCGGGGGCGTGTCATTTGAAGTCCTGTCCTGTGCAGGGTGTGAGTGAGTCTTCATCTGCCCACTCAATGTCCAGTGACATTTCTGCTTCCCACTAATGTGTTTCAAGTTGGTTATTTTAGGGGATGTATATAACTGTGGTGAACTCTGACGTGCTTCAGGGAGGGTATGGGTGAAACAGGCTGCCTGTGGGGAGTCCAGTCATCTCTAGATTACGTGGGTGCCTTACTGCTGAAACCTGAAATCAATCACGTGGGTGACAGCAAACACTTCTCAAGTCACAGGCCCCCATGCCTCCATGCCTTGATTTTATGGCCAAAACCAAACATCTGTGTAACATCCCTTTCCAGAAGTAAATGAGAACTAACTCTGTTCTTGAAAGTAGCAGCAGATGACAGTCTGACCAGGAAGACATAGAAGTAGCACGTGTGATACCTTTTGTCATTACTCATGATTTTAAAATTGCATTCCAAGCTATAGGGCATGAATTTGATTAAATGAGGGAACTCTAGGCAAGATGCAGCACACCATCAGAGATGCAGACATGTGGCATGTGGCCACATGGCTTCTTTGTTTATTTCACAGGATGCTGTGTCTGTCACTAGCGATTAAGACCGTACCCTGCTGGGAGGTCTCCAGTGATTTTGAAAACAGGAGACTCCATTCCCTATTGTGGTGGTCCGCCCACCTGGATTAGGAACAGTCCTGCCCAGGGAGGCCAAAGAAAGGGCATGTTGAGCCCCTGGCAGATCCAGCCTTACATAAGTTGTCCGTGGATTTTCTCTATCTTTGCCCTAACGAGAATAAAAGGTTGAAAAATGTGTTCATTTCTTATCAGTTTGCCTTGACACAGTTGGCAGAGGATAGGGGTAAAAGGAGTTACCAGCATTTCTAAAGCCAGGTGGTATGACACCCTAGTTTCACCTGGCAATGTATGACAGGAGTTGGCAGAATCCATGAGAAGCTGTCCAAGTCTGACTTGTCATTTCCGTAGCTTCAGCAGCACCTAAGAGACCTCTTTGTCAACACTGAGTTCCTGCAGGCTGTGTCCCAGTGTTTGTTAGAGAAGGTGAACACAATAAAATGTTCTCACCTCTAAGGAGATGAGAGTCTGTCTTGGACCAGGCCTCCCTTCTGGCTCAGCTGGTAAAGAATCCACCTGCAATGTGGGAGACCTGGGTTTGATCCTTGGGTTGGGAAGTTCCCCTGCAGAAGGGAAAGGCTACCCACTCAAGTATTCTGGCCTGGAGAATTCCATGGACTGTATAGTCCATGGGGTTGCAAAGAGTCGGACACGACTGAGCGATTTTCACTTCACTGGACCAGCATTTAACAGAGGCACAAGTCTTACACAAAGCAATATAGAAATCCCAGTCCCCTCCTGACTTTTCTCAGTAAAAGGGGAGATGTCACCCTAAACTGGTGTATCTGTGGCATGAGCATTTCACAAGTGGACAGAACTGAGACACTTAGATGTGAGCTCTGCCAGCCTCAGCCTGAGGGCTGCAGGGCAAGGGCAGCTGGAGAAGGCCAGCCATTCCAGACGCCATGCCTGCTGGTCTGCAAAGGCAAGGGTAGAGATGGGGACTCAAAAAGAAGTAGAAGGGGGCTAGAGTCCCTGGTGTACTCTATCTTGGGAACAGCATGCTTGTTTCAGTCGTTCATTTCAAGCAAACTGGCTGCACCGTTTTGATCATTATTCCCAAGGTTTGACCAGAGATGACTTTCACTGTTTCCAAACATCAAATATACTCACAATGTTGAGACTGCTACCGAAATCCTAAAGGATGAACTAGAGACTCCAAGGACAATTTGAGACACAGTTTTACTTAACAGCAGCATACACGTTTTTTGGTCTAAACAGCTCAAGGATTCATTTCAAAGGAACCTTGTTCTCTTAAGCAGCAGGACTTGTGATTATTAAAACATATCTGTGGACTCTTGTCCCTGGAGATGAAGACTCAGCCTCCCATTCTTCTCTCCGAGTGGTCCGAGCAGAGGAGAGGCAGTGGGAAGGGCAGCGTGAGCTTGGGAGAACCTAGAAACCAGACAGGTCCAGCAGTCTGTTTCATGGGGCCTTTTCAAATGTAGTAGGTCTTCACACCTAAATGCCCTTAATTATGTTAGTTCAGTCACTCAGTTGTGTTGGACTCTTTGTGACTCCATGGACTTCAGCACACCAGGCTTCCCTATCACCAGCTGCCAGAGCTTGCTCAAACTCATGTCCATTGAGCTGGTGATGTCATCCAGCCATCGCATCCTCTGTGTTCCCCTTCTCCTCCTGCCTTCAATCATTCCCAGCATCAGGGTCTTTTCAAATGAGTCAGCTCTTTGCATCAGGTGGCCAAAGTATTGGAGCTTCAGCTTCAACATCAGTCCTTCCAATGAATATTCAGGACTGATTTCCTTTAGGATTGACTGGTTTGATCTCCTTGCAGTCCAAAGGACTCTCAAGAGTCTTCTCTACCACCACACTTCAAAAGCATCAGTTCTTTGGTGCTCAATGTCCTTTATGGTCCAGCTCTTACATCCAAAATGACTACCGGAAAAACCATAGCTTTGACTAGACGGACCTTTGTTGGCAAAGTAATGTCTCTGCTTTTCACTATGCTGTCTAGGTTAGTCATAACTTTTCTTCTAAGGAGCAAGCATCTTAATTTTGTGGCCGCAGTCACCATCTGAAGTGCTTTTGGAGCCCGAGAAAATAAAGTCTGTCACTGTTTGCATTGTTTGCCCATCTATTTGCCGTGAAGTGGTGGGACCGGATGCCATGATCTTAGTTTTGGGAGAAAAGCGAGTGGCCATTTTAGTTTGCATCCTAGTCTTTATCATGTTAAAATGCTACAAAGTATGGAGGGATGAAATAGAGTGCCTGTCTTTTGCTCCCCTTGCTGTCGTGGCAAGGATGTTAGCTCCCCACTCAGAGAACAATCAGGAGAACTTGAGGCTATGGACAGTGGGAATACAAGCTAACACTGGCTGAAACACAACAAACCTTTATTCTCTCCACATACAAGAAGCGTGACACAGGCAACTGATTCTGTGGCTCAGCGACGTTGTGGGGAAGACCACCTCTTTTGACCTTTTCCTCATCTCGTTACCATTCAAAGCAGGAAGAAAGGTGGACAGGGCAGCACCAGCTGTGGCTGCCTCTTTATCAGGAAAGGCAGGGGTGATCCTAAAGCCACAGACTTCTTTGGGCAAAAATTCAAAGGCACTCAGGGAAGTAAGAGGATCTGTATTGTTTCATGGGCTTCCCTGGTGGCTCAGATGGTAAGGAATCTACCTGAAGTGCAGAAGACTCGGGTTCAATCCCTGGTTTAGGAAGATCCCTTGGAGAATGGCATGGCAACCCACTCCAGTATCCTTGCCTGGAGAATCCCCATGGACAGAAGGCCTGGTGGGCTACAGTCCATGGGGTCGCAGAGAGTCAGACACAACTGAGCAACTAATACTTTTCACTTTTCCAACTTGAGACAGGCCAGAGAGAAGCAGGCAGAAAATGGATGTTGGGCTACCAACTGGCAGTCTGTCACCCGGTTCCTTCACGCACGAGCTGTAAACTCAAGAGAAGTTGCCTCCCCTTTCGAAATTTCCATTTCGCTCCACATATGGTACTTGGTGGGCTTGTCTGAGATTTAAAATCAGTTAATTAAAATAACACTTCGACAAAGTGAGCCAGTAAGTGTTGGTAAACGCCAGTCCTTCAAGACTCCTGCTCACGCTCCTCCATCTTGTGTCGTAGCCAGAGATTCTGCAGAAACCCCTGAATGGAGCCAGGACCGTTCTGCCGTCTGCCCTAATGCTTAGGGCCCACTGTCTGGGGCGTGCTGGGACCTTCCCTTGGCCTGTCTGCTGGCTCTGCCCTGGAGCTCAGGAATGCACTGAGGAGGTGCAGCTCTCCTTGCACCGGGACCACTGGCCCAAGCTTGGCGGCTGTAGGAGCTGGGGGGACAGGGGAGGAAGGAGTGCAGACAGGAATCCAGGGCTGTGCCACTGGTGATCCCGCAGCTCTGTTTTCATTCCTCCTCTCTCCTGTTTTGTAATTTCCACCAAGCATCGTGAGTAAGAGCCCAGCCTAGGATCGTGCTACTTCCCTATCCAATCCCGCCCCCCTGCCCGGAGCCATTGCCTGTGTGACCAGGGCCCAGTTGCTCAGCCATTCTCAGCCAGTTGATGCAGCTGTCAGACAGGGCCTGTTATATTCCCTGTGCCTCACCTCCAGAGTTGTCAGGATAGATGAGGACAACCCACATGATATGCTTGGTACAGTGCATGGTAACACTTCCCATTACCTTCAGCCCCTCCACTCCCATATTTCTTCCTTCTCTACACCAACATTTGTCTGCCTTTAAAATGCCCCCTTTGCCGGCTGCAAATGGACCCTGTAGCCCTCCATGGAGTAGCTGATAGGCAACTCCACCTTAACTTGTTCTGGGTCTCAGAGTGTGTCACTCCCAACAGGCCATCTGTTTTCTCCTGTAAAACAGACACCTGCCTCTAAGAGATGGGGGAACAGAAGATGAAGAATGGAAAAGCTCTCTAAGAGAAAATAACTTAAAGGCATTTTGAGTCCAGGCTGGGCAGAGATGTGTGTCCACACGCATGGGCATATGTTCTGAGTCATGGAACCTCAGGAGGTAGGTCGCATCGCAAGGCGTCACCTCACCTGGCTCCTTGATTTAAAGCCTTCCCTCCCCTTCTTCCAACTCCCTGAGCCTTGAAAGGTTGTTGCTGAGCCACGAAAGACGCTGGGATTCTTGGCCTCCAAAGGAGAATAATTCAATCTGGGGCCAGAGATGAGGCTTGATCACTCAGAGCTTTTGTGTAATAAAGTTTTATTAAAGCATAAAAGAGAGACAGCTTCTGACATAGACATCAGAAGGGGTCAGAGAGAATATCGCTCTGCTAGTCTTTAGCTGGATGTTATATAGCTACTAGCAGTCTGCTAATGAAAGAAAGGAAATGTCTCAAAACTCAGAGAGTGGTACCAGGCCCCTCACCCACAAGATGCATTTAGAGATAATCTTGGCACCAGATGAGTCATCCCAGGCCATAAAACAATTGACATGAATCTTGAAGAAAGGCAGATTCCCATACAAATATATAGTTTCATTAACATAAATTATGAGTATAACATACTGGTTTGTCAAGTCAGTTCTGAGCCTTTAGGTGGAACTGACTTTAAGTCAGAGTCTGGGGTAAATGCATAGTATATTAACGTAGCTTAAGACAAACATTTCCATAAGAAAAATGCATTGGTTAGCTCAGGGTTTGATAAAAAAAGTTCAGGTGGAGCCAGGTTTCATTATGGCAACACAGAGTTTCAAGAGAAAGCTCTTTTTAAATTTGTATAGAGAAGGGGAAAAAAATCTAACACCAGTTTGTTTCTTCCTGCCACTTAAGAGAGATTAAAAAAGTGTCTGAACCTTGCAGCCTATTTCCTCCCGTTGGAGACCCCTGGCCTTCCTGCCTGTTACCCTCAGCCTTGATCCTCCAATACTGTCAGGCCTAGATGTTTTTTATGGGCTGTGATGATCAGTAGAGATGAAACCTCATAGAGATGTAATCACCACTCATACATTACAGTACACTCACCAGCAGAGGGATGCAGGGCAGC
>ML660197.1:26298101-26313088 GCA_007570785.1 Antilocapra americana | reverse complement strand
AAGATCATCCCTTGACTTTACGTGCATAATATACAGGTGCATACAGACTTAAAGCCTCCGGCACACACATACATGGGCACTCACTCCTTACACATTCAGGGCTAGTCCTGTGCCCCATATGCATGCAGACATGCACACACTTCCTTTCTGGACCATTGTCTTCATTTCTGTGGGCAGCATTTCCTAAAGAACAAGTCATAATGGGTCAGGAGCCTACCTCACCCCATAGAACCTCATCTTTTTTTTTTTAACTAATTTATTTATTTTAATTGGAGGCTAATTACTTTACAATATCGTAGTGGTTTTTGCCATACATTGACATAAATCAGTGCTGGTTGTACATGTGTCCCTCATCCCTCCCACCTCCCTCCCCATCCCATCCCTGAGTGCACCGGCCCTGAGCACCCCATCTCATGCATCGAACCTGGACTGGCGATCTATTTCACATATGGTAATATGCATGTTTCAATGCTGTTCTCTCAAATCACCCCACCCTCGCCTTCTCCCACAGAGTCCAAAGGACCTCATCTTAATAATCACATCAGCGACCCTGTTCCTAAATGAGGTTGCATTCCGGGGATGGGGACTCAACACGGCTTCTTTGGGGACACGGTTCAGCCCGTCACAACACTGAGACTGTTGACTGCATCTGCAGGGAATAAATGCATGGAGTTAGGAGAGAGAGAGTGGCATGGTACACAGAGGCAGGGGGTTGAGTTGGGCACACACACAGATGTGTGAGCAGGCTTCTGGGGAGAGTGTTTTGTATCTGTCGGCTACCTAGAACAGTGCCTGAAATACAGAAGGGAGGCAATGATTTTAGTCCCCTTCTTTCTATAA
The DNA here is from genome assembly GCA_007570785.1 of Antilocapra americana. Classification (NCBI taxonomy): domain Eukaryota; kingdom Metazoa; phylum Chordata; class Mammalia; order Artiodactyla; family Antilocapridae; genus Antilocapra; species Antilocapra americana. The sequence continues at coordinate 26,312,248 of ML660197.1, read as the reverse complement.
CTATCAAGAAGTGTGTGTGTGGTGTATCCAATCAATGAGGATAACATTTGTCCCCCTTGTGTGAGTGGGAAGGATCAGAGTGCTGACCTGTGAAGAAAGAGTCTGTGTCTGTGTTTATTGAGAATATGAATGTGAAACAGACCACAAAGTGTTCTGAGTGTTAGCTGTTGTTATTGATAAGTATGTGTCTTTGTATCCTTTTATTCATGAAATTTCATATGTTCCGAGGACAGAGACCAGGTAGTCAGTGTCCCATCTGGCCCAAGCATATGGCCTTACCACATGCCCTTATGGACATAGGTGGAACTCTCAGCTCTTACCCAACTCCAAGGCTGGCAAGAGGAGGTGTTTCTCTCTTAAAAAAAAAAAATTTTTTTTTTAAGTGAAGGATAATTGGTTTACAGTATTGTATTGGTTTCTGAATCAGCCATAGGTATGCCCCCGCCCTCTTGAAACTTCCTCCCTACTCCCAACCCATTCCACCCCTCTAGGTTGTCACCGAACACCTGTTTGAGCTCCGTGAGTCATACAGCAAATTCCTACTGCCTATCTATTTAACACATGGTAGTGTATGTATTTCTATTGGGGTGCCTCTTTTGATATTCCAGCTACCCCACAAACAGGTCCCGCTGTCCACCCATTCCCTGACCTGTCTCCTGGGTTCCTTGTCTACAAAATTCAATTTAGTAAGCATACATTGAGCATCTGCTGGATCCAAAACACAGCTGGGTGCTCCAAAAGGTTAGAATAGGAGAACACATTGCTGGTCCTCCAGATGGTCACAGATACCCGAACCCACAGGGTGAAAAAGGCTATAAAAGGGACAAAAAAGAGCTTCAGACATTGAAGGAGCAATGGAGTTTAGGCTTAGTAGCTGGGGGCACTTTCTAGAGTTGGTGGCATTGAAGATGGACCATGAATGGAACAAGAATCTAATGGGGGAAAGGCAGGCTGCTCAAACAGAGGACACAGCCCAGCTCAGGCCAGAACTAGGAAAGGGTAAGTGGTTGGCTTGGCTGGAGGGCGAAGTACATGATGGAAAACAGCGAGCGGTCAGACTGCAAAGATAGGTCAGGCAGTTGTCGTGAGAAGAAACATGTTTTTGAAAAGAAAAACGTAATCAGATGGGCCCTTCAAGGTTATTCTGGCAGAGAGGATGGAGAGGCTGCAGCATCAGCAGTTTGCAGGCTGCTGGAGGGGCGCTGGAGTGAGGATGAGAGTCCAAACCAGGGCAGTCCCTGGGGTAGTGGAGAGGAGGATGGCCGAGAGCCTGACCCCACTGACAGCCGTTCAGCAGCGGGAATCCAGCCCCTTCCCCCTGGGGAGCCTGAGATTCCTGGAAAACCCGAGCCGCTGTCAAGGGCGTGTGTCTGTCTGCCCCCTTCAGCCCACTTGTCAAGCTGAGCTAGCTTGTCCCGCAGTTCTCCCCTCTCCTCCTCGCAGAGCACGTCACCCGGCTGCTCACTGCCCTAGCTTGACCCAGCTGGACCCAACTGTCCATCTCCCTCTGGCCTTAGCCACATCCCTCTCTGACCTTCCCCTCTTTGCAGGAAAGTGCTTTCGACCTGGCATCTCCTGTTTATGCAGCCTCCTGCAAAGCTCTTGTCTGTGCGATTTGCCTGCTTCCCCAAGGAGCAGGAAACCCTGGGGAGCAGAATAACCACAGGCTGCAGGTGTGCCGGCCCCTTTTAGTGCCCCTGCACCTCTGTCCTGTCCAGCTGGGGCTCCTGTCCCTGGAGACCCACCCTTTGCAAGAAGTAGGGTAAGAATCACAGGCGCTGCTCCTTGGGAGGCTTCAGGAAGGACTGCCTACTCCAACTCCTGATGCAGGGCTTCCTGAACTTTGCTCTACATTAGAATCACCTGTTGTTGCTGTTCAGTCACTCAGTCGTGTTTGACTCTTTGCAACCCCATGAACTACAGCACTCCAGGCTTCCCTGTCCTTCACCATCTCCTTGAGTTTGCTCAAACCCATGTCCACTGAGTCGGGGATGCCATCCAACCGTCTCATCCTCTGTTGCCCCCCACCTCCTCCTGCCCTCAGTCTTTCCCAGCATCAGCTTTTTTCCCAATGAGTCAACTCTTCGCATCAAGTAGCCAAAGTATTGGAGTTTCAGCTTCAGCATCAGTCCTTCCAAGGAATATTCAGGGTTGATTTCCTTTAGGATTGACTAGCTTGATCTCCTTGATGTCCAGGGGACTCTCAAGAGTCTTCTTTGGCCCCACAAGTCAAACGCATCAGTTGTTTTTGGTGCTCAGCTTTCTTTACAGTTTAACTCCCAATCCATACATGACTACTGGAAAAACTAGCTTTGACTAGACAGACCTTTTCTGGTACCTGAAGAGTTTTAAAAACTCCTGCTGCCCACCCTGGGTCCCAGGACCAGCCCATGGAATCAGGACGCAGGCGCTAGGCATCGCTAGGGTTTAAAGACCCCTCGATGATTTCATGTGTGGCCAAATTTGAGCACCGTCTCCTGGTGTCTCTCTCCCCCTCTCGACCCTATTTAGTTCTCAGTGTGAACCAGGGACACCAGCAGAAAGGCTGTCTGGTCACTCCTTCCCGTGTGACTTGGAGGCACCTGGTATCTGAGCATCTCAGGACTTCCAGGAACCAAGCGGGGAATCTTTGCCTCTTTCCCTTCTGATCTCTCCCTTTCTCTTTTCTCCTACCAAATCAGATCCTAGTCAGTGAGCAAGAGTTTCCTCCCACTGCACAGAAGGAAACAATAATCTCCCAAAGAAGCACAGGCAAAAAGGTTCAGGTCTCATCCCCGCCCTCGTCCATTTTCTGACTTCTTTAGGGTCATGTGATAAAAGGAGGTGGAATCTCCCCCAGAACCAACCTCTGCCTAAATCCAAACTCCCTTCTCCATCCATTCCCCTAACAATGGATTTTGTTCGCTTGCTTTTTAAACATGAGAACCCTTTCCTTAAATGAAAGCCTCTACAGAAGCTTAACATAGAAGACAGACAAAGGTAACGCCATTCTGGTTGAGAAGACGCGGGGTAGTGGCCTGGCAGGGTCCCTCGGGGGTAGCCCCAGAGCCATGGGGAGAGCCATGGGCTGGGAGGGACCCTGGACTGGGGTTAGCTCCACATGTCCCTAGTCTCTTTCTTCCGGTTCCTTTCTTTGTAAATTCAGCGTGGGGGCAGGTAAGGGCTTCCATGCCCTGTTCATACACACTTAAACCAGAACAGCACCTTCTCTGTTTTCCTTATTGAGAGTCCCTATAAGATATTGTATCATCAGAGGGCGCCATGAGCTTAAAAACTTCAAAGATACTGGACTCCATGAAGGCTTAAAGGACATTTCCTAGTCTCTTTTCACTCGCGTTTCCCATGAGCATTTACAGAGTACTTACTGTGTGCCAGGCACTGTTCTAGACACATCAATAAACACACATCCAAAACTTGGAATGTCCACATTCTCAGAGAGTGGGCAGTGGGACTTTGAGACAAACTAATATTACTAGAAGCTCCCCTGTTAGTCTTCAACCTTTTATCACAGGAAATTTTCCTGATTGCCATCACATTTCCCTAAAATAAGTCGAGAAAGAATCTCCATCTGTAAAAAGAAACAGATGCAAAGAGATGGGGACTTTTCCTTACAGTTCACAGTAAATGTGGAGTAAAGCAGAGCTTGAACTCTTAAGCCATCTCTTGGTGTGAGTCATTGTCCCCCACAAGGAACAACCACAGTTTCCTTCGCAGCCTCTCTCTTAGTTGTATTTGTTAGGTACTCAGCGCAACTCTCATCCCCAACTCTTGTCTCCCAGCCATCTCTGTTTCACTTTGTGGTATCAGAACCACAAACACACCTACTGGAAGCAACCAAGTATACACATGAGTTAATTCAAGGTCCTACTCCATTCCAGGACATCTGTGTCTTCATTCCTGAGGGGGTGTGAGTCTCATGTGACAAGCCGTCCAGAGGAGAAAGCGCTCTGCTTGGGCTCAAGACCTTTTCTAGCAGCCTTGCTCCATACACAGCTGGGAGGACAAAGAGAGAGAATGATGACACGGTCTCCACATGGAGAGGAAAGTGGGAGGAACTCACTGCGCCTGAGCACAGGGCTCAAGAAAAGAGAGGGGGGAACCCTCTTTCAAACCCCAACACTTCTTGCTCCTGGGAGGAGTAGAAAAACCCTTCCCTAACTGAACTGAAGGAAATCTTACTCAGGGGACAACTGCACATGATGGAATTTGAGGATCTGGCTCACCATTCTGCCTCCACTTAATTAGAGTGGGTTTCACAGGGAAGGAGGCTCTGCAGGGAATATAGGATAGGAAGGCAAGGGGAACAGCCCACAAAGACCCTGCTCTCTGTCTCTGGCGCTGGTCTCTCTAGGATCCATCAGAAATGATGGGCTGGAAGATGCTCCGATTAATTGCTTTCCGGCTCTGAGATGGCACCTCCATTGCCAGTCAAAGTTTTAATTAATCATGCCAGCAGATGGGCTGTCATGGGCCTCAGCAGCGCGGGTAATGAACTCATTTATTATCAGGCTCCATCAGTGGGAGGCCATCCAGGCTTCTGGGGAAAGAGGAGAGGCTCCTGACACCAGGACCCAGGATCCCTTCAGTCTGGGGAGTGTCTCTGGAAATGCTTTGGTTTCAGACCATCCACTGGCCCTGAAGACGAGAGGGACGGGGTAAGAAGGGAACTTGAAAGCCTGGCCCTTCCAGTGATGCAGGAGGCTATCTGGCCCTCTGATACTCCCTGCACCTGACCCATGAGATGAGGGTGAGGCCATGACACCCTCTTAGGCAGGGGCACATCAGGATGCTTCAATTCACAAGTGCTCCAAAATCCAGGCTCCTGGCCTCTGGGCGAGGTGCTGGATCTTATGCCCCGGGCTGTCTCGTTCATTCTCCCCAGTGCCCACACCGTGTTCTGCATGCTATGTGTTTAATCAGTGCTGTTGAATTAATGGGAAAATGGTAAGTGAAATGTGGGGGGCCCAGCATGGAAGCTACCACTATGAAAAGGAAAAAGTTTTATTGTGCCCAAGTGAGGTCTGAGGTTCTAAGCAATACCTGACACGGAAGCCTGGAGCTTATCATAGACATGGGTCTTGCTGTAGGGGGGTCACAGTATACCACTGGCAAGACTAGGACAGACAGAAGACATAACAAGTGTGGCCAGAAAATGGTCACAGAGTGTCACAACTAGAAGGGACAGTAAGAATACCCTGTCTCCCGCCCCTCCTTGGCTGAGGAGACTGAGGACCCACAGAGGGGATCTGCCTAAGGTCACTCACACGGTTGGGGCACAGCTGGACCTGGAACCCAAGTCGCCTGACTCCTAACCCTGTTCTCTCTGTGTCTGAAGCCCTCCCCCCGCCCCACCCCCAAAAGTCTTCCACAACCTACTTGCCTGGGTCACTCACAGTGGCCTGCCCTGTGTCCAGAGGACCCCAGCCCCTACTGTGCTTGTCCTGCCCTTTGGTCTAGCATCTGTCTTTTCTTCTACAGAGTCCTTCCTTTCTCCATCTGTAGTTTGTATGGAGGGGAACATCTTGACCCAGCACCCCAACCTCCTGTGGAAGCTAAACTCTGAGGAAGTGGTTAGTCTGGGTCCAGGCTGCTCACCTTCATGTGCTTCCACATGGGGAGCAGGCCAGGAACCCCCCCACCTGTGAAAAGGCTCTGTCCACTGTGTTCTGTGGTCACTCCTCCTAGTTTGTTGAGCAGTGGACAGAGTAAACAGGGGCTGTTCTATTGGGCCCATTTCCTTGGAGCACATCATCACAATTATCTCCCAGTGTGGAAAAACGATGAAGTGCCCTTAGTCCAGGCTCTGAAATCAGAAACCCTGAAAGAAGGAAGTCTCTGCAGAGTTGAAACTCCACGGCCATGGTATTAAGACAGAAAACAGTCACCATTTTCCTCTGCCTACTCTGCACCGGTCAGATCAAATGGTACAGTGGGTGACCTGCTGAGAACTGGGTTTGTATTTTGTCAGAACGACAGCAACCTCTTCCATGGCACTGGCTGTGCCAGGTGCTGAGACAAGCACCCTACACACTTTGGTACAAATTCCCATTAGGGAAGGTGAAACACGGGGAGACCAAGCAACATTTTCAACTATAAGTGAATAGTGAGTGTTGAAGCCAGGCTTAGGTTTAGGTTGTGTGGCTCCCAGATCTGGGCTGTCAGTCACTTTACTACTTGGTCTCCTGAGAAAGATAAACTGGTGAGGCATGGTGGATGTTTCCCAACTCCTAGCAAAAGAGAAATAGACAGCTGGGGTGTTAAGGTCAGCCCCCTCGCAAGCACATTCACACACTCAAAACTATTGTTGGCAAATGAAAGGAATGCTTAGTGCTTCAGAGGCTCCTAAGAACTGGAGAGCAGCTCAGAGCTTGCAGCATCTGCAGGGCCAGATGCCAGACTCAGCGAAGGGGCAGAGCTTCCAGAGAGGAGAATGGCCATGTGGGCAGCTGAGGGAATGGCCCTGAGAGCTGGATGGGTGTGGCACAGTGCCAGGTGACGGAACTGTTGAACTGCTGCCCTTACGCCACTCGGGGCCTGTGTGCCGTCTGTCTCGTAGAGACATGAGCCCAGAGAGATCACTGTCTCCACAGTTCAAAACAATAGCAAACATGTGATGATAATAAATGAAAACTCTAATTTTTCGTGCCTGGGATGGTAGGGAGTGGTGAGGGTTGTGATCCATAGTTGCAAGCGCCTCTTCTAATGGGACAGCCACCACACGTGGGTGTACAAAATGAGGATCATCATGCTTGGGGCTTTTTTTTTTTTTTTTGAGAGAGAGAGAGAAACTACTTGTGTGTGTGTATGTGTGTGTGTGAAATATCCTGATTTTTTAATGCGGGCTCGGAAGTCGTGGGGCTTGAGGAGCACACGGTGGAGGGTGGCGTCCTGCAGTGTTACCTCTGGTCAGCTTCGTTGTGAACCAACCACTCCATCAGGGAGAGGCCCAGCTCTCTGCATGCCCCTGCGTGGCACACGGGACTTGGCAGGTGGTGGCGGAGCCAGGCAAGGCTCCTGTTAGGACTCTAAAGTCCCAGGGACAGGGAGGGCCCCAAAAGGGTGACAGTGAATTCCTACTGATTAGTTTATGGGTGGCTTTCATCTAAATTGGAGGAATCTAAGGGATGTGACCTTTCTTGGCATTGTGGGTAAGGCAGAGCCAGCAGTTTATGTGGGTCATAACGGTTTCATTGCCTCTCTCACCACAGCCCTCAGAACTAAGAAGCAACCACATGGTGTTAACAGATTCATATGGGCCAACTGGCCCAAAGGGACAAGGTAATGGGATTGTAAATACAAGCCTAAGGACGTGGAGTTGGACAGACCGTGCTCCTTGGCTCACAGCTCAGCCGCCATATGGTTTAGGGCAACTTATAGTTTCTGGGCCTCCATGTCCTCATCACTGTGAAATAAATGTGAAGCAATACCTACCAGCTGGGCCACAGAATGGACTTATTTAATGCACAGAAATGCTTAGCACGCTCCCTCTTCTAATGAGTAGCCTGTAAACGTCAGCCATCACTGCTGTCCCCAACTCCAGGTCTCCAGACGTCGCAGTCTCCATAGCTGGTGCTGGAGATGTACTGTGAGAATATACGGTGTCAAAGTCTCATGATAAAAGCAACAACATACAATATCTCACTAGTGTTTTCTATACTACTTACATGTTGAAACGGCACTGATAACACCTTGGATATATTGGGTTAACTAAAACAAATCATAAAAATTAATTTCACCTATTTCCTCTTCTTGATGCGGCTGTTAGAAAGTTTAAAATCCCATGTGCATGAACTTCTCTGGTGGTCCAGTGGTAAAGAGTCTGCCTGCCAATTCAGGGCATGTGGGTTTGATCCCTGGTCCGGAAAGACCTCACATGCCGCAGGGCAACTAAGCCCCTGTGCCACAACTGCTGAGCCTGTGCTCAGCAATGAGAGAAACCCTACAATGAGAAGCTCATGCACTGCAGCTAGAGAAGGCCTGTGCACAGCCATGAAGACCCAGCACAGCAAAAAAATTTTTTTAAATCCCATGTGTGGCTTATGTTAAGTTTCTGTTGGACAGCATTGATCAGGAACATAGAATAATGGCTGATCCAAAGTAGGCCCTCAAGAAATACATGTTAAATGAGTGCATGTGAATGAACGGATGGATGGATGAATGAATGATTTCCATGGGTTTCTCAGGGCTTTGTCTTCTCGCTTGGGCCACATGCCCTTTCTCCAGATCCCCTCTTCCCTACACGGAATGCCCACCATAGACTCCCAACTGTCATCCCTGGACAACCCTCCAGCCTCTGTACCCCATCTATAATAACTGAGGATGGGGGCCCCAGGATAGGAGAGCCTTGAAAAGGACACACACCCAGGAAACAACAGAGCGAAGAGTGGAAGCAGAATGTCTGCCTGGGCGTGGTCACTTAAACACAACCTTATTTTGCCAGGGAAGCTCTAGATTTTTATAAATATGTCTTCTTCGAGGCAGGTGGAAATTCTCAGGGCAAGACAGAGTAAGCGGTCACATGGATAATTAGCAAAAAATGAACTCTCTGGAGATCATGCCATTCCAAGGTCAACCTTAGCCCAGCTACCCACCCCTCTAGGAAGTATTGCGGTTGCAGCCCTTTAAGACAGAAATCCACAGTCCTCTCATTTGGGGCACTCTGTCGTATCTTTAAGTAAAAGGGCCTTGGGGTGTCCTTGTAATAGTGATAATGGTATTGAAAAAAGCCAAAGGATTTGGCAATAGCTCTTTGGAAGTCTCTGAAATCATTACTATTATTGATCCAGAGATGCTGCCAGTTGGCACTTGCCAGGTTGTTTCTCAGTTACACACACACACACACACACACACCCCACTACCAACACCACCACCAAAGTGCAGAGCCAGGCCCAGGGAATCATGTGTTCATCAATGAAGACTGTGGACAATACACTTGGAGTCTATTAAATCTAAACGTGAGACAGTTACATAATGTTATAAATACTTGCAGGGAGGAAGGCTTAGCAACAAAATTGATAAGAAGGACCAGGCTATATGAGAGTGATAAAAATATAAGACAAATATAAAACTGGGTGATTTTTTCCCCCAGTATTGATTACTTTCTGATAACGGCTGCAAGTCTCTCTGTCCTATTTCTTCCGAGGACCTCAGAGCAATTTACAGGTTACACTCATCATCCCCAAGCCCTGATAAGGGTTGTGGGTGGGCAGAAGCTAGTGTTTCCACGGAGTGAATGGGAAGTGCTGGCCCAAGGACTCACCATGCAGCCAGAGCAGGCCTCGCAAGTCACATGCACCAACATCACTCAACTGCACACTGATGCCAGACTATCCTCCACATGCTCAGAGACCCCGAAGGAGGAATGCAGCTTCATTCTCACTCTTGAGATTCTAAGCAGGTGAAGAAAATAGAACAGAAGCGCCTAATGTTCAAGGGAACTTAGACCAAAGAAAGTCAACTACTAGCCAAAACTGGACAGGGTTGCAACATAAGGAATAGGTTGCTGGAAATACTGCTTTGAGCAGAAAGTAGAGCTGCATTTTCAAGGTGAAAGAGGCTGTTTTTTGACTAGAAAGGAAGAATGGAGCCTTTTGATTTGTAGGTAGGCCCTGAGGCCTGGAGGCGTGGTGTGAGCAGGTGGGTAAACTGATTGACCCTGCTAGTAACATTATAGACCTGGAGAAAACTCTTGAGAGTCCCTTGGACTCTTAAGTCCATTCTAAAGGGAATCAACCCTGAATATTCCTTGGAAGGATTGATGCTGAAGCTGAAGCTCCAAGACTTTGGCTACCTGATGTGAAGAGCCGCCGACTCATTGGAAAAGACCCTGATGCTGGGAAAGATTGAAAGCAAGAGGAGAAGGGAGTGATAGAGGATGAGATGATTGGATGGCATCATCAATACAATGGACATGAGTTTGAGCAAATTCTGGGAGACAGTGGTGAACAGGGAAGCTTGGTGTGCTGTAGTTCATGGGGTCATGAAGAATAGGACACAACTGAACACCAACACAAAGTACTAAATGGGGACCATCCTTGAAGTTGCTTTTAAGACAGTCCTTATGCAAGGGGGTCACAGGGAACTTGGAAAGAATTAAGTAGATTGGACCAGAAATCACCCTTTTGGTCATGGCTGTCACTGATGGTCTTGCCATCTTGCTTAATCTGCAGGGCTTTTCAATAAAACTGAGTTTACTGCTCTCAGGGCTCCCACCGTGAAGGAGCTGGGTCAGGTGGGGGTGGGTGCTGAGCTGTAGGAACTGGGTTTGGCTGGCTCCCTGGGAACACCGACCTGCTGAGAGCCCCAGGTGTCTCCTTGCCGGAGTGATGAACGTGACATGGAACACAAAGGTGGGGCAAGTGGGAGAATGACTTGAAATAAAGGAGAGAAAGCAACCCGTGAAAAACCAGCAAACAAGATGCCATCAGCAGTGAAAGTCAATGAGGCAAACACCATCTGGCGCTGAAAATGAATGGAGCGAAAAAGGACGGCCTGGCCTCCTGGGGATCCAGCCTCCCACTGGGCTCAGAGTCACATCCAGGCCAGCCTGCCTAGGACTAGCCTGGGCTGAGGCGACAGGCTGCAGTGTGTTTCTGCTGAGCAGGACCTTGGAGACAGACTTGTCCCTTGATAATGTATCGGGGAATATTTCCACTTAATGGAAACTCTTCAGCAGGAAGGAGTTAGAGTAGAGCTGTTTTATTCCCATCTGCGCTTAAGAGCAGAGTTTGGGGCTTTGAATCCAGTGAGCTGTCCTTGAGATAACACAGCTGGTTTGCATCTGCCCACCTGCATTCACTCGTTCATTTCTAGTTTCATCCATCCTTCCATTCAGTCACCCCTCCCTTCCTCCCGTTTCTACCTCCACTGCTTTAGTCCATCTTCAGTACGTTGCTCCCCAGCACTGCTGGGCCTCCTGTATGGCCTGTTTCCCTCTGAGCCCTCTTCTGTGTGGCCAGCAGACCCTTTTTCCAAGCCCAAATCTGCTCTAGTACCCCCCAGGCTTCAATAGCTCCCCACAGTTCCATGTAATACGGCCCCACCCCCATGATGGGGCCACTGCCACCCAGCCCACCTCATCTCTTGCTATATCATCCCTTCTCATACCCCAGTCTGCACTCCATTTGTGCCCAGCTGTTACAGGCCACCAGGGAGTCTCATTGCTTCACTCTTTAGTATCTTTGTTCATACACATTCCTCATCCTGGAGCATCTTCCCTTTTGTCTCCTCCCACATCCCCTTATCAACATGCTGCTGATACTTGTTTAAGCATAAAGACCAAACGTGGCAGCCATGAAAATGTGCCCTCATATCTCCTGTTGCAGAAGTGAAGTGAAGTGAAGTCGTTCAGTTGTGTCTGACTGTGTGACCCCGTGGACTGGAGCCTACCAGGCTCCTCCATCCGTGGGATTCTCCAGGCAAGAGTACTGGAGTGGGTTGCCATTTCCTTCTCCATGGGATCTTCCTGACCCAGGGATTGAACCGAGGTCTCCCCCATTGCAGGCAGACACTTTACCCTCTGAGCCACTCCTGTTGCAGGGAACATCATTAATGATGCCTCCACCTGCTGTCTTGCTGGTCCTGCCACCATGTTCTTGCCATGACCATGATTCTTGTGGACTCTTCCCAGCCACTGACTGGGCACAGTGGGTCACTAAAGCAGCCCCACCCAACAAGATCTGAGATTCCTCCAACAGCAACTTGGGCTCAAGGACTCCCAATTGTTCTGGCCACAGCATTCTTGGAACTGCCCTGCAGTCTGGTCTGAGATTCTCCCTACTCTATCCTCCTTTCCCACAGATGTCAGGCTGACTACGGTCTGGGGGCTCTTCCTACCACTTCTGCTCTCCCTACCAATGAATCTCTTGCATATCTAACCCTCTTTTTGCATGCATGTGTCCTAAGTCATTTCAGCCGTGTCTGACTCTGTGTGGCGCTACAGACTATAGCCTACCAGGGTCCTCTGTCCATGGGTATTCTCCAGGCAAGAATACAGGAGTGGGTTGCCATGCCCTCCTCCAGAGGATCTTCTAAACTCAGGGGTCGAACCTGCATCTCTTATATCTCCTGCATTGGCAGGCAGCCTCTTTACCACTAGCCCCACCTGGGAAGCATGAACCAGAACCAATGGATTAAGTTAACATCACCTCATTCCTGAAGGCTTCCCTAATCTCCCTCAAGTAGACTTGAACCTTCTTCATACCCTCCCTTCTACCTTGGGTGTACTGTTAATGATGGCACTGTAACTCTTCGCTGTAATTATCTGTCTATATGGCTGCCTTCACCTGCCAGACAGCAAACTCTGTGAGGACAATGGGTCCACAGTCTTACCTGTCTTGTTAGCATCACTGCCTGGAACAGTGCCTGTTATATTTGGATGCACCATAGTATTTATGAAGTGAGTCAATGATTGATCTAGTTATCCATTTATTTAGTCCCCATCGCCTGAGAGCATGTGTAGGTGCTGAGGATAGAAAAGTTCACAAATCCAAATCCCAGGGGACTTCCCTAGTGGTCCAATGTTTAAGACTCTGAGCTCCAAATGCAGGGGGGCAAGGGTTCCATCCTTGGATGAGAACTAAGATTCCCACATGCTGCATGGAACGGCCAAAAAGTGAGGGGGCACTCTTGGGCTACTTGGTGGAATCAGCATGCTTACATATAGCTATTTTTAAAGTGCGAATGGAATAGCCGCTATCAACATGGCACAAGAAAAGGACATAAGAACCCAGAAGAAGGGTTCTTCCCACTGGGTGGTGGAGGAGGAGCCATCAGGAAAGGCTTCTGAAAGAAGGTAGCATTTGGAGTGGGTCCTGTAGGATTTGTAGGATTTATGCATGGAGAGTGACAGGAGGGACCTTCCAGGCCAGAGAGATTGCACAAACCAGGCGATGCAAGCCATTTTGTTGTGGTTCAGACAATAAACAATCTGCCTGCAATGGAGAAGACCTGAGTTCAATCCCTGGGCTGGGAAGATCCCCTGGAGAAGGAAAAGGCAACCCACTCCAGTATTTGTGCCTGGAGAATCCCGTGGGCGGAGGAGCCTGGCAGGCTACAGCCCATGGGGTCACAAAGAGTCAGACACGACTTAGTGACTAATGCATTTACATTTACATTGTTAAAATAGTCAAATACACACAAAAAGGAATGTAACTTGCTTGTTTTACTCTCTCTTTTGTTGGTGTTGCCACTGAAGAAAGCTTTGTTTATTTGATGTTTGTTTGTTTACTCTGTGGGATTCCCCAGGGTCACCATCTGCCTCAGAAAGCAGCCCTCACCTTGTTTGTTTTCACATTCTTCACGTTGTCAATCTCCTTGACTGACTTTCCTCAGTTACATCTGGCAGGGTCTGAGGCCAGGACTGGCGCCTGGGAGGCTTCAGGCATTTGGCTGGACAAGCAGGAGCCTGCAGTGACTATCCCGGCTGACACGTCCCCAGGCAGAGGACGGACTGGCTCCTATGATCAGGGCCCAGAGGCTCCCAAGGGCTGGAACCCAGAGCGGGCATGGGGAGGGGGGCGTGGTGTCAAACATCCCATCCACCATCACCTGCCATTAGAAGGCACCATCTGGCTGCTGCTTGAAAATGTTCGCCTCGGGAGGGTTAGGAAGGTGGAGACAAAGGGGCGGGAGAGAGAAAGGGAGAACCAGGTGCCTGCAGCCTGGATGATGCTGGCTCTGTGCTGGCCAGATTTGCCTGCATCTTCTCTGGGCACACGCAGAGCTGGGCCAGCAGGAGGCCACTCTCAAAGACACACTGCAGATGAGCTCGGCGCCTCTCAGCCGGGCTTCACTCAAGTGTCTGCTGGCAGCAAAAGCTCATGATCTTGGGGAAAACTCTGATCTGGAGGCCCAGGGCCAAAATGCACTTGGGGGAGGCTCCTCCAAGAATCCAACCTGAGGTCCTCCTCCTTGCCATTGCCCTCCCTTAGCTCAGCAAGTCAATTCTCAGTTGCAAATTTCCTGGCTCTCAAAGTTTCCTTGGGCTTCCCTGGTGGCACCGTGGTGAAGAATCCACTTGCCAATGCAGAGATGCAGGAGATACAGGTTCAAACCCTAGGTCAGGAAGATCTCCTGGAGGAGAAAATGGCAACCCATTCCAGTATTCTTGCCTGGAGAACTGAGTGAACAGAAGAGCCTGGCAGGCT
>ML660197.1:26250553-26298001 GCA_007570785.1 Antilocapra americana | reverse complement strand
TTTCCCCTTCTCTATACAAATTTAAAGAGAGGTTTCTCTTAAAATTCTGTGTTGCCATAATGACACCTGGTTCCACCTGAACTTAACTTTTCTCAGACCCTGAGCTAACCAATACATTTTTCTTATGGAAATGTTTGTCGTAAGCTATGTTAACGTACTATGCATTTACCCTAGACTCTGACTTCAAGTGGGTTCTGCCTAAAGGTTCAGAACTGACTTGACAAACCAGTATGTTATACTCATACATTGTTCTCTTAATCTATGTTAACAAAACTATTTATATGGGAATCTGCCTTTCTTCAAGATTCCTGTCAATCGTTTCATGACCCAGGATGACTCACCTGGTGCCAAGATTATCTCAAAATGCATCTTGGGGGGTGAGGGGCCTGGTGCCATTCTCTGAGTTTTGAGACATATCCTTTCTTTCATTAGCAGACTGCTAGTAGCTATATAACATCCAGCTAAAGACTAGCAGAGGGGTATTCTTTCTGCCACCTTCTGATGTCTATGTCAGAAGCTTTCTCTATCTTTCATACTTTAATAAAACTTTATTACACAAAAGCTCTGAGCAATCAAGCCTCATCTCTGGTCCCGGATTGAATTCTTCTCCTTCGGAGGCCAAGAATCCTGGCATCTTTCGTGGTTCAGCAACAATCTTTCAGGGTTGCAAAGAGTTGGACACAATTGAGCACACACGTACCCAAACTTACTTTATCACAGAACCATAGGAACACAGAACTTGGAAGCCAAAGGACTCCTCTGCTCTACCCGGTGTAGAGCCTAGGTGACTCCGTTTTTAAAAAAAAAAAAAAAAGGAGCCGCCATCTTGTAGTAAAGAGCAACTCCCAAGTTCCTAGAATAACCATAAAATAGTCCAGCCCCTTACCCCATGTCACTACCCTAGACACGACCAATCACCACACACCAGGGAGTGCCAAAAATACACCAATTAGGAAGTTGTTTGTGATTAAAAATACCTACCAGAAACTAACGCGTGAAAAGTCCACCAATCGCTGTTTTTTTAATTTTGAAAACCCCTCACCTTGCCCCACAAACTATAAAAACGCCTATCTGCTGTTACCAGGGGCTCTCCTACCTGGTGTGGGTGGAAGCCCCTGCTCGAGCTTGAATAAAAGACCCTCGTGTATTTACAGCGGAATCAGCTCCTGAGGTGGTCTTTGGGGGATCTGTAATCTGAGCACAACACCAGCAGGGCAGCCACTTCTCCAAAGCAAAGTTCTAAAGTTCTCAGGAAAAAGGAGTTTGGGCTTCCTCCAACAACAAGGTACCTATTATCCAAAAAGATTTTAATTGTTGTTTTCAATGGTCACTTAATAAATGGTCTATATATGTACCTTAACCTTTTTAAACTACAAAAATATAACACGAGTTTATTCTTCTTATTAAAATGCAAACAACAAAGGGAAAGTTTCTCTTCACATTCCCCAGCCTGACCCTCTCCCAGAGATAGGAAGGTCTAATCAGTTTGGTGGTATCCATCTGTTAGGCGAGTGTAGATGTCACACGAGGGTATGCTCCTCGGTTCTTGCCTCGTCACAACAAAGATTTGGAGTGACGGACATTGAAGCCCTCGGCGGGCCACAGCTCTTGGGTCTTGGACAGACCGTGTTGTAGCTCTTAAATAAATTAGTGTTACAGCTCAGTGTTACAGCTCTATTTTATTTAGAAGATGATAGCCAGAGAATTCATCCTCGAAGCGTGGGGGCATGTCAATACAAAGCCGTGAAGAGAAGAATACTGCAGCGTGCGCGCACGAGAGAGAGAGTGAGTGCTTGTGATTAAAAATACCTATCAGAAACTAATGCATGATAGTTATATGTTTATATGTTTCTTTCTGCCCCCTGGGCCTGTCCTATGCAAATTGGGCTTGGACAGGAGTGCTGTTCTACCTGAAGTTCACACTCAGGTCCTTGGACCTTCTATGTTCTATTTTCGCTGGCTTTTCCCTTCCTTGTCTTCTAGCCACCACCATTTTGGACTCCTGTTTCCTATTCTAACTACCTAACACATCTATATTCTTTCATGACTAAGCGACTGAACTGAACTGAACTGATCCATATTCTTTCAGAGTAAGGCATTTTAAAACTGAAATCTGGGTGAGGTTCCTCTTTGGCTCCTCGACATATATGTGATCATTGTGCATACTGCCCTGCAGATGACAATTTTTAGTTAACAACGTGACTTTGAGGTCTGTCCCGGTCGGTCCTTCCAGATCTATGACATTCTGTGTGCTGTGAGTGATATCCTGTGGTTTCAGTCTCTCACACATCATCACTCCCATGTTGACAGACATTGAAGTTTATTTCCAGTTTGCCTCATTATTATGATGATCCCACTCTGATCCTCATTTCCCAAGCTCTTTGAGAAGGGAACATCTGCCACCGTCTCTCTAGGAGAGTTCCAAAGAAATAGAACTCCTGGGTTGAAGGGTATGTGCGCTTCACACTTAATAGAACATTACCAAATGGCCCTCTGAAAGAGCACAGTGATTTATCAGCCTGCCCATAGGGTGGGGCAGGTGCCCCTTGCTTGTCTAACCAGCATCCCTGCTCGTCTCCTTTTCCCTTGGTGCATTCCACAGCAGGAGCTGAGAAGATAAATTATCACTTTCCAAGCCCCTCCTGCAGCTAAGGGTGGCTCTGTGACACATTTCTGGCCAAAAAAAAAAAAAAAAGCAAACAAACGCTTGGAAGGCTCTAGGAATAGAAATGTGGTTCTAGGAAAGATTTTGCTTTTTCTGATATAAAGAAAGGATGAGACAGGGTCATCCCTTGTTCCTTTCCTGCTTTGAGCTATCATAGTCTACTTGAGACTCTAAGGTTACAGCCATGGGTGACAAGTCGACAGGCTAAAGGTGCCTGAGTAGGAAGATAGAAAGGGCCTGGATCGCCAGTTATATTACTGCCAGCAGCCACTTACTCTAGATGTCTTGTTGCAGATGAAAAATAAAAGCTCAATTGTTTTAGCTCCTGCTAGTCGAGTATCTTTACTTGCAGCTGGATGAAAACCAAACAAGACAGAACATTGGTGCCAGGTACCCATTGTTGCTTTCACTTCACCTTGCTTTTTATATGCTATGGTAATGGTGGAACTTTCCTATTACTCTTTGAGCAATAAAATGATAATAGAAGTAATTTATTCACTGCCTGCTTTTTAGAGAGTTGTGCTTATTTATTTGGCTGCACCAGGTCTTAATTGTGGCATGTGGGATCTAGTTCACTTACCAGGGATCAAATCTGGACCCCCTGCATTAGGAGCTCAGAGTCTGAGCTCCTGGACCATCAAGAGAGTCCTTGATGCCTACTTTATATGCATTATTTCTGATATTACAAAGATCCTGAGAAGCAAATTGATTATTTTAAAGAGAAAGGAAACAGAGACCAAAAAAACAAGTGACTAGCCCACAGAGGAGTCGTGGTTGCTTCACAAGTCCCCAGACATAAAGTCAGGAGCCCGGGGTGACTTACTTAATCCAGCAGGAACAATAGCAGTAACAGTAAGGTGGCGCTTGTGTTTGGGGCCATTCCATTTACATGGTCATGCCAGGGAGAATGGGAAAACCTGTGGTCATGGCTGGTGGTTAGGGTCTTCTCTCAACTTGGCCTCTTGCCTTCTGCTCTGAGTCTTGGTGTTCTGGCTTCTGTCCTGTGGCCTCATAACTGGATCCTGCCCATTTCTATGCCTTTAAATTGGAGTTCTTATTACTGTCTATCTACTTGTTGTTTTAGACCCTGTCACTATCTCCCCCAAAGCAATCTTAAGAAAAAATTTTAAAAGGAACTGCTTTAAAAAACACTATTTTCATGTATGCCCATGCATATTACCCTCCTATTTAATCATTGACAACCTTGAACAGATTTATGAAAATAATTAGGGGAGGATGATAGTTGCAAATGCTTCTGCTGTGCCAACTTGGGCCCCAAACCAACAGGAAAGAGGGGCAACCCACCCCAGTGCTTTTGGCCCCCAATCAATGTACCATGGATCTCACTCAAAGTTCTGTCATGGAGTGTATGGAGATCTTTGTATTCATGATGGATATTTTCAGTTGCAAGAAAGATATATCCGGCTTAGACTAATGCAAGTAAAAATAGGACTTACTGGCAAATGTCCTGGGATATCTAGCAGAGACACTAGATCAATCATGAATCTGGGAGAGAACCAGCATCATCTCTCTCCTGCTGTTTTGCTTTGCATGTCTCCGCTTGACCTTATTCTGATAGATAAGTGCTCTCTATGAATGTGTGGCAGAAAGTGGGGTCTTTCATTTTCCCTGATTCGCAGCTAGCAGCCATGGTGGAAGAAAACCATTTCTCATTAGCTCTGGTAGAGAAATCCCAGGGGGAACTTGGATTGGTTTTGGTTACCCTTCTACTTCTGAACCAATCGCTACGAACAGATGAATAAGATACTTTGGTCAGCCAGACCTGGGTGGAGTGGTTTCAAGGCTTCAGCCCCACCAAAACCACATGATGTGTATTCCCCATGGGAAAGACTGTTTCTGTGTACTAGATGGACAAAAGCAACAGGCAAACACCAAACTGATTTGAGAAGACCTGAGATGATGCTTCAGCCTTGAGGCTTTTGAGGGAGGAACTAGGGCTTACCATAATGTCACCATGGGACTTCCCTGGTTGTCCAGTGGTTAAGAATCCACATTGCAATGCAGGGTACATGGGTTCGATCCCTGGTTTGGAAACTAAGATCCCACATGTTGAGGGGCAACTAAGCCCTCACACCACTGCTAGGGAGCCTGCACTCTCCTGAGCCCACCTGCAGCTGCAATGATGAAAGATCCCTCATGATGAAGGTCCGTTGTGTTGTAACTCAGACTCAATGTAGCCAAATAAATAAATATTAAAAAAAAACCCCAATAATGTCATTATGATTTACTAGGCAGGAATGGGCTCAGCATGCTCAGAGTTTCTACATCCCTTCTTTGAAGAGATTCGGTGGCCTATGTTGGAGGGTGTGGAGAGTCCCCATCTCAACAAGGCACCCCTTGGAATGGTTATTGGCTGAGGCAGAAAAGGTGATATCCCAGATCTAACCTCTAGACAAAGAGGCTGCTCAAACCAAGTGATAAGACAGAGCCTAGAGGGCCTGCGAGAGATGACTCTTTTCCTGCCTCTTGCCACCTGTTACATGAGTGTCCTGGTTCTCCCAAGGGAATCCAGAGAGCCGCTCAGTAGAGAGGCCTAGGCTCAGTGTCACTTTAGAGGGAATGCATTGATCATTCACTCTATTTCTGTCTATGTGTTTGTGGGTCAAATGCACACCCACAGTTGTGGTCTTCTCAGCTTAAAGTATTCATGACAGCCTTGCACCTGTTTGATGATGATTGAAATTCCACCCCTTACAGTGTGATTCCTCTTGCATAAGAATGATCTCCTCTTAAAAATGCTAATTCCACAGGAGAGGGAAGGGTGTTAACTTATTTACAGTTAGTAAGAGGAATCTCATCAGGCTCTTTCATGAGAACAACTTTTGATCAGAAATGCTGAGCCTCTTCTCACTAGATTCTAGTAACCAGGCCATGAGATCCCTGAAGGTGATTATATCTGGTTTATATCTGAGACACCCACCCGGCAAGAACCTTTCACATAGCAGTTTCTTGCTGCACATTTTTCTGTGAAGAATCTTCAAATTACTTCAAAATTTCTAATAAAATTATATTATGCACAATTTTATGTAACTGTGGGTTCAAGGGAGACTGAGGAGGAGAAATCGTGTCCAACATTTGGGCTTAACCTAGAGTCAAAGAGATGGCAATAAGGTTGAGGAGAGAAACCCTGAGTTCAGGAGATTTTGAAAATTCGAATGGGAAACACCTAGAAAACATGCTAGTGTCTGAATTATTTAAAATGCTGATGAGAACATCAACATTCCCATAGCCTGAGGAATACAGTGGTCTCGGCAGACCTCAGCTAACTCTGAGAGTAGGTGATGCAGATGGTGTCTGGGTTATGTTCAGCTGGTATAAGGCTCATTCATGCTTCTCCACCACCTCTTGAATCAGGATAAACCTTTTAAATGCATTTTCACTTTTATGAAAGGCCATATAATGTAGTGGTTAACAGCCCAACATATAAAGACTGTAGAGATATAGATTCTAGTGTGACCGTACCCAGCGATGTGACCGTGCACGACAGGTTTAACCTCTTCGTGCCTCAGTGTCCTCACCAGAGAAACAAGAATAATAGTAGTCCCCGACTTTGTGGAGTTGTGTTGGGACATTAAATGAGTTATATACACAAAAAGTTTGAGATGAGCCTTGACGTATGGAAAGTATTATGTTGTTGTTGAGTTGCTCAGCTGTGTCAGACTATTTTGCAACCCCATGGACTATAGCCGGCCAGGCTCCTCTGTCCATGGTATTTCCCAGGCAAGAAAACTACCGTGGGTTGCCATTTTCTTCTCCAAGGGATCTTTCCAACCCAGGGTTTAGAACCCATGTTTCCTTCCTTGGCAGGTGGATTCTTTATCACTGAGCCACCAGGAAAGCCTGGAAAGTACTATATGCTTGGCTATTTTTATTATTTCCCCAAAGTGATAGGGGAAAGGAAAGCCATATCAGATGGAGAACTTGAATATCCCCTTTCTTATTTAAGAGAAGCAGACTGTTCCCTCTCAATCAGAGAGGGCTCCTCAGGATCAGGGATGCCCTGGAGGTGCTCTAGGCCATGACGCTGACTGGCCCAGGTACTGTGCCCTTCTTTGCTGGCAGGGCCTTAGGTGGACAGCAGAGCACCAGACTTTCACCAGCGCTATGGGCACTGAGGATGCTCTGTTCTCATGACTTTTCTGTCTTGAAAATTAAGCAGGCATAGGAACAGGGTGAACCCGCTTCTCTTTTCTTCCTAAACCTAAACGCTTCCTAAATCCTCCTCAACCACAGCTTCTTTTCCCTAAACATATACTAAGCCCTTGGGTCAGAGTTTAGTGTGATGGGGAGGTGTGTGGCACATGGTTATGGGTCACTCATTAAAAGATGAGGGAATCACCTCAATGACCAGTGGTCGGGGGCCAGGAGGACAGTGAGGGTTGGAGCTCATCAGTTTGGGGCTTGGGCCAGAAGAAAGCCTTTGCCCAGTGGATTCTTAGTCCCATGATGGGCTGGGTGAGGAGGAGATAGGATGCTGGAGTAAGGGAAAAGGCAGCATGAAAGACCTATGGCCCCTGCTGGTGGGACAAGGGTGCTTAGACACCATCCCAATACAAGGCCAGACTCTGGACTCAGATCTGGGGTGAAGTCAGTCCCAGAGCCTCACCACTTTGAGTCCTCTTGGAGTGTCACTTAATCATCTATGGTACCTCAAGCACTTCTCAGTTTTTACTTGTCCATCTGCCAATAAGGGGGAGGGGTGGAGACGTGGGGGCTGGGGGAAGTTTTAGGACCACGGCGTCACTGCTGTAGACTCAGACTCTTACAGGTGAAAGTCGTCCTTGATTGCTTATTATTGGTGAACAGGATGGTTTGAGAAAAGGTGATTCAAATACTGCAGAATGTGCTTCTCCTTGCCGGAGCTCTCTCACCTCCACACGGTAATGCATTCTGCTTACAAAGCACATTGTTTCTCTTAGAAATTGGTATCCAAACCATCCCTCTACTTTCCGCTATCTTTAAATCTCATGGGCAAGACAAACAAAAGAGTGCAGTATATTATCTCACAGAGACTTAAAAATTCTATTGAGTTTCATGGTTCTGTGCTCTAAGATAGTTACAGATTTGATTCTCCTGGTAGATGGGGTCCTCACAAATCTAAGGCTATTATTAGACCCCTTCCCAACCACTACTCTACACCACTCGCCTGGAACCAGGGCCAAAAGTTTTGTTTTCAGGATAATTTTCTACCCCCTCAGGAAAGGCTTCAGTGATCCCTGATGGAACCTGGCCCTTTGTCCATAGAATATGGTTGAATTGCATCTTTTGTTATTTCAGAACTCCCCAGTATCCAGATACAGCCAACTTTCTACTACACCTGTTTTCATCAGCAGGTGTATTATCTGTACAATATCAAAAATTGTTAGGTTTGCTCAATTTTTTTGGTAGGAAACAGTAAGGCCTTATAATTATTAAGTCCCAATTTTTTCAACCTCCAAAAATTTTCAATAGATCTCTACCATGATGACCTCCCTGCAGTGTCCTGACCCAGATTTCCCTTAACTTGGTGCCACTTGTCCTGAAGGAGTAGATTCTTTACAATCAAAGCCAGATCATCTGGGATGGAGTCCTGGTAATGACCAGCTAGTGACTTACCCTCTTTGCCTCAGTGCCCGCAGATGTAAAATGAAGATGATAATGGTACCTGCTTCATCCAATGTTGGAATAGTAATTGCGTTGATACACATAAGAGCTTCCCTGGTGGCTCAGTTGGTAAAGAATCTGCCTGCAATGCATGAGACCTGGGTTTGATCCCTGGGTCGGGAAGATCCCCTAGAGAAGGAAATGGCAACCCCCTCCAGTATTCTTGCCTGGAGAATTCCATGGATGGAGGAGCTTGGTGGGCTGCAGTCCATAGGATTGCAAAGCATCAGTTTGGGACTGGCACATAGCAAGAGCTCTAGATGTTAGCTGGTATCTGGTCCCACACACGAGAGGTGATGTGCAGGTGAATTCTTTGGACTACTTCTCACTGCTCTGCATGTGATAAATTACAGGAAATATAAGCCTTTGCTTGCGAAGAATGATTTGCACGTTTGGAAAAGGACTGTGGTCTCAGATTGGCAGGGTGTACTTCTATGTTGATTCTCTCAATGCATGTAAAATATAAAAACCCAGTTCATGCATTTTTGTTCCCAAAAGTTTCATTCCCCAAGGCACGGGGCATTTACCATCCCCTTGGGTAAAGCAGTCAGACATTATCTCTGTCTCTTCTATAATTGACCTTGAGAACCAGAGCATAAATCGAAAGAAGTGGAGACATGTCTCCTGTGTGTTGGAAGGTCCTCCCATCCAGTAGTGTCTTATTCACTCAACTGATGGACTTTTCTGGCTAAGACTCTGAGCTCCCAATGCAGGGGGCTCAGGTTCCATTCCATGTCAGAGAACTAAATCCTATATGCAGTACTAAGAGTTTGCATGCCGTAATTATAGAATCTGCATGTAATGTAGATTGAAGATACTGAGTGCCGAAACTAAGTCCTGGCGCAGCCAAATAAATAAAACTTTTTAAAAAGACATTTATTGAGCACCTACTGTATGCCAGGCACTGCCGTAAGTCTGTAGGTCCTTGATATATAGTGGTAAATGAGACAGATTTGGTCTTTGATCTCTTGGTGCTTATATCACCAAGATCCAACAAACTCAGCATCCTATTAGAACTTCTCATTAAACACCTCTTCTTCCAAACAGCATATCCGGAATGATGAGCCTGCATGAGCACAAGATTCTGAAGTGCCCCATCAATTAGTGAATTACCAAGGAAAGAACATAATGGCCACTATAGTTTTGATGATGTGCATACTTTGCTGTATTCTGATACTTTTTTGAAATTAGATCATGCATGTCTGGACACATCTATATTTTTCACAAATATTTAATTAAACTGAATGTCCCATTCCTAGAGCGCATGAAAAAAGACACCTTCACTTTGCATAAATCACTTGTATGGCTTTGTTGGTTTTCACTTACATGTCTTCTTTGTATGTGTCATTTGGTGTCTCAGAAGTCATACATCTTTTCTAACCCTCTGGACTGTGAGCTTCATCAGAGGAGGAAACTTCCTAAATCTGCATGCATCCCACTGATGACATTTCCTAACTGACAGCCCCAGCCCCCTAGGGAGGAGGACCAGGTCAAGTTAGAGGGAAGGATGGTCTTGTCTGAGGCCTAATGTTATGTCTGAGCCTTCTCTCAGGATCCTGCCCTGGGAGCTGTTTTCTGATGTTCAAAGGAAAACTGTCGAAAACTGTTTGATTCCACTTATACGAGGTAGCGAGAAGAGTCAACTTCGTAGAGTCAGAAAATGCATTGGCAGATCCCAGGGGTTGGGGGTGGGGAGGGGTGCAGAGGGGAATGGGGTGTTTGAGTTTAGGAAGGTGGAAAATTCAGGAGATGGATGACAGCGAGAATTGCACAACAGTGTGAATGTACTTTCTGCTAGTGCTAAGTACTTAGTACAGTTCAATATGGTTAAAACAGTATGCTTTATATTTATGTGACTTTTACTACAATAGAAAGCGTTTTTTTTTAAAAAAAAAAAAAAAAAGGGAAAACTGTCAAGAGAAGGAGGTCCTAACACAGCCCTCACCTGTGATTCTCTCAGCTTCTCTCAAATGACCTGATGGAGTGAAAACTCCAAATCTCCTCTCAGCACTAACTATCTCTCCTTCCAGGAGTCACAGGCAGAAACCTGGGGAAAGCTGGGGAGTTGGTCCTCTTTGTGACTTGAAGGAATTCACCTGCTAGGAAACCAAGAAGAAACCAGGAGTCCCAACACTTCCCATAGATTCACACACACACACACACACACACACACCTGCCCCACCCCATTTGTACCCACAATGGAGAAACAATTCATTGTCGGGGAGAAGATTCTAGGGGTGAAGCAGACGCAAGGGAGAGGGAAAGCACCATAGAGGGCAACAGGGCAGAGAAAGGAAAAACTCACAGACGGAGAAGGACACTAGGGGTAGGGAAAGAAATTTTATTTTCAAGCTTTAAGAGAATAATACAAACAACAGAGAGTTTTAAAAAACCCTAAAAACTAGTTTAAAAAAGTACTTGACAGTGTCCCTTTAATACCCATGGATGACGCGGCCATTGTGCAATGACAAGGAGAAACTGCAGGTGACCACCCTGTGGCCTTCCCTGGCAGGGTCCCAGAACCAGCAGCTGGGCTCAAGGGACAGTGCTCCCTGCGAGGGTCCCTGGGCCCTCCTTGCTGCCGGAGAAGGACCAGGGAGCATGTAGCACTGAGGGACTAGCCTAATTGCCCATGGGGATGGGCCCCAACAGCAGGGAATACTGAGATGGGTCTCCTCTCCACTCCTTGGGGACACATCTGGCCAGCTCCCTTCCATTCACTGCAGCAGCTCTCCTGGGAGACCCTGGGCAGGATGTGCCTTGCCGTGGGGGGCCCTGGGGTCTCAGCATGTACCAAACCAGGAGGGGCAGTGACACAGAGTGTGTCCTGGCCATGGGTGGGGTTTTGTGGTCGGGAAAATCACTCCTGGATTGACAGCTTGAAGGCTGAAGCCAGAGCAGCAAGACTGTGCTTGAGATACCCATGGGAAATCTGTACTTCAGTTGTGTGTATGTGTGTGTGTGTGTGTGTGTGTGTGTGTGTGTGTGTGCGTGTATCTCCTGTAAACATCTTTGAGCCAAATCACCATAAAATAAAGTAACAAGGGCACAAAAAGACACCCAACTCCAAACCTAAGCCCTCTTTGAGCCCATCTGACATTGGGAGTTCCAGTTTGGAAGGTTTGGAGGGAGCAAGAAACCCCCCTCCCTCTGGCCACTCAGGCCAGCATCACCCTCCTTGCGCCATCGTCCCCACCCCAGGCCCTCGAGTCAGGAATCCTGCCCACCCAGGGGAGCCCAGGGGTTCACAAACACCATGGAAATCCTCCCTGCCAGCCCACACCCATCCCTCTCCCACCCCCCTCAACGGCCCCTGGAACACAGCCCAAGAGGAAACCAAAGCAAGCTCAGGGGTAAAACGGGGCAGGCCACAAGTGCTTTTCTTCCCACATGTGCACCTGTGGGCACCACCACCAGCAGACACAAAGCTTCTCCCCGCCACCAGCCGCCATTTTGCCTGGGTGTTTTGCACGGCATAGGGGGTGGGGCACAGGTGGGTGCATCGTGTTTTGTCAGACTCAGTCTGTATTGCACTTCATTGCTGAGTTTGTCTTGGATTTCCTCCCTCTTGTTGGAGAATGGAATCGACTCGCTGAAAATCACCCGCTCACAGCACCAGCCTCCCTCCAGCTCCGACCCTGCCCCAGGGCCCTCAAGGCCCACCGCCCTCTGCCCGCCCTCTGGCCCCTGGGTGCCTCTCCACACCTGCTCCCCAGACGGCGGTGGCTTCCTGTCGGGGCGAGCCCTTCCCGGCCCATCCTCTCTTGCGCTCTCCCTCTTGTGTGCGTGGTCACGGCTCCCTTGCAGGTCTCTCGGCTCACACTGTGGTGACCCTCATGACCAGCTCTCGGCTGCCACCCTGCGGGGTCCGCTGTTCATGAGGTCGCAAGTGACTCAAGATGTGCAGGATGGTGTAAGCACAGTGGTGATCGGACAGGGGGCCTGAGGGGTGGCTGGCCGCCCTGCCTTCCTCGGGGGCAGGGGTGCCCGCAGCCTCCTCTTCTGAGGAGGGGGCGTTGGCCTGGGTGGACGAGGAGGTCCGGGGGTTGGTCCTGCCTCCTGTCTTTTGCTCCTCCAGGTCTTTCGCCTTGTCATAGTTCAGTACTTTCCACTGCTGGTTGACAGCCTGCCACCGTTTGAAGATGCGGTACACAGAGGGTCCCTCGTGGATGATGAGGCCTGGGCAGCAGGGAGAAGAGACAAACAAGAGATGGGTAAGAGACAGTGAGTCACTGCCAGGAGGAACCAGCCTCCCTCTGACTGTAAGTGGGTAGAGGTGTTGGGGGGCTTCCTTGGTAGCTCGGCTGGTAAAGAATCCGTCTGCAATGCAGGACACCCCGGTTCGACTTCTGGGTCAGGAAGTTCCCCTGGAGAAGAGATAGGCTACCCCCTCCAGTATTCTTGGGCTTCCCTGGTGGCTCAGACGGGATAAAGAATCTGCCCACAATGCGGGAGACCTGGGTTTGATCCCTAGTTTGGGAAAATCCCCTGGAGGAGGGCATGGCAACCCAATCCAGTATTCTTGCCTGGAGAATCCCCATGGACAGAGGAGCCTGGTAGGCTATAGTCCATGAGGTCACAAAGATTGGGACACAACTGACCGACTAAGCACAGAGGTGTTGGGTGAACTGGATTTATATTGGTTTGACTTGTTCTTTTCAAACCTGCCTCTCAGCTGTGAGCTGCATGGTAACCATCCCTATGTTTTTAGGCTCACTAGTCTCTGGAAGCAGGTGGAAGGCTGCCACACCGAGTGCATGACACAGCTGGGCACATACGCATAGTCCTCGGCCCCACCCCTCCTACTTCTCAGCTGACAACGTCCAAATTCATTGTCCATTGAGGCATAGTGTTAATGTAAATAGCTTTCCCTCCTGCGTTCATGTGTCCGTGGCACCCAGCACTTAGCAGATGTTCAATGAATCCTGTGCCTTCAAGGTACCATAAAAGACACGCTGTAGTAATTCCATACCTGCTGATCAAAGGTACCATAAAAGACACCCTGTAGTAATTCCATACGTGCTGAATGTCCAAAATTCCACTGGCTCACTTTTGGCTATTTAACAAATAGCTCAACGCTACTGAAATACACAGGCTTCCCCGGTGGCTCAGCAGTAAAGAACCCACCTGCCAACGCAGGAGACCAGGGTTCAGAACATATCTGTGCCAGGAAGATCCCCGGGAGAAAGGAATGGCGACCCACTCCAGTATTCTTGCCTGGAGAATTCCATAGAAGGAGGAGCCTTGTGAGCTATAGTCCATGGGGTTGCAAGAGTCTTAACATGACTTAGCGACTAAACAACAACTGAATTACATACATAGCTGAGAGAGAACTCTGGCCAGGGGCAGTGTAAAGTCAGAAAAGAGCTGCATGAGGCAACCGGAAAACACAAATTGTGTGCTTACTGTCTCCTAAGCGCTAGGATAACAGTGAGTAGGGCAGGCAGAGTCCTGCCCTCAGAGAGCTGGCATTCTAGCAGATAGAAACACAGAAGATACAAAAACAAACCAGTAAGACTGTTTCAGGCTCTGACATATATGGAGAAAAACCACATAGGCTTTGGGAGCAGAGTCTGTTTTCCCAGCAAGTAGGACAGGAGAGAAAGTAGGACATAATTATGGAGTCTGCAAAGGGAATGGTGACCACAGGGAATGGTTGGCCCAGGACGTCTAGACCAGGAAGGACTGAAGCAAGAACATGCAAGGGATAAGGAACATGAAAATTGAAAAGTGGAACGTGATAGGGTCGATGTCAAGAGGTCTCTATGAATTTGAAGAATTGCAAGTCGGTGAACTATAAGGATGCGGGTGATGATCAGAGAGTAGGGGGTGTTCAGATTTTGAAGGGAGGTGCTTCTTGGTGATGATGAGCTCTATGGAGTGACTTGAGCAGGGCTGAGGTGACCTGGAGGACAAGGTCTTATGGAATAAGATAAGGAATAATAAGGAAGCCACGGAGTTGGGTAGATTAACTGCATCAGCCATCCTCAATGCTCTCAGACCAAATGCCCTCTTTGTATAACAAATATACATATATATATATATATGTTTATGTAGTTTCTCTCTATATAAAATATGGGGTGCTGAGTCTTTGTTGCAGCATGTGGGCTCTTCATTGCAGTGTGCAGGCTTTCTCTAGTTGCGGCATTCGGGGGTCTTCTCCTGTTGTGGAGCACAGGCTTCTCCAGTTGTAGCTTGAGGGCTTAGTTACCCCTCGGCCTGGGGGATCTTTGTTTCCTGGCCACAGATGGAACCCACATCTTCCGCACTGGAAGGCAAATTCTTAACTCCTGGACCACGAAGGAAGTCCCTATAAAAAATATATTTTAATATCCCCTTTTCTGTTCTGAAATGAAACTTATATAAGATAGCTAAGCTACTATGGTTCCTTTTTTAAATTAATATAATACCCTAACAGACTATGTGAAAAAAACAAAGGGCAAGTCATTTATAATAAGATAGTACAAATTTCAATATAAATGCTGGGGCACAACCAGCATTTGTTTGTTAAAAAACAAACCAAAACCTCATACATTTTCAAAATACCCCCAGGGATCGGTAACACCTCTTTTGAGAACCACTGATCTCCAGAGATGCCAAGGACAGGACAGGTGGGAGGGAGTGTGGGAGCCAGGTGCAGGGGGACGTGAGGAGTGAGTTAATCATAGCCACCAGCAGCATCAAGAAGGGGAAAGGATTCCTCTATCTGATGACATTCACTTCAGAGGAGTTGGAGCTTCTGAAAGATGAAGGAAGAGGCAGTCTGGAGGTGGTAACAGGGAGCAAGGAGGACACTGCCCCCTCTCTGGGCCCCCAGGATACAGTGTATGAGAGACACAGCAGCCACTGCTTGAGACAGCCATGCAGGAAACAGTGTCCTCAGGAGACAGCTATATTATAAAATTAAAGGATGATGAAGGGAACACTTGGAGGAGAGGTTGTCAACGGTGCACCATGAGGTCCAGAGGGCACGTGAAAGGGCTGGGAAGATGGGGATGAGCAAAATGGGAAAGGGATGGTTGTACATATGGTGAAGGTGGTCAAGGAGGCCAGACCCACGGTGAGCAAGAATACTGGGAAGAAGGCACAGCGGGATTCAGTGGCAGTGCTATAAATTGAGGGGCGCCAATACTTTGGCCACTTAATGCAAAGAGCTGACTCACTGGAAGACCCTGATGCTGGGAAAGATTGGGGGCAGGAGGAGAAGGAGGTGGTAGAGGATGAGATGGTTGGATGGCATCACTGACCCAATGGACATGAGTGTGAGCAAACTCCAGGAGATAGGGAAGGACAGGGAAGTCTGGCATGCTCCAATCCATAGGGTCACAAAGAGTTGGACACAACTGAGTGACTGAACAACTAAGAGGCAACTGAAAATCAAGAGGCAACTGGTCCGGCCATGCAGGGAAGAGCTGACTCATAGGAGTAAACAGCAGTAGGTCACTGATGGAGTGGGTCACTCCATCAACTCCCTGTCAAGCAAAGTGACTGGGTGGGAACATCTCAAAGCCTCTTCAATCTCTGACACGCTGTGATTCTAGGAGACAAGACAGCCACCCACTGCTACTCTTTCTCTAGGAAATAGCTCCTGAAAATGTACTTTGTGCAAAAGGTCTTCAAAGGTTCACAAAAGTTACCCTGTAGCCCAGTTGTTTCTAATCCATTGGATCATATACCCCTTTGAGGATCTGATGAAAGCTAGGACCAAATTCCTGGCAGGAAAACACCAGACACATAGACTGTCCATATGATTTTAAGGGGTTCGTAAATTTCCTTTGAACCACCAGTGGATCCCTTGATCTCCTGCCTGGTTCTAGACAAGAAGACGTCCTCTCTGCCCAGTTCCCACCCTCTCCCAGCATGCTAACTCCCATCGCTTCCTTCAACCTCGTGAATGATGCTTGTGTGCCCTTGGCAGTGCAGTGTTCATGTGTTCATTCATTCCACAAATCTTGTTTGAACACTGCTCTGCTCTTTCCCCTAGACTGTAAGCCCCTCAAGGACAGGGGTCAGATATGATTGAGGCTTGGGCAAGCTGATACAGTATTGAGAGCTTCATGAAGCCTTGGTGATGACAGAGGACATAGGGCTTCTGGGAGTGGAAATTGGGATTTTTTTTTTTAAAGCCCCAAACTCACTCTTTCCAGCAAGAGTCACTCTCCTTGATTCTTAATTAGCTTCTTGATCAGACAGTTTTACCCTGATTGAAGAGGGTGGCTTAAATTTTGGGTCTGAATGCCACCTCCTAATTATCTAACTGTCTAGTGCTCAGGAAGTAATTAAACCATTTTAATGGATAGGTGGCTGAAGGGAAGGAAGGTGTACCTGTTTTTGTAGATAATGCTTGTTTGGCAATAGTTGGAAAAGCACAAACTACCTCATTCACATCCACTCCCTAGCGCGCTCTCTCTGCTTCCTGCTCAACAAATTACTTATTGATTCCCTGAGCAGCAGAGCTTTTTTTTTTTAATGAGGGAAAGTGGGTGGGGCTCATCTGATAGGGACAGGTGAAGTGGGCAAAGCTGAAGCGAAGGGAGAGAAAGAAGATGAATGGGGAAATGGATGGAGGGAAAGAGAGACTAAAATTAGAATAGGAGGGAAGAAGGCTATTGGTGAATGGAGGCAGAGAAGTAGTAAAAAAAAACAAAACAGAAAATTCTAATGCATGGCAATATCAGAACCTCAATATGTTTGGTTTTTCTTTCTTCAACAAAACAGAAATTTAGTGTCTTATAGTTCTGAAGGCTAGAAGTCCAAAATAAAGGTACCTAGCAGGCCTCTGAAATCTGTAGGGGTGAATACATTTGTTCTTTTTTTATACTGTTGGAGTATAATTGCTCTACAGTGTTGCGTTGATTTCTGCAGCACAGCAAAGTGAATCAGGTGTCTGTTTACATCTGTCTCATCTTTTTCAGATTTCCTTCCCATTTAGGTCACTATAGAGCACTGAGGTGAATTCCCTGTGCTATACAGGAGGCACTCATTAGTTATCTATTTTATACATAGAATCAGTAGTGTGTGTATGCCAATCTCAGTCTCCCAGTTCATCCCACCCTCTTCCCGCCTTGGTATCCATATGCTTGTTCTCTATGTCTGTGTGTCTATTTCTGCTTTGCAAATAAGATCCTCTATAACATTTTTCTAGATTCCACATACATACGTTAATATATGATATTTTTCTCTTTCTGACTTACTTCACTCTGAATGACAGGTCCATTCATGTCTCTGTCCATTCATGTCCATTCATGACACATTTCTCTCAATCAATTGTGTTTTGATTGAGTCCCTTTCTGGGGTTTTTTATCTAATTTGTCTAGTAACCACCAAACAAGATGCTCAACCCTGGGCTGTTATCCATAGATACAGCTCTAGAATAATTGCTGCCTTTGTCTTTCTAACGTCTCTCCATCTTTCAGGAATCCTCTTCTTGTAGGCTCTGTAGGATGTCAGAATCCTTTGTTTGTTGCCATATCCCTCCCCCAGCCTCCAGGTGAGATAGGCCTTTGCTCAGCCCACAAGGATGGGATGGAAAGTGGTCATGTGAGTCGCTGGTCCTGCCTGTGTGGTTCCCTTGCCCTAACAGTGCTATCAGGAAGTTCTCCCTGACCTAGAATCCCAATCTTCATGTGATGAATTTTGGCCCTTGGTTCTTGCTGTGTCCACAGCAGTAAGATACAGCCTAATTCTGCTTAGTATTATTTCCTGAGTACCGACTGTGTGCTTCTGTGAGCACTTCTGTGAGCAAGCACTTCTGCTCACTTCTGTGAGCAACCTAAAAAACTGGGTCCCCTGCAGAATTAACAGGCTAAGGCCAGCTGAGCAGTACGTAGAGAAGAGCTCTGGCCCCTTTGGTGACACGGATCCCACTTGCCACCCTCACCTCTTCTCCTGCTAGTATCCTAGTTTAAGTGGCATAAAGGTTGCAGACAGCTTTACAGTGGTGTGGTGCGTTCGTGCTCAGTTGTGTCTGACTCTGAAACCCCATGAACTGTAGCTCACCAGGCTCCTCTATCCATGGGATTTCCCAGACAAGAATGGTGGAGTGGGTTGCCATTTTCTTCTACAGGGTATCTCCCTGACCCAGGGATCGATCCTGCATCTCCTACATTGGCAGGCAGATTCTTTACCACTGTACCACCTGGGAAGCCCCCAAATCAGGGAGCTTATGAAGACAGATTCCTGGGCACTACCCTCAGGTGATGCTGATGTTTTAAATGTGGACCACCCTTGAGCAGCACTGCCTAGAACATGGTCCTTATCCTGGCATACTGTGTCATGGAAGCCTTTGAATTGATCAAACAAAGAACCAAAAGTAATTTTAAAAACACTCAATTTCCGGATGTGACAGACACAAAAAGCTAAGGCAACTGAAGAAATGGATACTTCCTCTTCTAGACCCAAAGGTGTTTGGGTCCCACAATTTAGAGTCAACTCATGGATGAACATTCACTGAACATTAAGAGTACCTGCCACTAACTAGTCTTGTCTCTTGAGCTAAGTTAATTCCTCTTTATAAGCCCCAGTTTTCTCATCAGGAAGTGGGGCTGCTATCCCCTTCCTAATAGGGTTGTTATGAGACTGAATGAGGTGATGAATCCTGTGTACTGATGCCTGTACTGTGCCAGGCACACATTTACACTCGATACCATAGGGTTTTGATTGTTTGGGGGAAATTGCAGAACAGAAAAAGTCCACTCTCATCTCCTCCCTCATCCTCCTACTCGTTTATTGCCAACGCCATTCCCAGCCACAAGCACCTGCTCTTCTGTCTCCTAACTGTCCTTCCCAATCCTCAGTCTGAGTCATTGTTTATAGATGAATAACATGCTAGACCTGAAAGGAGCTCTGTAAACCAGCTGATTCTTCACATGTCCCAAATATCCTTGCATTGGTATAACTGAGAGGTCCATTTCTGGAAGTGTTTGTGAAGCTATGCCCTAAGAGACTGTAGACTTCTTTCATGAGTTTGTGGGAGGCTTAGCACTCTTCTCTCTGAACAAATACTAAAAGGACCACATATCTCCACCACTATGGGTGGCGATGGTGGAGGTCTGGTGATGAAGGTGATGTTGATGAGAGTCAATATTTATTGAATGCTTACTAGGTCCTATCATTAAAAGGGCTTTGCAAATATTTGTTGGGGAGAAAGTGGTCTCCCCGTCCTATTCCTCCGCCATCTTAGTTCGAACCTCAGGGCTTTGCAAATAGAGTCAACTTATCACACAAACCCAGTGAAGACGGTAATGTTATCTCCACTTTACAAAACAGGCAGCTGAGCTCAGAGAGCCCTTTGTACTCAGGTGGAGCCAGGTGCCTGGCACTGAATGTGAGCATGAGTCGAGTCAAAATTTAAGAAATGGGTATAGTAGGGAAAAGTGTGTGTGTGTGCATGCGTGTGTTTGCCTTATCCATGCTTTCTCTTGTATTTTCTATCAGCCAGAGATAAAATATTTAAAAGCCTAGAGAACTGTGGAGCCACAAGATGGAAGGGTCTTGGGTCCTTGAATCACTGTGTGGAGGAGAAACCCTCACCCCTCACCCCCCCGCCACCCACAACTCGCAGGAACTACTATTGGGTTGACACACTGAATTTGGAAGCTTACTGTTCTATTTGCTGGAGTTACAATACCTTTGGGACATGGTAGGGGCCACAGAGAAACGCAGTTATGGCTTGATGGCACAGTTCATATGGTTCCCAAAATACATTTGCTGGCTTGAGCATCCACATTATTTACCAGACTGCAACTATTTCTCGTCAAAACCCATCATCAACGAACAGACTTGCCACTTCTGAATGTGTTCCAAAAACTGTGCTGCAGGCACTGAAGGCAGCTCCTAAGAGGCGTCCCTAAAATATTTTGAGCCCTGTCAGCACAACTGGAATAACTGAATTGCCTCCCAAAGGGTCTCCTTTGAGGGGGACAGTGCTTGCTTGGTGTGTCTGCTTCTAAATCATCATCTTCATCCTCTGCACATCCAGAAGCTCAGGTGTGGAGAAAGGTGACCAGGTACAGGAAGTAGGGGTGGGGTGAAAAGGAGGTGCTTAAGGAAGAAAGCAAAGAGATACAACTTAAGAGTTAATCCAAGCCAACAAGCACCTCCTGTATAGCCCATGGAACTCTGCTCAGTGTCATGTGGCAGTCTGAATGGGAGGGGAGTTTGGGGGAGAATATTCAGTTGCTCATTCACATCAGACTCTTTGTGACTCCATGCACTGTAGCCCACCAGGCCCCTCTGTCCATGGAATTCTCCAGGAAAGAATACTGGAGTGGTAGCCATTCCCTCCTCCAGGGGATCTTCCCGACCCAGGGATGGAAACTGAGTCTCCTGTGTTGTCTCCTGCACTGGCAGACAGATTCTTTACTGCTGAGCCACCTGGGAAGCTCTTGAGGGAGAATGAATACATGTATATGTATGGCTGAGTCATTTTCCTGTTCACTTGAAACTGTCACAACATTGTTTGTTAATTGGCTATACCCCAATACAAAGCAAAAAAAATATATTTTTTAAGTTAATCCAGAAAGCTGGATAAGCCACGTAGAGGTAACAGATCATGGTCTGCACATCGTCTGGCCCATGTATGTGGCAGATTCTATTGATTGTTTGGCCTGGCCCAACAATATGGGAATCCCCAAGTTCACAACTGCCAACCTCTGAGAGTCATCGTGACCTCTCACAGTGGAAGTGATTCCAAAATCCTGGATTGCCAGACCTAAAAGAACCTTGTAGGTTATCAGGTTCAACCCTCTCATTTTATTGATGAGTCCACTGAATTGTAGAGAGAGGAAGTAACTTGTCTCGGGTCACAGAGGTAGCTGGTAGCTAATCTGGTCATCAGATCTAGGTCTTCTAGTCTCTTCTGCTGTACTAGCTTGCCCCTTCCATATTTTCAGAGAATTAAGAGGTTGAACGGGGCTTCCCTGGTAGCTCAGCTGGTAAACAATCTGCCTGCAATGCAGGAGACCCTAGTTTGATTCCTGGGTCGGGAAGATCCCCTGGAGAAGGGATAGGCTACCCACCCCAGTATTCTTGGGCTTCTCTGGTAGCTCAGCTGGTAAGGAATCCACCTGCAATGTTACAGACTTGGGTTCAATCCCTGGGTTGGGAAGATCCCTTGGAGAAGGGAACACTACCCACTCCAGTATTCTTGTCTGAAGAATCCCTATGGACAGAGGAGCCTGGCAGGCTACAGCCCATGGGGAAGAAAAGAGTCAGAGATGACTGAGTGATTAAGCACAAGGGGTTGGACAGGTGGGGTCATTCCTACCCAGAAGGAAGGAGGAAAGGAAGGAATCTTTGTGGCATATATGTGCTTTTTATATTAATGTAAATTAAAATTAAGTTTGAAAAACAACATTTCCACAGCCCTGCTGTCCCCACCCCCTGCATGCTTGCTATAAACTGGGATTTGAACTTCTTCATCTCAGAAGGTAAGAACCAGGTACCTCTAAATCAGAAGAAAATTACTCACTGGACTGCACACAGAGAAGTTTTAACAGCAACAACAAAAGAGAAATCTTTTCTATAATTCCATTACCCTAGCCCACTGTTTTAAAGATTTGGAGCAATTTCAGAATCTCCCTCACTTTCCTTCCCCTGATGTGCTTCCACTCACAAGAGAAAAACAAATATGAGGAGGATGCGGGCCTCATTTTTGCAGAGTTGACTTCTTGGTGGCCAATCTCTTGGGTCTGTGGAGTGAAAAAAAAATGTTTTTGGTGCCAGGGACCTTAATTAATTTGCTCTTGTTAAATCCTAATAACTTGACCCACTGGAGCAGAGAACGTCCCATTTGTTTCCTGGGAGGCTCTGTCAGCTTCTCTGCCGGGGAAGACAGCGTCATTAGAGATGACGGAAGAGGGGGCAGGTGGGACGAGGACGTTCAATGTAATCAGATCTTCTCATTCAAGGGACGCGGGTGAGGGAGCCAAAACCTTCCAGAAAAGGCAGTGCTCCAAATAACGGCAGATTCTCAATTATGGGAGGACTCAGGGCTGTGGCAAACCTTTAACCATTTTGGCAAACCTTTATCAAGTGCCTACCACGAGGGGAATCTACCCTGACCTGGTCACGGATATGTATAGTGCCTGCTCTTTACAGGTGCCATCTTATTCAGTCCTCTCAACAACTCTCTGAAGAGGGTATTATTATCCCATCTCACAAAGGAGAAAACAAAAGCAGAGAGGTTATGCCAACCACTTTGGGCTCATTTAGTAAGAAAGTGGGCAACATGCAGCCCGAGACCGTTATGTAGCACCGCTCCTACCATTTTGGAGACCCAGACTCAGGTTTGTGGCTCAGTCCCTCCTGCTATTTTCTTATCTTCTATCTCCTTCCAGCCCTTTAAGTGTTTAATGTTCCCTAGATCTCTGTCCTTAGTCACCTACTCCCTGAACAGTCCTCTTAAGTTATCTATTCAAAATCCACACCTTCAAACATCTCTTACTGTTGCCTTCCAAATCTGTCTTCAACTGCCTGTTTTCCTTACCATCTCATCTTCCCATCAGTTACCAGGAGTTGTCAGAAATGGTTCAGCACCCTCAATGTTTTCTTCTGTATCACAGGAGGGGGCCACCAGTGCACTAAAAAAAACCCAAGCTTTTCCCTCCTTCTAGCCCAGGAAAGAGACACCTTCCTGACCCTTCATTCTCCTCTTTGCCGCCCATAATGTCTTCCGTGTGTCTGCCATCTCTTCTATTGCCAACTCATGACTTAGAAACTGCCTCTTGCCTCTCTGCCTGGATTTTAGATTTAGGGTGGTCCTTTCTTTTTGTGCTGCCTTTGCTGAAGATGTACCCTTTAGTTCCTCTTTGTTTTACCCTCTGCCCGCCCCATCCTCATGCTCAAAGAATGATGCCTGGTCCCCACTCAAGCCAGCGCCCCAGGGTTCCCACCAGTCTGAAGGAGTTCAGACCACCCTATCAAGTCCACATCCTGTGTGCTTCTCAAGGTCACCCCACACACTTCTTCCCCACCATTGCTGTTTTGCATCTCTTTACTTCTTTCTCACTCTATTATAAGCATTTTCCAGCTGGCTTCTCCCAACATCTAGTCTGTCCAGCTCTGTGATCCACCCTCCCGACAGCTGCTAGAGCTCTCTCTTTAAAGCACACATCTGATCATACCTCTCTGTACAAAATCTTTCAAATGCCTCCCATCACCAACAGGGATGTCTGAGCTGCTTCTTGCATGATTCATCAACTGTGAGATGTGCTTCTTGCCAGCCTCCCCAATTCCATGACCTACCTCCCCGTCCTGGCTCTTCGCATCGAGCCATACAAAGCTGCTCAACACTTTCTAAGCACACCTTTTCCTCTCATGTTTCCATCTCTACCACGCTCTGCCTGGAAAGTTCTTCTCCACTGTCCTGGACAAATTTTGACATATCTTTCAAAACTAGCTCAAGGATAGGATTCCTTCCTTTAGAAACCCTTCTTTTTTAATCAAACTTTTTATTTTGTATTGGGGCATAGCCAATGAACAATGCTGTGATAGTTTCAGGTGGACAGCAAAGAGACCCAGCCATACATATACATGTATCCATTCTCCCCCAAACTCCCCTCCCATTCAGGCTACCACATAACTTTGAGCAGAGTTCCACATGCTACACAGTAGGTCCTTGTTGGTTGTGGGCTCAGTCGCTAAGTCATGTCCAACTCTGCGACCCCATGGACTGTAGCCCACCTACCTGGCTCTTCTGTCCATGGGATTTCCCAGGCAAGAATATTGGAATGGGTTGCCATTTCCTTCTTCACCTTGTTGGTTATCCATTTTAAATACAGCAGTCTTGAATACCTCCAAAGGAGAGTTAATTGCTCTCTGCTCAGTTCTACCTTCCTCTGTGTCTTCTAAAAGCTCCTATTGTGTTGTAATTCATTCGTAGACTGTGAGCTCCTCAAGGACAGGGGCTGGGACTCGTTCACGTCTCTGTTAAAGTTCCCTAGTTTCTTGAACGAAATTAGGCAGCTAACATGCTACTAAATGAATGGATCTGACCGCCCTGAGCTTACTCTGACTCAGTCATTTTCTGTGCTCACCTGTGTCCCAGCCTCAATAATTAGCTTGTCTGTCTCCCCAGTGAAATGTACAGTCCTTGAGAGCGGATGACTCTCTTATTGGGAGTGCTCTCTCAATAAGTTTTTTTAGGCCTGGAGCATGTGGGATCTCAGTTTCCCAACCAGGGATTGAACCCATGCCCTCTTCAGCGGGAGCTGAGTCTTTACCATCTGAGCCACCAGGGAAGCCCAGGAAGCTCAGAGTCTTAACCACTGGGCCACCAGGGAATATTTCTGAGTGAAGGAATGGATTCCCTAATTTCATGTTAACCAGTGGATTTAGCTCCCCATATTCCAAGGACTTTTCACAAGAGTGTCACAGGGAAACAAACCACCCAAATTTCATCTCAACTTCTCAAGCCTCCCTCTCAGGTGATGTCAGAATAGCACTGATCAAAAGGGAGGTACAACAATGGTTAATTTCCAAAACCCTGAGTATAGGACAGGAGCCACTGGGGCTCACTGAAGTTCTTATTGCCACCAGTCATCAACTCTATGAGTCAAGATATTACTGGACCAATTTTCCCTCAACCTGCCTCCCCATCCAAGCTCTGCATTTGCAATTTCACAGAGCAATCAGAGATGAAATAGGCAGTAGAAAGTGCTCAGGAATTGAAGCCAGAGGGTCATGGTCCAGTCCCCAGCTCTACCATTTGCTTGCTTATGTGATCTGGAGCCCAACTGCTTTAAGCTTACCCTCACCTGTTCAAAATGGATAATTCTTCCCCTGCTTATCTTCTAGGGCTGTTGGCCCCTTTCTCAGTTCTTCTCTGTTGCAGGGGTTTGGTGGATTGTTCTGTCTACAGCAAGTTACATCTGGCTTTTACTGTGGCAGAGATTGGTCTCTGGACTTGAGTCTCTAAGCCAAGAGATGCTTAGTCTGTAGAGGTG
This sequence comes from Antilocapra americana, assembly GCA_007570785.1. Lineage (NCBI taxonomy): Eukaryota > Metazoa > Chordata > Mammalia > Artiodactyla > Antilocapridae > Antilocapra > Antilocapra americana. The sequence goes on along the minus strand of ML660197.1, from coordinate 26,272,726 downwards.
GCCTGTATTCCAGAATGTACAACCTTCTGATATGACCAAGTCCAGAGTCACTGTCCATAGCCCTGAATCCATGCTGTATTAAACAGAGAACCCAGACCTTCGTGGCAACCATTCCAAGCAAAATCCTTTAGTGAGAACCAGAGGCCATTGCCTGAGAGCTATTGTGTTCACTGATTCACCTGGAGGTCAGCCAGGTGGACACAGCCACGGATGGGGCTGATGATGCTTCACAAGAAGCAAGCCGACCATGTCTCATCATCCTCTTAGCTTCATGGCAGAGAATACCCGCTGAGCTGGTGTTGATGCAGTGAATTTCTCTTCATGGATCCCTCCCACTTTCATCAACTTTTCCTCTTGAGCACCCCACTCTGATAGAAAGAGTCTCTTGATGAAAGTGAAAGAGGAGAGTGAAAAAGTTGGCTTAAAGCTCAATATTCAGAAAAGTAAGATCATGGCATCCAGTCTCATCACTTCATGGCAAATAGATGGGGAAACAGTGTCTGACTATTTTTCTGGGCTCGAAAATCACTGCAGATGGTGATTTCAGCCATGAAATTAAAAGATGCTTACTCCTTGGAAGGAAAGTTATGACCAACCTAGACAGCATATTAAAAAGCAGAGACATTACTTTGCCGACAAAGGTCCATCTAGTCAAGGCTATGGTTTTTCCAGTAGTCATGTATGGATGTGAGAGTTGGACTATAAAGAAAGCTGAGTGCTGAAGAATTGATGTTTTTGAATTGTGGTGTTGGAGAAGACTCTTGAGAGTCCCTTGGACTGCAAGGAGATCCAACCAGTCCATCCTAAAGGAAATCAGTCCTGGGTGTTCATTGGTAGGGCTGATGTTGAAGCTGAAACTCCAGTACTTTGGCCACCTGTTGCAAAGAGCTGACTCTTTTGAAAAGACCCTGATGCTGGGAAAGATTAAAGGCAGGAGGAGAAGAGGATGACAGAGGATGAGATGGTTTGATGGAATCACTGACTCAATGGACATGGGCTTGGGTGGACTCTGGGAGTTGGTGATGGACAGGGAGGCCTGGTGTGCTGTGGTTCAAGGGGTTGCAAAGAGTCGGACACAAGTGAGAGACTGAACTGAACTTATAGAAAAGGTATTTCAAGGATGAATTAAACCTATGCATTATGTTTACTCAAATTTTTACCATCTGAGGCCATTTAACAGGCTTGAGGAATAGACCAAGGTGTCTGAAAAGTAGAGAAAGTTAAGGAATTATTTTAACAAGTGTCTTATCTCTTTCTTAGGCTAAGGCTTAGTTGCTGAGTCGTGTCTGACTCTTGCAATCCCATGGACTGTAGCCTGCCTCCTCTGCCCATGGAATTTTCCAGGCAAGAATACTGGAATGAGTGGCCATTTCCTTCTCCAGGGGTAGCTTCCCTACACAGGGATCAAACCCGCCTCTACTGCCCTACAGGCAGATTTTTTTACCCACTGAGCTACCAGGGAATACCATGTTCTAATTTCTTTCTTACTCCAACTGTTAAGCTAACACAGGGCTACACTCATTTTCCCTTCCCCAAGGATAAAGATGAGAGTGATGGCACACTCCTGTAAGAACAGACCGTGTTTGCATTCTGGTTTGTCTCTCCTGGAAATCTGATGAAGGCGCAGTATCAGCAGGGTTATAACACCTAAGCTGGAGGTGACCCCGATTGGTGAGTGCTTTGCTATGAATACTGCTGGGAGGCTGTAGCATTGGGCTTTCTTAGTCCGTTGACTCTTGTGAATATTTCCGACTTTTATGGGGACCCTGAAAACTGGGCCAAGAGGGACGCACTGTTGTGGATCTCATCTCATTGTTTCTGAGCTATCACTTGGGTGCTGAGAGCCTAGCCCTGAACTACAACAGATGAGGACTCACCTGCAGAAGTAAGCTGCACCTGCCTGATGAGCCTGTGTTCCCTGTCTATAGTCCTCTAAGTGAATCTGGTGCCAAACATGCTCCCTGGTAGTGCCATGAGTCTGAATGTCCAGCTGTGCTTAAAAATAAAGAGATGCCACCCGATTATCCCTTCTAGAGAGCCCTTAAAAAGCTATTTTTACATCTACTTGTGCAGTGCTGTGTGTTTCTCCTCAACTGGCCAGAGCAGAGAAATGACTGTTACTTGTAGTTCATCCTTAAAGCCATCACCATCATCAAAATCATCATCATCGCAAGCACCACAAGAATCTCTGCACTCCAGCTCCTGCCTGTCACCTCTCTCTTTTTTATCTGGAGCACATATTGCACACATGTGTTCTCAGTTGCTTCAGTTGTGTCTGACTCTTTGTGACCCTGTGGACTGTAGCCCTCCAGGTTCCTCTGTCCATGGGATTCTCCAGGCAAGAATACTGAAGTGGGTTGCCATTTCCTTCTCCAGGGGATCTTCCCTACCCAGGGATCAAACTCAGGTCTCCTACATTACAGGTGGATTCTTTACCACTGGGCCACCACAGAAGCCCAGAGCACATCTTACTCCCTTTTTAAATTTTTACAGGTGAGATAGTCTAACTATAAATATATGTGATCACTGAGGGTCCCTATGCATTTCCCTCCCATCTAATAGTGGTTTCCAAGCAGTCACTGGCTGTCAGGCCAGATGATTGGATAGCTCAGGGTGGGACTGTGCATCTGGGAAGAATGTTTCCCTGAAGACTTGGAAGGAAGGAAAACAGTGTGAAGACTCTCAGTATTTGGCTCACTCTGCTTTTCCCATAATCAGAGTGACTGAGGGTCATATGTATACAAGATGAGAGAAAAAGTGAGCCAGGGGCAGGGAGCATGCAGGCAGATAGAGGAGCCAAGGAAGAGACAGAGAAGGAGGTGGTCCCAAAGAGCCCTACTCAGAGGAGACACCATGAGGAGGAGAGACCAGAGCACCAGGCGGGCCAGAGTGGGGGTGCTGGGTGGCTCAGAGCCATGGGGTGCAGCCTGCATGAGGGCCCCTCCTGTACATGGGCCCATGTGTGCTGGAAGTCTCAGGTGGAAGACTCAGGTAGGTTTCCCAGTGCTGCTGCAGGAGTCCTGCTCTCTGATGCAAGAGGATAATAGAAACAGCCCTGGATGGCCAGTTGGGAGATCTTGCTTCTAGTTCCAGCTGGGCAATCGGGAGCTGATCACTTCCTTTCCGTGGGCACCCCCATTCTCTCAACTTCAAAACAAGGGAGTTGTCTTGATTGGTCCCATGACCAAGTCTCTTCTATGTCCAGTTCTTCCAGTTTTCAAATGTCTGGAGCCCTGATTGGGAAATGGTATCTATGCTCCTCTCTCTCACTCATGCTGGCTTCCAGGGCAGGAGCTTATTGGTGACATCACTGGCCCATGGCCTGTGGGCAGAAGGGCCAGGGTGCCAGTACTGAGCAGAAGCTCTGAGAAGCTCTGTGAATTTCACTCATCCTCTTGTGCTCCTGCACTTGGTGGGAAGACTACACCCTAGTAGTTCCTGCCCCTTTAGCCTGGGCCCCATCATAAGGAGACACTCAGGCCTGAGCCCAACGCAATCTCAGAAGCTAAGTCCAGCCAAGCCTGGCAGAACCAAATCATCTTCTGGACCCATGAAAGGGACATAAATGCTTGCTGTGAGGCAGTGCAATTTCAGAGCTGTTTGTTACTGCAGCCAAAGCTGACTAATACACCACATGACAGGAAAATGTGTCTCATAGACGCGCACTCCAGGGACCCATCAAAGGCCCGCCTGAAGGAGAATGAAGGGCAGCTGGAAGGGCCCTATAGGAAGGCTTCTACTGCTTCCCCCTTCTTGCCAGAGCCACACACCTCCATATGGAGACGCACCTGGCTTTTGGCATCAACACCTCATGCTTCAGCAGGGGTAGGAAGGGAGTCTGGTGGGAGAGGAGACTAAATTAGAATGCCTCAATGTCAAATTCCTCCCCATTCACAGTCCTCTCTCTTCTATAGGCCTCCAAGCCTGGACAGTCTGTTTCTTTCACTGCCTGGGTGCTGTAATTAAAAGGCTCTTGAACTTGAGAGTTGACCTACTGGTTTAGCCAGCATGGAGAGGCAGCAAGACGCTTAGACAGGTTTACAAGTTCCAGCATCACTAGCCTCTGGCTGCTGTAATCTGTATGCAAGCCTCTGTGATCCCTTAATGTTAAAGGACCCCGAAGAAAATGAACACCCTCTCAGCCCAATTCTAGCTGATAGATGTTTTCTTGCCAAACAGAGCAGTGTAGCCTATTTGATAGAAACACAGACTAACGCCCAGAGAGGAGCACTGTGGAGCTCTGGGGCTGTCGGCACTATGGCCTAGGGGGTAACCTGAGAGGTCCAGGATAGGGTGTATGACCAGGCCTTCTTTCACTCAGAGAAAACCAGGGCCATTCCCCACCTCAGTCATTTGGATGAAGACTCCAGAGTTGACAGCCATAGTCATCTGCTGCGAAAAACAAAAACCCTCCAACAACCAGCCTAATATAATGGAAGAGGAGGGAACATACATTTGGGAATGGTGTAAGGGAGCAAGCAGGAACTTCCAGTGGTGGGAATCTAACCTTCTTCTAAAACACTGAAAGCTTTAAAGCAAAACCTTACCTGGGAACAGACACATATGTAAATTGATGAAAGTATAGAAGCTAGGGGTGAAGCAGGGATGAAGATTTAGAGTCCGGCTGTACAGCATCTCATTCCCCACTACTTAAAGTGGCTCTTAAGGTTGTGCATGGAACCCCTGAACTACATACACTTTGAGAACCACTAGATTCAAGAAATCTTGGGTATATAATAGGCTTAAAGAAAGCTGAAAAAAAGGGGAGCAAGGTATCATCATGACTGTTTCTGGGCATTTTGCTGTGAAGAGAATGGAATTAAATGTATAGGCCTCCTTTGTCCTGACTTGGCAGCTGTGGTACACAATGGATAAGAGGCCTTCCACAACTTGCTTAAGGCAGGTAGACTGATCAACTGACCTTTCTCAAATATTCTTAGAGGCTAACCTCCTCATTTTCATCTTCAACTGGGCAGGACAGAGTTACTGGGAAAGACTGAGGTCCCCTGTCTTTGCCCTGCCTCCTCCTACTCCCTACACATCCCTCAAATCTAAGCCACGGTTCCTCTTGAGCTCACAAGCCTCAAGCCTGGTGCCTTTTCAACCTTCAAGAAGGAAGGACCCTGAGGGATGTATCTAATTCACCAGCACATGGCTCCCCGCTTCCTACAGAGACGAGCTTCCAGACCCACCTAGACACACCACGTCCATGAATCCACACATCCTGGAGACCCATCTATGCACACCACATCCATGAATCCACATGTCCAGTAGACCCACCTATGCACACCACGTCCATGAATCCATACATCCCGTAGCAGATCTGGAAGAGGAGGTCTTGGCGCTGCCATTTTGCTGAGGGGCTGAAGGTCGACCAGATGAGCCAAGAGATGCTGGCAATGAGGAAGAGGGAACCCAGGATGGCAGCTGCAATCTGAACCTTCTCGATGACTGTCAGGGAGATGGCCTGCCACTGCAGGGAAGAGAATGGCGGGTCAGTGGTGGCCCTGCATGTCCTCACCCCATTTTCATCCCATCCCCATCCCCTCCTCCTGCTGCTGTCCCAGCTTCTCACCTCTGGATTTAAACCAGGGCTTACCAATGTGTGATATGATGGCTCTTTTTGAAAGTTTCTGAGTGTTAACTTTGTGATTTTGTTGTGGAAGAAACCTATATCACACCAAATGATCAGAAGTCATTTCCAGGAGAGAGCTCTGGGTGGGCGAGACTGAGAAGGAAAGTCCTTGTGGTTGATTATGATGCAGACAGAAAACTGGGAAGGAGAAAGTGGAATTGCAGAGTGTAGGTGGTGTTCCAGGTCCCCAGAATATTCTTTTCTGAGCAACACATTATTTTCTCACTAATAGGTGCTAAGAGGGCACAGGTCTTTTGTTTGTTTGTTTTTGCTTGTTTTCTACAACACCTGGCATGTCATTTAATATACATGCTAGAGATTACCAATTCAACAGACAAAGGGAGGCCACAGGATGTCAGTGAGAGAGAAGAAAAACAGTATAATTTACTGATTGTATACGAACATTGAAATCTCAGTGTTTTTTTTTTTTTTTTTAATAGAAAAGCACTATGCTAATAGCAGTATTGATGGATGGATTGAAGGCTAGAGTATGGGTGGGTTTCCACTCTGAAATTCTATGAGTTATCCAGGTAGCACAGGCCTAGATGAGCCATGAGTTGGATTTTAGTTTGGAATTTATTCATGATCTTGCTCAGCAAATATGTACCAGGTGTTCTGTGTGTGCACCATGCTAGGTGCTGAATATAAAGTAGTAAGCAAAAACATGCAGACTTCTGCCTTCCTGGGGCTTCACATTTAGAGGACACAGACAGACATATGATTATTTACAATGGCAATCCATCATGACATGTAAGAGCCTATGATAGGGGATTTCACTTCCTAGAGGAAGCAATGAGTTGAGTGGGAGTTTACTAAACAAAGAGAGGAGGCATATGTGTCCAGCAAGGAGAAGAGCATGTGCAAAGGCCCTGTGACAGAAGAAAGCAGGGTAAGTAAGAAAACCTGGAAGAAGACCAGAGAGGGTGGAGCAGAGAGCAGGGAGTGGGGTAAGACAACTGGGAAAGGAAGAAGGAAGACCACACAGGAGCCTAAAGAATATGCAAAGACTTTTGAAAACTTTTTTGTAAGAATAAACATGATACTCTTGACCAGTTTGCAGCAGGGAAATGACAGAATCAGGTTTGGGAAGGTGGAATGTGTGCATGCTCAGTTGTGTCTGACTCTTTGCAACCCTATAGATTGTAGCCCACCAGGCTCCTCTGTGCATGGGATTTCCCAGGCAAGAATGCTGGAGTGGGTTGCCATTTCCTTCTCTAAGGGATCTTCACACCCCAGGGATCAAACCCGCATCTCCTGCATTTGAAGGTAGTTCTTTACCACTGTGCTACCTAGGAAGCCCTTCGGAAGGTGGAAGGAAGGATTATCCCCTGATTGTAGCAGTCTGTGTAACGCCCTGCAGAGAGCGCCCAGTAGGCATTTCAGAAGGCATGTCAGAACTCCCCAGAAAAGGCAGACAACCTTCCTTCTGCCAAGAGCGAGCCCTTCCTGCACATTATACGGCCTAGATGGAAGTACTGATGATTCTGACTCCAGCTGGGACTGACCAGTGGCCCCTAGGGAACTGTAACTACTGGAAAACATTTGCTTGCTCATCTAGATGTGGGACATCAGCCTTTACATGTAATTATACAGATCGCATCCCATTACAGGTAATTGGGCCTTTACATTTTCCACTGCTCTTTCCATCCCGCCTAGGGTTACACATAACAGGAATTTTCCAGAAGATGACTTGATCCCACAGACTCCTCTAATAGAGGGCAAATGCTTTTTCCAGAGCCAGCCTCTCTGTCTGTGAAGAGGGCTCCTGATTGAGCTTTTTGTTTCTACCTCTATGACATCAACCCTCTCCCCTTCTTCTGCTCCAGGCTCCAAAAACCCCAAATGGAGAGGCAGAGGAAGCTCCCCTTAATCCCTAAAGTCCTTCCTACCAGCCTCAAGCTACTTGCAGAAGCCATACAAAACCCCAACTATGAGGCAGGAAGAAGAAAGAGCAGGATGGGGTGCTATGCCCAAGGCTTCTCTCCTGTCTGCCCCATGGGAGGCTCCACAAGCAATGTGGGAAGCAGAGCCACAAGGAGAAAGGAGAGGATAGGGGAGCACTCTGGTCTCCCAGGGAGATGGGGAAAGGCTCCCCAGGGAGCAGGCTGTGCCCCTCACTGAACCCCCGGAGCTTCTTCATCCCCAGCAAGCTCCTGATCACAGCATCCAGAGACTTCTCCATGACCCTCTGTGCAGCGAATGGAGAGACCAAGGGGCAAGAGCATGTAGACAGATGATTCTTTCCTTATAACAGGAAGATGAGCAAGGGCCTGGTTACCCAATCCTAGCCCAGCTCTGCTCCAACTGATGAAATGTGACCTAGGAGAAGTCAATAAATTATCAGGACTTCCAAAAAGTGGAGATACTTGTTTCCTAGAGTATTGTGAGAATTAAGTGAAATCAATCAGTGCTTTGAAGGTTACCTGCTGCCATCATTTCTATTCCTCTTTATATTTTAGCAAAAATACAGTTATGCATGGCAAGGCAGGAGTATTCATAACCATATTTAGCAAACTCTGTGCTGGGCATGTAGGGTAGAGGTGAAGGGCCAGACTCAGGAGTCAGACTGCTGGATATAACCCTGCTCCATCAGGGTGACCTCGGGTAAATTGTTGACCACTTTGTGCCTCCATTGTCTCATTTGTAAATTGGGAATGATAATAATACCCATTGCATTGGGTTGTTTTTAGTATTAAATAATATATATGAACACTTAGAACAACAACTGGCCTCCAGTAAGCACTAAGTAAATGTTCATGAATATAATTGCAGTTCAGAGGTAGCAAACATGATGACAGGCACCCACAGAGCCTTGAGACCACCGGGCTACACTGAAACACCACCTTTCTCAGGGTTTCTTTCTAGAAACAGAGCTTACGGAGGGTCACTGAGATAACATGCTGTCATGACCAGTTTCTCAGAATGTTCTATGGGGTCATGAACCAAGAGGTGAGAGATAGGAGACTTGGAAGAAGCCTCCCCACTCTGACAGCAGAGTTAGCCCCAGCACCCCTTCCATTGTTCTACTTTCTCTTGGTAGGGCCTGCCTGATCCATCCTCTACCACAAGTGAGGAAGATCAGAAATTGCCCTACCATGGCTGAGCAGGCAGTCATCTCACACTTGGTTGAGACTGAGGAGCCCAAGACATGCAACTGGGTCAGTTTGGGCCACAACCACACAGTACTGCTGCTAGTCCAGACTACTTCCTTCTTCTGGTACCACCTGGAAGAGTGAAATGGCATTTTCTGAGCATACGCCATTGAATGCAATGAGGTCCAATCTCAATCCAGAAGTAACAGAATCAAAATCTCCAAGGACTAGAAACTCACAGTTAAATACAAAGTAGTAGCTTAAGAATAAATTTATTCTTAATTAGTAACTTAAGAATTATTCTTAAGTAGTAACTTAAGAATTATTCTTAAGTAGTGACTTAAGAATAAAGTTATTCCAGAGTTCCAAAGAATAGCAAGGAGAAATAAGAAAGACTTCCTAAGTGATCAATGCAAAGGAATAGAGGGAAAAAAATAGAATGGGAAAGACTAGAGATCTCTTCAGAAACTCAGAGATATCAAGGGAACGTTTCATGCAAAAATGAGCACAATAAAGGGCAAAATTGGGCACAATAAAAGACAGTTATTCTTAAGTAGTAACTTAAGAATAAAGTAGTAAGGTAATGTCAATATTGCCATTTGCTTAAGGCATTTTTGAGATTAGAATAATCTTTTCTTTTCTTTACTCCCAGAAAAAGATTCATGGGAAAAGACCCTGATGCTGGGAAAGATTGAGGGCAGGAGGAAACGGGGGCAACAGAGGATGAGATGGTTGGATGGCATCATCGATTCAACGGACATGAGTTTGAGCAAACTCCAGGAGATAGTGAAAGACAGGGAAGCCTGGTGTGCTGCACTCCAGGGGAGTCTCAAAGAGTCGGACACAACTGAGAGACTGAACAACAACCCCCAGAAAAAAGTTATCCTTAAATGTTTTTTTCCTTTTTTGTGTCAAGGGCTGATGTCTGTTTATGAGCCAAGGACAGAGCCAAGGGGGCACTTGGGCTGGTGGGTTTGGATTCTGATCCTTTTCCAAGGCTTGAATTGGCTGAGAAAGAAGTAAAGGGTTAATGCACCCCAGGGCATGGGATCAGACACTGCTATTTTAAGGTTTTGAAATGAATGGCTGAGGATGGAACCAGCACACCTGGAGGCACCTCTTATTCTGACTCTTTGGTGCACCATCAGGATGACGGTGGTGCCTGGGGATTCTAAGGCTCCCTTCTAGCAATAATGCCTCCCAACCCCAGGCTGGCCCCTGCTGCAAGGACACTGTAGCTCAGGGTGTTTGCAGCTGCCCTTCCATGCAGAGACCCCAGCCCACCATCATCCCCAAGACACTCGCTCTGCTGGGGCAGCAGCACTAACTCTCTCTCACCTCCTCAGACAGGAGAGAGACAACTGTGCCCAGCTGCTGGAGTTCCTGCGCCCTCACCAGAGTGCTGGCAGCTTCACTGGCTGACCATGTCTATGGGGAGGTATTTTCAGAAGCAAAGCGCCCTCTGTGTGTGTGTGTGTGCCTCGCAGCGGGGGAGCTGTGTGACTTGGAGGATTTACGAGGTGGAGCAGGGGCTGTCAGCTCTTCTGGGGATGACAGATGTCTTGGGGCAGGGTGGGAGGGGTTGGGAGGACCGTGGGGGGCGTAGGGGCCTCTGATCTGACAGCCCTGCCCCGTATGAATCTGTTCCACAGACCGCACCTGAGCCCTGGTCTTCTTGCCCTTGACCTTCATGGACTCTTCATATTCTCTCCCTTTTCATTCCCGCCCCTTCTTTTCTCTTCTTCTGATTCCCTCTTGTGTCTCATCTCCATTTTTCTCCAGTCCCTTGTCATAAGAAGTGTGGTCTATGGACCAGGAGCAGCAGCATCACTGGGTAGCTTGTTGGAATGGAGAATGTCAGGCCCCACCCCACTCTGGCATCAAAGCCCACGTTTGCTGGGATTCCAGGCAACGTAAAGTTTGGGACATACCATCCAGTTTCTCCTTTCATTTCTTCTTTTCTGCCCTTAACCTCATCAGTCTTTCTCCTCACTGTCCCACCCTGCCTCTTTGCCTTTTTGCACTCTCTGTTCTCTTCCTTATTGTTTCCTCCCTCCCTCTCCTCTTTTATTCTTGTTCCTTTTTCTTATTCTGACTTCTTTTATCCATTCATTTATCCATGAACTCACTTATTCTCTCTCTTGCATCTGAGTCTCCATGTTTCTTTCCTTCTCTAGTTCTCTCTCTTGGTCCCACCCCTTTCTCCTCTTCTGGCTGAGGCTTAAGAGAAAACACAAAAATTCTTTCCTACCCTCCTGCCCGCTCTCCATCCTCGGTCTCGCCCACCTGGCCCATCTCTTTCCCTTCTTCCAAAGCCTCGGAAATCTAAGGTGACTTGACTCCCGCAGGAGATCTGGGGGTGTGGGAAAGCCTGGGCCGGCCTACCTGCAGAGGGTTCTTTGTGCTGATGGCGATGACGTGGTACTTGTAGTAGCACAGCTCGCAGCTCCAGCAGCCCCGCTCGCTGATCCACTTGATGAGGCAAGGCTGGTGCGTGCACTTGACCGAGCCATCGCAGCGGCACGGGCTCAGCAGCTCCCCCTGCAGGGAGAGAGGAGGAGGGTGGTGAGCCAGTGAACCCGTGAGGTTGCTCGGTCGTGTCCGACTCTTTGCGACCCCTTGGACCGTAGCCTACCAGGCTCCTCCATCCATGGAATTTTCCAGGCAAGAATACTGGAGTGGGTTACCATTTCCTTCTCCAGGGGAATCTTCCCAACGCAGGGATCGAACCCAAGTCTACCGCATTACAGGCAGAGGCTTTACTGTCTTAGCCACCAGGAAGCCAGACCTCAGCAATAGCGGGAGGGGGCGGGGAGTTTGCCTTCAGGGTTGGTTTACCCCCACCCTCCCCATCCTACATGTCTCTGGCCAGGCCAGACCACAGACTTGGTTGGAAGAAAGCCTGGGCTCCAGGTTCCCAACTTCAGTGAATTCAACTAACACTTCTGAGCTCCTGGCTCCTGCTCGGTACTGCCCAAGTCCTAGGGTTTCTATGAAAATGAGGGAGAGGATTTCCATGGAAGCTCTCCGCCATCCAAAGTGGTCCTCAGCCTAGGTAGACTTCTCTTTAAAGGTACCGCCAGGGGTCTCAAACCCAAACGCTCTCAGGGGCAGACAGGCTACACTGTGACTGAAGCCAGCTGGTGGGAACTGGAATGGATTGGCGGGTTGAAGAGACAGCCATCATCAGCTGCAGATGTGGGAATCTGTGTTCCAAGGAGACAAGTGTTTATGCAAAATTTCCCCGTAGTCAAATGTCAACAGCAAACCCAAGCTTTGAATACATGTCGTGAAGGTCATTTGGCCTGGCTTTGGAGTTCTGGTCCTGAGCCTTTGCACTCTTCTGCATCACAGCCCATAGAGACCCAGATTCCCTCTGTGAACGCGAGGCAGGACTCAGTCTCTGGAACCTCCTGTGACCACATGTCACATGACCACGTCGAATGACTGCACACCGCATGAACACAACTGAAACCTGCGCCCACTCCCCACTGGTCCTGATGCTGTGGGGGGGGCCTGAGGGCCTCCCTCACTCCCTTCTCTCCTCCCCCTCCCTTTACCCTCTTTCTCCCTCCTTGCTCAGAGCCTGTCATTTCTACATCCTGACTCCTGTCCACCAGTGCTTTCATTTACCTTCTAAGGGACTTTAGGAGTGGGTCCCACCCAACTCCCCAACTTCTTCTCCTTGCTGACCCATCCCAAGTCCCCCTTCCTTACTTCCCATGCCGTCCTTCCCCCAACTCATCTATTTTGAAGGAGATGCCGTTTGCCTCACTCCTGTCAAAGGACCCAGAATCTGCCAGGCCCAGCCCAATTTCCTAAGCCCCATGCTGGTGTGTTTGCGATATGACCACTGAAGCCATGTCCCTTTTAATTTGGTGATGGTGCTTTAGTCACCAAGTGGTGTCCAATTCTTTTGCAACCCTATGGACTGTAGCCTGGCAGGCTCTTCTGTCCATGGGCTTTCCGAGGTAAAAATACTGGAGTGGGTTGCCATTTTCTCCTCCAGAGGATATTCCCAACCCAGGGATAGAATCTGTGTATCTTGCGTTGCAGGTGGATTCTTTATCCACTGATCTACCTGGGAATTTGGGAATTTCACTATTCGAGAAACCACATCTTGTTCCCAACTTAGAATAAGCAGGCACAGGAGCTCCTGACCTATTAGTTACAGATCTTTATTTGTGTATTTAGTCATGCTCTTTGCTGTAGACTGTAGAAACAATCCTTTTCTGCCAAGATGCATGGAATCATCTTTCCCTTTCACTTCAACTCCTATCACTCAAAGACTACCCCTTGGCCTGGATGAGGTCTAGAGTGTCTTTCTGCACATGGTGTACCTGTCCAATTGCTTTTCTGTCTTCATGATGGTTCCAAAGCCACCTTCTATAGGGAGTCATCCCTGATTTCTCTAGATTGAGTGCAGTGCCTTGATCTCTGAGCACCTTGTCAGCATACCTTTCTAAGACCCTTGGCATATACCTATCCTCTGACCCATCAGAGGAGCCCTAGAAAGCAGGGATGGGAGGTTGTTCATCTTTGCATTCATTCTCCCAGTGCCTAGCCTACTCCCAGCAGGCCTTCAACAGCCTTTGTGTTTGAGCAAGTGAAAACATAATTCGAGTGTCTGCTCAGGTTTCCTGCTTGGCCCAGAGGAATGAAGATAAGACTGCCTATTCCATAAGAACAGGAGCCATGTCCATCTTGTCGACCTTGGAACTCCAGCACTTCACTCAGTTCCCAGCACTCCATATGTGTATGTACGATGATGGAACCTGGTGACGGAAATGCTCAGGGTGCTACCACCTCATAAAATCCTCTGTTGTTCCCCACTCTGCTCCTCTTGTGTTGACAGGCCCCCTCATGGTGGCTGCAGGCCAGGAACCCTCCCATACCCACTGTGAAAGCTCTTCCCCATGCGTCTGGGCCACTCTACCAGCAGTAATATGTAATCTTATGTCCGTCTTATCTTATGTCCTTAGCACCTAGTGCAGTACGTGAAACAGATGCTCCATCTAACTTTTATTTTATTTTTTGTGTGTGTGTGGCCATGCCATTTGGCCTGTGGGATCTTAGTTCCCTGACCAGGGATCAGATGGAACCCATGACCCCTGCAGTGGAAGCATAGAGTCTTGACCACTGGACTGCCAGGGAAGTCCCCTACTCCATCCTACTTGAACAGTGCAGTGCGCACAGGGCTGTGTGATGAATGAGAGGTTTCACTCCTCTAGGGCATGGCCAGCCTCTGGCTCCAGGTAGAGTAGGACAGGCAGGAGATGCCCACAATGCCAGGTGCTCACCACATCCACGGAAGCTTCCAGGTCCCCAGTAATGAGTAGTTGCTGTGTGGCTCTGAGAGAAAAATAGGAATAGGAGGGGGAGGAGAAGTGCTGAAGGAGGGGCAAAAGCCCTCATTATTCATGGCAGCATCTCCTAGGCTCATTAATTCTAACAGGATGAGCTGGGTTTGATTAATCGGGTTGTTAGGCAGCCATGTCAGATTGCCAATCAGGTAAGAGACGGTACTTCCGGTCCCCAGCAACGGTGCCAAGCAACAGCGAAGGCTGTTCTCTTTGCTTTCTAACACGGCAGCCATGAGACAGGGGAGGAAGAGCTGCTGGCCAGGCATAACTAACAAGACCTGGGCTCTCCACTGTGGCTCTGGATGGGGGACCATCCCTGTAGCCCCTAGTTATCTGGAGAAGAAAGGAGCATGACCTGGGCTGGTCCCAGTGCCTGGCCACAGACCATAAGGCCAAAGGTGTGCCGTTTCCCCTGGAGCTCCCAGTACCCCACACTTTCCCTGGATTGGACAACCCAAAAGGTGGAATAGAACTTGCTTTGGGTACAACAAACACTAGAAAGCAAGGACACTGAAGCTGTTAGAAAAGTTTAACTTTGACGAAGTTGAAGGATTTTAGGGAAAAAAAAATCTACAAAAAAGCTATTTTACCCTTGGCATCCACATAAGTTTTTTACTTTATGGTTTGGCATATTTTTATGTACATTGGGGAGAAGGGTCATAATCTTTTTGTGTTTGGGGCTTCTAAGAGGGCTTAATCTGGACCCTGGACCATCTTTGGCTGGTCAACCTGTGCTTCTCCTGGAACAATAAAGATGTGACTGAGCCAAAGCCAGATAGATTCAGGTTAGACTGAAGGAGAATGTTCTTTACAGTCAACTTTATTAAAAGCTAAAATGGTAGAACATGGAAATGGAGGTGATAAACATCTCTCAATATAACAGTGACTGCTATTAAAGAGAAAGGTTAAATGACTAACCCAAGGTCACTCAGCCAGCCAGTGTCATGGCCAGAATGTAAACCCAGGTCTTTCTGACATCAAACTCAGCTTCTTACCATACTCTGCTCATCCCCCTCTGTACTCTGGTTCCTGCTGTCCCTTGCACATCTGTGCCCATGGGTCTCTTCTTGTCTCTCCCTCCCTGCTCCAGCATCAGCCCTTTCACCAAGCCTCCCATAACTGCCTGCTCTGGACCTGTTTTCTATCCCTGCATCATCACCCACAGGTCAGCCCTTAATCACTCTTCAGTTGTTTTCTCTAGGCTTCGGGGTGATCCTGCATACCCCATAGGACCAGGCACGTCATAGTTACACAATAAAGGTGCATTCATAGGCTGGATGGGCACCAGGGTAAGGCAGAGGATGAACCCCTCCAGCCCAGCTCCTGAGGGTCCAGCCTTTGGGCTGGAGGATTATCACCATCTTGTCTGCAGTGTTCAGCAAACTCCACAGATCAAAGGGGCTCATTAAATGCAAAGGGCACCAGACACTTCCTGGATGATCTGCTCAGAGCTTTGGGGCCCAGAGAACACCCTGGGAATGGCTAAGTCAAGAAAAATCAGATCTTCTCTAATCCCGTGGCCCCCATGGGACACAGTGTACGGCAGGGATGAAGAGCACAGTGTTTGAAAACCAACCCCTTAGATTTAAATGCATCCTTTTTTCCCTTTTAAATGCTTTTTTATTGTGGTAAAAATCACAAAATGTATAACATATATTGTCTTCATGTTTAACTGTATGGTTCAGTGGGACTCAGTTCGTTCACACTGCTATGCAAGTCTCACCATTATCACCTTCCTAAACTGCAACTCTGTCTTCATTAAACACTAACTCCTTGTACCCCTCAGCCTCCAGCCCCTGGCATCTACCAAAGTACTTTCTGACTGCATGAATTTGACTACTCTGGGTACCTCATGTGTGTGCATGCTAAGTTGCTTCAGTCGTGTCTGACTCTGGGATCCTATGGACCGTAGCCTGGCAGGCTCCTCTGTTCATGGGAATCTCCAGGCAAGAATACTGGAATGGGTTGCCATGCCCTCCTCTAGGGGATCTCCCTGACCCAGGGATCAAAACTGCATCCCTTACATCTCCTGCATTGCCAGGCAGGTTCTTTATTACCAGTGCCACCTGGGAAGCCCCAAGTACCTTGTGTAAGCAGAGCTGTTAAACAGCATTTGTCTGCACCCAAATATGTTAGAATGCATTTTTAACTTCATATATGTCCTACAAGCAGATTCTACCTTTTTTTCCCCCCTGCCCTTGTGCCATATAGTAGGTTCTCACCAGCCATCTACCTCATACACAGTAGTGCATATACACCAATCCCAACCTCCCCAACCCAACCCTCTTCAACACTTACTGGCTATGCAAACTTGAACAATCTCTTAACCTCTCTGAGGCTCTCTTTCTTCCTTTTCCCATTGCAGACAACTCTTACCTCCTCAAAGCCTGTATGAATGGACTGAGATTATGCAAGCCAGGTGCTGGACACAGAGTCTGGCCTGAGTAAGTCCTCTTGTGAAAATATTACAATTTCAACTTGCCCTTCCCTAATGACTTTAATTCCATAGGTTTTCTACTACAACTCTATTCTATGCTCCCACAATCAAATAAGTAAACCATGCCTTAAGTACAGGGTCAGCCAAGCCTAGAGGGAGATTTTGATGAAAGAAATGCCTGAGTCCACCCCAGTGAGGTGGATTAGGGGTTAGGACACAGGTCTCCCAGCTTCTGGCCCAAGACTGCCCTTTGTGTTACCAGAGGTCATGGTGAGTGTTTGGAGTCCTCCTTTCCTGGGGAGGCTGAACAGAAGGATGCTTGAATGGGTTAAGTAGGGTCATGCTGGAGGTAGGACAAGGTGATCCATAGCCCATGGCTGTGGCTGAGCTGGTGGGTGGGGAAGAAAACAGGATGGATTCGCCTTGCTGCCAAATGACACAGCAAGCTGCAGGAACAAGACTCCAGTCGTTTCTCCATTCACAGATTTCTTCCTGTTTATTTCTGCCTTGCTTCAGTTTTTCTCCCCTCTCAATCTGAAAGGACTTGCTTCTGGAGTCCTTAGGTTACCTGGTTGCCATGGCAGTTGGCAGGTAAGCCAAAGACTTCCCCTGCCACCCACATGGGTACCAGGCATCCTTGCCACTGAGCAGTAAAAAAAAAAAAAATCCCAGTTCTGCTGTACAATAATTTGCAGCTCTGGGAGACTAGAACAAGGGAAGCAATAGACACAACAGCCTTGGGGTGCAGTTCAGGGACATTTCCCTTTATTGATACTAACATGGTGGTTAAGAGCTTGGACTCTAATCCCAGACAGACTTGAGTATATCCAGGCTCTTATGATCTGTGTGACCCCAGGCAAGTTGCTTAACCTCTCTGGGCATTCATCAAATATACATGTAGTATGTTCTAAGTTCTATATGAGGTGACAGGACACAGCAGTGAATGATACTAACCAAAGTTCTCTGGTCAAGAAAGACAGACATTTAAAAAAGATAAACAAGGGACTTCCTTGGCAGTCCAGTGGTTAAAACTTCGCCTTCCAAGATAGAGGGTGTGAGTTCGATCCCTGGTCAGGGAGCTAAGATCCTATATGCTTTGCAGCCAAAAAACCGAAATGTTAAACATAAGCAGTATTGTAACAAATTCAATAAAAACTTTAATAATGGTCCATATCAAAACATCTTTTTAAAAGTAAATAAATAAGATAAACAAGTAAACTATAAGTACATGACATACTGTTATGTGCTATTATGGAGAAAAATAAACAAGGGAAAGGAAAATGAAATACCAGGGAGGGGACAGGTTGAAATTCTACAAGTAGGGACATTTGACAGAAGACCTGAGGATGATGAGGGAGCAAGTTATGCAGGTGTATGGGACCTGAACATTCGGACAGAGAACATCAAGTACAAAGGCCCTGAGGCAGAAGCCTGTTTGGCATGTTCTAGGGATATCAAAGAGCCAGTGTTCTGGGCTAGAATGAATTGAAGGACTGAGAGTAGACGAGGTCAGAGGCATAATGGGGATCAGGAATGGGGGACAAACCGGACAAGCCTGGTGGGCTGTTTTAAGGACTTGTCATTTATTGTGAATGGGGTGGGAAATCACAAGCGTGTTTTGAGCAGAAGAGAGTGACATGATCTGACCGTATTTAACAGGTTCTTTCTTCCTTCTGTATTGAAAATAGACTGGAAGGAAGTAAGGACCAAGTAAGGAGCAAAATGCTATTGCAGTAATCCAGGTGAGCAATGATGGTGCTTTGAACCAGTAGGGTAGCAGTGGAAGTTCTAATAAATGGCTTCTGGATATATTTTTGAAGATACAGATGTTAAGATTTGCTGATGGGTTAGGTGTGATGGATGAGAGAAGTCAAGGATGATGAAGATCTGAGCAGTGAGGGGCTGGAGAGTTGCGTTCAGTTGAGATGGGAAAGACTGAGGGAGGGGCAGTTTTGGAGGGTAGATTGGGAGCTCATTTGGGGATGTGTCAATTTTGAGATGCCTCTTAAATATCCAAGTGGAACTGTGATATACATTAGTCTAGAGTTTAGGGAAAGATCAGGCTCAGGATATACACCTGAGAGTCATTGGCCTACAGATGGTTTTTATTTTTTTATTTACTTTTTTTTTTTGGACACAACACCTTTACTCAAGAGAAACATTTATACAGTCCAGGTCTTTATTTTTACATCCATCAGGCCATGAATTCATAGGGAATGGGCTCTAACAGTTCAGGTTCCTTTCCATTGGTTCTTACGAAGTGTGCCTCTCTGGGTGGAGCAGGCTGGCGCTTCAGCTGAACCCAAGTCCCTTTCTCTTTGGCTTCCTTCTTTTTCTGATCATTTTCCCTCACACGTTTCAGGAAGCTATCTCGGCTCTTAGAGTGCTTAATATGCTCGATACGCACATTAATTCTTTTGGCAAGAATCTTGGCCTTAACTTGTTTATTTACAATGATGCCAACAGCATGCTGGGTAACATTGTAGACTCTCCCAGTTTTGCCATGGTAACATTTGTGGAGCATTCCTTTTTGAACAGTACCCATTCCCTTGATATCCACAATATCACCCTTCTTGTAGATTCGCATGTATGTGGCCAAAGGAACAACCCCATGTTTTCTAAAAGGCCTGGAGAACATGTAGCGGGTACCCCTCCTCTTTCCCTTTGTGTTGGTCATTTTGGTGAATTACTGGAAGATGGCGGTTCCGGCCGAAAAGCTACAGATGGTTTTTAAAGCCACAAACTCAGGAGTGAGGGCAGGTAGGAAGAGGGAAGGCTACCAGAACTGCTTCCTGCAGGATGTCAAGATGTTGGAGCCTAGAAGATAGGAGAGGATCAGTAGAAAAGCCCAAGAGGGAAGATCAGTGGGATGAGAAGAGAATGTGATGTTCCAGAAGCCAAAGAAGAAGACAAAGTCTCTCAAGAAAGAGGGAGCCCTAGCAAAAGCTGCTGATGGATCCAGTTGGATGAGAACATTGGGCAAATTTTCTCTCAGTTTCTTCTTTTTCTAGATAAAGCAAAGCTGTGGACTGAGACTGAAGGTGGGGGAGAAGGTATGGAGGGCTGAGAATTGGTTTACTAAGTCATCTGGGAGAGCTTAGGAGTAATTAGACTAGTAAAATAAAATAGAATTCCTGGCAGCACTGAGAACCCTTTCTATTAAAATAAAATGGAATATCCATGAAATTGGGGGAAGAGGGTCATAAGAACAAATATTTATCACCCTGCCTGGCACACAAGCAGGTCTCAGTAAATGCTAGACTGACATGGAAATAGTTATAATAGGTGTTATGGCTGATCTTCTTGTCTCAAAGGCCACCTTCACACCTTTGTCAAACACTGATCAATTTCCTCCCTCCCTGCCTTCCTTCCTTCTTTGAATAACTTTCCCTTCTTATCAATAGGGGCTTCCTTGGTGGCTTAAAGGGTAAAGCGTCTGCCTGCAATGCAGGAGACCCAGGTTTGATCCCTGGGTTGGTAAGAACCCCTGCAGAAGGAAATGGCAAACCACTCCAGTATTCTTGCCTGGAGAATCCAATGGATGGAAGAGCCTGGTGGGCTACAGTTCATGGTGTCGCAAAGGACACGACTGAGTGACTTCACTTTCATTTCACTTTCTTATTAATAACCCTAGTGTTGTTAACATCTCAGAGTCCTAACAAGATAGACATTATATCATCTACCACCTCAATAATTTAATGAAGCTAATATGATTTCTCCTGCTTTACTATATGATGATACCCACTCAGAGAGGTTGTCACTTGCTCAAGAGAAAGGCAGAGTAAAGCTCTGTCCATCAGGCTGCCCATACCCACAACTTCTCCGCTGGCTCCGCAAACAGCCTTGTTCATCATATCCTTGCCTTTCCAGTCCTGACAAAAGAGATGGCCTTGATGGATCCCTGTTAATGTGTAAATGCAAAGGTGGAAACTCGTCTCCCCTTTGCCCCTCTCCTCTGAACCCAACTCCAGGCAGTGTTCACTCAGTATTAATTGATGTGGTGGTGGTGGCAGTGGTGGGTGGGGACATAATGGAATTAACTCACCCCACCCCCACTTCCTCCTCACACTCTTACCCTTGGCAGGGAGTAGATATTTGTTGAGTCAAAATTAAGGGACAGAAATTTTTATAAGCATAGAAATATGTTCGAAGTTTCTCTGAGATATAGTCTGTATTCACAAGGAAACATTCACTTGCCTTGTAGATGCTCCACTGTGAAGACTCAGAGGACCAAACTCCTGAAAATCAGAACTTCCCCTCCTGAGTGGAGTGGAACCTGTGTGTATTGGTGCAGGGGGTGAGGAGTGGGCACAGGAATAGAAAAAATTCACCGAGGTTGTGGAGGAGAATTAGGAGGGGTGCCAAAGAAAGGAGACGCCTCCATGTCCATCCTAGATGGCATGTATGATGAAGGACTGTTGACAGGGAAGCATAGAACTAGACTCCACATATCTGGGGGACCAGCTAACAGGATTACCGACTCAATGGACATGAATCTGAGCAAACTCCAGGAGATAGTGAAGGACAATGAAACCTGGTGTGCTGCACTCCATGGGGTCACAAAGAGTTGGACACGACTTAGCAACTGAACAGCAAGCTAAGAGGAAGGCTTATCAAGAACACATCCTCCCAACTTATGGGCACAACCAAACTGGTTCATAATATCAACCAACTACACAAAGGGGAAACACAAGTAGGGAAAGTGAATAGAAGGAAAACCTAGAAGTTTCCAGCATCTTCTTCATGCAGGACACCAGTGATTTCTTGATTCCACGGAACTGCAAGAGGTCAATGTATCTTGGACTTGGGATCAAGAAAGATGAGCTATCATGAGACCTTCTCACCAGCCACGGTTGTGGTGGATAAATCGGAGTAGGGGTGGCTCCTGCCACCCAGGGGGATGAGAAAGCAAGCTCCCTGCTTATCTCTGGGAAGCAGGCTGATCAGCAAGATGACCATCAAAGATCCCCATGGCCCTGGAATCCAGGATTATACACAGATGAGCCATTCTGAATTCTCTGCATGTGGTGTTGAGCAGCATACTAGCAGAAATTTGTTTTCTGGCTGGAGCCCTTTCTGGCTACTCATCCATAGCACTTTTTCATCCATAGCACTTTACATGCTCCCTTTCCAGCCAGACCAGGCCCAAGCTTCTCGCTTCCTCCCTCAATGACACCAAAGCCAAGCCCTCCAGCCTCCTTTATCTAATGCCTGATGGTCTGAGGCAGAGCTGGTGTAATAATAGAAATAAAGTGCACAATAAATGTGATACGCTTGAATTATCTCAAACCCACCACCTGCCACCACACCCTACCCCCTTCCCCGTCCATGGAAAAACTGTCTCCCACAAAACTGGTCCTTGGTGCCTAAAATGTTGGGGGCCACTGCTTTAGGAGACTGACAGTGTGTCAACACTGGTAAATGGGGAATCACTGTAAGATAATTCGATTTAAAAAAGAAAACTCTATTACTAAGTAGAAAAAGACTTAAGGCCTTAATGAGCTCTAGTTATCTACACTAAATTCAATTAACCACATAAATATTTCCAGTTCCCTCATACCAGCAACTTACTTTCACAAACACAACACTACACACACACACACACACACACACACACACACACACACACACACACACACACACACA
>ML660197.1:26025867-26250543 GCA_007570785.1 Antilocapra americana | reverse complement strand
ACACACACACACACACACACACACACACACACACACACACACACACAAACATATAATCTCCTTCCCTCTTCATGGAAGATTTTTCAGCCTTCCTGCTCATCAGCTCAAAAAAAGTGTTACAAAAAGAGACATAGGAAACAAACACACAAGCCCCAACCAAACCCCCCAAACCATGTTTTTCTATTCATGATAATTTTTTTACTCCTGCACTGCTTTTCTCTCTATAATTTAACTGGAATAAGACAAATGTACCTATTCCCTCTAACTGCCTCTGAATTTACTCAACTGATACCAGAAAGAAGAACTTAACCTCACAATAATTGAATTTAAATGACATCTGATTCCATAAAGTCAAACGTGATCTGCATATTAAACAAACCAAGCCCCACAAGGGCTGGCAGAAAGAAAGAAGGTCATACTTTATGTGGATATTCATAATCATATCTGTATTTCTAATAACCTACTTGTGCCATATACTGTCTGTGTGTCTTTCTGTACCACTTACCATCACCACTGTTACCAGGGAGCTAAAGTTAAAGGTTGATTCGCTCTCAGTCCTTTGCCTGACTTAATAGAAAAGCATAACTTTAATAAACCTCACTGGCCAGAATTGGGTTGTTTGCATATAGCAGAGGGCTGGGCCCGTTTCCAAGGTTCCAGGCCAGTAGGCTGAAATTTCAGAGATTCTAGGTCACCATGTTCTCTCTCTTTCCCACAAGTCAGGCCAAGTCAAGGGCACAAGTCAATGGCAAGTTGAAGGGCAATTACTCAGTGACCTCCTGGGGTCAGCCCTCCACAGTCCCTGTACACGGGCAGAAGGACACCCAGCCTCAGTGGTGCAAAATGCTCATGTAGTTGAAGGTGTTGTGGTGAAATTCTACAGAAATTCTTTTCCAGTCACAGTGAATAAAAATAAAAGTGTTGGTCGCTCAGTCATATCCAACTCTTTGCAACCCCATGAACTGTAGCCTGCCAGGCTCCTCTGTCCATGGGATTCTCTAGGCAAGAATAATGGAGTGAGTTGCCATTTCCTTCTCCAGGGGATCTTCCCAGTCCAGGGTTCAAACCCTCATCTCCTGCACTGCAGGCAGATTCTTTACTATCTGAGCCACCAGGGAAGCCACAGTAATTGATACATGATTTGGTGTGTTTAGGGGATACAGCAGAGGTTACAAGTGTAAACAAACTGTGATGATGTGTTATTCTTCACAGATGCTCTGAATCACAGCCCCAAACATTTAGAATCATGTGTATGGCCGACTCTAACAAAGCAAAAACTTAGGGTCTTTCTTGGGTGCTGTTCCAAGCTCTGCCACACTGTTGCTGGTGACATGGGTTTCAGCTAGGCCTTGATCCCTTGGTTCTCCGAATTTCACACACAGAATAATCACCTGGAAAGCTTATGTGTTCAGATTCCCAGGCTTTGACGGCAGAGATTCTGATTTCATGCGGACCCATCCCCCTCTCCTGAAGCAAGGTTGGCTAAGATTCATTTGTGAAGCTGTGGACTAGATACTCTTTAGCAAACCTTCTGTCTCCTACATCACTCTGAGACTTTTAGATGAAAATAAAGGAGGAAAATAAATACCGATCGCTAAAACTTACTGAGCACTTACTATGTGCCAAGCCCTGTATGCAAGCTGTGACTGCTAGGTTCAAATCCTGGATCTGCCACTTGCTAGGTGACGGACGTTGTGCAAGATACCCACCTACTCTGAGCCGCGGTCCTTCATCTGCATCTGTACTGCTTTATTTCAGCTGCTGTGTCTGCCCGTCTTCCTAACTCATATGAATATGCGCCAGGGGCTAGGTTTGTTCTAAGCACTTGGCGTGCATGAGGTGGTAGAGCCTGGCTGCTCGGGCCAGTGGACCAGGCTGGCTAGTCTGCCACTGATCACCTGGGAGACCCTGGCAAGTCTGCTCAGAAGTAAAGGGAGACCAAAGATACTTCCAGCTCCCCGGAGTGTCACGAGGATTAAATGAGATGGTGCATGGTGTGGAGTGCTTCGAACCCTGCCTGACACACAGTGAGAGCTCTTCCTAGATCATTCTATGTTGTCACTCGTGTGCCCATTGATCCTCCCTAAATCTCTTCACACCCTAGCCATAGGAGTGAGGCAGGGAATGCTGCCCTCTTGCCCTGTGGACGAGGACTCTCTGTATTTGCTGCACTTTACCACCTTGTAAATGAAGCTCATCAGTCTGAAGCCTGTGAGCACTTAAAACTGCCTGGGAGCCTGGATAGTGAGTACAGGTAATAAGAGTGTGATGAAGGCAGGGTCTCCGGGGCTGCTCACTACCCTGTTACTACAGCGAGAGGGAAGGACAGACCAGATGTCCCATCTCTCCATTCGCCCGCATGTCTCAGCGTTTCTTAAGACCTGTCCCTCCCCGAGTCTTCTTCCCTCATGTGCATGTGATTCTACCTCCTGAAATGGGGTCAGGAAAAGGTCTTATGCCATGAGTGTTTGCAGCTACCGCTCCTGTCTCAGGTAAGGCTGTGAATTTCTGTGTTCATGGAGCCAACTGGGAGCATTGCGATGCCCTTGGAAGTGCAGAGAAAGGAGAGCAGAGTGGCTATGTGTAATAGGGAGCTTAGCAGGGAAAGGGAAATTTGAGGGGAAAAGGACATTTTTGCCCTATGATTTCCTCTGCTTGCTTTATAAAGAGGCTGCAGTAAACATCGAAATGCTGTTCGATTTCTTTCTCTGTATAGGACTTGTATCTCTCCTTCATGAGGAGCTTTGTTCAGATTCTACTCGGTTTAGACTGAAAAACCTGAAGCATTAGAGAGGGCAGCGGCTTTTCCTAGGGTGGTGCAATGGGACAACACTGAAAAAGGAGAAAGAAAAAAAAAAAGACAGGCCCCTCCCTCTCTGGGTTCAGAGCTTCCAAGAGTCTGCCCTACATTTCTGTGATATTGATGCCTCTCACCGGGTGATATCCACTCCAGAGTCTGCTGAAAGTTCAGCCCAGTTCTTTTCACACCTCTCAAGGAAGCGTGCTATTCCTGAAGTGTTGGCTCCAGTTCCCCATCAGGAATAAGCCTGCTAAGGAGAGCTGGAATTACTATGGCGTGTGAATAGACGCCGGTCTGTTGACTCCAAGCTTCTGCTAAGCGGCTCCAAGTGGTTGTAGCTTCTGTCATCTTGGCAATTTGACTTTTTGTTTGAAAGAATTATGTATTCTCTGCTTCTGGAGCTGGGA
This sequence comes from Antilocapra americana, assembly GCA_007570785.1. Lineage (NCBI taxonomy): Eukaryota > Metazoa > Chordata > Mammalia > Artiodactyla > Antilocapridae > Antilocapra > Antilocapra americana. The sequence goes on along the minus strand of ML660197.1, from coordinate 26,247,336 downwards.
AGCAGGCACTGGTCTTCAAAGACCACCTCTGCATCCTCTAGCCTCTGCTCAGACTGCCTGTCAAGGGGTCCTTGACAGATGGGGTGCTTTTATTAGAGATCATGCTGGGAAGGGGGACCCCAGAGTCTCCCGGGCTTACCTTTGCTTCCGGTTTTCCCTTTCAGATCTGTGCAATGAAAACCAATGCAGGGCAAGGCCAAAGCTCAAGGAAGAGCCTAAGCCTCTACACTTAAAGACGGGGATATTTATGGACCAGCAGCGTTTCCCTCCCAAAGGTGGTGACTATAGCCCGCAGTCTCCTTTCAAGGGCTGTTGTGGCCTCGGTCAAGCCCTGGCTCTCTGACACCCCCCCCGGGACACTCACACTAGGACTTGCTTCCTCAACCCTGCCCAGAGTCTCAGCCTTCACTGTGGTGTTTAAGCCTGTATTTCACTTAATTGATTATTAATTATGTAAAACATGACTTCCTTTTGTTTGCCTTTAACCTCTCTCAGGTGACAAAGTGGTTAAGCAAGAATTCAGGACAGTGTTTCAAAACAATTGTTTTCTGGGATTTGGCAACCCAGTCCCTGTTCTTTCTCCCTTTAGACTTTATGATTGTTTAAAGCTTTATTCATCTTGCCTTCAGCAGTCGTCCATGCACACTGAAAAAACAATCTATTTCTGCCAGTGCAGGAGATGCAAGAGACGTGAATTTAATCCCTGGGTTAGAAAAACCCTCTGGTATAGGAAATGGCAACCCACTCCAGTATTCTTGCCTGGACAATCCCAAAGACAAAAGAGCTTGGCAGACTACAGTTCATGGAGTTGCAAAGAATCAAACACAATTGAGCACACATAGACACACACAGACACCCACACATTGGGACCTCCCTGATTGTCCAGTGGTTAAGACTCCATGCTTCCATTGTAGAGAGCAGGGGTTTGACCCCTAGTCAGGGAACTAAAATCCCACATGCCTCAAAGCCAATAAATAAATAAACAAACAAATACATCTTTTAAAAAAAAAAAAATCTGTTCTTAAGTCCTCTTCTCATATCATGCATCATTTCAGCCTTTTTTTTTTTTTCTAGATCTTCATCATATGTTAGATTTTTAAGGTAAGTTTCCTTGCTACATCCAAGGCAGCCAAAGATCTACATGTCCAGAGACTGGGGGAGCTAAAACTCTTATCTTAAAAATGTATAGAGATTTATAATAACTCAAACATTTCTTCATAACTATACCCCTCCCTACACTTGCACACATAATTTTCCCCAAATCAGGAACATAATTTAGAGCCAGTTTTTAACTTATATTTTCTCATTTACACCATGTCATGAAAATTTCCTCATGGTGATCCTTGATTTCATGGCTCATATCCATAATTATTTCCTTAGAAGACAGGTCTAGAATGAAACTACTCATTCAAAGGGTGTGGACATTATTAAGGCTCTTAATTCATCCTGGAAGCCAAACTGGCCTTCAGCAAAATGGTGCCGGTTTCCATTTGTACCTGCTGCTATTGGCCCGTGTATAAGGTCTTGTGCTTTCTCCACATTCTCATGAACGATTGTCAGTAGTGCTATGGCTATGACCCTGAGAAGGAAAGCTCGGAAATGCAGATGGTCTGTTCCTCTCCACCTTTCTTTCTACTGGAGGGAAAGCACAGGAGGTGGCTTCAGAATGGGGGCTGAGTCAGGAATTTACAGCATTGCCACCACTGAGACAGTCTTAGGAGAGAGCCTCAGCTGCGAAAGAGAACCTGGAGCACCTAGCTAGCTGAAGGCTGCAGAATCTTAGCCTGGGTGTTGTGGGATGTTCCTTCTCCAGCAAACTGGTGGATGATACAGATGACTCAGAGTCTTCTGGTCTGAGTCTCAGCATAGCCCAGTTTCTGAGACGGCAGATTATAAGGTTAAGGTACCTGGGGCTGTAGGACCCCACACTTACACCTTGCACCTGAATCTTTGCCCAGCACTTCTCTTTGAGATTCCTAAATATAAGAATGCCACACTGGTCCCAGTAACACCCTTGTGTGACTGGGCAACTTTGTCATTAAAGATGCGTCATAATACAACCTCCATTTTCCCTGCTACGATTTCAGCCATTTCCTATCTTTTCTTGCACATGCTTTAAGATCAAATAACCTTCTGACTGTGCCATTTATTAACTATATCAGTTAATTAGGCTGCTAACTATGCTCCTGCATGTATATTAAATTAATGACTTAAATTATAGCCTTTTATTACTTTTCACAAGTCTGTAAGTTGGCTGAATCGTTCTGCTGATTGGGTTTGGCTGGTCTTGGCTGGGCTTCCTCACGCATTTTGGAGTTGGCCAGAGTCTGGCTGATCTAGGATAGATGGTCCACCTCTGCTTGTATGTTTCTTATTATCCAGTAGGATTGTTCAGGCTTGCTCACATGATTGGGGGAGAGTACCCGCCAACAAGAGACAACAAGCAAGCCCTGATGCACAGGCACTTTTAAAACCTCTGCTTACATCAAATTTACTAATGTTCCATTGGTTGAAGCAAGTCGTGTGCCTATTTCAGAGTCAATGTGAGCAGGCATTACCAAAAGAAAAAGACTACAGGAAAGCATAAAGATCTAGGGCCATTAGTACAATTAATTTACTGCATTAGCTCTGTGACCTTGGACAATTTTCTTAACCTCTCTGAGCCCTAAGTACCATCATCACCTGTAAAAATGGAGTTTTTAAAGGATTCCACGCTATATGTAAAATGTCTGGCACATACTAAACTTCTACTATGTATTTATTTCTTTCTCCTTTCCACCATTTGGACTTTCTCTTTTTTCTTAAATGTATTATTTATATGCATTACCTTCCACATTCAAAGCTTCAGCATAATGACACTAAACATTCTACCTGTGGCTTTTGTTGAACTTTGCCTACTCCTAACCTGTGCCCAAGAGAGGAGGCTCTCAATTAATTCCAGTGATTAGGAGTTGGGATACAAAGGGACTCAAGGAGTCTCCCCCTCTCCTTATTCCTGGGACTGTGCAGTTGAGAGATGATCGATCTCTGGCTCTCTGATCTAGCTCCATTACCAAGAGGGAAATAGAATGGGTTAACATGTTTGTTTTAACTGATGACTGAATAGAGGCAATGGGATGGGGAACGTCCACTTCCTAATTTAAAGGTGGCCTTGGGGGTAGGATAAGTATCCTGGCCTCCCCTTAGCTAATCAGGCTCCAGAAGAGACATTAATTGCAGCCAGTCCATCCTGCTGGGGAGACCCAAGGCTGCCAGCTCTCTTGCTGGGAATGGAATAGAATTTTAATTGGCTGTGAAAGCATCGTGGCAGGAGGTGCATGAAAGAGTTGGTCCTCTCCCCCAAAACAGGTGAGAGAGGCTTCAAGGGAAAGACCCTGAGGAGGTGCATTGGCAGCAAAGACCCATCACCTTCAGGGGCCATCCCGGCTGCAACACCGCTGTCCCAGCACCAGGGCTGGACTCCAGCCAGGGTCAAGGACTCTCACACAGTGTACTTGGAATGGTCAGCGCAGGAGCACCAAGCCCACCGACCTTCTTATCTCTGGACTTCCCCTGACTTTCATAAGAGAAGCACTTCATACTTACTGTTAGTGTATCACCAAGAAAACCTATATTGCCCACCTCAGAGAGCACTCCAAGTATAAGTTTGGACGTGGAAGTGTTAGTTGCTCAGTCGTGTCTGACTCTTTGCCACCCCATGGACTATAACTCACCAGGCAGTGAGTTACAGGACTGTAACTCTCTGTCCACAGAATTTTCCAGGCAAGATACTGGAGTGGGTTGCCATTCCCTTCTCCAGGGGCTCTTCCCCACCCAGGGATAGAACCTGGTTCTCCTGCATTGCAGGCAGATTCTTTACCGTCCGAACCACCAGGGAAGCCCAAATATAAGTTTATCCATACCCAGTTTGAGTTTGTCCTTGTCATCCATGTGGTTTGCGGCAATAGGCGCAGCATTCCTATACTGGTCTTGCAGAGTAATGTTAGTCTTTTTCCACTTAAATAAACTAACGTGAGAATGTTGGGGAGGACAGTTTTGGTGGCGATGTGTGTGCTCTTTCTGTCATGGCAATTCCTACAACACACCCATGGGATGACATGTGGAGGCCAGTGGATGTGACTATGAAAAACAAAACAGTGTGAGTTTATTAGTATAGATGCACACGGATGCACGGTATGGTTTAGGGGACTTTGGGGTAAGTTATTCAACCTTGCTGTGCCTTACTTTCTTCATCACTAAAATGAGGGCAATAGTAGTACTTATCTACTTTCCCTGTTGGAAAGAATACTCAGATTTAAATGCTCAGAGACTCAATAAAAGTGTTTTCATGATTACTTTTAGTGAAAGGGAGGTGGAGCTAGTCATTGACCCACTTGTGCTCTGTCGACCTAGTGGTACAATGAACTTGTTGGTGGAGAGCAAAGCAGAAAAACAAAAAATACACAAGCAAAATCAGTGCTTTCAGTAAACAATTTTGTGAGACAAAAAAGTTTATAAAAATGCAGAATTTTTGAGGAAACTATGCTGCATTAATACTTTAAAATGTAAAGGAATAAACATCATTTATAACCGCTATACAGTTTTATTGTGCATTTTGATTTTTGTTATCAAATTTTTATTAAAAGTTTATCACAGATTCAGTTATGGAGGAGAGATGCATTGAAGGAGACTGTTGAAAATGGAAATCTATAATTTATTAGGAAATGAGGACAGGCTTCTAGTTTTCAATCAACAAACACACAACTCAGTTTCTACTCTCATTCCCCTCCCCTACACTCTATTCATGCCTCCTATCTCTTCATTGGAAAGTAAGGCATTTTTCTGATTCAAGCTCAGAACATAGGGTTCCCTGGTGGCTCAGACGGTAAAGAGTCTGTCTACAATGCAGGAGACTTGCATTTGATCCCTGGGTCGGGAAGATCCCTGGAGAAGGAAATGGCAACCCACTCCAATATTCTTGCCTGGAAAACCCCATGGACGTACAAGCCTGGTGGACTCCAGTCTGCGAGGTCGCAGAGAGTCGGACGGACATGATTGAGTGACTTCACTTTCATAGGAATGAAAATAGTCAGAATAAAAGAAGTGACTAACACACAGCATCCTCTCTGAAATGGTGAGAACTTCATCTCCTTAAAGAGCATATGAAAGTCCTCGACTTTTGGGGAAAAGAACTGGAGGAAGATGGCGTTGATTTGAGAAGGCAGAACAGGCTCTTGGAAACAGTCGTTTCCACCTCCGAACCTGGTCCCCAGATCACAACTAGGTGTCTGGGCTCCTGTACCTGATCTCTCCCAACTTGGATCACTGATGGTTTGGGAGATCAGCAGGACAGCCACTTAAAGAAATCACTGTTGCACAAATCAGCTCACCCCTTCCAGGGCCGCCTTTTCTCACTTTTCTTACATCTGCCATATGTTGGCAGGGTCTGTGGATATTGAGCCTGGTCTTTCTCCGCTATTCAAGGTACTGAAAAGCATGGCTAGGCTACTTATCTGTGGGTATAGTTATGGGCAGCAGGCAAGCTAGTGCCCCAGAGAGTACTAATGCCCAAACTGGGTGCATCCCTATTGGTGGAAGAGATGAATAAGAAGCTCTGGGATGAAAGTCTGGCTTTGGGTCCTGGACTCTCCTCTTGCAGCTGGGCAAGTCTGTTTTTCATTGTTTAAATGGGGGTAGGGGGTTGGGTGGGCGGGGAATTAAAAAATAAAATAAAATAAACAATAAATGGGGGAGGGGGTATTGGATTAAATAATCTCTACCAGTCACTGACAGTGTCTGGCTTTTTAAGATTCTGTAAAGGTTCTGTACATGCACAACATGAGATTCTAGGATTTGCTTGAAAGTGAACTAGGCCAAAGGCCTGGAGATAGGAGCTGAAGTGAGTTCACTCCCTGGGCAGATGGAGAGGTATACTGGGAGAGGCAACCCTGATCACTGGAAGCTCCATGGCCATCTTAGAATCCTGAAGCAGAGAATCCAGAGAGAGCCACTGATGGTTGGGCATCTATAATGCAGCAGAAGGGGAGACATGTAGCCATGGGAATCCTCAGGGCACTGCAGAGATCTGCTCCTTGGAATGGAGAAGGATAGATTTCTATCGCTTTGACCCAAACTGTTTTCAAAGAGCATCTGATTCACTTCTTCGTGGCCCCATGTCATTCAGCAAGCTTCTTGTCTTTCTTTCATCTAGCTTCTCAGCTACATAAGACCCTAGAACAAGCCCCGCTGACGTGGGGACATAAGCACTCTAGGCATTGAAAAGGAGTGTCCCTCACTGTAAATCTAAATCAGCTTTCTGATCTCGATCTTGGTTTTTGACAAGTTCTCTTGGCCTGAATTATGTCTTTTGAGAACATAATCACCCAGAGCCAAAGGTTGTTAAATGGGGGTTCTAGACTTTCCTCAGCCCAGTCTTGTAAGGGAGTGGAGAGTTGGGAGACCCCCTCCCCTCCTCTTTCTTTCTGAACCTTCACCTGACAAAAGAGGTGAATTATTCCTGACATGTATATTGTGTAAGGTAAATATTTTTATTCTGTTGTTTTTGTCTTTGTTTTTTAAATTCTCATCGGCCAAGTCTGTCTTAGACTATAGGACAGTGTGGAAAACATTTGTAGACGCCATGGAAACCATTCCACTCAGCAAGCAAGAGTGCTGTATGTGCCACTTGTAATCATTCATCCGCCTCTCAATGACGGGGAGCTTACTATCTCACCCATGGTGTCCACCCGTTGCATTTTTTAATCAACCTGGCATTTGATTATGATATCATATGATGGCAGAATGAGCCGTCACCTTTTTTAATTTTTAAATTTTAAGTTGGAGGATCATTGCTTTACAATGTTGCGTTGGTTTCTGCCTTACAACATGAATCAGCCATAAGTATACATCTATCCCCACTCTCTTGAACCTCCCTCCCACCTCCACCCCTACCCATTGCATTTTTAATAGCTCTGATCAGTGAACGCTTGCTGGAAAGTGGCAAGCGTCAGGAGGGCAGGGCTGTGTGCAAGCCACGATGAAGCGGCATTACAGAAGACTGGAGGATGACCAGGACGTGTGGCCGTATGCATCTGTATTGGTAAGAATGGCATGTGTGTGGAGCCAGGAAAGGGCATAAGCAGGTGTAAGTTCAAGGCCGTACACTGTGTGTCTGCCTGAATGTTCATGTGGTCATGGTGCCTTTTCCTCCACCTCGGCAACAATTTCCCCGTTACCTGTCCCACCTCCCTCTTCTGCAGTAAAACCCTATCCCTATTCACCATGAGCATCACCTTTCTTGCCCTGACTCTTTCCCTCAGGCAAAAATGCCACAGGCAAGGAAAATGGAAGAGACGCAGGGAAGAATAGGGGAATGCAGACGGAAATATCCAGACTGCGAGATTGCACGTTTAGTCACTCAGCTGTGTCTGACTCTGGAACCCATGGACTATAGCCTGCCAGGTTGCTCTGTCCAGCCTGTCAGGCTCCTCTGTCCAGGCTGCCAGGTTCCTCTGTCCATGGGGATTCTCCAGACACGAATATTGGAGTGGGCTGCCATTTCCTTCTCCAGGGGATCTTCCCAACCCAGGGGCAGAACCCACATCTCCTGTGTCTCCTGTATTGCAAGCTGAGCCATCAGGGGAGCACTGGAGATTAGGAGCTGCTAAAAGACTCACAAAGGAATGGATGCCTAGGCTCTTTATGGCCCCAGCCAAGCCAGTAAATATCCACATATAGAGTCAAATTCTATGAGAAAGAGCTCCATTCCATGAATCTTTGGCCTATCACCTCTCAACCTAGAATTATAGACCCACGTGAAAACGGAGCAACCTGTGCTGGGGCTTGCCCTAGGCGGTGCAGTCATGTGAAAGGAATCACGGGCTGGCCACTGCCAAACATCTCCCTATAACCGTCCCTTTTCCTTTTGCCTCACGCCCTCACAGGAATGACACAGTGTAAATCCTAGGGAATGAAGAGACAGGGGGACAAGGCCATCTTATTCTGGCATCGCCTGTATCTAAACACTCCTTCCATCCCAACACATCTGCTCAACCACATCCCATTGTTCTTTAACCTAAACACTTTTCATGATTGTCATTGTTGTTATAGACGTTGTAAAGGTGGTTTTGATTTCACCATTGGCACCCCCAAAGACATTTTGATTCTGCATTTATAATGCACAGTTTTAAAAAATTACTTATTTTTAATTGGAGGATAATTGCTTTACAGTCTTGTGTTGGTTTCTTCCATATATCAGTATGAATCAACCATAGGTACATGCACATCCCCTCCCTCTTTAACCCCCCTCCCACCTCCCACCCCATCCCACCCCTCTCGGTTGTCACAGAGCATCACACATGAGCTCCCTGTATCATAAAGCAAATTTCCACTGGCTATCTAATTTCACATATGGTAATGTACATGTTTCAAAGCTACTGTCTCAATTCATCGCACCCTCTCCTTCCCCGACTGTGTCCACAAGTCTGTTCTCTATGTCTGTGCCTCCATTGCTGCCCTGCAGATAGATTCATTAATACCACCTTTCTAAATTCTATATATATGCATTAATATATGATAATAAATGCACAATTTTAATGAGAGATGTATATGCATCGATAAACTCTTTGAAAATGTGTTTTCCAAAGAGAAGTCCATTTAATTTTTGATTAATCTTTTTAAATATAGAACAGTTAAACTGTTCCCACTTTTTTCTATTTCTCATTTAATGTTATTGAGACTTTTCATGGGGATTAATGTTTTTATAAGTAAAATATGTGTTAACCATTTGATTAGTGAATCTGGTTTGGGTCCATATTAAAATTCACTAATTATAGCTTTTGTCGTTGAAAATTTTATTCTGTGGCCTTTATAATCCTTCCAAATATAATTTTTTTCTGGATCAAAGTTTGCAGATCTGAATTTTGTTAAGAAGCTGTGAGTGTTCTGCCAGGTTTTAATAAATTATAAATTTTATGGAAGGCAGTTTTTTTAGCCACTCTCCTTTTTCTTACAATGACTGTTTCGAAATACCATCAGGGTGAAGATGTCCTGCCACATCAGAGCAAGAGTACTTTATTAACTGCCTGGTGCATGTGGACATCAAATAAGTGTGATTTCCTTTAGGCCTACAAGAGTGCTGAGAGGCGAGTATTATTATCCCTCTTTATAGATGAGTGAACAGAGGCAAGGGGTAATGAGGTCACGCACTCAATGTCACGCAGTGACTGATGCATCTGGGAACTGAACACTCAACTTTTGGATGTCAAAAGCTTTTATTTATTTTTTTTCTACCATATCACACTGTCTCTCTCTTCGTTCATAATTGCAGTGGCCACTGGCTGCATGCATGCCCCATGACGCCTTTTGGGCTCTCGCTTATTTCTTGTTTTCTCTGTCTCTGTCTCCCTCTCTCTCTCATAACCCCACCCTGCTGACAAAGCACTCCAGACTGCCATCTGACTTCAGGCCTCACCCCACCCCAGGCAGTGTGACTCTCTTTCTCCTCCTCTTGAGTAGGTGGGTCCCACAGCCATCCCAGGGGACCCTCCTACTGGCTGCACCTTGCAGGGCTCCTCGGCCTCCAGGATCTTATACCTGATGATCTGAGGTGGGGCTGGTGTAATAATAATAGAAATAAAGTGCGCGGTAAAGGTAATGCAGTCGAATCATCCCCAAACCATCGTTACCCTGGCCCCTAGAATAACCTTCTTCCACAAAACTTGTCCCTGGTGCCAGAAAGGTTGGGGACCACTGCCTTAGAAGATCCTCAAAGCATCACGTCAGTGTGTGCCTGCGAGGTCCAGCTGGAAACCTGAATGAGGTTGCTCTGGAGGGTGTGTGTGCATGTGCGTGTATGTGTGTGTGTGTGTCCACCCAGGGCAGAGGAGCTGGCTGATGCTCACAGTGACTCACCGGGGCTCGACCATCAGGCTGGAGGGATCCATCAGCGAACTGCCTCATTTAGTCAGGAAGAGTGTGTCTTTTCAAGTGGAACACATCAAGGCGGTTTCCTTTTTTTTTTTTTAACAACAAATTATGGTGGGGTGGGTGAGAAGGAAAGGAAATGGAGGGAAAAGGGGAGCAAAAGGGGCTTCTGTTTTTAAAGCTTTGCCAGGCATTAGTTCTGTGGAAGTTTCTGTGAGGAAGGAAGAAGGGAAGAGAAGATGGGAGAGAGCAATGGATAGCGGACAGGAAGGGTAAGGTCTAGAACAGTGGTTTTTAAACATCCTTTAGGTAGCTGGAACATTTTCCTCAAAGGTATCCTAGGAGGTATGCCAATATTTGAAGCAAATAAAAGGGGAGCTGTGTGAATTGACAGGAAAATGTTCATTTCCAGATCCCCACAGTGCACAGCGACCCCTGAGATAGCTCTACTGCAAACAGGTTGAAGCCATTTGTTGAGCAGGGTGTAGTTCTGTTTGTGTATTCATTCCCCGTGTATTCATTCATTCATTCATTCACTCATCCATCCATTCATTCAAATATTTACTGATGTATGCAAGTGCCACACAAGATCCTAGGGGACACTGTGGTGAATAAAATAGACCCTGGTTGCTATTTATGGTCTAGCATGGGAAACAAACATTTGCAAAATAATCACGTACACAAATGTAAAACTGCTGCTTGAAGAAGACCTGGTGACTCATCAGGAGGCTGCCTGACAGTGCCATATGTGGGCTGAGGGCTGAAAAACAGGCATTAATTAGGTGAGGTTGTTGTTATTGTTATTGTTTAGTCTCTTAAGTTATATCCAACTCTTTCACAACATCATGGACTGTAGCCCATCAGTACATGGGATTTCCCAGGCAAGAAGACTGGAATGGGTTGCCATTTCCTTCTCCAGGGGATCTTCTCAACCCAAGGATTGCATTGCAGGTGGATTCTTTACCACCTGGGAAGCAACTTGATGGGGGCATCCTGTGGCAGGAGAGAGCCTGGGAAGAATTCCTTTGATGGAGACGTGACAGAACACAATTACCGATGGTTTCAGATTATTACATACAAATTTGAACATTTCCACTGCTGTAGGATGTTACCTTCCGTGAGTATGTCACAACGTATTATCCACTTTACTGCTTATACAGATTTATTTCTAGTTTGGGGTTACTATGAACATTCACATGCATGTCTCCGTAAGAAGGGTGGCCTCTTGAGGAGGAGGGACCAAAGGCTGCAGGATCTCCCCACTGGCCTGATGGGAGATCTAGACCCCCAGCAATAATTGTCTCAGCCCAGCTGACCCTCCTCCTCCAGGCAGCCCTCCAGTGTCCACATGTGGTCCTTCCTATGTAGCCTCAGGCTTGATCAGAGTCAGAGGATCACTCTCCAAATATGGCTCCAATGTTTAAGTGCAATTCCGGACCTTGCAAGTCTTGAGTTTTACACTGACCAAAAGATGGGACCAGAGGCTCTCATAAGAGGCCCCATTAGGATTTTTCCCTCTCCCCACTCCAGGAATTTTCCTGGAATAAATATGCCTGGACCTGGTTAACATGCTGTGTCTTCTTGTCAATTGCTCCTAGTCTTGACTCCTCTGCATTTTAAGCCTTGGGCATTCCTGCTCTATTTTGGCAATTTCTGCTTTGCTGGTCTAGCCCTGGATCTGGTTAGTGGAAGAGAATTTCACTTTCATTTCACAGACCTAGTTCTGGCCTCTTGTCCACACTATTCTCAAACCCCAGTGTTTGGCCCTATAGTGAATGCTGTGTGATCCTGGGTAGGTCATCCAAGCCCTCAGAACCTCTCAGTTTCCCTGTCTATAAACTGGAGCCAGTAATTAACCCCTGGCCAACTTCAGCCGTTGTTAAGAGCTTGGTTCTTAGAGCTAGACTCCCTGGGTTCAGCTGCCCACTCTGACACTTACCAGCTGTCTTAACCTGATACTTACTAGCTCTCTTAACCAGTCTAGGCTGCTGTAATAGAATATCATAGACTGGGTGGCCTGTAAACTACAAACATTTACTTCTCACAGTTATGGGAAGCTGAGAAGTCCAAGATTGAGGTACCAGCAGATTAGATATCTGATGAAAGCCCAACTTCCTGGTTCATAAATAGCCATCTTCTCACTATGTCCTCACATGATGAAAAAAGAACAAAGGGGCTCTCTGGGGTCTCTTCTATAAGGGCACTAATCGTATTCATGAAGGCTCCCCACTAACTCAATTCCCAAAGGCCTCACCTACTATTACCATCACACTGGGGCTAGGATTTCAACATGAACTTTTGGGGGAAACAACCGTTCAGTTTCTAACACTAGTTGTAATGATATTTTTTTCTGTACATGGAACTGAACCTCTCAGTTCCTCAGTGTTTGTAGCTGCAAAGTACCTAACTCATTGGGTCATGGTGAGTATTACATGAGTTATACACAGAAAGCACTTGGAAAAGCACTTGACACATAGCAGACTACAAATAAGAATCAGATAATATTAATACTTTGGTTCACAGTATGATGGAAGGATGAAAGGATTTGACGGTGTCAGTGAGCCAAGGATGCCATACTGTTTCCAGAAGTCCTAAGAAAATAAGTTGGTTCACAACCCCTAGGATAGGAGCACATAGTCTTTGAAGTCCAAAGAGTGTTGATTTGAATCCCACTCTTCCATGGCTGGGCAACCTTAAACAAGTTACCTTAGTGGGATTTTGTTGTCTGCCTAATAGGATTGATGGTGAAGATCATGGCATCCAGTGCCATCACTTCATGGCAAATAGATGATAAAAAAGTGGAAACTGACAGATTTTGTTTTCTTGGGCTCCAAGATCACTGCAGACAGTGACTGCAGTCACAAAATTAAAAGAAAACTTATGACAAACCGAAACAGCATATTAAAAAGCAGAGACATCACTTTGCCAACCAAGGTCTTCTAGTCAAAGCTATGGTTTTTCCAGGAGTCATGTATGGATGGGAGAGCTGGACCACAAAGAAAGCTGAGTGCCCGAGAATTTACACTTTCAAATTGTGGTGCTGGAGAAGATTTTTGTGAGTCCCTTGGACAGCAAGGAGATCAAACCAGTCAATCCTAAAGGAAATCAGTCCTGAATATACATTGGAAGGACTGATGCTGAAGCTGAAGCTCCAATACTTTGGCCACCTGATGTGAAGAGCTGACTCACTGGAAAAGACCCTGATGCTGGGAAAGATTGAAGGCAGGAGAAGGGGATGACAGAGGATGAGACGGTTGGATGGCATCTTCAATTCAATGGACATGAGTTTGAGCAGACTCTGGGAGACAGTGAAGGACAGGGAAGCCTGGCATGCTCTAGTACACGGGGTTGCAAAGAGTTTAACATGACTTAGCGACTGGACAACAAAAACAACAAAGGTGACTTGGTTGTCACAAAGTGCGAACCAGGCTCATGTCAGTTTTCTGTCCTACCACATGGCACTGCTCTGTTGTAAGCAATGCCTGAGTCCATTAACAGAGTTTTTAGCATGAGGTTTGGCGGTGTGCAGACAAGGTGGGGCTACAGGAATGTTTGGCCTCCGGCTCAGGATGTGAAACATGCAGGTGTAGCTGACCCTTAGGCTGGGAGGCTCCTGACAGTAGCTACTCTATCAGTGATATCACCGGTGCCTCATTAGGTGATTTGTCAGTATCTGCCTCTGACTGCAAGGCACTTAGAGCTCTTTCCAGGGAAGGATGTTCATAAGCAATCACTAATACTGACCTCAGTGAATCATCATTGCGGTCTTTAAATATTACAACTTTTCAGCAGAAATGCACCAGAAATAAGAAGAAGAGAAATGATGGCATGGCTTTGTGAGCAGATACCATTGGGGAAAGGGAGGCAAACCCTGAGAAGTCTGTAACCATCACAGCTTCTGGGGCCCATCTGCAGGGTTCCAGCCTGGCTCCTCAGAGCCTGAGGTCTCTGGACATGTGACCCAGAGCCCTTGTGTACTCCATTCTACCCAAACTTCATTCAGAGCAGCTCTATTTTAGTCTGCTTTATATATTGGGTTTTCACAAATTTCATTTGAAAATTAAGTTCTGCTGATAAAAATGTTAAACACAGAAATCAGATTTTTGTTGGATGCTAATTTATTTTATTTCCCACTTTGGATTTTCCTGTTCCATGGGAGGGTCATTTAAAAGTATGCAAACACAAAAAGCAGTAATGATGTTTCCTTGTATTTTCATATCACATACCAGTTTGCAGTGCCATTAATCATGTTTCTTATCTGATTCTCACAATAGCTCAGCCAGATACTCAGAGCAAGGCTTATTTCTCATTTTCAGGTGAGAAGAATGGGATTAAGGGCTCTGGAAATTTCCCAGGGAAATGAAAATCTGTTTGGAAACAGAGTCTATCAGACCCAGGCTGGTGATTCTAATCACAGACCCAGCATTTTTTGGTGCTTGCTTTTGTCAGTTTCTAGGCTAAGAACTCCAGATATTCACTCTCTTGGTTCTCACAATGACCCTAGAAGGCATGTAATATTATCAGTAAATTGAGGTTGTGCATCATTAAGCAACTTGCTAAGGGTCACACTGCTGACAGCTTATGCATTGAACTTGAATCTGATCATGAGAAAGTAATTAAACAAATCCAAATTAAGGGATATTCTGCAAAACAACTGGCCTGGACGCTTCACTCTTCAAAAATGTCAATATCCTGAATGATAGACAAAGGTGGGGGAACTGGATAGAAAAAAATCAGCTTAAAGAATTAAGGGGACAATCGAGGTTATTAGCTTTTAGCATTGTATTAATTTTAATTTCTGGTATGATAATTGTACTTACATAGGGGAATATGCTTGTACTTAGGAAGTTCATAAAGAAATATTTATGGGTCTGCAACTTACTCTCAAATGGCTTACAGAAATTTTTTGATAGCTAGCTTGCTGAATAAGATGGTTAGATGGCCTCATCAATTCAGTGGACATGAGTTTGAGCAAACTCCGGGAAATGGTGAAGGACAGGGAAGCCTGGTGTGCTGCAGTCCATGGGGATGCAAAGAGTCAGACACAGCTTAGTGACCGAACAACAAGAGCAGCTTGCTGGAAGTAGTTAGATGTAGAGATAGATATAGCTAGATATATAGTGTATAATACGAATGTGTATGTGTCTACCTATCTGCCATAACTATCAGTTCACTTCAGTCACTCAGTCGTGTCCAACTCTTTGTGACCCCAAGGACTGCACACCAGGCCTCCCTGTCCATCACCAACTCCCAGAGCTTACTCAAACTCATGTCCATCGAGTCGGTGATGCCATCCAACCAGCTCATCCTCTGTCATCCCCTTCTCTTGCCTTCAATTTTTTCCAGCATCAGGGTCTTTTCCAATGAGTCAATTCTTCATATCAAGTGGCCAAAGTATTGGAGTTCAAAGTTGGGGAAAACTTTTTTAAAGACAAAGAAGGCCTGTGGAGCTCCTGTTGCTGGATTCAAGGGCTTGCTCCCTAGAACAGCCACAGAAACTGGTTTCCTGAAGGCCAATGATGGACGTGCATAAGGCAGGGTGGGACAGGAGAATTCTCCAGTGTACCCAGTCCTGCCTACACCAGGCCTAGGCAGGCCTACGTTCTGCTTCCCAAACCTGCATTCCACTTTCTCACTAAGCACTGTGCTTCCCACCATTTGTCCCTGACAGTCCCCAGAATCTTGCAGGTTGACAGACAGAGGAGCCAGACTCTGACGTTTGCATACTGCCCAGACAGTTATATATCATTCATAGCTCATTAACCTGAGCTAAAAAAAGAAAGCACTCAGCATAGTCAGCTGCTAATCCTCAGGACACACTGATTTGGTTCAGGTTATACAACCTGTTTTGCCACTCCCGGTCTCCCATCCCCAACTTCCCCTACTTCTGTCTTGGAGAAGGGTACAGACACACAAACCTATCATGGTTGTTTTTCATGTTTCCTCCTTGTGCATGGCAGAGGCAAAGTATTTGGAGAGGAAGAGAATAGTAATCATGGTCAAAGTAAAGTCTCATGACTATTTGTAGACTTCTATTTCCTGTCTCTTGATCCACCCTCCTTCCATCCCCATAAGCATAAAAAATGAAGGGCTGATTCTAATGGCAGCATATCTTTACAAAGCATCTGGTTTTGAAGATCCCATGGCACTTTACAGATGGTTTCTGGAAAACCTAATTAAGCCTCACAGCGTGTCTGTGAAGGAAGAGGTTTTGATCTAAATCTACCCTGAAGATGGCACAGAACAAGAAGGATGGAAATTATAGCGGAAGGAATTCAAGCTGGAAGAGAGGTAGAATTACCAGATGGTGTGGACATAAAATAGATTTCCATGGCAGCTGATACATCTTTTTCCAAAATATCTTTAAAATAGGAGAGCACTCCTTATACTGGACATAGGCCACTTTACATACCCTGCTCAATCCAGAAGGTCCATATATGGCTGAATTCCCTCCACCACACTAATTTCAGGTGTGTTAAGTATAATCCAGCCTAATCAATTAGTGGACTACCTTGGACACAGTGATTGGTTTAGGAATAGGTCACATGACCTAAATCATCTAAGGAGGTCTTCTTAAGGTTATTAGCTTATGGATTTTATGTAAGTTTTGGAGGAAGGCACCATCTTAGTCTGAATTCATGAATTGTAAGTGTAACTCCAGGCTGTTGAACACCATCTTGCTTCCACATGAAGAGGCCTGTGTCATGATGTAGCCAGACTCAGCTACGTGGATCAAGGATGGAACTTGAAATCAGATGGTACCTGCCATTTTTTTTTTTTGAGCTTCCTGTGTCTCTAATATATAGGAGACATTAAAGAAACTTGAAGACACTTTTTGCATAATCTGAATTATTTGGAAAGATGAGTTACTACTTCTTCCAGTTTTGTACCTGCCATTTAAATGATTTGAATCAGCCTATGAATACCATGGAAATTGGAAATTGTTTACTGGTATTAAATTTTAAAGATTAATTGAAATTGCTAGTTAGGTACCTGTTGTTTCTGCCACACTGCACCCAGTTCCATTCATTTTGGCTTGCATGATTTGGGGCTATATACTTTTTATTTTGCTTGATACAGTTTCAGTTGGCTTTTTGTCACTTATAACCAAGAGTGCTAACTGATATAGCTCCATTTCACTCATTTCCAAGCCCCATCCCATCCCATCCACAGA
This sequence comes from Antilocapra americana, assembly GCA_007570785.1. NCBI lineage: Eukaryota > Metazoa > Chordata > Mammalia > Artiodactyla > Antilocapridae > Antilocapra > Antilocapra americana. The sequence goes on along the minus strand of ML660197.1, from coordinate 26,230,259 downwards.
TCTATACCACTTGTGTCAAATGGCTTTGAGGACTTTCTGCTTGGAATTGAGGAGCCGGCAGGGAGAGGGTAGAACTACTAAGTGATTCCCAGTACTCTCCTTGGCATTTTATGATGGGCAAAGTGTAGCATCCTTTGCCTAGGTGAGACCACAGACAGCACCTGACCAGCATAACCACTCAAGGAATGCCAGAGCCCTCTCAACTTTGCTACCGTCCAGGCACTTAGCCATGACCTCAGTAATGAATATCCCTCCTTGCTGAGACTGCCCTCTTCACTTTGGGGGCAGCTCCAATCATTGGACAGTTCTCTTTTAAGGTGAACTCAAATATATTTGTCAGTTATTTCCAGTCACTGGTCTTGCTTTCTGAGGTGACAGAATAATTTTTCCCCTTTGCATCATGATAACCTTCAAGTACTTATGGGCAACCCATCTACCTTCCTAATCCTACCTATGTATCCTAGCCATTTTTCATGTCCTGTGATTTCAAGTGTCTTCCCATGTCACAATTTTATTAACTTCCTTCTGGAAATATAAGCTTTAAAAGCTTTATCTTGTACCTATGAGGTATTAAGCTGACAAGAGAGGTCTTTAGGAAGTTCTTACTTCACTTTTCTGGATTTCACACTTCAGTGAATGTAGCCCAAGACCAAGTTAGCATCACCAAGGGATAGGAAGGGAGAAGAGAGGGGAAGACTTCTTAAAAATAAAAATGTAACAGGTTCAATCCCTGGGTCAGAAAGATCCCCTGGAGTAGGAAATGGCAACCCACTCCAGTATTCTTGCCTGGAGAATTCCATGGACAGCCTGGAGAGCTGCAGTCCATGGGTCGCAAAGAGTCAGATATGACTGAACATGCATGCATAATAGATTATAAGGAATTTGGAATATATTAGGAGCAGGTGAGAGGAGATACCCCAAGTCCAAGGTAAGGAGCAGCGGCTGTGAGGTGATACCCCACATCCAAGGTAAGGAGCAGTGGCTATGAGGTGATACCCCACGTCCAAGGTAAGGAGAAGCGGCTGTGAGGTGATACCCCACGTCCAAGGTAAGGAGAAGCGGCTGTGCTTTGCAGGAGCAGCCGTGATGAGATACTCCACAACCAAGGTAAGAGAAACCCCAGTCAGACGGTAGGCACTGAGAGAAGGCATCAGAGGGCAGACAGACTGAAACCACACACAGAAAACTAGCCAGTCTAATCATATGGATCACAGCCTTATTTAACTCAGTGAAACTAAGCCATGCCATGTGGGGCCACCCAAGACGGACGGGTCATGGTGGAGGGGTCTGATAGAATGTGGTCCACTGGAGAAGGGAATGGCAAACCACTTCAGTATTCTTGCCTTGAGAACCCCATGAACAGTATGAAAAGGCAAAAAGATAGGACACTGAAAGACAAACTCCCCAGGTTGGTAGGTGCCCAATATGCCATTGGAGATCAGTCAAGAAATAACTCCAAAAAGAAAGAAGGGATGGAACCAAAATGAAAATGACACCCAGTTGTGGATGGGACTGGTGATAGAAGCAAGGTCGAACGCTGTAAAGAGCAATATTGCATAGGAACCTGGAATGTTAGGTCCATGAATCAAGGCAAATTGGAAGTGGTCAGACAGGAGATGGCAAGAGTGAACGTCAACATTCTAAGAATTAGCAAACTAAGATGGACTGGAATGGGTGAATTTAACTCAGATGACCATTATATCTACTATTATGGGCATTGTTCCCTTAGAAGAAATGGAGTAGCCCTCATGGTCAACAAAAGAGCCGAAATGCAGTACTTGGATGCAATCTCAAAAACAACAGAATGATCTCTGTTTGTTTCCAAGGCAAACCATTCAATATCATGGTAATTCAAGTCTATGCCCTGACCAGTAATGCTGAAGAAGCTGAAGTTGAACAGTTCTATGAATACCTACAAGACCTTCTAGAGCAAACACCCAAAACAGATGTCCTTTTCATTATAGGGGACTGGAATGCAAAAGTAGGAAGTCAAGCAACACCTCGAGTTACAGGTAAATTTGGCCTTGGAGTACAGAATGAAGCAGGGCAAAGGCTAGTAGAGTTTGCCAAGAGAATGCACTGGTCATAGCAAACACCTCTTCCAACAACACAAGAGTAGATTGCACGTGGACATCACCAGATGGCCAACACCAAAATCAGATTGATTATATTCTTTGCAGCTAAATATGGAGAAGCTCTATACAGCCACCAAAAACAAGACCAGGAGCTGACTGTGGCTCAGATCATGAAGTCCTTATTGCCAAATTCAGACTTAAACTGAAGAGGGAAAACCACTAGACCATTCAGGTACGACCTAAATCAAATACCTTATGATTGTACAGTGGAAGTGAGAAATAGATTTAAGGGACTAGATCTGATGGAGTGCCTGATGAACTATGGACAGAGGTTTGTGACATTGTACAGGAGGCAGGGATCAAGACCATGTCCAAGAAAAAGAAATGCAGAAAAGCAAAATGGCTGCCTGAGGAGGCCTTACAAATAGCTGTGAAAAGAAGAAAAGTGAAAAGCAAAGGAGAAAAGAAAAGATACACCCATTTGAATGCAGAGTTCCAAAGAATAGCAAAGAGAGATAAGAAAGCCACCCTCAGCGATCAACGCAAAGAAATAGAGGAAAACAATAGAATGGGAGAGACTAGAGATCTCTTCAAGAAAATTAGAGATACCAAGGGAACATTTCATGCAAAGATGGGCTCAATAAAGGACAGACGTGGTATAGACCTAACAGAAGCAGAAGATATTAAGAAGAGATGGCAAGAATATACAGAAGAACTGTACAAAAAAGATCTTCACGACCCAGATAATCATGATGGTGTGATCACTCACCTAGAGCCAGACATCCTGGAATGTGAAGTCAAGTGGGCCTTAGGAAGCATCACTACAAACAAAGCTAGTGGAGGTGATGGAATTCCAGTTGAGCTATTTCAAATCCTGAAAGATGATGCTGTGAAAGTGCTGCTCTCAATATGACTGCAAATATGGAAAACTCAGCAGTGGCCACAGGACTGGAAAAGGTCAGTTTTCATTCCAATCCCAAAGAAAGGCAATGCCAAAGAATGCTCAAACTACCACACAATTGCACTCATCTCACACGCTAGCAAAGTAATGCTCAAAATTCTCCAAGCCAGGCTTTAGCAATACGTGAACCATGAACTTCTAGATGTTCAAGCTGGTTTTAGAAAAGGCAGAGGAACCAGAGATCAAATTGCCAACATCTGTTGGATCATCGAAAAGTAAGAGAGTTCCAGAAAAACATCTATTTCTGCTTGATTGACTATGCCAAAGCCTTTTACTGTGTGGGTCACAATAAACTGTGGAAAATTCTGAAAGAGATGGGAATACCAGACCACCTGACCTGCCTCTTGAGAAACCTGTATGCAGGTCAGGAAGCAACAGTTGGAACTGGACGAGGAACAACAGACTGGTTCTAAATAGGGAAAGGAGTACATCAAGGTTGTATATTGTCACCCTGCTTATTTAATTTATATGCAGAGTACATCATGAGAAACGCTGGGCTGGAAGAAACACAAGCTGGAATCAAGATAACCAGGAGAAATATCAGTAACCTCAGATATGCAGATGACACCACCCTTATGGCAGAAAGTGAAAAAGAACTAAAGAACCTCCTGATGAAAGTGAAAGAGGAGAGTGAAAAAGTTGGCTTAAAGCTCAATATTCAGAAAACTAAGATCATGGCATCCGGTCCCATCACTTCATGGGAGATAGATGGGGAAACAGTGGAAACAGTGGCTGACTTTATTTTGGGGGGCTCCAAAATCACTGCAGATGGTGATTGTAGCCATGAAATTAAAAAACGCTTACTCCTTGGAAGGAAAGTTATGACCAACCTAGACAGCATATTGAAAAGCAGAGACACTACTTTGCCAACAAAGGTCCATCTAGTCAAGGCTATGGTTTTTCCAGTAGTCATGTATGGATGTAAGAGTTGGACTATAAAGAAAGCTGAACGCCCAAAAATTGATGCTTTTGAACTGTGGTGCTGGAGAAGACTCTTGAGAGTCCCTTGGACTGCAAGGAGATCCAATCAGTTCATCTTAAAGGAGATCAGTCCTGCGTGTTCATTGGAAGGTCTGATGTTGAAGCTGAAACCCCAATACTTTGGCCACCTGATGCGAAGAGCTGACTCGTTTGAAAAGACCCTGATCCTGGGAAAGATTGAGGGCAGGAGGAGAAGGGGACAACAGGGGATGATATGGTTGGATGGCATCACCGACTCAGTTGACATGAGTTTGGGTAAATTCTTGGAGTTGGTGATGGACAGCGAGGCTTGGCATGCTGTAGTTCATGGGGTTGCAAAGAGTTGGAAATGACTGAGTTACTGAACTGAACTGAAGGAAGGAAAATGTTTCTTGTAGCCCAATCACCTAGCGATAACCACTGCTAACACTTTATCATCTCTTTTCTAATCTTTTTCTTATAAAAATATAATTTAAAAATAAAATTTGAAATCAAACTCTGGATACTTATTAGCTTCAGGAATATAGCTCATGTCATTAATTAATCCACAGTAATATTATTGGTAATGATGTCATAATAATCCATATTGTGGCTGAACTTCCTGTGTTTTTCACGTCTTTATTGTCAAACAATTTTTCTCACATATTTGTTTTAGTAAACAACTACCTGATAAGCATTTTTGGTGAGTTTTCTAAGAGTAAGATTAAGGGACAGTAGGGTATGGACATTTGTAAGATTCTTGCTTCTTCCTGGCAAATTCCATTCCAGAAACATCCTCTCCATTTATTTTTCTATCCATATAAATTACTTGTCCTAACACATTCTGCTCAGCATTACTTATAATTTCTTACATTGTGATGAGTTTATTAGGAGTAAATAGTATCTAATTGTGGTTTTAAGTTGCATCCTTTGATTATATGTAAAGTTGACTTTTTAGGTTTAATGAAATAATTTTTAAGTGGAGTAAAACTGGTTCCTCTTTTGTGACTTACCCATTGTTTTTAGAGGCAAATGTAATCTAATTGCTTTTTGGAGTTGCAGTCCCTTGATGATTAGTAAAGCTGGACATTTTTAGGCTCACTAAAATGATTTTTAAATGGCATAGCATCAGTTCCTTCATGACTTCTTTCATTATTTTAGGCCTAGTGTGTTACTTTTATAAATAGGAAAAAGTACTGATATAAAACTTTAAAACTTACAGCCTCCCTAGGCCTGATGTAAGGTGGCTGTAGCTACTTCACAGGTGGTTTGGGAGGAGAAATGACAGGTGACAGGAGGTGGCCCTTGAAGACTTTGAAAGGAAACGTAAGTGAGGGCTGCCAGCTTCCTCTTTCTGACTGTCTCTAACCCTCCATTCCTCTCATTTTCATTCACTGCTGTTATATGTGATCCCTGAATATGGAAAGGATGTAGAGACATCCAGAGTTTCTCAGGGTTGTAGAGGGAGCATAGATTTTTCAGGACTTCCGAAGGCTGATGTGAATATTGTATGAAACACATCAAAGATATCTGATTCCCCTGCCATTTAAATGATTTGAATCAGCCAGTAAATACCATTAATTAAGGTTCCTTTCTAGGCTGAGCCTTGAAATAAGCACTATGGAAAGCACTTAGGGTTCAGGCAATAACAGAAAAAGGGAAGTCATTGTAGAGAGAGGAGACGATGGGGCTGGAAACCGCAATTAGGAGAGCCATTGACTCTACCCCTCCCACATCCCAGGGTTTGCTTCTCAGCAAATGAAACAGGGACTATAAGAAAACTAGTCCACACAGGGAACTATATTCAATATCCTGTGATAAACCACAATGGAAGAGAATATGAAAAAGCATGTATAACAGAGTTGCTGTTTTACAGCAGTAATGAACACAACATTGTAATTCAACTTTAGTTCAGTAACGAATACATTTATAAAAGAGAGAACTGGGGACTTCCCCAGGTGGTCCAATGGTTAAGACGGCATTCCCATTGCAGAGGGCCTGGGGTTCAATCCCTGATCAGGGAACCAAAATCCCACCTACCAAAACTAAGCCCTCGAGCTACAACTAAAGACACCCACAAACGGAAATGAAGACCCAGTGCAGCCAAAATTAAAAAAAGAGAGAGAGAGAGAGAACTAGTCTGTATTATAGTTGTGTGTTGTAATCACAAGATAACTATTTGGAAACACTTAAATTAGACCTCTAGTTCACACCTTATACCAAAATAAATTCTAGACAGATTTAACAAGTTTTCACAAATATCTTTTGCATATCTACTATGTGCCAGACCCTAAGCAAGGTGCAGGGAATACAACACAGATCTATGATTTCTGCGCTTCACAGAATTTACAGTCTAGTGGCAAATATTGCCTAAGTAGACAAATAAGGGGCTTTCCCAGTGGCTCAGTAAAGAATCCACCTGCAATGTAGGAATCTCAGGAGACTTGGGTTCAAACCTTGGGTTAGGATGACCCCTGGAAAAGAACATGTCAACACACTCCAGTATTCTTGCCTGGGAAATCCTATGGACAGAGGAGCTTGGCGGGCTACAGTCCATGGGGTTGCAAAGAGTCAGATATGATTGAGCATGTATGCGCCACACTGTTGTAAAGCTGTCTGAAATGACTTGACACAAGTGCACACACAAACAGACAAATAAAATACATAACTGCAATTCTTGATCAGACTTATGAAGGAAAACCACAGCGTTCTAAGAGAAAGATGAACAGGGGTTGGGAGAAGTTCTATAACCAGAAAAGGCTCCCTAAAGTAGTATTTATCTGAGACTTGAGGACTGAGAAGACATCACCCAGCTTCAGGGTGGAAGATCATTCCCTCCAGGCTGAGAGGACAGCAGAAGACCATGGAATCCAGTATAAACACAATTCCTGTGCCTGACACAGAGTGAGGCCAAACAAGCTGGAGCAGAGAAAGATTTATTCCAGGGCCACGAGGAAATGAGGTGGCTCATATACTGGATTCTCCAGGCCAGAATACTGGAGTGGGTTACCATGCTCTTCTCCAGGGGATCTTTCCAACCCAGGGATGGAACCCAGGTCTCCCGCATTGCAGGTGGATTCTTTACCATCTGAACCATTAGGGAGGTGGGCCAAGCTCCCCAAGGGTTTCAGCAAAGTATTTCCAAAACTCAGGTGGGGGATGGGGAGGGTCACAGGGTACAAGATCGGATCAGGCACAATCCTTGTCGCTTGGCTGGGATGAGGGAACAGGGTGGTGTCACAGGGGTGAACTTTATCAGTCCTTATACACTCAAGGTCATCAAGTAGCTAACATCTTCTGTTTGGTAGGGGCTTTTCACATCTGCTACACAATTCAGGAAATGGTGCATCAAATACTTTGTGTACTTCCAGAGAGAAGAAGCTAAAGCAGAAGATATGGGGGAAGGGCCTGTTCTGGGAAGGCCCCCTAGAATCCTGCTGGGTTACACTAGAACAGGCAAGAAGAAAATACAGATCCATATTTTTATAACCATGGAACAGAGAAGGCCTTTCTAAATGCAATTCCAAAAAAGCTAGGACCACAGAAGTTAGTCAAAAATTATAACTACTTCATGGCAGAAACCACATAAAGTTAAAGATATGTGGCAAGCAAGGCAAAATAGTTATAACTTGTATGACAATAGTTATTGTCTTTACAGCATGAGTGCATAGTTATGTCTTAACTCTTTGAGACCCTAGTGTCAGGGGAGTGTGTAATTTCCTCGGTTCTGTCTCCCTGCGGCCAAGATTTGAAACAGTGGACTAGTGTTATAGTTCGGTTACAGCTCAGTTTTATTTGGCAAGGAAAGGAAAATAAATCCTCAAGGCGTCAGGGCGGGCCAACCCAAAAGAAGAGCCCTCAATCTGTCATGCCTTCCTCCTTTTATACATTTGTTTCTTCTGCCACCCCCACCCCCACCCCAACCCCGCTCCCAGCCCCCAACCTGCCCTATATAAATTGGACTAGCCAGGAGGGCTGTTTCACCTGAGGTTTTCACTCCAGTCTTCGGGTTTTCTTTTGTTCAATTTTTGCAGGCTTTTTCCTTTCTTTGTCTTTTAGCTACCGCCATTTTGGACTCCTTTTTCCTATTCTAACTACCCAACACTATGGACTATTTATTGCCTGCTAGGTTCCTCTGTCCATGGAATTTCCCATACAAGAGTGCTGGAACAGGTTGCCATTTCTTCTTCCAGGGGATTTTCTCAACCCAGGGATTGAACCCAGGTCTCCTGCATTGGCAGGTGGATTCTTTACTACTGAGCCACGTGGAACGTCCTCTTTATAGCATAGAAAATATCTAAAACTAAATATAAGAAAGGTTAATATCTCCCAAAGTTGAGGGGGGAAGTTCAAGTAATTTCACAAAACAAGAAACACAAGTGGCCACTAAACATAGGAAGAAATGTTAAACTCCTCTTATAAAAAGAAAAAGGCACATAAAAATAATTGTAAGGGACCATTTTTCACTCATGAAATTGGCAAAGATTGTAATCCTCAGAACTGAGAAAGGTAAAGAGAAGCAGGTTCTTTATTTCCTGCTGGTAGGAATGTACATTGGTATAATTTTTCTAGGGAACAGAGAGCACGTCTGGCTACTCTTCAACTCAGCAATTCCACTTCTAGGAATTTATCATCAGGAAACATTGAGTTCTGCAGAGGGTTTGACAATGAGACTGTTCATTATAATTTATTCTATCATGATTAAAATCAGAGGTGACCTCAGGAGGGTCATTCATGTAATGGACTACAGTGATATTAAGAATGAGTCTATTAAATATATATTTAGACATGGAAATGTGTTCAAGATAGTAAGCAAAAAGTGCAGATTGTAGAACAATAACTTTGATGGGATTGTATTTTGTTTTAAAATATATCTATGCATAGAAGTGTCCTTAAAACATTAGTAGTGGTTATCTCAGTGATAGGATTGCAGGTAAGTTTTCCTTTCTTCTTTAATACTTCGATATGTTTTATTGCGGCTCAGCTGGTAAAGAATCCACCTGCAATGCAGGAGACCTGGGTTCAATCCCTGGGTTGGCAAGATCCCCTGGAGAAGGGAAAGGCTACCCACTTCCGTATTCTGGCCTGGAGAATTCCATGGACTGTATAGTCTGTGGGGTCCGACATGACTGGGCGACTTTCACTTCACTTCTTCATGACCTATTTAGAATGAGGGTGGATTGCTTTTTGTAATAAGAAAACATAAAGCTGTTCTCCTATTGGGGTGGGTAAAAAGTGAGTCATTGCAGTTCCCCTGGGCCAGGAGGGACTGGAAAATGATCCTGTCTGTTTCTCTTCCTCAAGAAGACCTATTTGATCAGCCTCACCTGAGCCCTCAGGAACAGGGCTCATCCCCGGGGAGGCAATTTCCGCCTCCAATCCCTTTCTAGCCTTGGTTTAGACACAGTCACCTGGTCCACATAAGCTCCCTGCTCAATGTTTTCTCTTTTCCTGGGAAACAAAGCCCTTTGCATGCTCTGACTCACCACCCCCCACCCCCCAGTTGGAGACCAAGTCACCGAAGCTCAGACGCAGGTGTCTGGGGTGACACAGCACGACACGATGCCTCCGGAATAAGGGCAGCCCTTCCGCCTTCCAGGCTGTGAAATGTCAGGCGTGATTAGAAAGGTCACTTGTCCTGACAGCTCTCTGTGCTTCCCGGAGAGCAGCCTTCCTGCTGGGAACATTCTTAATTGTGCTTCCTGTTGCGGGGGGATGGGATTCAGGGAGAGGGGGGGGTCCCTGCCTGCTCACTCACTCTCCCTTACAACAATAAACGAGGCCCTAGCCTCTCCTGGTCCTCCTCCAACGCGGAGGGGGGGGTGGGGGGTGGGGGGTGGGAGCCAAGGATTGCAAAACCTAGCAAAAACAGAGCATCTCTCTGATTCAAAAGAAAAAAGTGAATTTCTAGGAAAGGGGATTGCATCGTGGAAGAAGGAAAACCTACATCTTTGGAGAAAAGAAATATGCAGCCTTGGGTTGTGTGTAGAAGTTAAGGAGGAGACGGGTCAGAGAATAGAAGAGAAAAGAAGAAACACACACCAAAGTCATGTCAGTAGAGCAAAGAACTGAAAGCAGTACACAAAGCTGCTAGGTACAACAAACTCTGAAGACTGAAGCGGAAGTTCTCTGTGTTTCTGGCCCCACCTCCTGAAATGTTGATTCTGCTACTCAGAGGTGCTGCCCAGGAATCTGTATTATAAAAGCACCCAGGGGACTCGGAGCAGGCTGTCTCTGACCCCTGCATCTCAGAGTGAACATGTTTAAGGGGTTGGATACATCAGAGGAATCCAAGGGGTAGAAAGTAAAGGATGTGATGAGGTGGGGAGAGGAAGAACTGTCCATAACAAAGGAAAGGGATGTAGTTATATAAGCCTCTAGTTTCTAGAGCCCAAGCTTGGCCAGAAGTGGCTTCTGACCCCACCTGATGTGAGTGCTGTCTGAAGCTATAAATCTCTAGTTGTTTTCTTTATAGAGGACCTGCACTCCAGTGTAACTTTGGCTGGACAACTGCCCTATAGCAGAGCTTCCAACACGGAGGATCCTGTTTAAAAGCAGATTCTGATTCAGTAGTTCTGGGGTGGGGCTTGAGCCTCTGATTTCTAGCAAGCTACCAAGCTGCTTCTGGAACACTCTGGGTAGCAAGTCCCTAGAGAGCAGTGGCTCTCAATCCAGGTGGCCCAGTGCAATCACCTGATGAGGTTTGGGAAACAGATATATCTGAGCTGCACTTCCAGAGATTAGGATGGAATTGATGTGAGGCATCACCAATTCAGGGCTTCCCATATGGCTCAGACGGTAAAGAATCTGCCTGCGATTCAGGAAACCCAGGTTTGATCCCTGGGTTGGGAAGATCCCCTGGAGAAGGGAATGGCTACCCACTCCAGTATTCTTGTGTGGAGAACCCATGGACAGAGTAGACCTGATGGGCTATAGTCCATGAGGTTGCAAAGAGTCAGACGCGACTGAGCAGCTAACACACAGATTATCAGTTCAGTCCAGGAATTGTGCTGTTTCCTGTGGTAACATCCATCAACCAATTCATGTCAGCCCCATGAAGGCTGACATCCATTGCTTAGGGCACCCAAGGAAGGTCACAGAGCTGGGTAGGAGTCTGCAGGGGACAGCCGGGTAGGATTCCCTCTTCTTCAGTAAGTGACAATTAGGCAGATGAATATGGAAATCCTGGATTGAACATTGGAAAGTTCAGATACAGACTCAGACCCCTGGGCTCAAATATGGCTTCAATTATATTCTACATTTGAGAATAATCATTACAATTATTATAATAATTGTTATAAAAAGCATTTTAAGGTTGACAAAATTCTTTCCCATACATTATAGTACTTGATCTTCAAAGCATCTCTGTGAGGTGAGGCAGATGTTACGCACATTTTAAAGAAGGGAAAACTGAGGATTAGCTTTAATACTGAGAGTCAGGTATCAGGTTCCAACTCAGACCTGTGGAGTCAGAGATTGCATTTTAACAGGGTCTTCAGGCAACTCATGTGCACATTAACCTCTGAGGAACACTGAACACTACCTGCCCCCAACCGCCAGGGTACCTGGGAGGTTAAAGCAGAGGTTCTTAGGTCACTAGAGGGTCTTTTAAAAATGCAGTCTTGGCTCTTGTGAATCTGATCTAATTATTCTTGGTCTTGGAAAGAGGTCTGAACTAGGAAATATGTTTGAGAACATTTAGTTTAGTCTTTGGCAAAATATGGATGTGGAAAACCATCTCCATTCAAGCCACCTGTCATGCTTGTGAGACAGGCACATTCCTGGGCCACACCTCAGACCTCCTGAATCAGGAATCTGCATTTCAGCTGGTTCCCTGGAATGTTCTTAGATGTAAGCTGAAAATTGCTACCTTATATCTGTGGGAGAGAAGTAACATCAATATTAAATTGTTATTTTAGGAAGTAGACAGCCTTTTCATTCTTGCTTGCATGCCTGCATGCTCAGTCACTCAGTTATGTCCAACTCTTTGTGACCCCATGGACTGTAGCCCACCAGGCTCCTCTGTCCATGGAATTTTCCAAGCAGAAATACTGGAGTGGGTTGCCATTTCCTACTCCAGAGGATCTTCCCAACCCAGGGATTGACCCTGTGTCTCCTGCATTTTCTGCACTAGCAGGTGGATTCTTTACCACTGAGCCCCCAGGGAAGCCCTGCTTGATCAGATCTAAATTATCCATGTTAGTAGGATGCCTTGATTTATGGAGAGTTTTTTCCCTTCATTGCCTGCAAAGTGTGGGCAGGGCAGAGAGGACCACGCTGCTCTTTGTACATTGCTTCCATGCAATATATGGGGCTTTGGACAAGTGGAAAATGAGACACTACCAGCCAAAATGAGGTTTCAGGGATTACCTATGAGTTTCAGTATCTCTATTTTTGTCCCATTGGTTGACAGTGTTATTTCCTCATCTTCATAGGTATTTCAAAGGTAATGGGACTATTATGTGTGCATTTAGCTTTCATCAGGTCTTGTCAAGGAAGTGCAGCAGGGGGACTGGGCTCTAAAACATCAAATCCAATTCCTGTGGTCACTAAACCCCTTCTCCTCCCATGAGGAACTGCTGGAGCTCTGATGTACATCAGCTTCCTATTTCTTTTAAAGTAAACTCTTTTTACACTTCTCCACAGGCAGGTAAGGAAATAAAGAATATGACTAGATTGTATGGGAATGGTGTGAAGGAAATGAATGGAAGAGTGGGCATACTGCCCCTTCAAAGAATACTGAAATTCCACAGTAGTTTGTGGTGCTGGAGGAGAACAAGTGGACTATATCAACCATTCCTCCAGCTGTGTACACTGAGCAGGTAAAGAAAGCACACACTAAAATTACCAGAAGAAACTATAAATTATTGATGAAAGAAATTAAAGAAAGCAAAATAAATGGGAAGACATTCTATGTTCATAGATTGGAATGGTTAATAGTGTTAAAATGTCCATTCTATCCAAAGAAATCTAGAGGGCCAATGCAATCTCTATCAAAACCCCAATGGCATTTTTTACAGAAACAGGAGAGACAATTTTAAAATTCATATGGAACCACAGAAGACCCTAACTATTTAAAGCAATCTTGAGAAAGAAGAACAAAGCTAAAGGCATCACATTGTGATTTCAAAGTATATTGAAAAGCTACAGTAAGTAAAAAAGTATGGTACTAGCATAAAAACAGACATATAGGCCAATGGAACAGATAGGCGAGCCCAAAAATAACTTATATATATGTGGCCAACTGATCGTTGGCAAGGGTGCCAAGAATGGACAATGGAGAAAGGATAATTTCTACAACAAGCAATGTCACAAAAACTGGATATCTACATGCAAAAAAAAGAAAAAAGAAAGAAATTGAACATTTATTTTATGTTATACACAAAAATCAACTCAAAATGGTTTAAAGATTTAGCTATCAGGCCTGAAACTATAACATTTCTAGAAGAAAACATATGGGAAAAACTTCATGATATTGGGCTTGGCAATGATTTCTTGGATATGAAACCAAAAGTACAATTAACAAAAGCAAAATTAGGCAAATGGGATTACATAAAACTAAAAATCTTCTGCAGAGAAAAGGAAACAATCAATAGAATAAAAGGCAATCTACAAAATGGGAAAAAGTATTTGAAAACCGAAGTCCTGAAGAAGAGGTTAATATTAAAAATTAAATAGGAGTATTTATTTTACTCCTATAAAAATAAATATATAAATAAATAAACCTTTGATTTTAAAAGTGGGTAAAGGATTTAGATAGACATCTTTTTCCAAAGAGGGCACACAAATGGCTGACAGGTATATAAAAAGGTGCTCAATATCACCAAAATCAAGAAAATACAAATCAAAACCACAATATCACCTTATACCTATTAGGATGGCTATTATTTTAAAAAAGACAAAAGATAAGTTTTAAGGATATGGAAAAATTGGAATCTTTTTGCACCATTGGTGGGAATGTAAACTGGTGTAGCCCCTATGGAAAACAGTATGGAATTTCCTCAATAAATTAAAAGTAGAGCTACTATATGATTCAGGAATCCCACTTCTGATATATATCCAAAAGAAATGAAATCTGGATCTGAAAGAGATATCTGCACTCACATATTAATTGCAGCATCAATCACAATAGCTAAGATATGGAAACAACCTAAACATCCAAAAATGGATGAATAGATAAAGAAGATGTGGCTTATGCATAAAATGGAATATTATTCAGCCTTTAGAAAGAAATAAATACTGCTATATATGACAACATGGATGAACTTGGAGAACATTGAAAGTAAAAGTCGCCTAGTTGTGTCCTACTCTTTGTGACCCCGTGGACTATACAATCCATGGAATTCTCCAGGCCAGAATACTGGAGTGGGTAGCCTTTCCCTTCTCCAGGGGATCTTCTCAACCCAGGGACCAAACCCAGGTCTCCTGCATTGCGGGCAGATTCTTTACCAGCTGAGCTACAGGGAAGCCCTAATGGAGAACATTAGGCTAGGTGAAATGGCAGTCACAGACGGACAAATACTGCATGATTCCACTTACATGAGTATCTAAAATAGTCAAACTCAGAGAAGCAGACAGAAGAATGGGGGTTGCCAGGGGCTAGAGAGAGAAGAAAGCAGGGAGTTCGCTATTCAGTGGCTATAAAGTTATTCAAGACTAATACATTCTGGAGATCTGCTGTACACCGTAGTGTCTATAGCTAACAGTACTGTATTGTGCACTTAAAAATTTGTTAAGAGAAGTCTCATGATAAGTGTTCATATTACAATTTAAAAAAAAAAGATTATCAGGGAAACAAAAGGTTTTTTGCCAAGTAAACACCACTACCCCTTCCCAGTTGATTTCATCTTTTTTTAACTTTTAATTTTATATTGGAGTGCAGCCGATGAACAATGTTGTGATAGTTTCAGGTGCGCAATTCTCCTCCAACTCCCCTCCCATCCAGGCTGCCACATAACATTGAGCAGAGTTCCCTGTTCTATACTGTAGGTCCTTGTTGGTTATCCATTTTAAATATCCCAGCTGACTGCAGTTGCAAGCTGTGGAAATGACAGGGTGCTGCCTGTCTGTCTCAGGCTAGTCACTGCTCTAGATGCTAGGGATATAACACTGGGAAAAGTGGACCTTGCTCTCATGTTAGTCCCATCCAATGGGAGGAGCGAGACCACACACAAGTACTTTAAAATACAAATGTCGGGGAGGTCATACGTGCTGTGAAGATGTTCAAATCTGGAAAAGGGATAGAGAGTGATAGAAGCTACTAGAAGAGGGTCCAGGGAGGCCTCTCTTAGCAACAAGAATTCAGTGAGGGAATGAGCTGGGTGAAGACCAGAGGGACCACGCTGACCTAGACAGAGGATTGCACGTTCATAGACCCTGAGACACAAGCAGTCTGCTTGAGCAAAAGCCACATGAACACCAAAATGAATGAGGAGACCAGCAGGAAGTGAAATCAGAGAGACAGCACGGACTCCATTACTCAGGACCAGATTTGGAATTAGTTAATGGGAAGCATTTACAGCTTAAGAGATTTCCTCCCCAAACTTTAATGATGTGACTAAGAAGAGTCATCAAAACGGATTCTTTAGAGCTGGTTCAAAATAAGACATTAGAAAAGGGACGCACAAAAATAAAAGTCATCATATTAGGGAGATGGGATTAAGGAATTCATTTTCTTTTTTCGAAAAATAAATTTGTGATTGCTTCCAGAATATGAAATATGTTTTCCTTCAAACACATCCACTACCTCAAGAGCAGGTGGTGTTTCTGCATCCCCAGGTCAGGGAGCTACACCCAATACACGTCAGACACTCGGAAATGCTCGTGGACTCAATGAGTTGAACCTCTGGAGAGGAGTTACACATTCCATTTGGAGCAGGAGAGTAAGAAACTCTCCAAGCCCTACCTGAATCAGGTCAATGGAATCCTGGCTTCTGTCCTTCATCCCAGAGTTTTGCTATTTTCAAATTAGCCATGCCTATGGGGAGTTTAATGGCCGGAGAACTACACTAATTCTAAGCAAAGAGACTACAGACATGCTATTAGCCTTTGGGGGAACACAGCCAGCTTGCTGCATGGCTATTCCTTGACATGCTCATCTAATCTAGAAGCTCATGTAAGTGTATAAGCTGTATCGCTAATCAATGCCGTGCTTGATTTCTTCTTCATCTCTCTAGCGTGCTGGGTGGTGTCAACAGGATGCTGAAAAATCTGCTTAGAATTTAGGCCCATTGTAAGACACAAAGGTAGATTCAGGGAACACAAGAACTGAATGTTAAACACATCTCTAAATTATACCAGCTGTTAAGGTAGTCTCCTTTCCATAGTTTCTGGGAAAGAAATAAGAAAGGCAGATGTCACATGGTTACTCTTTATGCCCGGCACTCCTGTGGGTTTGTAATTTTCCACCTCTCTCGTGAGCATTCAGTTTAGTTAATAATAAAAGCATCTACTGATTGAGCTTCTACTATGAGTCAGATTCTTTGGTTAACATTTTAAAGAGCTTAAGTCATTTAACCCTATGAAAAAAGATCTTATCACATCCATTTTACAGACTGAAGTAAGTGAGGCCAGAAGACATTAAAACATTGCTCGGAGCCACACAGCCTGCACGTGGGTAACCCAGGTGTAAAATCTTGTTCAGTTGCTAAGTCATGTCCAACTCTTTCACGACCCCATGAACTGTAGCCCACCAGGCTCTTCTGTCCAAGGGATTTCCCAGGGAAGAATACTGGAGTAGGTGGCCATTTCCTTCTCCAGGCGATTGTCCTGAACCAAGGGATCAAACCCATGTCTTCTGCACTAGCAGGCAAAGTCGTTACTGCTGAGCCACCAGGGAAGCCTACACCACACAGCTAGCAAGTGGGCAATCCAGGTGTAAAATCTAGGTCTATTTAATTTCAAAATCCCTGATTTTTTATCACCACACTATATATCCTCTCAGGGCAGATGAGTATGCATAGTGGAGTCTCTTTCCTTTAAGTAAGATTTTGAAAACCTCTCTGAAGTTAGGTAAGAGCAGAGAGGAATGGTTATGTTGGAATGCCAGAGCTGTAGTACACAGTTCAAAGACAGGAGGGTTCATTTAGCCTAGGAAATGGGCTTCCTAGTGTTTGTAAGAGGGCTTAACTCCTCAGTCAAAACTCTGAGGCTTCCCACAATCTGTACTATTTCCCATCCACTGACTCATTCATTCAAACAAATATATAATTAAATACCCTCCATGTGCCAGGCAACTAGGATACAATGGTAAATACAAATAGTATTCCCCATTTGTATTTGACTCTATCATCTATCTATCTTTATATCTATAGCATTATCCAAAATAAATATTAAATCACAGTGGTGGTAAGTCCATGGCAAGAGAGCTAAGAAGTGCTTTAAGAGGTAAATACAAAGGGACTGGACTGTCCTTGAAGAAGTGATGCTTGAGCCAAGATATGAATGATGGCTAAGAATTAAGTAGGCAAAGAGAGGAGGGAAGTTGTTAATAGAATTATCCAGTGATTTCTGTCCTCTCTCCCTCTCTTCTTGCCATAGCAGAAACCTGAATCCAATGAAACGGAGATGGGGCAGTACAGGAAATGGATCCTTCAGGTCTCGTTCCACCAGTGAATGTAGCCCTGGGGACACTGCAAGTTTTATTCATTGAGGAAAAAGAAGAGACAAGATGACTCATGATACAAGCTAGAATAGAGACAGTGCTATTTCATCCTCTGATGTATCTGTCTTCTGGACTACCTGGTGACACTGCTCATCAGAGTGGGGACTGCTGCTGTCCCATCATACACTGCATTTGTTTGATTTAGAAAAAAGATGCCCTTTCTTCTAGGAAGACCCAAACTTGGGCCAGGGCACCTGCCTTGAAGAGTACAGCATAGGCTAGATTTCTGCCCCTACTGACCCGCCACCACTCCACTCCACCCCCCGCCCAACCCAGGTGCTACTATTCAGTGAACAACAATCCATAGTTGGTGGATCTGTGAACAGATCACTCTTATACAAGTCTCTGTAACTGAGAAAGCTGTGAAATGAGGACTAGACAGATCAAAATTATTGCACACAATGATGCATAATTAGGTGTGTGTGTTATGTGTCCTGATGAATAAACATAAATTACCAAAGATGGCTAAACATGTCCAAGAGGAACAATAGAAAGGAGAACCAGCAGAGCCAGTTTCTCCTAAATATGTTACCAGGACCAATTTTCCAGGAGACCAGGAGAAAGCAAGAGATAAACATCGAACCCTTAGGAGAGAAGAAAACTGAAAGTACATGATTGGCAACTGGTGATGAGATGCTTGGAACAATCAGGGAAGCCAAAGGCTGAGGTCCCTAAAGTCTGGCTCCATCCTGTACGATGGAGGGTCCATGAATGAGCTTCAGGGGATCTCTGAATATGAACATTTAGATTTGAAAATCAAATGCTCAAATTAAGAACCACTGGGACTTCCCTGGTGTTTCAGTGGTTAAGACTCTGCACTTCCAATGCAGGGGACTTGGCTTCAATGCCTAGTCAAGGAACAAGGATTCCACATGCCCTGGGGCATGATTAAAAAAAAAACAACTATTGGTTTTAGGTTATACAGATGACCTCTCTGGGTGGGTCAGTGTATATGCTGTAAAGACAGAAACTTCTTGTCAGGAGATACCCTGAAGAAAACAAAACCATTTACTATGAAGTCATAATTTTCCTTGAGGAGGAATTACCAATGCTTCTAAGTAGCCCAGCCTTCTTGTATGGAATTGAAGACCCTACACTCTAGAACCCAATAATACCTCTTTGAGTGACTTGGGTTCTAAATGAGTGTATTCCAGTTGAACTATTTCAAGTCCTAAAAGATGGTGCTGTTAAAGTGCTCCACTCAATACGCCAGCAAATTTGGAAAACTCAGCAGTGGCCACACGACTAGAAAAGGTCAGTTTTCATTCCAGTCTCAAAAAGAGTCAATGCCAAAGACTGTTCAAACTACCACACAACTGCACTCAACTCACACACTAGCAAAGTAATGCCCAAATTCCCCAAGCCAGGCTTCAGCAGTACATGAACCATGAACTTCTAGATGTTCAAGCAGGATTCAGAAAAATGCAGAGGAAACAGATCAAATTGCCAACATCCATTGGATCATCAAAAAAGCAAGAGAGTTCCAGATAAACACTACGTCGGTTTTGTTGACTACACTAAAGCCTTTGATTGTGTGGTTAACAACAGACTGTGGAAAACTCTTCAAGAGACGGGAATACCAGACCACCTTACCTGCCTCCTGAGAAATCTGTCTGCAGGTCAAGAAGCAACAGTAGGAACTGGACATGGGACAACAGACTGGTTCCAAATAGGGAAGGGAGTACGTCAAGGTTTGTATTGTCACCCTACTTATTTAAATTATATGCAGAGTATATCATGTAAAATGCTGAGCTGGATGAAGTACAAGCTGGAATCAAGATTGCTCAAAGAAATATCAATAACCTCAGATATGCAGGTGATACCACGCTTATGGCAGAAAGTGAAAAAGAACTAAAGAGCCTCTTTATGAAAGTGAAAGAGGAGAGTGAAAAAGTTGGCTTAAAGCTCAACATTCAGAAAACTAAATCATGGCATCCGGTCCCATCACTTCATGGCAAATATATGGGGAAACAGTGGACACAATGACAGACTTTATTTTTTTGGATTCTAAAATCACTGCTTATGGTGACTGCAGCCATGAAATTAAAAGTTGCTTTCACCTTGGAAGGAAAGCTATGACCAACCTAGACAGCATACTAAAAAGCAGAGACATCACTTTGTCAACAAAGGTCCATCTAGTCAAAGCTATGGCTTTTCCAGTAGTCATGTATGGATGTGAGAGTTGGATTATAAAGAAAGCTGAGCACCAGAGAATCGATGCTTTTGAACTGTGATGTTGGAGAAGACTCTTGAGCATCCCTTGGACTGCAAGGAGATCCAACCAGTCCATCCTAAAGGAGATCAGTCCTGAGTAGTCATTGGAAGGACTGATGCTGAAGCTGAAACTCCAATACTTTGGCCACCTGATGTGAAGAACTGACTCATTAGAAAAGACCCTGATGCTGGGAAAGATTGAAGGCAGGAAGAGAAGGGGACAACAGAAGATGAGATGGTTGGATGGCATCACCAACTTGATGGACATGAATTTGAGCACATTCTGAAAGTTGGTGATGGATAGGGAAGACTGGCATGCTGCAGTCCATGGGATTGCAAAGAGTTGGACACAACTGAGCAGCTAAACTGACAGAACTGAAAACTGAATAAGCAAAGTGTGTTTATCAGCAGTTGTTTAAACTTGTAATCCAGCACGTTACAGTCATACCATTTATGCCTCCTCAAGATTATAATAATTCATTTTCTTCTCCTTTGTAATCATCCAAATGATTAGAACATGGTGTAGAATGAGTAAGAATCTGGGCCCCAGAGTTCTTCAATCCGGAGTTCAAGATTTGGCTCTTCCACTTAACATCTGGAGAAACTGATAGGTTACTTCATCACACTGAACTTCAGTTTCAACATCTGGTCCAATGGGGATAATAGCACCTACCTCAGAAGATATTGTGTGGATAAAATAATTCAATTAATCCCTGTAAGGTACTTAGTACAGTGTATGTGCAGGCCTGAATATTCATTGGAAAGACTGATGTTGAAGGTGAAGCACCAATACTTCGGCCACCTGATGCAAAGAACTGACTCATTAGAAAAGACCCTGTTGCTGGGAAAGATTGAAAGCAGAAGGAGAAGGGGACGACAGAGAATGAGATGGTTGGATGGCATCACTGACTTGATGGACATGAGTTTGAGCAAGCTCCAAGAGTTGGTGATGGACAGGGAAGTCTGGTGTGCTGCAGTCCATGGGGTCACAAAGAATTGGATATGACTGAGTGACTAGACAGAACTGAATGTGCATGATACAGGTTAGAATTATAATTTACCCCCTGTCCCCCTTTTAAAATTTTGTTTTCACTTTTTACTTCTTAAAATTGAGATATAATTTACAGACAGTGAAATTCACAGATTTTAAGTGGTCAGTTCTATAAGTTGTGACAAACCCATAAATCTTTTTTATAAACAAAGGTCTTAGGCTCTTTCTATTGTCTATATTGTAAAAATGTTTTGTTTCCCAAATGTTGAATTATACTGCAATGTATAATTTATATGAAAAATCTCCACCTTTGCCTCATCTAACATACAGATCCTAAAATAGCTCCTCCCCACCTCTAGCCCAGTTTAAAGCCTGGGATGAACTTCGTGCAGTCATTTTGCCTTTCCGCTGCATCCAGGAGAGGCTGTACCTTAGTCTGTTTTAGTTTTCGGTTTCCAGGGAAAGTGTTTCTACCTCCTCCCTCAGCTACCTGTTTAAGCACTTGGCAACACTTAACAGTAAAAAATCTCTGTCCCCGTGTGTCTTTGGCTTTTAAGTGAGTAATAACAACTAATCATGACATAATGCTTTAGCTAGAGCCACAGATAAAGAAGAGGTGGGCAGAGATGTGTAAGCCTGGCAGTGTGAGTGCATGTGTGTACATGCTGAGCAGGGGAGACCATGACACCACTGTCAGTCTGAAACTCTTCCAGTGAGCCCCCTCAGCCCTAGCCCACAGGCTATGTGTCTGAAGCCAGGCTTGCAGTTATCAGAATTTTGGATGTTTTTTTCCCAGAGGCAGACAGAAATCTATATTTTTATGTGAAATATGATTTTTTAATGTTGTCTGGGTTAAAAAAAGGAAGCACACTTGTAGTCAAAAAAAATTAAAAAAAAATCTGATGCCTACATGCAGCCCATGTATTCATTCACAATCTCCGCTTTAGAATTTATGCAGTGTTTTCACATTTACTATCTCATTTAAGCTTGAATATACCTATTAAACAGGAACTAAAGAGCCTCATGAAAGTGAAAGAGGAGAGTGAAAAAGTTGGCTTAAAGCTCAATATTCAGAAAACTAAATCATGGCATCTGGTCCCATTACTTCATGGCAAATAGATGGAGAAACAGTGAAAACAATAAGAGACTTTATTATTTTGGGCTCCAAAATCTTCATCACTGCAGATGGTGACTGCAGCCATGAAATTAAAAGATGCTTGCTCCTTGGAAGAAAAGCTATGACCAATCTAGACAGCATACTAAAAAGCAGAGACATAACTTTGCCAACAAAGCTCCATCTAGTCAAAGCTATGGTTTTTCCAGTAGCCATGTATGGATGTGAGAGTTGGACTATAAAGAAAGCTGAGCACCAAAGAATTGATGCTTTTGAACTGTGGTGTTGGAGAAGACTCTTGAGAGTCCCTTGGACTGCAAGGAGATCCAACCAGTCCATCCTAAAGGAAATCAGTCCTGAGTAGTCATTGGAAGGACTGATGCTGAAGCTGAAACTCCAGTACTTTGGCCACCTGATGCAAAGAACCGACTCATTAGAAAAGACCCTGTTGTTGGGAAAGATTGAAGGTAGGAGGAGAAGGGGACGACAGAGAATGAGATGGTTGGATGGCATCACTGACACAATGGACATGAGTTTCAGCACGCTCTGGAAGTTGGTGATGGACAGGAAAGCCTGGCATGCTGTAGTCCATGGGGTCACAAAGAGTCGAACAGGACTGAGTGACTGAACTGAACTTAACTGATAACTGTAAGAGAAGTAAAGCAAGCAGGTATACAATCCTGTTTTGGGGGGGATGAAGAAATTGTGGCTCACAAGTATTAAATAAGTGGTTCAAGCTTTCTAACTGGCAGATCCCAGGACCTATGGTTCTGTTTACTGTTTCTCCTGTTACATCCCAGCTTTGCCTTCCAGGGTCTGTAAGAGCTGTTGTTCACATCTCAGTGGATGGGGCTGAATGTCACAATTTATCAGCTGTTGATGGAAAATGCAGGAAGACCTGATAATATGGCCGATCTATCAAGAATTTATAACAATTCTTAATTTATATATAACTTACATATACTCAACATATATAAAAAGCAAAAATAGAGGGAACTAAAAGGAGAAACAAATAAACTCACAATCACAGAGGAAAACTTTGACACATCTCCCTTAATAACTTATAAAATAAGCAGACAAGAAAAAAAATAGTAAGGATATGGAAGATCTGAAAAAATAAAATTGAATGACCCATTTGACCTATAGAAAACACTGCTCACACAGATGGCAAAATGTGCGTTCTTTCTAAATGCACGTGAAAGATTTCCCAAATTAGAACATATATTGTGCAAGTTCTAAGGAAATTTCAAGAAATTTCTCAGAATAGCCTCTGAGTGTGCCAAATTAAACTGAAATCAATATCAAAAATGAGTAGAGTATACACTAAATGTCTCTGGTGTATTAAGTAGTATTAATCTTTGGAGATTAAGTAGTAAACTTCTGAATAATCCATGGGTAAAAGAAGAAATCACAATGGAAATTTCCATTCTTAGTAACAAAAAATGATATATAGAAATGGATGATGCAACTAAAACTTGACTGAGAGCCTTATCCATTTATATTAGAAAAGAGAAAGGCTAAAAGATTGGCAATTTAAGCATTCATCTGAATAATTTATTGATAGAAATAGAATAGCAAATTAAACCCAAAGTAAGTAGAAGGAAGAGAATCATAAAAATGACATCAGAAATTAATGAAGTAGAAAATAAATGTACAATAGAGAAAACCAACAAAGCCAAAAATTGGGTCTTTGAAAAGACCCATAATAAAATATATAGATCTCTAGCAAGACTCATAAGATAGAAAGAGGAAAAGCACAAATTACCCATATCAGGAATTAAGTTCAACCACAGTCTTTTAAGATATTAAAATGCTAATAATTGAATATTATAAATCCCTGTGCCAAAAAGTTTAGAAAATGTAGGTGAAATAGACAACTGTCTAGAATAGTACAACTTACAAACCAACATAAAAGAAATAGAAAATATACTATCACCACATCTCCTAAATAAATTAATAACTAAAAATCTTCACAAAAAGAAGCTCGAGGCCCAAGTGTCTTAACTGAGGAATTATTTCAAACATTTGAAGAATGAATATTATCAATATTATATAAAATAGAAAAAAAGAGACTATTACATTCTATGTAACTAGTATAACTTTGATACTAAAATCTATCATTAAAAGAAAGAAAATTACTGGCCTATCTTTTCCATGAACATGAAACAAAATTGCTAAACAAAATATCAGCAAATCGAATCCAGTGATATACAAAAAGACAATACACTAGGACCCAATGTGTTTTTACAGAAATGAAAGGATTGTTTAGCAGATGAAAACCAATCAATGTAGTTCACTTCAGAAACAATACATATGTTTGTTTATTTATTTACAAGGGAGAAAAATCATATGACCATATCAATAGATGCCATTTCTATTCAAACTATCCTAGAAATCTTAGCCCCTTTCTCTATCAAGAAAAAAACACGGTTCTTTATAAGAATTAGAAATAAAGAAATAAAATTATATTCAATTCAGTTGCTTAGTTGTGTCCAACTCTTTGCAACTCCATGAACCACAGCACGCCAGGCCTCCCTGTCCATCAGCAACTCCTGGAGTTTACACAAACATATGTCCATTGAGTCGGTGATGCCATCTAACCATCTCATCCTCTGTCATCTCCTTCTTCTCCTGCCTTCAATCTTTCCCAACAACACGGTCTTTTCAAATGAGTCAGTTCTTTGCATCAGGTGGCCAAAATATTGGAATTTCAGCTTCAACATCAGTCCTTCCAATGAACACCCAGGACTGATCTCCTTTAAGATGACTGATTGGATCTCCTTGCAGTCCAAAGGACTCTCAAGAGTCTTCTTCAACATCACAGTTCAAAAGCATCAATTCTTTGGTGCTCAGCTTTGTTTATAGTCCAACTCTCACATCCACACATGACTACTGGAAAAACCATAGCTTTGACTAGACAGACCTTTTTGGCAAAGTGATGTCTCTGCTTTTTAATATGTTATCTAGCTTGGTCATAACTTTCCTTCCAAGGAGTAAGTGTCTTTTAATTTCATGGCTGCAGTCACCATCTGCAGTGATTTTGGAGCCCCCCAAAATAAAGTCTGACATTGTTTCCACTGTTTCCCCATCTATTTGCCATGAAGTGATGGGACCAGATGCCATGATCTTAGTTTTCTGAATGTTGAGCTTTAAGCCAACTTTTTCACTCTTCTCTTTCACTTTCATCAGGAGTCTCTTTAGTTCTTCACTTTCTGCCATAATGGTGGTGTCATCTGCATATCTGAGGTTATTGATATTTTTCCCAGCAATCTTGATTCCGCTTGTGCTTCATCCAGCCCAGCATTTCTCATGATGTACTCTGCATACAAGTTAAATAAGCAAGGTGACAATATACAACCTTGATGTGCTCCTTTTCCTATTTGGAACCAGTCTGTTGTTCCTCGTCCAGTTCCAACTGTTGCTTCCTGACCTGCATGCAGGTTTTTCAAGAGGCAGGTCAGGTGGTCTAGTATTCCCATCTCTTTCAGAATTTTCCACAGTTTATTGTGATCCACACAGTAAAAGGCTTTGGCATAGTCAAGAAAGAAGAAATAGATGTTTTTCTGGAACTCTCTTGCTTTTTCGATAATCCAGCAGATGTCGGCAATTTGATCTCTGGTTCCTCTGCCTTTCTAAAGCCAGCTTGAACATCTGGAAGTCCACGGTTCACGTATTGCTGAAGCCTGGCTTGGAGAATTTTGAGCATTACTTTGCTAGCGTGTGAGATGAGTGCAATTGTGTGGTAGTTTGAGCATTCTTTGGCATTGCCCTTCTTTAGGATTGGAATGAAAACTAACCTTTTCCAGTGCTGCGGCCACTGCTGAATTTTCCAAATTTGCTGTCATATTGAGCACAGAACATTCACAGTATCATCTTTTAGGATTTGAAATAGCTCAACTGGAATTCCATCACCTCCACTAGCTTTGTTCGTAGTGATGCTTCCTAAGGCCCACTTGACTTCACATTCCAGGATGTCTGGCTCTAGGTGAGTGATCACACCATCATGATTATCTGGGCCGTGAAGATCTCTTTTATTTGTAGTCAATATGACTAGGTACCTTGCAGAAATTAATCTACAAATTATCATATTTAAAATGAGTTCAGCAGCATTTCTTGATTTTTAGGACTAACATGATACAAAAATTATGTATCAGTGGCAAATGGAAAGTTAAAAGATATTTAATAATATCATTTATAATAGCATCAAGAATTTCAAATACTGAAAAATAAATCTTATGAAGGATGTTAACAAACTTCATATCAAAATTATAAAACATTGCTAAAATTTAACAAATATATTTACTATGTATTATTAAGTAGATTTATTAAGTTTATTTCATAAATAAAGATGTTCATCTCCCTAATAATATCTATTTGGATTCAGCAAAGTACCAATCGAAATCCCATCTTATCTATGGAAATTGATATGTTAATCCTAAAACTTATGTGGAAATGCATTAGGCTAAGAAGTAACAACACAGTCTTGAATGAAGCTGCTTGCATTACCAGATATCAAAACTAATGATAGAACCACTGGAATTAGTTCAGTGTGATATTGATTTAATTTAAAGATACTAGTGGAACAGAGCAGAGTGCCCAGAAACACGCCCACTTACACATATCTATAGCTACTTTATTTATCACAAATGTGAAATCACAGGACAATGATGGGAAGGCCAGTCTTCTCATAAATGATGCTATGTTAATTGCAAAAGGACTGAGAGCTTCTGGCTTTGAAGATGGAGGGCTTCCCTCATGTGGGAGACCTGGGTTCGATACCTGGGTTGGGAAGACCCCCTGGAGAAGGGAAAAGCTACCCACTCCAGTATTCTGGCCTGGAGAATTCCATGGACTGTGTAGTCCATGGGGAAGGACTCGGACACGACTTAGTGACTTTCACTTCCACTTTCACTTTGAAGATGGTAAAAGGGGCCCATTAGACTCTGGCAGCTGAGAAGTCCCTCAGTTCACAGCCAGTAGGCAGTTTACAGCAGTCAGCAGTTTACAACAAAACAGGGACGTCAGTCCTATATGCATGAGGAATTGATTATTGCCAACAGTCTGAATGAGATTAAACAAAATCTCCCCTAAGGCTTCCAAGGAGCACAGGGTGCCAACATCTTGACTTCAGCCCAGGGAGACACACATTGGACTTCACACCTACAGAACTTTAAATTAATTTGTGCTACTTACAGCTACTGAAATTATAGCAATTGCAGCAACAATAAAAAACTAATACAGTGGCAAGGATGCAAGGAAATTAAGACTTTTACAAGGAAGCAGACCATGTTATCAGAAAAGAATTTGCTAAAACATGGATTTTCCAAAATAGCCAGTGGAGTCTGGAGTACTGTGAAGATTCGTATGAGAATGGAAACTTCAGAACTATTTCCATTGTTCAAATGGCTAGTGGTAATGTATGATCTTATGTTGGGAAAAAGAAATGAAAATCAACTGGATAGGATTTTTTAGAAAACTTATGATTTACAATTCAGGACAAAACTGGTCAACGCATAAAAAAAGAGATATCAATGCAGAACAGAATCACAATGTTTGTTATATATTCACCATAAGTATGGGCTTCCCTTGTGGCTCAACTGGTAAAGAATCTGCCTGCAGTGTAGGTGACCTAGGTTCGATCCCTGGGTTGGGAAGATCCCCTGGAGAAGGCAAAGGGTATCCACTCCAGTATTCTGGCCTGGAGAATTCCATGGACTGTACAGTCCATGGGGTCACAAAGAGTCGGATATGACTGAGCGACTTTCACTTTCACCTTAAATATAATAAAGAGGCCAGAGGTTAAGGGGCCCCAAATCTTACAAACAGCAGAAGACAGGTTAAGCAAGAAAAAGGCAGAAACTATTGCATCAATTAATTCCAGAAATTCTAAATCGAAGCTGATATACCATTTGAGGAACTGATAAAAGAATGCCCTCAATGACCAGAGATTAGATAAACAAAAGATACATGAGGGACTTCCCTGGTGGTCCAGTGGTTAAGAATCTTGTCTTGCAATGCAGGGGACATGTGCTCAGTCTCTGGTCAGAGAACTAAGATCCCACATAGTGCTGGGCAACTAAGCCCAAGCACTTCAGCCCATGTGCTCTGGAGCCCGTGTGCCACAACTAGAGACTCTGTGTGCAGCCAACGAGATCCTGTGTGACACAGGAAGATTTCACGTGCTCCTACTAAGACTCAACGAAGCCAAATAACTAAATTGCTTTTTAAAAAACAGAAAGAAAATGACAATGCAAAAATGTCCAAAACAATTCTATCCCAGAAGAAATACTGAAATTTTAAAATTTAACTGCTAGAAGTACATTTAGGCTGGTATGCAATTTGGAGAACTGGTAAATGAATGCTCAAAATACATTTAATTGAAACAAAGAAATTCACTAGCACATCAGAGGAAACAGTTTCATCCAATGTGAGATCTTGGCATTTGGGTTTCTAACAAGGAGTAACTGGGATATGATGACTGGTCAGAAGTTTGCAGAAGACTTGACATGAAAGAGTAAGTAGCAGAAAAAAGAGCTCAAGAATCCAGAAGAGAGGGGAAAGGATGCGGGGAAGGGATAGCTAGGGAGTTTGGGACGGACATGTATACACTGTTACATTTAAAATGGATAACCAACAAGGACCTACTGCATAGCACAGGGACCTCGGCTCAATGTTATGTGGTAGCCTGGATGAGAGAGGAGTTTGGAGGAGAAGGGATGCGTGTATATGCATGACTGAATCCCTTCGCTATTCACCTGAAACTATCACAACATTGTTAATCAGTTATATTCCAATATAAAATAAAAAGTTTAATTAAAAATGAACCTAGAAGAGATTACTATAATGAACAGTACAATGAGTGTCTCAAATATGATGAACTTAACCATCAATATTAGATTATTGAGGAAATAAAAAGCAAAATGAGTTACTAATCCTAAAAACGCTAGACAATTTTCAGATAAGATAGGAACTGAGAAGTGATAGTAGTATGTATATCACACATTAAATTTTGTTTACTAATTGGTAGAAATAAATTAAGGAACTACTGGTTTATTAAACGTTTGTTAAAATTTACTAAACATTTCATTACAAATGTTTTAAGTGTGGCAACAGAAAATGATGTAAAAAAGCGTTCAAAACAAATCAGTAAAAACGGCGAGATTCCCATTTAAAATGTCAACATGCTGGTATCTAATGAAGAAATATACTTTTTTTGACTATTAAAGATACTCTCACACACAAAACTCCATAGTTTCAACAAAGGGAGCAATCCTTAAACTGCTGCTGTGAAGATAAAATGAAAGCCAGTCTACTCATTCTTAAAGATCTCCAAAGCCACAGGAAAATCTTCCCATGCTGTAGAAATTACTTTACAACAATGTTAATCAGTACCTGTGTTAAATTATTTATTCTGTTAATTGGTCATTTAATGAATTGACCTTGCCTTGCCCAATCTACCTGCCTGTCATCTTTTTTCTTCAATGGCTATTTTGCAAGTTGATCATTTGATGAATTGATTTTTGGCAAATAACATTAGATCAATTCAGTGTTGGTAAATTTACCCAGAACCATTTATTCTATAGCAAATGGGGAATGCAAATAATTTTTTTTTAAATCTCTTTCTCAAAAGCAATTTGGCAATCCTTGTTAGAAGCTGTAAAAATGTGCATGTTCTCTGACCAGTAATTATATTTCTAGGAAATTATCCCACGGAAATACTGACAATGTGCAAAAAGATTAGGCTAAACAGATTTCATAATAGAATCTTCTAGCACAGTAAAATATTAAAGACAAGCTAAAAAATGCAGTAAAAGAGGGTTGGTTAAATAAAACAAGTGAATGTGTAAAGTGAATTGTTATGTAGCTTTGTAATTTGTGCTGTAAAAGTATATGTAATGTCTTAGAAAGTTGCTCAAGCATTATTGTTAAGTTTATAAAAAAAAAAAAAGGGCTGCAAAACAGACTGAAACTATTCTAGCAAGAGAGAAAAAAAAAAATGCCGTATGTATACAACTGAGTAGATAAACTCCAAAATATTTACTGTGGTTATTTTAGTAGGTTGGCATTATGGATACTTTTAATTTTCTTCTTTTGTTTACCTGAAATTTCTAAATTTCCCACAACGAATATGTTTTTTCCATAAAGAGAAAATAACTAAAAATTTAAAATGCCTACTAGCTTAGAAGCCAGGAAATCTTGACAGTCCTTACTATGTGTGTGACTGTGAACAAGCCTCTGTATCTTTCTCCAAACCTCCGTACTTCTCATCTTCCTTAAACTTTATGCTTCGTGTCTTGTCTTTCCTTTCCCTTCACTAACCTTCTAGGAACCCATAGCACACGCCATGAACTTTGAAGATGGTTTTGAAGAGCTCATGTTTTATGGTGGCCTACTGGGCTTTTATCCAATAACGACTGAGTCACAGGCATTCCAAGAGCAAGGGATGCCAAGAGGAAGAAACCACTCCCAGGGTCTCATCTCAAGTGGAAGAGACATTTGATCCCAAGAGATATTTGATCCCAAGCATCACTGCAATGTGATCAACACTCAACTGAAAATATGAGCAAGCTGGTGTCAGATCACAGGGGTCAGCAGTGACTTCCAGAAGAGGTGACATATGAATTGGAGCCTGAAAGGAGGACCAGCATGAAACACAGTTACTGAACACTTATTACAACCAGGCATGGTGCTGTGGGCTTTGTTCATTTTCTCTCATGTAAGTCTCACTACAGTCACACCAGGTCAACCATCGGGCATCCTCTGTCCACTTTTTCTTAAGCAGTTTAGAACATTAAAGCTTCAGAGGGTGAGTAGTGTGCCCCTGGACCCTGGGCAGGTCCCTTCTGCCTTGTCCTGTTCTGCTCTATGTCACAGGGCATGGACCCCTGCAAACTACCCTTCTTAGATTCCACTGCCAACTGGTTCAGCCAAGTGGGGGGCTGGGAGATAGGAGGTGGAAAAGCTCATTTCTTCTCAGCTTCAGATAGCAACTTTAGTAGTAGCTATGCGGCCTCCCCAGTTCTAACATCCACCGCACCCCGACAACCCTTCTTCAGCGTTCCCAGATCCGGCCACAGGAAGCCTGGGTTCCCATGCTCCAGTTACCCGTCTCCTCCCTCTGTTCCTCCAGCATAGGGATGGGCCATTGTGGCAAGATGGTCAAGATTCTACTTCACAGCAACCTTCTGAAGTAGGTGCTTTCATTGTCTCCCACTTACAAGAGGCGCAGAAAATAAAGCAGCTTTCTCAAAGACACACAAGCAAATCAGGGAAGGAAGAGTTGGACTGAGCGAGTCTAAGTCCAAGGCTAGGTCCCCAACCACTCTGCAGGTCCCAGGTTGGGCAGGAGGAAGTGGGGAGATAGGACAGAGTCTCAGGATGAGGGAGAGGAAGGCACAGAGAAAGAACACAGGGTGACCTTGGACGAGTCTTTGACCTTCAGTAGGTCTTCCTTGGCAGCTCAGATGGTAAAGAATCTGCCTGCCATGCAGGAGACCTGGGTTTGATCACTGGGTTGGGGAGATCCCAGGAGAAGGGCATGTAAGCCACTCCAGTATTCTTGCCTGGAGAATCCCCATAGACAGAGGAACCTGGCAGGCTACAGCCCATGGGGTCCAAAAGAGTTGGACACGGCTGAGCGATTAAGTACACATTGCAATTCCAGAGCTATAGTCTCAGATGATAGACCTGAGTGCCCGGAGCCCTTCTCCATCGCCTCCCAGCAGTAGCCTCATCATGAGAGAAGAGAGTGCTCTGCCAAGAAATCAGAGTGTTATGGACCCTGCCTTCCTCAGCATCTCCCTCAGTTCCTCCATCCTCAACTGAGAAAAGCACAGGAATCCCTTTGGAAAATTCACCACTCCTTCCAGCTCCTTGGCATTTGCAGATCGCAGGGAATTGAGGTTGCTCTGACTCTAATTAGCAGGTGCTAAGCAGTTTCCACATTTCTTAGTAAATATGTCAAAACACAAAATCCATTCATTCCTTCATCCCCCCCACCCTACTCCTTCCGTGAGACACACTTTTCTGTCTTAGCTGCTCAGCTGAGAAGTGTTTTTCTTCACTAGAGCCAAAGTGGCATTAACGCTGGGAACCTGGCAGTTTTACAATCCCTTTCAAACCCTCCGCTCTCCTCCTGGTCATTCATCCATCTGCTCATTTGTTCATTCATTTGCCCGCCGTGGGGGCAGGCACCGACCTGGGGCTTTGGGTTTTACTGGGGTCTCTCAAGTGTAAAGCAGGCATCAGGAGGCGTCCCACGGAGACCCTCCAGGGGACCCCATTATCACCTAGGACTCTGCCGGGGCAACGGGGGACCAGGGATCCTCGGGGGAGTCGTGCACTTAATTTCCACCATTTCTCTGGGCCTCCTGCCGGGATGATTAGAAAACATCTTAAATCTAGCAGCAGCCGGCTGGCCGCCCGCTGGTCTCCGCCCCCAGCCCGGCTCCCTTTCCCTCCGAGCCGCCGGGATGCTAAAGCCCGTTTCAGCCGGAGCCGCCTGCCTCCTTCCCACACTGCGCCGGCTGCCCTCGCCCCAGACAAAGGAAACAGGAAGTCGAGAGGGTGGGGCCGGCTCTTCAGACCGATCGTCGCTCACTGGAGCGTTTCCACAAAGCCTGCTGCACCCCTGGGTGTACAACCTGGGCTCTGGAGCCCTGCGTAGTGTTCATGGCTAAAATTGGGTGGCCTCGGGGCAGGGGAGGGAGACCTTCCAGTCTGCACTGTTTTTAAATCTAGGGTGACACATGAATATAAACCCCAAGTGATTTTTGCCCGGCTGACAGTTTCAAGCCAGGAATGGACACACGTTGTCCTTACAGTCTGCAACCTGCCAGTGTGTAGGAGGGGCTGGGTGGGGGTAGGGGTGGGGGTGGGGGAGAGGTTGGAGAGAGAAGCAGAGCTAAATCTTCGTGTGAACTAATGAATCCCACCCGAATCCGGTTAAAGCCTAATCCCCCCCCAAAACCTTCCATCGTATGCCTGCAACAGAGTTAGCCATCCTTGTGGGCAGCCGTCTGTCCATCATTTTGTCATTCCAGCATGGTCTCAGCACCTCCCAGGCTCCTAGGACCCCGTGACCAAAAAACAAAAAAAGAAAGGAAATAATTCTTGGCTTTAAGAAGGAGCGTCTGGCTGAAAAAGACAGAGAGACAAGCCAAATAATTTCTACCAGAAATGGAAGTGAGGGTGTTCATGAAACAGTATTTGAATATCAGGGCTGGTAAGGTCTTGGATGGCTTCCCAGGTGGCACTAATGGTAAAGAACCCACCTGCCAATGCAGGAGATATGCAGGAGACACCAGTTTGATCCCTGGGTTGGGAAGATCTGGAGGAAGGCATGGCAACCCACTCCGGTATTCTTGCCTGGAGAATCCCCATGGACAGAGGAGCCTGGTGAGTAGGGTCCATAGGGTTGCGAAGAGTTGGACACGAATGAAGTGACTTAATGTACATGCAGGGTCTTGGAAGCTCCACTAGCCCAGTCTACTCAGTGATGTGAACACTGGGCCCAGAGAAGTGAGGCACACTGACCAAGGTCACCCAGCGCGGGACTCCCTTGCGAGCTTCCTGGCTTCTCAGGTTGGACATCCACACATTCTTGCCCAGGCTGTGGATGGCTCCACAGATGCGCATGGGCTCTCTCTTCCTCCCCCTCATTCTCCTCTGAGTCATTGAACTCAAAGTCGTGTCTGCTTTCAGATCCCCAAGTTTTTGCCCTCCCCAGTGCCAGGCTCCAAAGTGCGGGGAGTCCAGGGCAGCAGTTGCTAGACCCATTTAAAGGAGGCAGGCAGGCAGTGAGAAGTGCCAGCAGAATCATTTTCATTAATTTATACCGTTTCACAGCTCCTCCAATCTGCCTGCTCCCTGCTGGTCCTTCTCTGTCCTGACTGAGATTGCTGTTCTGTTTGTTTCTATTGTCTAAGAAATAAAATGGTTTTGATTACACCCACGGTCTCCCATGCGTGACTATATTTGGCTGCCCACAAGGCAGAAGGCACCATCTGTATTCCTCTGCAACTGACTTCTGGAGAAGGTCTGCTTGCTGCTGAGGGGCTTGGACCCTACCCTACCCCAGCAACTAGTGTAGATGGAGGGGGATTGAGGGAGAGCTGAGTAAACGGGCAGGATCCAGAGTGGACCGCTTTCCTTCCCATTAGCATCAGAGGAAAAGGCAGATGAAGCAAAGGGGTGGTGGTGGTGCTTTAGTCGCTCAGTAGTGTCTGACTCTTGCAACCCCATGGCCTGTAGCCTATCTGATTCCTCTGTCCATGGGATTTTCCAGGCCAGAATAGTGGAGTGGGTTGCCAGTTTCTTCTCCAAGGGATATTCTGGACCCAGGAATCGAACTGGGGTCTCCCACATTGCAGGCAGATTCTTTACCAACTGAGCTATGAGAGAGGCAAAAGGGTAGAAGCTAGTATTTTTGAGAGCATAAGGCAGAGTTAGTTAGTTAGTCAACAAAGAGCACCTATCGTGTGCCAGGATCGGTTCTCAGTGCTAGGGATTCAGAGGTGAACACAGAGGGGCAACTCCTGTACATCTGGGCTGAGATGTTGTTTGAAATGTTAGGCAACAGGACCTGCACAGACATCAACCCCTTAGTTGCCTGGTAGCCCAAGGGGTCCCAGAGGCCCCCTGCTGCTGGCATTAACCCTTTAGTTGCTGGATCCTGGTGAGGCCCGGGAAGGGGAGCCCATGGGAGGAACTAGGAATGCCGGGATGGTAGAGCCCCAGACAGCTGCTGCTCCCCAACCAGCATGGAAGAACTGGGTTATGACAGCAGTGTTGAATTTCAGTCATGCCCAAGGAGCATCAGATCAGGGGCCTGAGGAGGGCCTAAAGCAAACCGCCTACAGTTAGGGGTGACCTCTGCTTAGCAACAGCCCATAGTTGTCTCAAGGGCAGAAGGGGCCCTATGATTCTGGATCTTCAAGTTTTTCAAGAGTCAGTTCTAGAAAGTGTGTGTGTGTGTCTGTGTGTGTGGACGGCAGGGGGTGGTGGGGATGGGGGCTCTGTTAAAAATAACTATATGCCCAGTCCAGTTCAAAGAAAATATATCTTTGCCTACACACACACCCCCAAAGCCCCCACTTTGAGCCCTCTGGCCTTAGGATACCAGGAACTGTGCTGCACTTTACCGATTAAGCCACAGTTAATTCTCACACCCACCCATAAGTTTCCCTTGGGTTGACAGATGAGAAGAACTGAGTTTGTTTTCTACGGGCAGCAGAAGTCCACAAGAAAGACCCCCTCCGGTGCACAAGTGTTCTGGTGCTCCACTCGGCACTTGTCCTTGTGATAGATGGGCAGATCTGCAGAGGGACCAGCACGGGAGCTGGGGGTGGCTAGGATAACTATGGGAGTGGTGGGGAAGCATGGGGTGGGTGAGTATAATCTATATGGAGAAGTGGGAATGAGGTAGGCATGTTAGAAAGATTCTGGAGTTTATTCCAGCCAGAGGCATGAGCACATCTGGGTCATGGTTGGGGAGTCAGGGACCCACAAAGAGAGTCAGAGGTGGGCTGAGGTTTTATTTTCCACAAGCTTGTCAACAGGTCCTCATGCCACCTTCCTCTCTGCACTGGGTCCCAGCCGTGCTCCCTGCCCTTGAAGATGCCTGCTGTGATTGGGCTTGAACCCAGTCTGCTTCCACAGGTCTGGGGCCACCAGCTGGTGGTGGGGGATCTTGTGCTCTGCTTCTGCAAGACTGGACTGTGATGACTAGGCAGGAGAGAAGTGTTGTGGCACTGAGGGCAAGGACCAGTGAGGCAAAAGGCACTGCCCGAAAAAGAGCATGGAGACAGGAACGTGCATGTCTGTGGGAGGAATGGCAAGTTGGCCACCATCCAGAAGGACAGGGGTCAGTGGACAGAGAAGGCTCAGATGGAAGCCTTCTGGCCCCGTTGAAGGACTCTTAGGAGACTAAGACCCAGACATTGAGATTTTTTATCCAGTAAGCAGTAGGGAGCCATAGAGGGTTTGGCAGCAGAATGTCTGATGAATTAGGAGGCTAGAAAGTAACATCTGAGTTCTTAAGGTGTGCCAGCCCCTTGACATATCCTTTATACAGGTTTATGTATTTTCCTTATGTATCTTTCAACGAATCCTAGGAACAGCCCTCTGAGAAAAGTATTAAATACTTCCACTTTGCGGGGAGGGATAGCTTGTAAATGACAGCTCAGGATCTCCATGGACCGAGGGTGCTTTGTGAGACTGGAAGTCAGGAGAGCAGTTAGAAGACTGTTGTCGTATCTGGGGGATGAATAGCAATATCTGTAACTGCCAGTGAAGCCAGGAGAAACAGGGGGCGGGGCGGGAATGGATGCTCACCTCCTCAGAGTAGGACCTAGGGACAGTCAGTATGGATGGAGCGAGAGATTGAAGCCACAGCATATTACCCCAAGAAAACCATCAGCCGTGGAGGGAATTTGGGAGAAGGGCTCAGTTCTCAGAAGACAGTCTCACTGTGATTTTAGAAATGTTGCAGAGGTGTGGGAAATGTCGTTTTTACTTCCCAGTTTGGCAGTACAGAAGACAGACTAGAATAGAAGTTTCTCAACAATACTTACCCTTCCTACTTGTAATGCATGCAAATGTTTTCCTATCCTATTCTGGTCTATCTCATGGTAGGACGTGGTGGGCGGGGGTCGCTGGATGGAGAAAGGAAGTGCTGGTTGCAACTCAATCATGCACTTGACTTCAGGACCCACAAATGAGGTGGTGGCTTAGGTGGTTTAGTCACTAAGTCATGTCTGACTCTTGTGACCCCATGGACCATAGCCCTCCAGGCTCCTCTGTCCATGGGATTTTTCCAGGCAAGAATACTGGAGTGGGTTGCCATTTCCTTCTCCAGTGGATCTTCTGGACCCAGGAATCGAACCTGGGTCTCCTGCATTGAAGGCGGATTCTTTACCGACTGAGCTATGAGTAAAGCCACAAAGGAGGAGTGACCTGAAATCTGGATAGGACTTCACCATCAGCAGGGGGTTGGAGGCTGGAGAGCGAGTCCTCATTTTCACTGCAACCAGCGTTAGCAAAGATGAGAGGCAAGAACATATAGGCATGGAAAGGGGAATCTGAGTGCCTAATGTGCAGAGGCAGAGAAGGCAATGGCACCCCACTCCAGCACTCTTGCCAGGAAAATCCCATGGATGGAGAAGGCTCGTAGGCTACAGTCCATGGGGTCGCGAAGAGTCAGGCATGACTGAGCAACTTCATTTTCACTTTTCACTTTCCTGCATTGGAGAAGGAAATGGCAACCCACTGCAGTATTCTTGCCTGGCCAGTCCCAGGGACAGAGGAGCCTGGTGGGCTGCCGTCTGTGGGGTCGCACAGAGTCGGACATGACTGAAATGACTTAACAGCAGCAGCAGCAGCAATGTGCAGAGGAATCTAGGGAGGAGGGCTTCTTTTTTTTTTAATAAGTAGTTATTTTAACTATTTTTTATTGGGGTGTAGCTGATTAACAATTGACAGTTTCAGGTGAACAGTGAAGGGATTCAGCTATACATAAAATGTATCTTCTCTCCCCTAAAACCCCCTTCCAGAGGAAGGAGGGCTTCTGATAGGCCACATGGTTTTAGAATTAGATCATCAAGGACCTTCCAAGGAATATTTTCAGTTGATGGTGGAGGTGGAAACCAGGATGCACAATTGGAATGGGCATGAGGAGATGAAAGAGAGAACGCTACCCCTTCAGGGGATAGTAAAGAGCTGAACATGCCTGAGTCCGGAGGAGAGGGAACCAGGAAAGAGCACGTGATGGAGAGAGTCTGACAGTGACGTATGTGGGTGCAGGGAGAGGGTGGTAGCAGCGGATGAGGTCCTAGGGGTGGTGGAGGATGCTGGGGCAAAGAGCACTGGTGTGGTCACTCTGGGAGGGAGGCAGTAGCGGGGAGGAGGAGGGACTAGGTAAAGACAGACATTTGCAGAAGTGAAGAGTGAGCGATGACCGGCAGGAGTGGAGAGATGATGGCCTTTGAATGGCTGACCCCAATTTTCTCAGTAAAAGAGAAGGCAAAGTCATCTGCTGGAAGGAGGCTGGCAGCTTGATGAGAATAGGGAATGTTGGAAACAGCTGCGGGAAAGCATCCGTAAGCAAGGCAATGAAAGAAATCCTGAGTAGTTGGAGGACCCGTTCAGATGACTCTGTCTGTGAAACCCCTGATTTGCTGGTTTCAGAACTTCTATTCTCTCCCATCAGGTACATTCAGAGCAGGGCCTCCGGCTTCTCCCTAAGGTTGCATACTGGGCTCCCTCCACCCCAAGGGCAATGTTGATTCATTGCTAAAAGGCCAAAGAACACAAACCATTGTGCTGGATTTTTTTTAAAGCAATTTTGCCTCTGGGCTTTCCAAAATAAGTGCCTTCTTTTAGATTTGTGATTCCGTTTGTGATACATCTCTTGACAGCACAGCCTAGCCCATCTGGACCTATCAATCAGCCCTTATCATCAGAGGGAACTTTTCTCTCCTTCCCCTCCCTGGGATTTGCAACGCTGTTTGCACATTGGAAATGCTTGGGGAGAGTTAAAAATACCGAAGCCTTGTCCCACCGCTAGTGACCCACCTAACTGGTCTGCGTTTGTGGCTGGACATGTGAAGAATCCCCACACCAGATAATCCTAATATGCCTGCTAGGGATAAGAACTCCTGAACTCCTTGATACTCAAGGTGTGGTCTGTGGACCAAAAGTATCTGCGAGAACCTGGATTCTGTTGGGATTCAGATTCTCAGGCTCCATTCCAAATGCTGAAATCAGATTCTACAGTTAAGCAAGGACACCAGGTGGTTCATATGCACATTAAAATCGGAGAAGCTTCGTACCAGAGATCTAACCTCTTAAGCCTTCCCTCCTTCCCTGTGTAAGATCAAACAGGAAGGTCTCAGTGATCATGTCTCCTTGACTCTAAGCAGCCTGGTGAACCGCTGATGGATGCTTGCTCCTAGAGGAGGAAACCAGGCACCAGTCAGCCAATCAACAAGTGCCTCCCAACTTACAGCAGGTAGACACTGTGTACCAGGGGTGTCGTCCTGGGGTATATTAGTCTACAGCGTGGTTAGCTGGAACATTCTTGTAGGGTGATCAACTGTCCAGGTTGGTCTGGGATTGTCCCAGTTTTAGCACTGTAAGTCTCACATCTTGAGAATTTTGTCAATCCCCAGGGAAACTGGAACGATTGTCCACCCTACGTTAAGTGGCATTGAGTAACATTTAGAATTGATTTTACCCCACATACCCTACAAACATGGGCTTTTCCAGGTGGTGCAGTGGTAAAGAATCTGCCTGCCAGTACAGGAGACGGGGGTTCAATCTCTGGGTTGGAAAGATCCCCTGGAGGTGGGCATGGCAACCCACTCCAGTATTCTTGCCTGAGAAATCCCATGGATAGAGGGAGCCTGGTGGGCTACAGTCCATGGGGTCACAAGAGTCAGACACGATTTAGGGACTAAACAGCACCACCTACGTCTTCCCTGGCATTTGTGCATCCAACAGTAACACACACACGTAAGTTACTCTCTTTTGGGCCTTGATTTCCTTATCTATGAGAAAAGGAAGTCTACTTTCTCAAAATATACTATTCTATAAGCAAGAAAACCTGTAAATATTTTCTTGCATGAGGGTAGGTAGTAATAGTGCTGATGACAACTTTGGAACGATCATTTGCAAAGGAATCAAAAGACAAACATAGTACGTTGATGCTGTGTCTGCCAGACCTCCACAGGGATGAGCAAGCACAGAGGGTCTGAGAAGACTATGGGGCCTGGACCACTTTGATGACATTTTATTTCACCTCTCTAGCTAGACAATGGTCTATAGGTGAGGGACCTGAAACAAAAACATGCCTGAGTCTGAAATGAGATGGTATTTCCCACCCATGTTAGAGGGATCTGATATGTTTAGAGTTCCCGGGCCTCTGGACTCTCCTTTGTCAACCTGCTTCACCCCCACCTGGCCCTGGCAACCTCAGGTGGTTGTTACCAAGGTGATCACCCACATCAGAGGGACCCCTGTGTCCCCACTTCTCAGATAGGCTCTGTAAGGCAGCCTCCTGGTGGCAGCAGAACTGGGTTAGGCCAGGACGTGCACAGGTGAAGCCCCAAGTCAAGAGAGGCTCACTGATGCTATAGCCAATCTGCTAGAAAGGCAGATATGACTCTGCTGAACAGAGTACAGAGAATGAAAGATGAGAGAATTCATGTGCATTGAAACAAACAGGGTTTTTGGAAAAGCTCCTCCTTCTTCCTGGAATGCCCTGTTAAACATTCAAGTCCCCCCGCCCCCCCCATACTGTCTCCTCTTGTGAGAAGCCCTCCTTGATCCTGTGCTCCCAGAGCACCTGGCACAATTCTTAATCCTCCCCATCCTGGATTATAATGGCCTCACCTGCAGTTATAAGACTGCAAAGCTCCTGGGAGACAGGAGCTGTGGTCCAACTTACTAGGATAGCCAGGATGCTCAGTGCAGCTCTGGCACAAAGCAGTTGCTCAATAAATAAGTGCTGAATGAATGAACTAGATGTTTTACACCACCTTGTGGGAGGGAGATAAAACAAGCTGATGTCACAGTCTCAACAAAATCCACATCCTGACTTCTGCAAGGTATCCTGTGGTCTGTGAAGCTAGAAACATACTCCTTTGCCTTCTGTGACCTCTGAGTCTAACTTTAAACAGCAACCCTTCAATGTATAAGGAACTTGGGATGATATCCAAATGCACTATGAAGCAGACATATTTTATAAAGGCTATATTTTATATTTTATAAAGATTTTATCTATATTTTATAAAGATTGTCAGTGATAAAAGTTGAAATATAAATTATAGGGTTACCTCCAAATTCACTAGAAAAATCAATTAATCATAAATGTGTCCCATTCCTCCACCTTTTCCCTCCCTAATCTCTTTCATTCTCCAAACATCCTGATAAATTAACACTTTACTACAACATGTTTATATCTTAGGAAGTGAATGAATGAATATTCCTGTGACTGGCAAGGGGCTGGGGAAATGTTTTATTGCTGTGAGGGGCAGATATAGGCTCTAGTTGCTAAGGCAACCTTAGCATGTTGCCTTCCATCCACCTCTCTAGATCCTGGTTTCTTACCCCCAAGAAATTAGGAAAATAAAGTTTGCTCTTTCCTCCTTACCAAAGGAATATGAACCCATGTCACGCATTGAAGGATAACGTAGCTCCTGGACCCAGAACTGAAGCTTTCCGATAAAACCTTGTTTTAGAGACTTCCCTGGTGGTCCAGGGGTTAAGACTCTGTCCTTCCACTGCAAGGGGTATGGGTTTGATCCCTGGTTGGGGAACTAAGATCCCACATGCTGTGTGTCATGGCCAAAAAATGAAAATTAATAAAGTAAGAATAATAAAATATTTTTAAAAGAAATAAAGAAAAAAAAACCCTTAATTGAATCAACCAAGAAAGTTTTTGCAGAGTTATTATTACCAGGTAGGTGCCCCCCAAGAACAACCACCAGCAGGCTCCACTAACAGAAAGGGCAATAGGACCAAGCCCCAAAAGGCTGACATTGGGAGGAGAAGCTTCTAGAGAGGAGTTAATGCACCCCTCCCCCATTTGCATGAAGCCTATACTTTAATCCACCCAGTTCTCTAAGGAGAGAGATTCTGGGTCTTTGAGCAGAGCAGGGTGATTTGGAAAGCAGTGAGAGGGAGAGAGGATTAGGCTGTGTGGTAAGTAGTCCTGATGAGGAGAGTGAGGGAAGATCTTATACAGCTGGCATTGCACACACTCCCACCTGGAGAATTCCCCCTACCCATCCCAGCATGGTCACTCAATGATAAGCTCCTCTAGAGATCCTTCTCTAGCTTTCCCGGACGTTGCTAGTCCCCTCTCCTGTGTGGACCTTCAGCACAATGGATGTGACTCTGGTCCAAGGTACTCATTGTTCTGATTATGTCATCTTATGGTTGCTTCTCAGCTTGCCGGGCTCTTCACTGGACCATCTTATCTCCACATCCTAGAGGCGTAGCACTGGGTGTGTTCACTCAATGTCTGTTGACTGAGTTGTCACACTGATCCTTTTGCTGCCACCAAGCCAGGCCGACCAGAAAAAAAGGGACAACAGGACATTTTTATCTTTAAATAATGACCTTTGGGGACAGAAGATCCCTTAAGAGGTCATCAAATTTATTCCCCTCATTGAGCAAGACTGATGAAGGGCCCGCTGGGATGCACTCTGGTCCTGTCTGTCTTTGGCCCTGATCGTCAGCATCACTGTGCCACAAAGCTGTTTTGTCTGCTCTCAGCTAGTGCCTCCTCCCCTGTAAAGCCTGTTCAATGATTGTCTTTTAATAACATTTAATTAACCAGACAGTAGGCCATACCTTTCTATTATGGAAAATTCCAAACATACATAAAAGTAGAGAGAATAGAAGAAAGCATGTAACCCGTCACCCAAATTTAGCCTTTATCAACTCATGACCAGTCTTGTTTCACTTTTAGTCACTAGATTATTTTGAAGCAAATTCCAGCCATCATGTCAAATGTTAGTTAGTAGAAAGGATAAAGATTATTTCTCTCTATGTGTTTTGGGGAGGAGATAGCAAAAAACTTTTGAAATCAAACCAGATACACTTACAGAAGCCCCAAACTGATTTTTTTTCCTGCGGACAGACACTTAGTGGATGCCAAAAGTAAGAAACAAGGTAGTGACTCTTGTATAAAATGTCAGCACCGAGTTTGCAAGGACCAGACCCCCTGGGCTTTCTCTGGAACAAAGATGATTGAAAGGCAGGAGCAGTCAAATGGACCAACCCCCTGAAGCGCTGTTTTCTATTGTGTTAAATAGATATAGTTCACGTGCAGACA
Source organism: Antilocapra americana (assembly GCA_007570785.1). NCBI lineage: Eukaryota > Metazoa > Chordata > Mammalia > Artiodactyla > Antilocapridae > Antilocapra > Antilocapra americana. The sequence goes on along the minus strand of ML660197.1, from coordinate 26,187,463 downwards.
CATGTCCACTCACTCACTCCCACCAGCAGACAAACACACACCACAAGAGGGGACATCTCTTCACTCCCACTCACACTTGCCCTCGGTCACCTGTGACTGCCTGCTTTGGGCGATTGTTCTCTGAACACATAAGCTAACCAGAGTTCCAGCACCAGAAAGCTTTTCTTTCTAAAGTAGCCCACTGCTCCATGGAGGCTTAAGTCTGTGGCTCCTGGAGAAATCGCCACAGGATGAATCAAATAAACAGCCCACACTCACTCAATGTGCCAATGCGCTCCTTTTTGGGTGTCAGGTTAAGAAGTGTTAAAAAACACTGCATAATGGCCAATGCTCTTTATGCTGATGATTATGAACTCTGTTTATATGCTTAAGATCCCGTATTGGGAAAACATTCCTGCCCACTCAACACTTTTCATTGCTCAGGTGTCACCCTGTCAATTTCAAAGCACTTAGCACACAATCCTCATATCTGGGAAATGTGTGAGGAATGTTTGTCATGCTCTTCAGACAGAGGGATAAAGACAGAGACCAGACAGAGAGTGAATGTTTATCTGGAGCCCCTTCCTTGTACTATACTACTCAAATTCTCACAATATTTCTATGATGTATTTCTTTAATTTGCTCCATAGAAGCAAATTGTTGCAGATAGAAGACACTGAAGCCCAGGGCATTGAACTGATTTGCCCAAAGTTGCTTTCAGTTTCTGAGTGCTAGAGCCTAGATTCTAACCCAATGTTTTTAACCACCAAACCCATACTGTTTTTTCTATGCTTTTTTCTTTTTTCTATATTCTTTTTTCCCCCAATTTTCCCTAGTATGAAAAACTACCCCCTATTTAAATTATTTTTAGTTTTCAACTTTTCGTTTTGAAGTAATATAAGACTCATTTGAGAACTTGTAAACACAGCTTCCCATAAACACTTCACCCTATTTTTCCAAAGGTTAACATCTTATAGAATGATAGTACAATGACCAACATGAGGAACTTAGCGTTGATACAATGTCGTTAAGTAACCTCTACATCTTATCAGCAACTGTCCCACAAAGGGACAGAAGCAAGTCTGGTCCAGACTTTCTCTGGTTCAGAAGGAAGCCCAAATCACACATTGTATTTAGCTACTGTGTCTCTTTAGACTCCTCCAGTCTAGGGTGGTTTCCCCTCCATTCTTTATCTTTCATGACCATGACTCTTTGGTTGGTTGTTTTTTAGCCTGTTTCTTTAAATACTAAAAGACATGGCTTGGATCCCTGGTCAGGTAAGATCCCACATGCCACAAAGCGACTAAGCCCATGTGCCACAGCTGTTGAAGCCCGCGTGCTCTAGAGCTGGTCCTCCACAACAAGGGAAGGCACCACAATGAGAAGCCCTCACACCACAACAAAGAGTAGCCCCCACTTGCCACAACTAGAAAAAGTCCATGCAAAGCAGCGAAGACCCAGCACAGTCAAAAATAAATTAATCTTTTAAAAATACTAAGAGTTCCACAAACCCTCAAAATGACTATACCTGTACTTTGTCTGTGTGTTAGTTGCTCAGTCATGTTCGACTCTTTGTGACCCCTTGGACTATAACCCACCAGGCTCCACTGTCCATGGGATTCTCCAGGCAAGAATATTGGAGTGGGTTGCCATTCCCTTCTCCAGGGGATCTTCCTGACCCAGGGATTGAACCTGGGTCTCCTGCATTGCAGGCAAATTCTTTACCACTAGGCCACCTGAAAAGCCCATACTCGTACTTTGAGTATCTGTTAATTGAGAAAATATTTATTGACAAGAAGCTTAACAAATGTGAAAGATGCTTTTGATTTTGTTCATCCTGGTGTCTTCCATATACATTTGGAAAATTTTATGTAGATCTGTGAAATAATTTTAATTTATTAACAGTGCTTGAATATGTTTAGTTTCACCTACCCCTGTGATATTTTGGAAGCTTTTCCTGATGTCAGCAACCCACAATCATACATCAAGGCAGAGATTCTCAAAGAAAGTTTAGAGAAGACCATTGAAAGCTTGGTAGATCAGATAACATTAAGAACTAATATTCACTGCATCTTTGCAAATTTATTGTGTGTTTGTATTCTACTCTTTGCCAAGAGTTTTGTATGCATTACATCACATCATTTGAGCCTCACAATAGTACCTTTGATGGGCACAATTATTATTATTCCTATTCTACCATGGAAGAAATCAACATTTCTGTCTGTAAGTGACTTGCCCAACGTCACACATCTGCAAAGCAACCCTTGGATTGGAACGCAGTTCTGCTTGGCTCTGAAAGCCCCATATTCTTATCCACCATGCCAATTTTCCCATAAAACATCTCTGACTCTTCCATTGTTCCAATGTCTGGAAAAGTCTTCATTTCCTGTTTTCCAAATTCTTTCTCTGGTTCAGTCTTTAAGGCTCTGTTCTTGGGTCATTGCGCCTCCCAGGTGGCACAGTGGGAATCCACCTGGCAATGCAGGAGACACGGATTTGATCCCTAAGTTGGGAAGATTCCCTGGAGGAGGAGATGGCAACCCACTCCAGTATTCTTGCCTGGGAAAATCCCATGGACAGAGGAACCTGATGGGCTACAGTCTATGGGGTTGCAAAGAGTCAGACATGACTTAGCGACTGAGCACACACACACACACACACACACACACACACACACACAGAGTCATTCTTCTAGGGAGATTTCTTCTATTGATGAAAGGAAGAGTTGGATTTATATTGCTCCTCTGCCTGATAAGGCATAAAAGAAGACAACAGAACTAGAAGGGGCTTAGATATTCCCTCGTACCACCTCCTCCTTACATAAATGTGAAAATAATAACAATGGCTACTAACATTTATTGCGTGCTTACTGTGGGTCTGCAGTGCTCTAAATGTTTGGCATGTGTTAGCTCATCTAAGTCCCATGGCAACCCTAAAAGGGAGGTACACATAGCGTGGAGAGAGAGACTTTCAAAACTCATGACATCTGAAGCTTTCCAATCACCCAGGAGAATGACACTCCCTACCCCTACTATGGGGAGTTAGACAGAGCCACGTCTCTAGATCCAGCCAAGTTGTAGGCAAGAGTGATGTGCCATTCCAAAACTGAAGCTCTTCATTATTGGTGCTCAGTGAGCTGTGAGGAAGCACGCTGTGCACCATCTGTTCCCTTACTCAGGGACTCTAGGGCTTCCCCCAGAGGCCCTGATTCGACTTTGCTCAAGAATAGCCTCTGAACATCATTCAGGAATTTAGCATTTGCTGGTCAGAGTTCGCTCTCTCCCTCATGTCAGAGTTGCACAGTGGTTAGACTTTTTCCCATCTTGTGGCTGTCCCAAGCCGGACTTGAAGCTCTCAGATCACTGAGACAGGGATGCAGAGAGATGTAAGAGTCATCAGTTCCTTCCTCCTCACTGAGAGACTTCCTTCCTAATCACATGGTCCTGTGCTCACCTACCTAACTACTGGCCGCTCCTCTACTACTGCCCACAGCCTTGTTTCTTATATGTCAGGGAACCTCAGGTCTGGGAGAAGCATTTCTCCTCCCCCCATTTGGCTTCCTCTTCAAACTCCTGCCTAATAACACTATTCCTTTGTAGTAGTCCCCTACTCGGAATTGTCAAAGCCAATGGTTAGAAATGCAGATTCCGGGGCACCACCCTAGGACCATGGCCTGGGACTCTGCATTTTCCCTATACCTGAAACACTTCTTGGTGGCCGTGGATATTTCAGGACTATTGTAAAGTGTGCAATGCATGTTAGTGTTACCCAAACTTCAGTCACTTACACTGCTTGACATATTCATACTATTATTTTCTTCATAGTTAATATTTTCCTCTAAATGTCTCATACTTTTACTTCAGTAAGCTTATTTCTAAAGGTGACTTTTTGTCACTACCATAAGCAAAAAAAAAAAAAACACAACGCTATCAGTAACTGTTAAAAGAAGACAAGTTGTACCACATTCATACAACAGAATATTGTGTGTGTGTTCCGTCATGTCTAATTCTTTGGGACCCCCTGGACTGTAGCCCACCAGGCTCCTCTATCCATGGGATTTCCCAGGCATGAATACTGGAGTGGGTTGCCATTTCCTACTCCAGGGGATCTTCCCAACCCAAGGATTGAACTCCGGATCTCTTGCATCTCCTGCTTCGGCCAGCAGACTCTTTACCACTGTGCTACCTGGGAAGCCCAAACAATACAATATTATTCAGCACTAAAAAGAAATGTATTATCAAGCCATTAAAAGACATAACAGTAAATATATATCACTAAAAGAAAGAAGCCAATCTGAAAAGGCTAATACTGCATGATTCTAGTGAAATGACATTCTGGAAAAGATCAGACTATATTGCAGGAGTTCAGGGGTGAGAGCAGAGGGATGAATGGGTGGAGTACAGGGGATTTTTCAGGCAGTGAAACTGTTCTATATGATACTATAGTGGTAGATATATGTCATCATGCATTTATCAAAACCCTCAGAATGTATAACATCAAAAATGAACTGCAATGCAAATTACGGACTTTGGATAATAGTAATATGTCAGCATTGGTTCATCAGTTATAAAAAATGCACCACTCTGATACAGGATGTTGATGGTGAAGGAGGCAGAGTGGAAGTAAGTATAAGAAATATCTCTCAGTTTGTCTTCAAACATTAAATTGCTTTAAAAAATAAAGTCTGTTAATAAAAAAGAGTTGTCATTGTTGTTGTTGTTTAGTCACTAAGTCATTTCTGACTCTTGCAACCCCATGGACTGCAGCCCACCAGGCTCCTCTTTCCATGGGATTTCCCAGGCAAGAATACTGGAGTGGGTTGCCATTTACTTCTCCAGGGGATCTTCCCAACCCAGGGATCAAACTCACATCTTTTGCATCGGCAGGAGGGTTCTTTACCACTGAGCCACTAGAGAAGCTTCCCCCCAAAAAAGAATAGACACACACAAATACAAGAGAAACAAGATTAAGAGTCTAGCTACACATTGCTGTGTCCAAAGGCTCTGAGGGTAGTGCCTTCTCTCTTTGTTTACAGAGGAGATTGACAAGCATTAAAAAGATGTGAAAGACATGTCATGAGATTTATGAAAGTCTTTTCATGTTATGAAAATCTCCAATGAGATTTTCTCCTGACATAATCATAAGACACGAGAACAAAATATCAAGAGAACAACATTCTCACTTGAGGATCCATGTTATTTACCATCATGTCTGTCTGGAGTATCCATCCCATCCCAGCTTTCAGAAACACTAGTCTAGGGATGACCCTAAATGAAAAACACCTTGCTGTCACCTGCGCAGGTGTTTCCACTGCCACTCCCTCAACATGCTCCTCTCTGTACACAGCCTGTTCCTGGCCTCTAGGGATTTCAGAATCCACAAAAGTGTCTTTATGCACAGTTCCTGCCAAACAGAGAGTGTTATTTAACAAAGATTGGTGGGGACATGGTGATGATTGAGATGGATAAAGACACATATGTTAGAGGACTTCCCTGGTGATTCAGTGGCTAAGAATCTGTCCTCCAATGCAGGGGGCATGGGTTCAATCCCTGGTCAGGGAACTGAGATTCCCACATGCTGTGAAGCAACTTTGTGCTGCAACTACTGAGCCTGCAAGCTTTCGAGCATTGCAACTGGAGAAGGCCCTCACGATGCGATAAAGACCCAAAGTAGCCAAAACAAAAAAAGAAAAAAGACAAATATATTACGACTGAGGGATCCAAGCAGGAGAGGATGGAGATCCAGATGAATCAGGAAATGCAAGATAGAAAGTCAGATGAACAGAGACATTGGATCTAAATGTGTGTCTCTGATGGTCAGGCATAAAAACAGCTGGGGCTTTCTGTGGTCAAAGCACAGCTTTAATCAGAGTGTCTGACTTCTTAAGGTTGTCGTGAGAGCAGGTGGTAGGAAAGAGTAGTGTGATCTGGGGGCCCCACTTTGGTCTCCGAGCTACATAGACAGAATGAAGTAAATATTGTTCCCACTTAACGAACAACTGGGGTGTGCCTAGAACTTTAATCATGCCCACTCCTTATGTGTTCAAGCTCAGCACTTTATTCCTGCTCTATAAATGATGAAATATAGGTCCAGGGAGGTTAAATAAATCACATAGGATCACTTAGCTGGGAAGGACCCCAACTGTGATTTAAATCCATGTCTTTCTGACTTGAAATCCCACGTTCTTCTCATCTTTGTACAATTGGACGAGAAAAGATCTGCTCTTGTTCAAGTGATCTCAAGCCAGGATAATGATCACTATGATTCCTAGAACAAGAATCATTGCTATTTGTGATTCTAGAATCAGAGAAGGAGGTTGGATGGGGTGGAATGGTTCATCCGTTTCCCCCTCATTCAGCATTTTAACTTATATGCACACATACATACACATATGTGCCCATGTACACACCAGGAACCAAAGATAACACTGCTAGTCTGGAATGTGCCAGGAAGGAGGGGAAAGGATCAATATTGAATCCCTACTGTATGCAAGAGTTTCCCAGCTGGTGCTAGTGGTAAAGAAACTGCCTGCCAATGTAGTAGATGTAAGAGATGTGGGTTCCATCCCTGGGTGGGGAAGATCCCCCGGAGGAGGGCATGGCAACCCACTCCAGTATTCTTGGCTGGAGAATCCCATGGACAGAGGAGCCTGGCAGGCTACAGTCCACAGGGTCACAAAGAGTCAGACATGACTGAAGCAACTGATCACGCGTGCACTATATGCCAAGCCCTATGTTAGACATCAAGGTGGTTTCAAGAAGTTTCTTTTGGAGAAACTGATGTTGCTTCTCTTCAACCACATCCAGATACCATGAAGGAAACTAATCTGATCTGTCCTCCTCAGCATCTCTGAGCATAGGCCCTGTAGATACCCTCATCAAAGCAATGAACAGGGTGCAAGACTGGGTCTTGTGTGTCCTCTTTGTGGGTTTGGATCACAGAGCCTATATTTGCAGATCCCCCTTTTTTCTGACAATTTGCAGCTATCTAGAACTCAAATGATAACTTTTGCAATTTCACCTGTTTTATCATGCAATGGTCAGTCCTATATTCACCCCATTTTTACTTTTAACATATACAGAAGGAGGTATCAAAGGTGGACTCTATGTAATATGCACAGTCTAAGTGACTCTACCTTACATATGATACTTCTTGAGAGGGGGATGGTATACAGTTCGGCCCACACAGTATTCACTTGCCAGATCCTTTACATCCGGGCTCACTTCCAACTTGGCTTCCTTCCCAGCAAACAAGAAGCAGCTCGCTCATTCCCACACTCCTTTGAGGATCCCTTCCCCCTCAAACCAACCCCCCTCCCCCAACTCACAAGCCACAGCTGGGCTTCTCCACATACCAGCTGGAAAAGAGAGCAGAGAGAGAGTGAGGGAGATATATTGATTTCCAGGATCTCTCATTTCTTCTTCCAGGCTTTTTTGAAATCCATATTTCAGCTCTATGAATTCTCTGTGTGGGGGCTCAACTACAAGCCACACCCAATAAATTAGCCAACCCACCGCAAGCAGATGCAGGCTGGCAAGTGAAGAAGGATTACTCCAAAGTGAGCACCATGCAGAGAATCTACAGAGAGTTGAGGTGAGAATCACTTTAGCACTGTTAAGACACTGGCTAACTCCCCTCCTCCACTTCATGCTTTATTCATATGCATGTATGTGCACGTGTGTGCATGTGAATCATAGAGAGCTAAATCTGGAAAATAACCAAGGACCCAATGGTGAGGTTTAAGCCTCCTTACATCATTTCCCAATAAAGCATTAGAGCTTTGTTGAGAACCCTCACCAAAGGATCCTTGGACCTTCCAGCTTAAATAGAATCAGGACTATCAGATGCAGCAACTGGGAAAAAACAGTGGGAAAAAAATTTCTGATGGGAAAATGAAAATAGCTCACACATGATTTTGGGAAAAGGTGGTGATGGGTGTGTTTCCCCTTTCCTGGGATGGTTCTGCATCCTAGGTCCATGATGGTGTCTATTGCCTGCCATTCAGGAAATGCTTGCTCTCCTATTTTACGTGCATGGTGCAAATTCAGGATTGCAGCCATCACATCCTCGTCAGCACCTTAGGATTTCTGCAAACACCGGACAGAGACTGTTCTTTGTGATCTTTGCTGAAGACACATTTTTACAGGCCATGTGCTATATAGACCCTGGAACTATATATTCTGGGACTAGATGACCCTTTGAATTAGAAAAGGATGCAGATCCATCTCTTTCTGCTTACAGTAAACTCTCTCTGGACCCCAAGCAATCTCATAATGAATCCCAAGTCTCAAGCTCAAAGGGGATTTTGAGTGTCATTAGCTTCAGTTGCCACTTGAGCCCCCTTTCTAAGGCAGCTTATACTATCTTGGAGATGGCTTAGATAGAAAGTTCTTTCTAATGTCAAAACCCAAGTTGGCTTCCTGGGAGATTCCATCACTGGCCAAGGCACTGCCATTTGTGATCACAGAGGACAGCTCTGCCCCTTCTTGTGTGCATCACACGGTCAGCCAGTGAATGTATTTTTCTCTCTTTTAGTCTCTTCTCCCCACTTCCCATACCTGTGGGGCTGCCCATTGCATGAGTTCTAAAGGCTCATTCATTCTTTAAAGAGCATAAAGCCAGGAACTGGATTGATGAGCAAAGCACAACCAAGTCACTTCTTCCAGGGCTCTTACAGTCCCTTCCCAGTGCCTTCCTTAGACTCAGGTAAGAGGGCCCCTTGCAATAGAAGTTTCCACTCTGGTTCTTCTTCAGCTGCATGCTTTCCATAGAATGAGGAGCCTGCAGGGACCCACATCCTCTTTCTAGAACATGCTTTCATTACCTGAAACCCTGGAATTCCTGCCTATTTAGCTATGAGCTTGCTCCCCAAACCTTCATGGTTCTCTTTCTTCAAGCTCAAAGGGAGAGAGGCAAGAGGAAGCTCTTTGGAGGTGGTACAGATAGAGCTTGGACAAGCCACTGCGTGTGCCACATGTGTATGTCCAAGGCTTGTCACTGTGCAGGACAGAGCCAGCAGTGGAAAGAGAATCTGATCAGAGTGGCCTGTTGACCAAGGGCCAACTAACTGTCCCCACTTGCCTAGCACAGAATTCAGAGGACTCTAAAAGTTTTGACTTCAGACCTGTTTTCCTGGTTGTTTTGAAGGTATATCCTTCCAGAACAGAATAATATAATGGACTTTGTTTAACTGTTTGTTAGCTGGTTTTATTACTTCTAAATATTTTGGCCTATGTGAAAGGGTTTTTCCAATAATCATGAATGGATGTGAGAGTTGGACCATAAAGAAAGCTGAACACTAAAGAATTGATGCTTTCAAACTATGGTGTTGGAGGAGATTCTTGAGAGTCCCTTGGACTGCAAGGAGAGCCAACCAGTCCATCCTAAAGGAGATCAGCCCTGAATATTCATTGGAAGGACTGATGTTGAAGCTGAAACTCTAATACTTTGGCCACCTGATGTGAAGAACTGACTCATTTGAAAAGACCCTGATGATGGGAAAGATTGAAGGCAGGAGGAGAAGAGGATGACAGAGGATGAGACAGTTGGATGGCATCACTGACTCGATGGATATGAGTTTGAATAAGCTCCAGGGGTTGGTGATGGACAGGGAAGCCTGGCATGCTGCAGTCCATGAGGTTGCAAAGAGTCAGACACGACTGAGTGACTGAACTGAACTGAACTGATGATATGTGAGACTATATCCATACTCTTGCCCTGTGGTCTGTAAATGTTAGGTATGGATCTATTCTTTGTGGATATAGATTTTAATTAATCACACAAAGAAGTGTAAAATTGGACCATGATGATAAGAAAGATAATATACTATTTCTTCTCTCCTAAAATGCTCTATTTGATCTCCATTCCAAGAGTTCTCCCTGCATCAGTTTCCATTGAACCCAGCAACACCCTCTTCTCCTACTTTTGACTAAAATATTTCACATTACTCTGGTCCCTTCCAAACTCAGAGCTCCAGAGAAATGAACCCCAGGAAGAATAAGGGAGGCTGACCAAGAATTAATCCCTTCCAGAATTTATTTCTTGCTTTTCATTAGGTCCAAAACAGGTACCCCATCATCCATCACCCCCTCTACTATGGTAGATTCCGTCTTTGTACCCACTCCAGGAGCTCCACAGCTGACCCAGCCTGGGAGATGGTTTCAACTCTTTGTTAACGTGTTCTTGTATCTCATATCTCTTCTGCTCCCTGCTATCTAAACTCAGCTTAAGTCTATTTCTTCTCACTTAGTCTGCAGCAGCATCAGAGAAACCTTCTCTGACTAATTGGAGAAAAGGTAGCAAATTCATCCACTTGTCTCTCTGAATAGGCACCCCACATGCTAGCTGCTTTAAAGCATGCATCTCTTCCTTGCCCTGATATTACTGTAATTCACCTGCGACTCACTGTCTGTGTGTTCTTGATCTCTATCAGCTTCTGTGATGTCTGGGTTAGATTGTGAAACTCCCAGAGGGGGCAGGCCTGTATCTGCCCTGTGTCTCCAGACCCTGCTCAGCAGAGCAGCAGGCAGCGGTAGGCACTTAATGTAGACTTTTGATGATGGAAACAGAAGAGCGGCACTCTGTCTGGAGCATTGTGAGTGAGCAAGATGCAATCTACTACACAGATGGACCACATCACAGCAGTTCTTCTGCCAGCCTGGAAGCTGGGACACACTTTTCCTTTTAAACCAAGTATGTGGGAAAGGGGACAATGTCTTATCTCTAAGATAACAAGAGCAACAAACACTGCGACAGCGCTGCTCTAACAGTGTTGACCGATCTGGTGCTCAGAATAGCCTTTGGCGTTTCGGAACTATCATTATCAGGCCAGTTTTACAAATTAGAAACCTGAAGCACAGAGAATCTGTGCAAATTGTTTAGGCCTCAAACTGGGGCCATCTCCTGCCACGGCACACTTCCTGGACATGAACTAGGGCAGCTTCAAGCAGAAATGGACAGCGAAGGGTTGCCAGCTGGGCTCTTGTCCCATGTTCTCATGGATCCTTGACCGACTGAGCCCTGTCCCACCAAATGACTGGCTGAGGGGAGGAGTTGGCCACTCAAGCAGTTGTCCAGTGTGGAGCCAAGTTGGCCTTCAAAGCATTTGTTCACACCCCACCCCTCTCTCTCCTCCTGTCCTCTCTTCTGTTTCTCAAACATACTAAGTGTGTTCCTTTTTGGGTCTTTGAACCTGCTGTCTCCTTAACCTGGATAACTCTTCTTCTAGACCTCTGTATGTGTCCCTGGGTCATTCACATCACTTAGGTATCAGCTCAGACGGTATATTCTTAGGGCAGCTGCTCACAATCTGTCTGTATAATGTAGCTCTCAAGGCCTCCCCCCACTTCTTGTCTAACTCATTTTCCTGTTTTGCCTTCATCGCAGCACTCAACACCATCTGAAGTCACTTTATCACTTTTTTTGTCTGCTAGTTTACTTGTCTATTTCTGCATCTTCACTGGAACATTAGCTTCAGGAGACCAGAGATCTCCTCTGTGTTGTTCACTCCCGGAAATCCAGGGTCTGAAACAATATCTGGCATGCTGTAGGTGCCCAACAAACAGTTGCTAAATATATGCATGTGTGAATGAATAAACACTAAGTCCTTTAGAGATATATATGAATTTGGAACTTGTTGGATCGTTCAGTTGCCTGCCCCTCACCACATACATTTCAAGCCTTGGCAGGAAGAGACCAGATTTTCAGCTTTGGCATCCTTTTAGCCCCTGGAGCAGTGGCAAGTGACCGAGGAGCTGTTCAGTTCCTTTGTCTGGTCAGAGAAAAGACCAAGACATTCAGCTACTGAGGTTGCAGACTGTCTGCATTCACTGAAGTCCACGTGTGAACAATTGCTGGACAGCTCCCTCCCTGAACAGAAAACAAAATACTGAAATCTCAGCTTTTCACTTTCTGCCTGTGTCTGACTTCTCTTCTTTCTCTAGAGAGTTTTCCCCATCTCCTCCCCTTTGTCTCCCTTCCTCACTGAAATCCTATGAAGAAAAACAACAAAAAGTGGGAAAATGGGTTCACATCTAACACATGCGACTCTTGTTTCTAGTATACCACAATCCCATTAAAATCTCCTGGCTCCTGCCCAAATAAAGCAAAGCCTCAAAACATAATAGTCATATGCAAAGGGTGCTTAATTTGATCCAGACTTAGTATCCTCACTATCTCCCATCCTTCTCACATAATAATAGAGCTCATTTCTTTATTGGTGCTATCTTTTTTTTTTCCCACTCCATGCTTTATTTATGACACACTGTAAAAATGACAAACAAGAAAGGAAAGCTCCTAACCCCCAACCAGACGTTATGTCACTTAAGGATATTTCACAGTATTCCTAAGAATTTTTTTTTAAAACAAAATACTGCTCTACCATAAGTGAAATATATGTCATTATATATTAATCCCTTTCAAGTCATTTTCAGGCTCATTATCTTCTGGATCCTCTCAACATACTTATAAGGAAATGCAGGGACTAGAAAAAGGTTTTTTTAAATCACAGAAGTTGGAAAAGGAACCCTGGGGAACAAAGAAACTGAAAGAGTTCACACAGCAGATAAATATCATCCAGAACAGGTTCCAAGCCCTGTTGTTTTCTAGAGACAAGCATATTCTTTCCAGAAGCCACGCTCCCGTGCCCCTGTGACATTCAGACCTGAACCAGTCATATGGGAGAAGAAATAAGTCTTTCTCTCTCTCTCTCTCTCTCTTTTTTTTTTTTTTTTTTTTGAGAAGAGAAGGCTTCTGATGGGGACAGATGCTAACTGGAAGCAGCCCAAAGTGAAGCACACTTCCTGTTCTCAGCTGCGTCACTCCTCCTGTGTCTGCACTGGATACCCAGCCCTGGAAGAGGGGCACTGAGCAAGCACCTGGACCTTCCTGCTTAACAGGAGTCTTTGGCTCTAGGCTGAAGTCCAGTTGGGACTTTTTGGCAATCCTGGTCACAAAAGGGCTTCCCTGGTGGCTCAGATGGTAAAGAATCTGCCTGCAATGCAGAAGACCTGGGTTCAATCCCCAGGTAGGGAAGATCCCTTGGAGAAGAGAATGGCAACTCACTCCAGTCACAAAAAGGAGGAACCCTGCCCTCAGCCTCTCAGAGACATTTATTCACACTGAGATCAACATTACTTCCTCTCATAATGCCCGGGCCATGGCCCCAGTCACCATCTGTCCTGAAGTGCCCTGCTCATTCCAGGCAAACACAAAATGAATGAAAACATCAGCGAAGCCTGTCTCTCAAAGACAAAGCATTCAACAAGAATCAGAGCCACTCAGGTGCGGCAGCGTGTCGTCCTACTACATCATCACTTGTTGTAGGAGCACCCAGAAGCCTGACCCCCACTTCTGGGAAACTAGCGAAGAAGTGGCTGATGTGACCATATAACCCTACCCAGGGTACAACTGAATGTTCCTTCTCCAGCAACACTAAGTCAGATTTTCAGGTGAACCTTTCTTATCTGGGATTCTGTGGGCCAGAATTGTGTTGCCACAATTCATGATTCCAGAGGAATGTGCACATGTTCTCCAGCACTGAAGACACTAGGTTGAAAATGGAGCTAGAAGGGGTGGTGTGAATATGTCTTTGAAAATCTGGATGAGTGGGGGTAGGGAGTATGCTTGGCCTTGGGAAGACTCTGGTCCATAAGGTACTTGGCATCTCTATCTATCCTGATGGGGAGAGTTTAAGGGACTTTCTAAGTTCATGTGCTTTCAGAACTGCCAAGGGGAATAGTCATGATCAGACTCCTTACTTCCTTCTCCACTTTCCTTAAACTCCCTCTCACCCTATTTACCTAACACTTTCAACCTAGAAAAACTTGAATCTGACAAGAAGTGTCTCAGCAAACTGTATAATCTTCATGAACTTAAAAACCATCTCCATTTCCCTCTCAGTAACTAAAATACGCTGCTGAGGATGTCAGTATAATATGGGAGGGGATCATCTCAAAGTGAAGAAACAGACATAGGCTGTAAGGGCAAGATCTCCACACACTATCAGAGAGGGAAGAAGTTTGAATCTGGAACTGAAGACAGTCTGGGGAAATGTCACTAACGACAAATCAGATACAAGGATATCTTGGCAACACGCATGAATGTACCACCAAGTTCCTTCATTTCATCCCTTCCAACTTCCGAATCTTCCCCTCTGAGGATGCTTATGGAATTTTTGGATGGAGTTGAACATATGGAAGGAAAATGCAAAACAGGCTCCACCAGGCACCAGATACCTCTTGGGCAAATTTAACCACATGAAACATTACTGAGGATCCCTTAAAGCTTACAATCCTCCTGCCAGAGATAGCACAGGGCAAGTAGGCAAGTAGGAAAAGGGGAGAAGGGTCTCACCTGTTCTGGCCCCTGGAAGCAGATGCGGCAGAGTGGGGTCCTCATGCCACTGTCCAGGCTGCTGCCCAGTGAGTAGCGATCCTCAGTCTTCCCTTTACAGAAGTCATCTGATGAGGCACTGCTGAGCAGCGAGACAGGTGGCTCTGTGGCTGGGCCACCCCAATCATCTTCCACAGAAGGTGGCAAAGGTGGTGGAGGTGGCAGGGGAGGGGTCTCCCTGTTCACCCCTTCTCGAGGGCCCCTCCAGCCTGCCCACCCCCCAGCACCCAGAGCCGGAAGGGTGTTGTTGTTGGCTGCCAAACCAGGGGGCTGGGGTTCGCCGTGCATGGGCAGGGGCGCTGGAGGGGGGCGCCGCAGGAGGAAAACTTTCAGGTCATTGAAGAGCATACGGCAGCGGCACTTGAGTAGACCCTGGTGGCGCAACATCTGGGGAGCTGGGGTGCACAATCCACAGCGGTACCAGACACAGCAGCACCACCACCACCAGAGCAGCCCACTCAGGGGCATTAGCATGTGCCCAGTGGAAGCAGAGAGCCTGGTAAGGGCAAGTGGAGTCTTTGCAGAGGATAGGATGGTCTGGGATTCCACAGTGTATCTGTGTTATGATGGAGGGAGTCTTCGTTCTTGCTGGCTCCTCTTACATCTCCTCCAAGTAGCAAATAAATGTCTCCCAGGACTGACAACTCACTGGTCCTGAACTCTACCTAGAAAGCCCAACAAAAAAATCGTCTTGCCCCTCCTACCTCTACCCAAACCTTAGGCTTTCAGCGTGTCTCCCTCTTTGCTTTTGACCCGGTAGCACTGGTACAGGCAGGGGGATAGAAAAAAAAGTTGAGGATGGGCTGTTAGGCCCTTGAGATCAAAGTCTGACTGTTAGAAATTTCCCTGGGAGAGGCTTATTGGGTTTTTCTCAAATTCCCAGGCAGTGGGAAATTTCTTCATAAAAAAGGGTGAGGAAGGTTATCAATAAAATTTGGAGTGGACTGAGCTGGGCTTAGAGCAAACTAGCTCAGTGAAGAATTGAGGACTGCATGTGCTAGAGAGAAAAGAGAGTTTTCCTTAGGTAGCAGGAGGTTGGTTTTGAGGGGCTGGGGGAGGTGAGGAGGGGAAGAGAGGAGGTTGGGAGAAGTTTTAATTCTCCTGGGCAGAAAACTGGGGCAATTAACCTCCAGAAGCACCAGAGTTGCTTTTAAGAGAGCAGTGGGTGGTGGGGAAGGGATCCAGGTGATACTGGGCAAGGGGTTTGTGCTTTGCCTCTGCAGCAGAAGGGCTGCACAGAAGAGGGGAAAGCCAATTAGGAGAATAGAGGTGGGGAAATCAGGGACTGGGGACGGGGAAAAGAAAGGGAAAAACAGAAAAGATCGTTTAACCCTTGCAGAGCCACCTCCTTCCTGAGCGTTTAGGTTCTGGCTAGAGGAAGGGTGTGTGTTTGGGGAGTGGGAGGCAATGGAACAGAGATAAGGGGTAGAGAAGAGGGGCGTGCGTGTGGGAGGGGACAGGGGGAGAGTAGTTACATGATCATAGCCCCCTGCTCAGCACTGTGGCAGTCTGTAAACCCTCGGCTCCCTTCCCTGGCTCCATCAAAGGTCCCTTGGGGCGAGGGGCGAGGGGAGGTAGAAGGGCAGGTCCGGGCGGGTGAGTGGCCTCGCCTTCTCGGGTTGCTCCTCTGGGCCGCTGTCGCCCTCCTTCTCTCTTTCCGGGTCTGCCCACGGCCACCGATGCTGCTGTGGCGGCGGCGGCGACTGCTTGTCGGCGGCGTCCGGGTATCTCCGGGGCGGGGGCCGCTCCGGCTCGTCCTCTGGCTGCAGCTCGCCTTCCGACGCGGCCAAGACTCCCGGCTTCATGATCCTCTGCCTCCTCCTCCTTCCCGGGGGGCCAGCTCTGAGCCCCCGCGCCCAGGCAGCGCTGCCATGCAACCAGAGGCGAGGCAGGCGTAGGGGTGGGGGCGGCTGGGGAGTGAGGAGTAAGGGTAATAAAAAATGAAATAATACTAGTGAAATAAGAATAATTCGGTTCTCAAATAATCAGAAAAGAGCGCTTATAGAGGGGTGGGGGCGGAGAAGGGAGGCTGCCGGATCTTCACGGCAGCTCTGCCCCTGCTACTCCCACCAAGGGCGGCCTCGGTCGGCTCTCTGCGCGCCCCCCCCCAACCCCTCCCTCCTCTCCGCTGCCTCTGGCTGGCTGGGCTCACTGTTGCTACCTCTCTTCGTAAAAGCAACGAGGTAAGGCTTGTTTGCAGTACCAGCTAAGGGTGGGGAGGGGGAAACGAAGCAGCGTGGCCGAGGTGGGAGGTAGCCAGCACTTGGCTCCGGCTGGGTCCTCGCGACTCCCCCAAAACCATGTATAAATATATCTTTTTGAAAAGGCGAGAGGAAGCAAATCAGATTCCAGGGTGCTGCCAGGTGTTGTCTCGTCTTCCGCCGTTGCTCAGCACCCGCCCGCCGCGACTGCTGCCCCCCTGGCTCAGTTCCCAAAGGGGTGGTGCTGGAAGGGAGGTGGCAGGCGGTGAGCTGACCGTCCAAGGTTTGGAAGCAAGGTTCCTGGAGCAGAGAATCGGCTCTCTGCTTTCTCTGCCGCCGCTGCTGCATTCAGCACCCCGGGCGAGTGGACAGCTCCCACCCAGACCCAGAGCGTCACGCAAGTGGGGGCCTGACGCAGACGCCGGGGAGGGATTGAGGAGGGAGAGACTAGAGGGAGAAGGAGAGAGGCGAGAAGGGAAGCACTGTTCGAGGGAAGGGGATGGGGAGGGACCAGGCGAAAAGGAAGGAAGCAGAAGGAGGGATTTAGGAAGGAAAGGAGGAGGGAGCAAAGTGGTGGAAGAGGGAGCAAAGTGGTGGAAGAGAGAGAAAGGCAAGTGGGGTGGAGGGAAGAATTCAGGTACTAACTCGCACATTTCCCCCCAGCCTGTGAGAGTGTATCAGTGTGGATGGCACCACTGTAGAATTTCTTCCCGCTGTACACTGTTACTGCCCCCTCAACTCACATACACAGAGACTTCTACATCTCAACCAGAGTCCCATTTCCCTGCTCATATAAACATTTTAAGCAGATACCAGTCTGAAAGCTTTGCAAGACAGACATTCTTGTGATTCTTGCACTGATGCTGGGACTTGATGGAGACTAAGTCCCTCACATAACTAGGAACTCACGAGAAGAAACTATTTCTAACAGGGAGAGAGGCTAACACCATTTTGTCAGTTTTTTCTAGAATATAAACTCCTAGACAGAAATTTTTCTGGATCCATTTAAATTCTATGTGCCTAGGTCAGTGATGGCGTGTGGTAGGGACTTAATACATATTTGTTGAGTGGATTATGACCACTATCACCAAAGTCATTTGTGTTAGTTGCTCAATAGTATCTGACTCTTTGCAATCCCATGGACGGTAGCCTGCCAGGCTCCTCTGTCTGTGGAATTTCCCAAACAAGAATACTGGAGTGGATTGCTATTTTCTTCTCCAGGGTATTTTCCTGACCCAGGGATCGAACCCAGGTCTTCTGAACTGCAGGTAGATGCTTTACCATTGGAGCCATCAGGGAAGCCTAAAACCATAATTACTCCAAGCTATAGACCTCTTTCAATTGTAATCAAAAGAATCTAGAGAGAGATTACAGCCTCGTCTTAACCAATGTCTCCAGCTTCCCCTCTATTTTAGCCTTTCACTGAGGCACTGACAAGAAATAATTTGAAATGGATGTTAGTTTCCTCTCTTATTTCTACTTCTGACTCATGTCATCCTACTCCATCCTTCTCAATGAGTTGCTAGTGAATAGAAAAGTGTCCTTAAATGTGAAGAAAAGGAAAATTTAAAGTAGTCTGTACAAATAGTCAGTACTTAGCAGCTGTAGTCTTTGGTCATTTAAAACTTAGGATTGCTTTCTTGCTTTTCCTCATAACTAATCCCTCCCTCTTCACCTTTCATGCATGCAAGCACACACACACACACTACCAAGGTCATAGACTTGGATAAACTATCTCAATGAGTCATCTGCACTCCTTTAAAAATGTTGGAGCCATAGACAGAGTAGCATGCAAAAACCTCTGCTCCTAAATATCATTGACAGCCCTATGATTCACAAGAAAACTATCCCTTTGCTGCCATCTCCTTCAGTGATTCTTTCCTACAAGTTCTAAGGAGCAAGGACGTAAGTGTGGGTCTTGGTTAACCCAGGGTGGCTACTTGCTTGAATCATGCCTCAAAACCCACCACACATGCTGACACTTGGGCCAAGGTGAGTAGTTGGAAGAGGGTGATGCTGTTAACAACTCCAAAATAATATGTGTTTTATTGCTATGAGCATGAATACCGTGCTACAGAAAAGATTTTCTTTGCTTAAAAAAATCTACCTTATCTCAAAGAAAATTCTCCGTGCTCCACATTACCTTGTGCTTGCCTCTGACATTGTGCAAATTAGTCTTTAATCATGATTTCGTCATACATTCACCTCCCTTTATAAGACTCAGAGATCCTTGAAGGCAAGAATCAGTATTTATATTTGAATCATCAAATGTAATTAACACAACACCTAAAGTCTGCTGGGTGATCAAGAAAATGAATGTTTCAGAAATGTTTTAATTGTTTTTAAATTAAAAATAAATAAAAATTAAAAAGAAAATGAATGAGTGATGGATGGCCTTTTTGTTTCAGTGAAGCTATCGTATTTTTCCTCTTTATCCTAGTCATGCCTATGTGAATGCTCTCATACATGACTGAATATCTGTTTTACCTGAAACTAAGTTTCGGGGGTTTATGCCAATAAAACACTGGTTCCAAGTATGTCATGGAAGTAAACTGGGGCAGGAGATACAAAAGCCATAAGAAGCTTTACTCAGAGTCATTGAAAGGGGTGATATCCATAAGAAGACTGTCTTTTCCAATTCTTCCACTGACAGCAAAATGATTTCCAGAAACCGAAAGCTGCTAAGGGTGGGAAGCAGCAAGACTGTTTTCAAAACATCTGGAAAGCTTAAAAGTTCTGTTTTGAATATAATGTAAATCTTGAAAAGTGCCTCACTGAGTCAGATTCTTCTGATACTGATGATGAAACAGTAGTTGTGAGCACCTTAAGAATTAAAGTCATAGATCAATGGGTCTCCATTTAAGCATTCAAAAAATATTTACTAAACACTAATTATAGGTAAGGCATTGTGTTGGAAGATGTGGGGAACATAAAAATCAATTGGTTGAAACTGTGTCCTTTAAGATCTAGTACTATAAACTTATACAAAATCATAATATAAGTTACAAAGTAATAAATACTTCAAAGATATTCAAATTTTGAAAAGTGTTTAGAAATAGGAGGTAATTAATGCTTACAGTTTGGCAGCAATTAGGAGAGGTGGTAGGGCTGGAGATGCCAGAGCTCTAAGAAAGCGTTTTTTAAAGCACTGACATTTGAACTGAGCTAATATGTAGAATTCAGAGGAGGGAAGTATATTTCTGGCAATGGGAATGCTGAAATACTTTGATTCTTCCATTTGCCTGGAGTGGAAGGTGCTTGAAGGTAAGTAGCTAGAGGTAAAGTTAGAAAGGTAGACTGAAGCCAGATTACAGAAGGCCCTGAATGCCACTCTGGGAGGAGATTTATTCATTGACCAAGTACTTGTTTTAATGGTTTTAAAGATTTGGAGCTGAAGGTGAAGGGCAGAAATAAACTTTATCTCTTAGCAGGTTAATTAACTGGATGGGATTTCACTGCTAACAGGTGAGAAGCAATCAATATTTTTCATTTCACACTAGAAAGTTCTCAGCTCCTTAATAGATTTATTCTTTTAAACGAGGTTGTTTTCAGATATATTTCATTACATACAGGGATGCTGGGGTCATATGAATTAAAAGAGTAGAAGAATGAAAGGCTCAAAGGAATAGTCTTCAGAAAGAAATATTAGGAGATGCAGAGATTCAGAAAAGACTTATTACGGAGGCCATTGCACTTTTTTCAACAACCAGGGGAGCCCTAAAGAGATGCCATCTAGTAGCTATTGTTTCTTTTCCTAGACAGAGTACTCAGGGTGGAAAGCATTTTACGGAGGCTAGGGGTTGGGGGAAAGGGGTCCAAAAAGATTAGGTGACTCAATGCCTAAGATTTGATAGCAAAGTAAGGGCTAGAACTTACACATCTTCTAACCCTTAATGCAGTTTGCTTTCCACTGATTCACAGTTTAAATACATAGTTCCTTTATAATTCCTCAAGAATAATTGCAGAATTACTGTTATCATGCAGATTATTAATAGCTATCATATCCTGAGCCACACATCTTTTGCAAAGGTACTTATTAAAAGTAGAAATTCCTTTATGTGGCAGCCTGGGTGGCAGGGGAGTTTGGGGGTTAATGGATACATGTGTATATACGGCTGAGTCCCTTTGCTGTCCACATGAAACTACATTGTTAATTCGCTATACTCCAATATGAAATTAAAAGTTAACAAAGTTTAAAAAATAGAAATTCTTTAGAGCCACCCCAAGTCTGCACATGAATTTCTTGGGGAACAACCTGAGAATTTGCATTTTAACAAGTGCCTTGCCCAAGTGACTTTTTGATCCTCAAAACTCCTTAGGTGGTAGGTATTTTCCACACTTTTTGAATGAGAAAACCAAGGCTCAGAAAAACAAAGTCTAAAGTTATATACAGTTGATGGTCAGCAAAGGCAAGATTCTGATTGAGGCCTAAAATGTATGTTCTTCTTATGATGCAACATTGCCTTTGAAATTAAGCTTCCAAGGGCCATATAGAATCCCCACATACTTATTGCCTGTCATACTGTGTCC
Source organism: Antilocapra americana (assembly GCA_007570785.1). NCBI lineage: Eukaryota > Metazoa > Chordata > Mammalia > Artiodactyla > Antilocapridae > Antilocapra > Antilocapra americana. The sequence goes on along the minus strand of ML660197.1, from coordinate 26,166,362 downwards.
CATGTCAAACGATAGTTCAAAACGAAGGTTAAAGTGTGGCAGGCAGCTTCTAAAAGGGGCCCTAATGCTCCCCACTTCCTGTGGGGACTTATGCCCTTGTGTAATTGCCTCCTTTGGAGTGTGGGCTGGACTTAGTGACTTGTTTCTAATAAACAGAATATAGTCAACGTGATGGGATGTTACTTCAGAGATCAAGACTGTGAGTTGCCTCTTGCTGTCATTCTCTCACTGGCTCTCCTCACCTGCTCACTCTGGTGGAAATCAGATGCAATGTTGTGAGGTGCACACGGAGAGGCCCATGTGGCAAGGAACCGAGGACAGACAGCCTCCAGCCAATAGCCAGCAAGAAACCAAGGCCCTGAGTCCAACAGCCCTCAAGGAACTGATTGCCAATAATCACATGAATGGGCTTGGAATCAAGTCCTCCACCAGCTGAGCCTTGAGTCTGGCTAACATCTTGATTGCAGCCTCATGAAAGAACCTGAGCCAGAGGACCCAACTAAACTGTGCCTGAATTCCTAACCGATGGAAACTGTGAGATAAATGTACTTGTTTTAAGCCCTCCCTCTGTTATCACAACCCCCAACTCCAACACACACCTATAGAGACATTTACCTCTCAGTCAAAGTCCATTTCCCTGCATGTAAGCATTTTGAGTAGATATTCACCTTCAAGTCTTGGAAGAGATGAAGTTAAGGAATCTCTCATTTGAACTTGGGCACTTGGTGGAGACTAATTCCCTCAGGACTAAGAACTCATGAAAAGGAAATGTTTCAAACAGGGAGTGAGATGCTAGCATCATTTCCTTCCATGTCCTCTTCTAGAATTTAAGCTCCATGCAGCGAGGGACGGGGGTGGGGGCTGCTTTGTCTTGTTTCAATGTTTTGGCTTTGGTCCGTTTTGATCCCATGTGCCTAGGTCAGTGATGACATGTAGTAGTAGGTGCTCAGTACATATTTGCTGAGTGGATTATGGCCACCCTGACTATCAGCATAGCCATCGTTGCCGTAACACTTTCAATTATGGATTTTAAGAGTCTAGAGTAATATTACGGCCCAAGCTTAACCAATAGCCCAGCCTCCGTGTCCAATAAGGAATAATAAGGAATAATTTGAGGCACTAATAAGGAATAATTTGAAATGGAAATTTGCTCTCTTATTTCTGCTCATGACTCATGTTACTTTACCCTATTTCTCTCAAGGGGTTTCCAGTGGGCAGAAAAGTGTCCCCAAATGTTAGAAGCATATTAAGTTTTGGAGTAATTTGTTCCATAGCAATTGGTAACTCATACATAGGGCACTCAGTAATGGCGCCTGTGATTTCTGTGCCCCAAAGCACTCTATTCTGACCTCAGATGGAGAGTTTGATCATTCACAAGACAATGCAAGTGTCCATGTGAGAGATCACCAGGAAAAAGAACTGTTTGGGTATGCTTCATTGATAGGCCGAACTTAAGACCTGGGAGAGTGCCTCTTAAGCCTTAGTGTGCTTTAAAGATCAACTTGAGTGCATGCTAAGTTGCTTCAGTTGTGCCCAACTCTTTGTGGCGCTAGGGACTGTAGCCCACTAGGCTTCTCTGTCCATAGGATTTCCCAGGCAATAATACTGGAGTGGGTTGCCATGTCCTACTCTAAGGGATCTTCCCAACTCAGGGATTGAACCCACATGTCTTATGTCTCCTACATTGGCAAGTGGGTCCTTTACCACTAGTGACACCTGAGAAACCCAAAGATCAGCTTGGGTGCTTGTTTAACGTGCAGATTCCCTGGGTAGATTCTCATTTCCAGAGATCTTGACTTAATATGTCCAGTATGCCACTTGGGTTGCACCTTTTTGTCTACTTCCTCTTGAGCTCCACTGTGCAGAACACTGGCTTAGAAGACAAAGTTCAGAGTCAGGACTTCACCTTCCCACCATCAGCTGCCACGTAAGCAGGGCTGGCCATTCCCCAGCTCTGAGTGGATAATTCTTCTCCAGACAAGAGTGAGTTAAGAGCAAGTTTCAAATCAATATCAGAAAAAGGCAACACAATGATATGGAAAAAGTGCTGAGAAAAGATTTGTGCATTTACCACTGGAATCCAGACCATTGTTGGTGACAGGAATTCAGTAGGAAGCAAGACAGATGAAGGTTTTGCTGTCACAAAGTTCACATCCTAATGTGGGAAACAGATAAATAGACAAATAAATAAAACAAGTAATTTCATACAGTGATAAAGAAACTTAACAGGGTAAGGTGATAGGGAATGACTCACTAGCATATGTATTGACTGGAAGGAAATAGATGGTGAAGACAGGGAAGGCTTCCTGATCTTAGACCAAAGAAGTGAGATGGAACTAATGATGCAAACATCTGGGGTAGAATGCTCCAATCAGAGAAGTCAGCAAGCATAGAGCTTGAAGTGGAAATGATGTAGCATGTTAGGGGAACAGAGAGAAGGCAGGTATGACTGGAGACGAGGGAATGAGTGGAGGGGTGATGGAGAATGAAATCAGAGAGGAGGACAAGAATCATGTCATGCAGAGTCCTGAAACAATGGTGAAAGATTGCATTAAATTCTAAGTGAGCTGGGAAGCCACTGAAAAATTTTAAGTAATGGATTTCCATTTTTTTTTAACAAAAGGAAAGTTTTATTGGACTATTGGTCTTCTATGATGATAAGCAATTGTTAAAGGTTTCTCTTTACCTCTTAAGTAATCTGTCTAGTAAAAACAAAGATCTTGTCTCTGGTCAAAATAACCACCTATGGGGCTTCCCTGGTGGTTCAGTGGTTAAGAATCCACCTGTCAATGTAGAGGACACAGGTTTGATCCCTGGTCAGGGAAGATTCCACATGCTGTGGAGCAACTAAGCCCATGTGCCACAACTATTGAGCCTGTACTCTGGAGCCGACAAGCTTCAGTGACTGAAGCCCCTGTGCCCTAGTGCCCATGCTCTGCAATAAGAGAAGCCACTGCGATGAGAAGCCCATGCACCACAGAGAAAGGATTTCCATTTTTTAAAAGGTCACTCTGGTTGCTAAGTAGGGAGTGGATTGGATGTCTACCATTTCTTGAACAATATGTTAGACACCATGCCGAACACTTTATATGCTTTGTCTTATTTAATCTTCACAAGAAATTTATTGGTTAGATAATATTTTTCCCATTTTAAAAGAGAGTAAACTGAGGCTCAGAGAATTCAGTAACTTGCCCAAGATCAAACAGTCAGTGTACGGTTATGGTGGCTGATAACAGTGGTCACAAATAGTTCTGGTTCCCTTCCCCTTCCTGGATACATGTAAAACTACAGTTACCATCTCCCTTTGCAATTGCAAAGGAGAAATAAAAGAGAAAAGCGATTAGCAGAAAATCATGCTTGTATTTCCTTTGCCTGCTATATCAATCAAAAAATAGTAAAGAAGATAAAAAAGATGATTTCTTAGAAAAAAATATTTATAGTTAGGGCATCAGGGTTTTTGCTCATGACTAACAAATTAATTGTGGCTGCTCCTCTTTGAAAAATAATTTTGCAACACATCTCTAGGGAAGAATAAATGGAAATGCTTTCTGCTTTGTAAGCAAAGCTCCAAACTACCACCCTTCTACCTAGGAGCATGATAGAACCTCCGTTTGGGTCACTGTCCCCTTGGTGGTCCACTTCTTGGTTCAATAAAGAGGATTTTGGGGGACTTCCCAGGTGGTCCAATGGATAAGACTCCGCCTTGCAATGCAGGGGGAACAGGTTCGATCCCTGGTCAGAGAACTAAGATCCCACATCCCATGGAGTAACAAAGCCCACATGCCTCAACTACTGAGGCTGCGTGCCACAACTAGAGATTCCATGTGTCCCAATGAGAGATTCCACATGAGGCAACAAAGACCCCATGTGCCGCAACTAAGACCGAAGACAGCCAAAAAAATAGAAACATACACAAATATTTATTATTTAAAAGATATATATTTACTATTTTAAAGATATAAAAATAAATATTTATTATTTAAAATATTTATCATTGTTAGTTTAAGACTGCTTGTTAATCTTAACCATCTTCTCCTTTCAGCTTTATATCCCTCATCATTCCCAAATCCTGAGGACTGACAAACCATGTTTCTGCATCTAAGTTTGGAAAGAACTCAGGTAATAAGACCAGTGTCCCCATATCTAAAGGCACTTTATGTAATGAATTATAGTCTCCCATGGGCTTCCGTGGTACCTCAGTCAGTAAAGAATCCACCTGCAATGCAGGAGACCCCGGTTTGATTCCCAAGTTGGGAAGATCTCCTGGAGAAGGGATAGGCTACCCGCTCCAGTATTCTTGGACTTCCCTAGAGGCTCAGCTGGTAAAAAAAAATCTGCCTGCAATGCGGGAGACCTGGGTTCAATCCCTGGGTTGGGAAGATCTCTTGGAGAAGGGAACAGCTACCCACTCCAGTATTCTGGCCTAGAGAATTCCATGGACTATATAGTCCATGGGGTTACAAAGAGTGGAACACGACTGAACGAATTTCACTTAAGGTTACAGGAAATCTGAGTTTAAAGAGATTACATTGGAAAACAAGATGCTAAAAATGACCTAATTTTTTTTTTTACTTAAAAGTATAATACTTTCTACCAGAAAAAAGAAAGGAAAAATAAAGGATTGACCAAGAAGGTGGCATCTATTGCTCACATATTCATATACCTATGGATGAGAGCACAGAGTGCCTGGTCTTACTCACATTCCCAAACATGCCTACAGACTGGGAACAGCTATGAGAGGATTTGCTAATGAGCATCATGTTACACATTTATTGTAGACTTTAATTACTTGTTGATTAGAACAGAGGCTTCCCTGTTTATTACCATCACTATGGTGTGTCAGTAAGAGATAACGTTTCTGAATTTCACAAGTATGTGTGAATTGCACAAATCTTGCCAGCCTTAGCGAGGACTAACTGTCAGTGAAAATGCTCAGCGAAGATCATTCTCAAGGAGGCACAGAATCTTATATTCACTAATAAGGAGTAATCTTGCCCGAAAGAACTGAAAACATTCCCCTGAGCAAGGGGTTAGCAGGAAGGTCCTCCTTACTTCAGTTCAGTTGCTCGACCGTATCCAACTCTGCGAACCCATGGACCGCAGCACGGTAGGCTTCCCTGTCCGTCACCATCCCCCAGAGTTTACTCAAACTCATGTCCATTGAGTCAGTGATGCCATCCAACCATATCATGCCCTGTCGTCCCCTGCTCCTCCTGCCCTCAATCTTTCCCAGCATCAGGGTCTTTTCAAATGAGTCAGTTCTTCGCATCAGGTGGCGAAAGGATTGCAGTTTCAGCTCCAACATCAGTCCTTCCAATGAACACCCAGGACTGATCTCCTTTAGGATGGACTGGTTGGATCTCCTTGCAGTCCAAGGGACTCTCAGGAGTCTTTTCCAACACCACAGATCAAAAGCATCAATTCTTCAACACTTAGTTTTCTTTATGGTCCAACTCTCACATCCATACATGACTACTGGAAAAACCATAGCCTTGACTAGATGGACCTTTGTTGGCAAATAATGTCTCTGCGTTTTAATACGTTGTCTAGGTTGGTCATAACTTTCCTTCCAAGGAGTATGCGTCTTTTAATTTCATGGCTGCAGTCACCATCTGCAGTGATTTTGGAGCCCCCCCAAATAAAGTCTCTCACTGTTTCCCCATCTATTTGCCATGAAATGATGGGGTCAGATGCCATGGTCTTAGTTTTCTGAATGTTGAGCTTTAAGCCAACTTTTTCACTCTCCTCTTTCACTTTCATCAAGAGGCTTTTTAGTTCTTCTTCACTTTCTGCCATAAGGGTGGTGTCATCAGCATATCTGAGGTTACTGATAAGTCTCCCTGCTATCTTGATTCCAGCTTGTGCTTCCTCCAGGGCAGCTTTTCTCATTATGTACTCTGCATATAAGTTAAATAAACAGAGTGACAATATACAGCCTTGATGTACTCCTTTCTTTATTTGGAACCAGTCTGTTGTTCCATGTCCAGTTCTAACTGTTGCTTCTCGACCTGCAGACAGATTTCTCAAGAGGCAGGTCAGGTGGTCTGGTATTCCTATCTCTTTTAGAATTTTCCAAAGTTTGTGGTGATCCACACAGTCAAAGACTTTGGCATAGTCAATAAAAAGCAGAAAGAGATGTTTTTCTGTAACTCTCTTACTTTTTTGATGATCCAGCAGATGTTGGCAATTTGATCTCTGGTTCCTCTGCCTTTTCTAAAACCAGCTTGAACATCTGGAATTTCATGGTTCACGTATTGCTGAAGCCTGGCTTAGAGAATTTTGAGCATTACTTTACTAGCGTGTGAGATGAGTGCAATTGTACGGTAGCTTGAGCATTCTTTGGCATTACCTTTCTTTGGGATTGGAATGAAAACTGACATTTTCCAGTCCTGTGGCCACTGCTGAGTTTTCCAAATTTGCTGGCATACTGAGTGCAGCACTCTCACAGCATCATCTTTTAGGATTTGAAATAGCTCAGCTGGAATTCCATCACCTCCACTAGCTTTGTTTGTAGTGACGCTTCCTAAGGCCCACTTGACTTCACATTCCAGGATGTCTGGCTCTAGGTGAATGTCACACCACTATGATTAACTGGGTCATGAAGATCTTTTTTGTACAATTCTTCTGTGTATTCTTGCCACCTCTTCTTAATGTCTTCTGCTTCTGTTAGGTCCATAACATGTCTGTCCTTTATTGAGCCTATCTTTACATAAAATATTCCCTTGGTATCTCTAATTTTCTTGAAGAGATCTCTAGTCTTTCCCATTCTATTGTTCTCCTCTATTTCTTTCCACCAGTCACTGAGGAAGGCTTTCTTATCCCTCCTTTGGAACTCTGCATTCAAATGGGTATATTTTTTCTTTTCTCCATTGTTTTTCACTTCTCTTCTTTTCACAGCTATTTGTAAGGCCTCCTCAGACAGCCATTTTCCTGTTTTTCATTTCTTTTTCTTGGAGATGGTCTTAATCTCTGTCTCCTGTACAATGTTGTGAACCTCTATCCATAGTTCATCAGGCACTCCGTCTATCAGATCTAATCCCTTGAATCTATTTCTCACTTCTACTATATAATCTTAATGGATTTTATTTAGGTCATACCTGAATGGTCTAGTGGTTTTCCCTACTTTCTTCTATTTAAGTCTGAATTTGGCAATAAGGGCTTCATGATCTGAGCCACAGTCAGCTCCTGGTTTTGTTTTTGCTGACTGTATAGAGCTTCTCCATCTTTGGCTGCAAAGAATATAATCAATCTGATTTCAGTATTGACCATCTGGTGATGTCCATGTGTAGGGTCTTCTCTTGTGTGTTGGAAGATGGTGTTTGCTATGACTACTGCTTTCTCTTGGCAAAACTCTATTAGTCTTTGCCCTGCTTCATTCTGTACCCCAAGGCCAAATTTGCCTGTAACTCTAGGTATTTTCTTGACTTCCTACTTTTGTATTCTTTCTTACTTAGCACTACTCCATGCTTCTGTTGAGCAATGTTAGATGGTTCCTTGATATGCATTCCATTCTCTACAAAGTTCTGCATAGTTAAAGCTATGATTTTTCCAGTAGTCATGTACGGATGTGAGAGCTGGACAATAAAAAAAGGCTGAGCACTGAAGAATTGATGCCTTTGAACTGTGGTGCTGGAGAAGACTCTTGAGAGTCCCCTGGACAGCAAGGAGATCCAACCAGTCCATCCTAATGGAAATCAACGCTAAATCTTCATTGGAAGAACTGATGCTGAAGTTCCAATACTTTGACCACCTGATGTGAAGAGCCAACTCATCAGAAAAGACCCTGACACTGGGGAAAGATTAAAGGCAGGAGGAGAAGGGGACAACAGAGGATGAGATGGTTGGATGGCATCACTGACTCAATGAACATGAGTTTGTACAAACTCTGGGAGATGGTGAAGGACAGGGAAGCCTGATGTGCTGCAGTCCGTGGGGTTGCAAAGAGTAGGACACTGCTGAGAGGCTAAACAACAACAACAAATTCCTTTCTTATCACAACTCTCTAATGTAGGGATCAGTGGTCCCATTTTCTAGATAAGGAAACTAAGACTCAGAAAGGTCAAGTAGCTTGCACTGTGGGACATGCCTAGGATCCAGATCCAGGCCTTTCTTCCTACAAAGTCCGTGCTTTGTTTAGTCTATATAGTCATGCACACACCCCCATTTATCACAGAAGTGTATTGGAAGAGAAGGTTGACTAGGCTAGTTTTTCTAGAGCACATAACTCCAAGGGTGTATATAAAGGGAATTGCTGAGTGACAGGACCAGGAGAGAGAGGTAGTCTTGAGATTAAAGAGGCAGAAGTGTGACATCATGTTAAAGTAGGGAGATGGTGATGGGAAGAGATTGTAAGATTTGTTGAGGAGGCTTCCCTGGTGGCTCATGCGGTAAAGAATCCGCCTGCAATGTGGGAGACCTGGGATTGATCCTTGGGTTGGGGAGATCCCCTGGAGGAGGAAACAGCTACCCCCTCCATCATTCTTGTCTGGAGAATCCCCATGAACAGAGGAGCCTGGCGGGCTATAGTCCATGGGGTCACAAAGAGTTGGACATGACTGATTGAGTAAGCACAGCACAGCATTTGCGGGTACACACTCAAGGGCACAAATCTTAAATAGATAGTAAATAAGGTTCCTGAATCCAATTCCAGTGTGTGTGTGTCTAGGTTTCCCCACCACAACAAACAGTTCTCTGACACCAGCAGGCTGTCTGAAAATACAACTCATTTTTGACATTATCTACCTGGAGACAGCATCAGATGTCACAGGTAAAGGGCCCAGTCCCACAAGACTGCCTTCAGATGTCAGTCACAAGCCTACGTTGTTAACCATACTTTTGACTGACTGACTATACATCAGAGGTTTCCATTCCTCCTAAGATTCAATTAATTTTCTAAGATCATTTACAGAACTCAGGGAGACCCACTTACTGGTTGGCTTACTGATTTATTATAAAAAGGGTGGTAAGGGATACAAACCAAAAGCCAGAGACACAGAGGGCAAGGTATGGGGGAGGGGAAAGGAGCTTCCACGCCTTCTCCAGGGGCACATCTCTCCCCATATCTCTGTGTATTACCAACCAAACAGCTCTCCAAACTCTGCTTTTTTTTTTTTTTGAGTTTTAGTGGAAGCTTCATTACAGTCATGATTATTTAAATCCATTTGCCAATGGCATTGACTCAACTACAAGGTTCTCTCTTCCCCAGAAATCAATGGGTAGGACTAAAAATTCCAGCCCTCTAGTCACTTGGCTTCTTCTCCTGGCAACCAGCTCCCAATCTTGGACAGGATCCAAAAGTTACCTTTCTGAAGTGTTTATAGGAACTGAAGATGAGAGACCAAATATTATCCTGTTGCTATTATCACTCAGAAAATTCCAAGGGTTTATGGAGTTATGAGCAAGGAAGTGAGGATTATGACCAAATACCTGTGAGAAAGCGCTCATATTTCACATCTCGTCTGATTGACCAAATTTTATCTTTCTTATAAATCATAACATGGCAGATAGCTTAAGGGATTTTGACACACTTACAGCCTCATGTAACAACTTTCTGTCAATAACCACATCTGATCAGAAGATGTAGAAACGATAACTACGTCAGGAACTGCAGGTACAATTTTTTTACCTCCAGGTGACATTCTTTAGAACATGATGTTATAGCATGCACATGGATGGTTTCACATTGCGTCTTCTTCTTATGATTTATAGAACTCAAGTCTCCCTTATTTTGGAAGGTCTATGAATCCAGATGCTCAAGGTGTATGAGATACAAGATGACATAAACCAGGATGCGATGGGGCTTTCCTTGTGTTTATATTAATTCCAAAATTCCACATCACATCACAAGCACAGTTAAACTTTTGTGCTATCCCTGAAAGGGATATGTGACATACCCTGTGAATCCCCCAGGGGAAAGAAGGTATATAAATTCAAGGTTCTATTATTGTTACATATGTATCTAAAAATCAATATTTCTATCTGTCTGGCTATCGATCTACATGTGCACATTGGCTAGCCATTTAAAACAGGCTTTTTAAAAAGCCACATTGCATTAGCGAGCTCTCTGTTAAAATGGATTATGCATATGTACATGGCTAACATGGGCATCATTGTATACTGTAAACCAGGAGAGTTTGTAGTATAAACACAGATTACCTTTCCATTTGGGGATATGTTTGTATTTGTACATCTCAGATGCCCATAGTCACATGTCACTCGAACAAGATAATGTGTTACAAAGAGGACAGGTCGGTGGAGGGCTTTGCCTGCCTGAGAACAAAAGCCCTCCTGTTCTGGGGCCAGATGTGGGGTGGACATATCAGAGGCACATCCAGAGGATCCTGGGGAGAGACCACCTCGCACTTTATCCCAGCCTGACTCTGAGCAGGCAACTGCTCTCTCAGGACAATCGAGAAGCAGATTTCGTCTATCATGTCAACGGCCCTCATTGTGGGCTTTTTGAATATTTAATGATATCATTTGCCTTTCCAGAAAAAGAGCTCAGAGAAGGCTGCTCAGTCACAGGTACAAGCAATGCGCAGCAAGGTTGTGGCTGACACGGAGCAGACTGGCTACTCATTTCCCCTCCAGGAGCATCCCCAAACCGAAAACCCCCAACAGATGGCTCCAGGCTGAGGATGTGGCAGAGAGAGGAGACCATGTGGGAGGTTTCAGACACTGGTCAGGAGCCGTGGAGAGGAAGAGGATGTGCTGATCTAGTATCAGGGGACCATGGCATGCAGTGAGAGGGAAATCAGAGACTTGTTTTCCACTCACATTTAAGAGTGTGGCTCAAATTCAGGCTACCATAGAGTATTTCATAGAATGGTAAATAAGAATGAGCCACATTGCCCCTCTCATCCCAAGCAAACATTTTACAAACTGGGAAACGGAGGCCCAGCTTGTAACCAATCTCTGAAGTCATACAGCTGTTTAGTGGCCAAGCCGTTTATATATATTCCATTTTTGGAATGGTTAGTTTATGCTACAGTAACAAACAGCACCACACTTTCATTTTCTTAACACAATGAACGTTTATTTGACCTTTTCACCAAGTTAGTACCAGTCCTAGTGACTCTGCAGGTCAGCTGCCTTCATGCAGTGGCTCAGAGGTCCAGGCTACATTGGTCTCGTGGCACACCAATCTGACACGTGCTCCTGTGAGTTCAGTGACAATCAGGCTCTGAGGCCCACATTCCAGCTCTGAAATGTGTCAGCCCAGGAGTACCTTGTTACTTGAAGTTACCATCCATTGGCAACATTATCCACAAAACTCTGAGCAATTGTGAAGAGAGATGGTAAATATACTTTTCCATGTATCCAGAAAGGGGAAGAGAGTCGGAAATATTGGTGACCGCTGTTGTTAACCACCATAGCCACATGACGGCTATTTGATCTTGGGCAAATTACTGAACTCTCTGAGCCTCAGTTCCCTCTTTTTCTAAATGGGGAAAATATTATCTAACCCATAAGCTTGTTGTGTATATTAAGTGAAATAAGACATATTAAGTGTTTGACACAGTATCTGACGTATTATAAGTATTCAAGTAATGGCAGGTACCATTACGTATATAGCCTGATTAACACACTTTCTGGGGCTTCCCTGGTACTCAGCTGGTAAAGAATCCACCTGCAATGCAGGAGATTCTGGTTCAATTCCTGGGTCAGGAAGGTTCCCTGGAGAAGGGACAGGCTATCCACTCCAGTATTCTTGGGTTTCCCTGGTGGCTCAGATGGTAAAGAATCTGCCTACAATTCAGGAGACCTGAGTTCAATCCCTGGGTTGGGAAGATCCCCTGGAGAAGGAAATGGCAGCCCACTCCAGTATTCTTCCCTGGGAAATCCCATGGACAGAGGATCCTCGTGGGCTACAGCCCATGGGGGCCACAAGGAGTTGGACACAACTGAGCAACTAAGCACAGCACAGCACTGCACACTTTCTACTTGCTTAGACAATAGGGTAAACAGGTTGGCAGAGACTAGAAAGAGAGAGGGAGAATAACCCTTAAAGCCCATGGGTTTTAATGATTAGGCTTCCCAAAGTAATGCTCAACAGTACATGAACCATGAAATTCCAGATATTCAAGCTGGTTTTAGAAAAGGCAGAGGAACCAGAGATCAAATTGCCACCATTTGCTGGATCATCAAAAAAGTAAGAGAGTTACAGAAAAACATCTACTTCTGCTTAATGACTACGCCAAAGCCTTTGACTGTGTGGATCACCACAAACTGTGGAAAATTCTAAAAGAGATGGGAATACCAGACCACCTGACCTGCCTCTTGAGAAATCTGTCTGCAGGTCGAGAAGCAACAGTTAGAACTGGACATGGAACAACAGATTGGTTCCAAATAGAGAAAGGAGTACATCAAGGCTGTATATTGTCACTCTGTTTATTTAACTTATATGCAGAGTACATCATGAGAAAAGCTGCGCTGGAGGAAGCACAAGCTGAAATCAAGATAGCCGGGAGACTTATCAGTAACCTCAGATATGCAGATGACACCACCCTTATGGCAGAAAGCGAAGAACTAAAAAGCCTCTTGATGAAAGTGAAAGAGGAGAGTGAAAAAGTTGGCTTAAAACTCAACATTCAGAAAACTAAGACCATGGCATTTGGTCCCATCATTTCATGGCAAATAGATGGGGAAACAGTGAAAGACTTTATTTTGGGGGGCTCCAAAATCACTGCAGATGGTGACTGCAGCCATGAAATTAAAAGACACCTACTCCTTGGAGGAAAAATTATGACCAACTTATGACAGCATATTAAAAAGCAGAAACATTACTTTGCCAACAAAGGTCCGTCTAGTCAAAGCTATAGCTTTTCCAGTAATCATGTATGAATGTGGGAGCTGGTCTGTAAAGAAAGCGGAGAGCTGAAAAATTGATGCTTTTGAACTGTGGTGTTGGAGAAGACTCTTGAGAGTTTCTTGGACTGCAAGGAGATCCAACCAATCCGTCCTAAAGGAAATCAGTCTTGACTATTCATTGGAAGGACTGGTGCTGAAGCTGAAACTCCAATACTTTAGCTACCTGATGCGAAGAACTGACTCATTGGGAAAGACCCCGATGTTGGGAAAGATTGAGGGCAGGAGGAGAAGGGGATGATAGAGGCTGAGATGGTTGGATGGCATCACCAACTCGATGGACATGAGTCTGAGCAAGCATCGTGGTGATGGACAGGGAGGCCTGGTGTGCTGCAGTCCATGGGGTCATGAAGAGGTGAAGACGACTGAGCAACTGAACTTAACTAAACTGAAGGAACAGGTGTGAGTGCCTATTCTTTAGGCTCATGGAATATTAGGTGTGATCATACCCTAGTGTGACCATCTGGCATGAGTAAACCTTGCACCTGCCACCTGTCTGTTGCAGGAGGCTCCTTTGGATGTTCAGACAACACACTCAGAGACCAATGAAGATTCAATATACAGATGTGTGGATGTATTCAGTATAAGATTAAGGGAACCAGTGGGGAGTGTTGAGTTGCCTTTAGGCCTGAGGTCACAGGGAGGAGGTAGTATTATGGAGCTTAAATGAATGTGGCACTGTGGAAGGGGAATCAACCAACAGAAGCACTAGTGTAGACACTCCCAGACCATGGCAAAGCCAGGAGGAATATGGAGGAGTAAATATGCAAGTCTCTCTCCCCTCTTTTCTTCTCATCTCATAAACTTGCCAGTCTTCAACCAAAGCCAACTAGAAGACAGAGGACAAAGGGGCTTGGGTGATGTGGCCCACAGAGCCCAGTTCCAGAGCAGAGAAGTCATCCAGAGTTGGGGATACACAGCATTCCTGTACCCAAGCTCTCCCTCCCTCTGCACCATTCTAGGCTGCTATCTCCTCCTCTTCCTTCCCCTTCTCTGCTCTTCTTGCTTTCACTTTGCCAGGTTGACTGAGCATTTCCTTAGGTGAAAAGTGCTGCCTGGATGGAGGTAATTAAAGACACAGAACTTCTATCCACCACATGGAATGAGCAATTCACAGGAGCCAACCCTGAGTGTTCCTAGACAATCCCATTGACCGCCTTCTGCTGCTGCTGCTATTTAGAGTCAAAGCACAAAAACAATTCTTGCCTCTCTAGTCTATCAGCGAGAGGGATGGGGAGTGGGCATCTGGAGTTTTGTTTGTTTTTGTTTTTGCTGACTAGCGTCTATGCACCTCATCTTGATGGCCATTCCTAATTCTTTCTAAGGTATTACCCTTTCTTCTCCAATCCTCAGTCCATATCTTCACATAGAGTTAACTCATTCCTGGCTCAGAGGTAGAACATGTAACATAGGCTTAAAGCAGTCATTGCATCTAATTCTCCTGTACACAATAGTTGGTTCAGAGATGGATGCAAAATGCAGTCAGAATGAGAAAATATAGGAAGATTTTGTTAGAGATACTGGAAACAAGGACTGTTGATGAGTTCCAGACAGAACATTGTAGAAGACATCAAGGTTGACTCTCTAGTAGTCATTGCACCCTGGATGCTTGTCTAAACAAGGGTTTCTCAATCTCAGCACCACTGACCTTCTGGACCAGACAGTTCTCTGTTGTGTGGGCTGTCACTGTGCATCGAAGATGTTGAGCAGCAGCCCTGTGTTGCACCCACTTAGATGCCAGTAGCACCCCTCACTGCATTTATGACAGCAGGAATGTCTTTTGATATTGTCAAATGGCCACTGTGAGACACGTTCCCTGGCTGAAAACCACTGATCTAACTAACACAGTAATTTTATCCAACTTGTCAGTGGTTAGCTGATGAATGAATGAGCAAGTGGGGCAATTCTGTACCATAAAATGTAAGAAATCTTCTAGGAGGTTCTAGGGGACATTTTCTTTTTTTGAAGAAAGAACCATAGGAAGAGGTGGTTTTACTTCTTTTCCTGCACCTTGCAATGTCTAGATATGACACTTGAAATTTCAATAGCTATTATGTGACCATAAGGGCTCTTCTAAGAGAAAAATTGATACTGGAAACGAGGAGCAGAAAAAAACTTAGATCCTGATGACATTGTTGAGGCACATAATTAGCCAATCTGAATCTCATTGCATCTTTGGCTTTCGTTTTGGGTGAGCTGAATTTTTTTCTTACTGATTACATTAACTTGAGTCAAATTTCCTGTTGTTTGCAACTCAAGTTATCTCTGTCTCTCTCTCTCTTTTTTTTTTGTCATAAGATACTGAGCTTTTTTTTCTTTTAGCTCAAGCTATCTTAAGTGACATGGACTTTAGAACAGTTGTATGCAACCCGGGGAGCTTTCACATGTTCTCTTGTGATCATAAAGGGAGATTCTACCTAAGACTTGAGAAAATACAGAGAATGCAGGACTGGGAAGTGAGAAACGAAATGTAATTCAGTGACAATGGTTCAGGCACATAAGACAATATATTTTCTTTGCTTAGCTTTACTCCACTAGAGTTGGGTTTTCCATGGACTTCCCTGGTGGTCCAGCCGTTAAGACTCCACGCTTCTACTGCAGAAGGCATGGGTTCGATCCCAGGTTGGGAAACAAAGATCCCTTGTGCTATGGCAATAAATAAGTAAATAGAGTTGGGTTTTGTATCCCTTGCAATAAAAAATCATCTAACTGATACATGTGAAATAAGAGAGTCTCCAGTCACTTCAGAGCAGATGACAGATAGAAGTACTTTAGCGAGATTTCCCGGGCGGGGGGGGGGGGGGGAAAGGGGGGGGGGGGTTCCGGAGGGGAAGCATATGTGGACCCATGGTGATATCATGACAATGTATGGCAAAAACAATTAAAAAATAATAATAAATAAAATAAATAAATAAATAAATAAATAAAAGAAGTACTTTAGATGCCAGTCCACTCAAATTAATGCAAACCCTTTGGCTTTGTCTGTACCAGCAAAACAGAATAAGGCACTACCCAGCCTTCCCCATCAGCCCACTATCCCCAAATACAACAAAATATTTATGTCTAAAATATTAAGAAAATTATGAGCATCAAATATGGACACTTGTCACAGTTTCAAATTCCACTGACTCATTGTAGATTTTGCCTGGGTGATACAAAGACTTATTTGATCATCTTGGGAGATATTGGATTCATAGGAAGGAAATCCAGATACATCCTATCTCACTTTCTCATTTTTCTGGGGAGGAACTGAGGCCCAGAGAAGGGAAAAGATTACCAAGGTCACATGGTCACTGAGAAGCAGAGCCAAGAATAAGGGCCATGCCTCTTGGCAGTTCCATCCCTCTTCAGTCTCCCTCAGGTCACCTACCCAATATTGTTTTCTGAAACAGGCAGACATCGGGGACTTGGCCTGGCTTTCTGACAATGGGAGAAGTCATTCCACCAGCATCCACATCTTATTAGTGGCATCCATGAGAACACAGGCTTTAAGATCTTTCTGGGACAGCTGCATCAGCAGCCCTGGGATGGGAGGGACCCTCACCCTCAGCTGGGACAGATGGCCAGTCTGGCAAGGCTGGTCTGGCCGCCTGTTCTTCTTCAGGCAGAGCTGGAGCCAGCTGGATGCTGGAAGGCAGAATACTCAGAGACAGCAGAGTGGGAGAATGGGCACCACCGCCCCCCACCCCCCACCCCCCCGCCAGTGGCAGGAGGCACTGACTCTTTTGTGCCACAAAAAAATGCAATCCAAATTTAAAGCTGACACACAGGTGGAGTGGGCGGGCCTCTGTGATTTGATGGATTCTCCCAGGTTCTGGCTGCCTAAAAATATCCCCTCTACCTGCCTGCCTAGGACACCTTCCCTTCTTATCAGGCTTGCAATTCCTACCATTTGAGTCATGAAGGCTTTAAATGACAAAGGATGGAGCACCATTCCCAGCAGGTCACCGTTAAAGCCAGTTTCTCAGGAATGGACGGGAGGCCCTTGCATATGCTCCTTTTAGCACAAAGAGCTAATACTGCCAGGAGCTCAGAGAAGACCAGAGTGGCCTACTTTACAGTTTTTGTCCAACTGAGAGACCAGTCACTCGATTCATTCATGCTTCTGGGACCAGGGCCTTGAAGAAATCAGGCAGTGGGCTTTAGAGAAAATAAGGCAACAAGACCTCCAAGAAAGCATCATTTCCTGTATCTCTTTGGCTCCCATTTAGGTTTTCTCTCCATGGGGATCTGGGTCCAAGTTGGAGAACTTTTTCACGGGCTTGCTGTAGCCAGCAGTCAAGAGCTGCCAGGGCTCTGCAGGGCTCTCCAACCACTGTTGTTGTTTTCCCCTAAATTCTTTTCCACTTCCTCTTGCCACCACTTCCCCTTGGCCAATCCCAGGGGAGAAGAATTTTAATCCTAGAATCCTCTTGAGAAGTAGGGAACTGAAATGGTGGAGGACAAGGCAGGGAAGTGGGAGAGAATCTTCCCCTGTTAATTGATTTTGTCCACTCCATTCCAACAGGTGTCAACCTCCCTCCTCGCTCTGCCAGGGGCTGGGACCAGGGAGAGAGATTGACAGGGAGGGTCAGAGGAACAGTTGCCGCCAGGAAGGGCCTGGTGGGCAGCAGAGTGATTAATGAGCTTGGGTTTCGGTAGCAAACAACAGCCCAAGGAGGGGAGGCTGGGACTGAGCAGAGCTAAGAATTTATAGGCTATACCTTGAAGGGGAAACCCTCTGAATGCTTAAGGAGATGCTGGGTGTGGACTTCACTGGTTAGAATCAGGGTGGTACCTTGGTTTGGGTGGGTTCATTCATTCCCATTCATTAATAAGGGGCATGTGGAGAAACCAGATGAATGGACTGATGTCAGACCATCCTGTGATTGTCTTTTCTGGGCAAGACACATACCTCTGGGGGAGGAGAGGAGGGCTTGTCCTTGAAGCAAAGGGATAGTCTCATTGTCAGTCATCCTGGCACGAATTTAACTGGATGCTAGCCATAAGGATATAAGGAGGAGGGATTTGTATAAGGAAGTTTAAAAAAAAAAGTATTTGTTCTTTCCTGAATAGAATGTCTCCTCAGCTGGCACTCCCAAGACCAAGAACAGCCCTGGGATATTTCTGGTGTGAGTGCGTGTGGGACTGGGGGAGGGCTGCCCTTTGTCAGTGGAGCCAAGCTGGGGCCCAGGAAGGAAAGCGATCCGAAGGATGAGCAAGGGATGCTGATAATTCTCAGCTTTCCTAATTTCTGCCATTAATCTCAGACTTACAGAAAAGTCTCCCTGAGGTTTACAGCCTGATCTCAGTGATGCTGTAGTGGCTGAGAGAGGAGGCTGATACCTGTGTGGGACCCAGCAGGAGAGCAGAGAGCATCTCCTCCCTTGAGGTCACAGATGTACATCGAATTGGTGACAGCCGTAGGGCAGTGGTGTGTGCATGCGCAGGCGCTCAGTCACGTCCGACTCTTTTCGACACCATGGACGGCGGTGCCCGGTAGGGATATCATGGGGGTTAATGGCTGCAGCAGTGTCGTCAGGGATAAGGCAGAAATAACCTCATAGCCTTTTTCCTGGACTTGGGTAAGACAGGAAACTTTCCAAAATGATTTGAAGGTCTAAGAGGGCTGGGGTATCGGTCAAGGCACAGACATGTCCCAAGGAGCCCAGCATTATGTCAGACAAAACCCTTCCATTAGGACCGCCTATCCAAGAAGTGACTGCTCCCCATCTCTCCAGGTGTCTGGAACCAGAGGACCCTGGGTAGGAAAGGTCCTTCTGAATCTCCAGCTCAGAGGGACCACCTGGTTTCCTTTGCATTGTCCATGTTGCAGGGTCATGATTCAGCTTTAAGAACCACAGGCTTATAAGATCTGTAAGAAAAGTTGGGGAGTTTCCTGGGGACATCTAAATAGCAGGAGCTGGTGGGGAAGAAGGCATCCAAACCTGTCCCTTGTCAAAGGGGTGCTTTCCACAAGTTGATAAAGAGTATCGCCCTCACTCCAAGCCAGAGGAAAGGAGGTAAGTCCTGTGGCCAAGTATGCAGGCTCAGACAAAAGGATTCAAATCCTATTATGTGCTATGTGCTCAGTCATATCTGACTCTTTGTGACCCCATGGACTGTAGCTCGCCAGGCTCCTCTATCCATGGACGTCTCCAGGCAAGAATACTGGAGTGAGTCACCATTTCCTCCACCAGGGGATCTTCCCAACCCAGGAATCAAACCCACATCTGCTATGTCTCTTGCATTGCAGATGGATTCTTTACCCACTGAGCCACTGGGGAAGCCCCACAGACACAAGGGTTCAGGTCCTAGTTCTACCTCTGTAATAACTGAGATGTTATTGAACCTCTCAAAGCCTCCATTTCTTCATCTGTAAAATGGGGACAGTAATGGCAGCTACTCATAGGGAGCCTGTTGAGAATCAAATGAGGAAAATCTGTGTCAAGGGCTTAGTGCTCTGTATGGCACATTAAAACTGCTCTGTGGATTTCAATTATTTAAAAAAGTTTTTTTTTCTCCCAAAATGTGCTGGAGTTGGGATTATTTGCCTTTTTTTCTGCTTCAAAGTACATGTCAGCTATAAACATTGCTGCTTTTAATATCATCAGTCATTACCAATTGATGAGAATACTCCTGTTGACACGCTTGGCTCTTCCATTTTCTGGCAGTTTCAGTACTTTTTTCTGTACCTCGCAGCTTCTGTTATGGTACCTTAGGCAAGAGGTAATCTTCCGGTTATCTACTGTCGTCTAACAAACTGCACTGCAGTTTAGTGCCTTAAAACAACAACTGTACATGTTTTATCTCGTGAGTTTATAGGTCAAGAGCTTGGGCGGGACTTGACCAGGTGATTCTTCCACTCCATCTAGTGTTGCCAGAGGTAACTGGTTGATACCTGGTCTGTGTTGGTGCAATCGGCTAGAATTCTGGGCTCAGCTGGGATGGTCAAGTGTTTACACGTAACCTGTCCTGTATGGTGGCTTAAGGTAATCAGACTTCTTACATGGAGACTCCAGAGTCCATTACAGCGAGAGTATAAACTAGCTTCAGAATTTCCAGGATGTTAGTTCTACCACATTCTATTGGGTAATCAAGTCACTAAAGCCAGATTCAAGAAGAGGAAAATTACATTCCACCTCTCAAAAGTAAGAGCAGCAAGGAATTTTCAGTCATATTGAATCTACCAGAGGTAATGAGAGCATACAGATCAATATTTGTAATGTAAAAATACAAACCACTGGGGGGAAAAATAAAAAGAAATATACATGATCGTTTATCCCCTCTATGAATGGAGAAACTCTCTAAGCATAAGAGAGCTGAAAGAAACCAGAAAGGAAAATTAAGAGTTCAAATTTCTGTATTTCAAAAACATTGTAGGGTCCCCCTGATGGTTCAATAGTTAAGAATCCACCTGCCAATGCAAGGGACGTGGGTTCAATCCCTGTTCGGGGAAGATCCCAAGTGCTGCGGGGCAACTAACCCAGTGTGCTGCAACTGAGTCCGCATGCTGCAACCATTGAAGCCCGGGTACCTGGAGCGTGTGCTCCACAGCAAGAGAAGCCACCACAATGGGAAGCCCATGCACCGCCTAGAGAATACCCCCACTTGCTGCAACTAGAAAAAGCCTGCTCTCAGCCAAAAATAAATCAACAAATCTTTTTTAAATTGTAAACAAAATAAAAAATTAACTGAAGCCACAAAGTAGCTACAATACATAATGGATTAATATCACTAAGGTGGAAAATTAATATAAATCAATAAGAAAAAGAAGTCCAACAGAAAACTAAGGAAGTAAATGAATGGACAATTCCTCCCAATAAGAAATTCATATGACTACTGAATACGAGCATAAAAATTCAATCTCACTCCAAAAATAGACATTAAAACCACTGTTAGGTATTTTGTAAACTCCTTGACTTTGTCTGACCAAAAATACTCTCCTTAATACTAGCAAAGAGTTGGGAGACAGTCCACAGCAAACCTCGTGGAAATCAGCTTAATAATAAATATCAAATTCTTATCAAATGCCATACTCTTGGAAAGCTATTTCTACTTCCAGGAATTTATCCTAAAGAAATAATTATCAGCATGCACAAAGATTTAGAGATGATTATACTTACTGCAGTATTATACAAGATAACACAAAATTGGAAGAAATCTGATAATAAGAGATTGCTTAAATAAACTTCAGTATTTTCACATAGCATAATACCATGCAACCATTAAAAAATAAGGTAAAGTATGATATCAATATAAAAAATTTTCACAATTTATTGTTAAGGGAAATCTATGCTGTATGATTCCATTTTTGCACAAATAAAATATTTACACAGAAAACAACATTGCTTCCACTACCCAGAGCCACTTGAAGGTACAAATCTACTATTAATATGGTCATGTGACTGTCATGGTTTGAATTGTGTTTCCCTCCCCCACCAAAGCTTTTGGAGCCCTAGTAGCCGTACCTGTGAATGTGACATCATTTAGAAATAGGGTCTTTGCAGATCAAGCTAAAATTATTAAGGTGGTTTGACATCCAGTAGAACACTGTACTTATAAAAGAAGAAATTTGGACATAAACATATGCACACATGTGAAAATGAAGGCAGAGATTATGGTGATACAGCAGAACCAAAAAAACCCAAAGATTCCAGCAAATCACCAGAATCTAGGGGAGAAGCACAGCCTTCAGGAGGACTCAATCATGCAGACACCTGGATCTCAGACTTCTGGCCTCCGGGACCATGAGACAATGAATTTGTTTGGTTGAGCCACCCAGTTTACGGTGTTTTGTTATGATAGCCCTAACAAACTCATACAGCTGTGTGACCCTGTCTACCTGATCAGACTGCTTGGCCTAAGCTGGCACAGTCAGAGTCATCTTGGAGCTTGGAATTGGGACAATGAAAGAAGGAGCAGGGAGACTGACAAGTCCTGAAGGCTCCAGAGCAGACAGGCGGGCCACGTGTGCACTAAGGAGTGAGCAAAGGGAAACGCTCTTCAGAAACACAAGACTGGAGCAGACGGAGAGATGAAGCTGCGATGCCATGAAAGCAGGGTCCCAAAACCCCATGGAGCCAGAAAGAGCAGCTTCAGTGTCTGCTGGAATGTTGTTCCCTTGAGGCCCAGAGATTCTTTGTGCCTTGCAGGGCTCCCTGGGGCCCACCGCCGCCTCTGATAACATTCCTGAGTTTGGGTCAGCCAGAGTAGATTTCTGTTCCTTACAACTCCAAGGGCATTGATGAGCGCGCACAGGAAGGATATACAGCAAATATCAGCACTGGTTATTTCCAGATGGTGCTTCTTATTTCATCCCAAAAGTTTATCACAATTGTTAGTTTTTTTGCAAGTAACCTATATATGTTCTATTTTTTTTAAGCTAACTAGAATAATTTATTTATTGTTCATTTACAAATAGTTATTGAGTTTTCCATGTGCTGGGCATTGAACCCTAAGAATGCAATGAACAAACCCACAAAATCCTTGTCCTCATGGAGCTAAAGTTAAAAAAGGTGCATAAATAAAATATACAATATGTTGAACGGTGATAAGAGAGAAGGAGAAAATAAAGCAGAAGAGGGAGACAAATTGTCAGGTGAGGTGGAGAGTTTTAATTTTAAGCACAGTGATCAGGGAGGATTTCACTGAGACAAGACATGGAGGCGGTTAGAGAACGCGTCAGCTGAGTGTCTGGGAGAAAAGTGATTCAGGCAGAGAAGTCCACGAGTGTAGAGTATCTGAGGTCTGAGTGCGGTTGGAAAGTTCCAGGAAAATTAGGATGGCCAGTGTATCTGAAGCAGCATGATAGAGAGGGAGAAGACTGGGAGATGAGGTCTAAGGTGTAATTGGGAAGAGTCAGGCATGCCATTTGTGGCCCTATGGGTCATGGTGAGGAGTTTGAATGTTTTGGATTATTTCTCAGTCAGGTTGCAACAAATTATCTCAAGACACAGTAGCATGAGCTTCCCTGGTGGCTCAGTGGTAAAGACTCTGCCTGCCAATGCATGAGACATGGGTTTGATTCCTGCCCTGGGAAGATCCCACAGGCTGCAGAGAAACTAAGCCTGTGAACCACAACTATTAGTACTGAGCCTGAATGCTCTAAGACTACTGAAGGCCGTGTGCTCTAGAGCCCATGCTCCACATCAAGAATAGCCACCACACAGGAGAAGCTTGTGCACCGCAACTGGCACGCAGCCCCTGTGAAAATCCTGTACAGCCAAAATTAAATAAATAAATAAATAAACATAAAAGGAAATAAAAGAGACATAATGGCTTAAAAGATCAACACACTTTAGGACCTCATAGTTTCAGTGGTTCAGGCTGGACACTGCAACCAAGATACCAGCTAGGGCTGTATTCCCCTGAGGGCTTGAGAGGAGCTGGAATGTCCACTGTCAGGGTAGCCGATTCACATGGTTGGGAAGTTGGAGCTGATGGGCAGCAGGTCTTAGCTGCACCACCCGAGTGTCTCCATGACATGGAGACCAGCCCAGCTCTGCAGTGAATGACCCAAGAGAGAACAAGATGAAAACCTCAAAGTCTTTTATGGCCTGGCCTTAGGAATCACATTCCATGCACAATATCTTGCAATATTTTATTGGTTACACAAGTCAGCTCTATTCAATAGGGAGGGCTCTAAACAAGAAGGAGAACATTAGATCACAAGCATTGTTGGGTGCCCATTTGGAAGCTGGCTACTAGTTATTCTATTTAAATGATACTTTTCAATAAATGCAAAGACAAGTGATTTGCAACTTTCAATTGCATCCTTCTTTGCCAGGTTTGTCTAAATATAACCACATTGAGGAATCAAATAATTCTATAGTTCTGAGTTCCAAGGGATCTAATCTATGGTAGTCAATCTTTAATCTGTAAATCCTCTCTTGATATGCTATTTGTCTCCAGGATAAAAAAAAAAATCTTACTAAGATGCTTTAGTTGTAAATAGCAGGCATCTACTTTAGCTGGCTTGAGCACAAAAGAAATGGAATCTGGGGGATGGAGTCGATGGTGTCTCATAGAAACGATGGGAGAACTCAGCTGCCAAACCCAAAGGAATACTGGGCTTCCTTGGTGGCTCAGATAGTAAAGAATCTGCCTGCAGTGCAGGGGACCCAGGTTCAATCCCTGGGTCAGGAAGATCCCATGGAGAAGGAAATGGCTACCCACTCCAGTATTCTTGCCTGGAGAATTCCATGGACAGAGGAGATTGGCAGGCTAAGTCGCGAAGAGTCAGACACACCTGAACTACCAATACTTTACTTTTCACTTTCCAACAAGGACAGGAAACATGGTTCTGGAGACCTGAGCACCTGAAGTCTAGGGGTCTTCTCTGGGAGCATTGTTAATGTGAAAGCTGTCAGACCCTAGAGTCCCAGTTCAAGATGCCAAGTTCTTGTGAAAGAGCATCTGACTGTGAAATGGAGCGGGACTCCATGATTCTTGTCCCAGCCCCCAACACGACCTTGTCTTCTGCCTGCTTTTTGCCTGTGGAAAGCTTCGGTCAAAGAATAAGTTTAATCAGAGAAGTGCAAAATGCACAGCCTAAGGAGACTAACCAATAATAATGCAGTCATTAAGCATAGTCAAGGACCTTTCTTTCTTTCTCAAGGGCTGTAGATAATATTCTGAGCCATCGCCTGTGAGCTGTCTTACAGATATACCAAAACGCCAAGTGGAGAAGTGAACTACACAATGGCCAGCCTGTACCCAGGACTTGAGCTGCCACAATTCTGAGAAGTGATTGCAAAGAAATGGGAACCAGTGCATCCCGGAACTGAAAATTAACTGTACCTTAAACAACCAAGATGATGCGAGTCAGACCACTGATGACCAGTTGAAGATGATTGTTAGAGATGACTATGCTGTTTCTGTGTGTAGCCACCCCACCCCTCCACCAACGCCCGACTCTGTCTATAAATGCTCTCACCCCCTGCTTGTTGGAAGCGGGGAGTCGGCCTTTGAACAGATGTCTGCCACCCTCCCTCCTCTACCCACTGCCAGTTGCCAGCATCTGAAATGAGGCAAACTTTCCTTTCCACCAACCTGTCCTGTTTACTGGCTTTTGAGCAGCAGAGCAGCCAGACCCCCAACTCATATCCTTTTGGTAACAACTGGGTTGATTGAGTGTGCCCCACCTCCAGCTAGACCAATGACCTGGATTGGGGGCAGGGGAACAGGGAAGCAGCTTGTGATCCAAACTCTACCTGGAGGGTTCACCTTGAATATTGTGTGGAGGACGTTCCCAAAGAAGAGTGAGTCTTTGTGAATTGAGCAGCCACCCTAGGAATTATTTTCTATAAAGCTCACAGACATACTGTACTCAGATGGTCACCATTGAAATTTCCTTTTTGGCATTTTTACACCTGTCTGTATTTTTACACAAAATTATTTTGTTATCATACCAAACAAAATGAACAATTCTTTCATCTCGTTTGATATCCAACTCAAAATTTCTTGTCTCAAGGTGTTCTTTTACATTAAAATTTCTTGTCTCAAGGTGTTTTTTTACATAAAATTTCTTGTCATTCAATTTTTTTTACGTTTAATTTGATTCACACTTTGGTTTTTACCCTAGCATAGGATCATGTCCCTAGGGGGTACTTTGGAAAAATGTGGAGTGATTTGGTTTGTCCCAGTGATGGGTAGAGGTCCCACTCTTGTCGAAGACAGCCTGGGACCCCAGCAGCTCGATCTATCACAACTTGAGCAGCAATCCTTTGCACGGCTCGCCCTACGCTCCATACAACTTTCAAATGTCCCACTAGGTATTTACAGAGCTGGAAACTCATTTATAATCATCTTTGCTTTAGAATGTAACTTCATTTTATATGTAAGCAGGACTTTCTAAAAGGGCTTTATACCCTTTTAGAAAGCCCTTCTAAAAGGGCTTTATTCTAAGTATACCCCAAGAATGGAACTACTACGTAAATCACAGGAAGACTATTTGATATTTTGTTCAGTGCTTTACCAGGAGTTGTTCACCAGTTTGGAAAGTCACACAATGACAGTAAAAGCTGTGCGTGGTAATTGAGTCTTCTATATCCCTGTATTAGTCTTCGTTAGTAGCTGTCACGTTGGTGGTGATGTTACTTGGAGGAACTTGCATCTATTTCCTGACGTTGTCTAGCGTAGTCCTCTTCGGAGCTGCCGCCTATTGAACTAAACCCCTAAGTCCTATTTCTAGCCTCTTTCAGCTCTAAGTTTCTCCCAGCCCTCTTCTTATCATGTCCAAACCAGACATGGAAGGCTCCGACTGCATGTGTCTCAGGATAAGCCTGACACCCAGGTTTGGAGGGAATAGGAGTGAGATGCTGATGCTGGGAAAGATTGAAGGCAAGAGGAGAAGGGGACGACAGAGGATGAGATGGTTGGATGGCATCACCGACTCAGTGGACATGAGTTTGACTAAACTCTGGGAGCTGGTGATGGACAGGGATGGTCACGAAGAATCAGACACGACTGAGCGACTGAACTGAACTGAGGAGCGGAAGGTGCGCATGGATCTCCTGAGCTCCCTTGCATCGGAGAGGACCAGGGACTGCCTCTGAGGATCACAACAGGAAGGAGATGAGCTGGGGCTGGCTTCCCAGAGGAAAACTTTCGTGTCTCAGTCCTGCCACCACCGCTGCTGCTGTCACCACCATCAACATCCACTTTCAAAACAAAGCCCCTCATCTACAGGCTTCAGAGTCACCTTACATTTCTTGAGCACTGCCACTAGGCGAGCCATGGTACCAGGTGTCTCAGAGCACTGAGGTGGCTGTTACTGCTCCTGGTTTACCAGTAAGGAAATGGAGGGTGAGTTTCTATAGCAAAGAATGGAAATCCTCCTAAAACCATCTCCCTGCTTCCAGAAAGGTTTGGATGGTCTTGCCATGTTCCATGCCCTTTGCCCCTTTCTACCCCCGTGTAGGCTTGGAGGAAAAGGGGGCAGGAGGAGTCCTGGCCAGATGGCAGGGTATTAAACAAGATGACTCTGATTGAATAATTTGTTGCTCTTCTCTTAATTAAAAGGCTTTTCCCTAAATGAATTGCTGATCACACAGGCAGTATACACTGGTTGGGCAAGAATCGGGGTGGAGGGGGCAAGGGAAATCTAGACTGAGAGGGGAAGTTGTGAAAAAGAGGTACCCAGTGGGCAGAAGAGGCCCACCCTACTCATGCTGGGGGACAGTTTCGGGGACCCCCTCTCTCTTCGCAGCTGAATTGTGTTCGATCTAAGGACAGAGACTTAGGGAACTGGTTCTTCTCTGGGTTTATCTGGAAGCTGACTCAACCATAGGACCCTTGAATTTCTGAGGTCAACACATAAGATTCATTTTATCTAACACATGGCTTGACACTCAAGTTTCCCCCAAGTGCCGTCTGGCTGTGGGGAGTGGTTAGATGACCCTTGGGGGGTTTTACATGTATAATGTTATTTATAAACTTGATACACTAGAAAGGTGGTAAGGTGGTGGGGAAGGGGGCGATGACTGGGGGCTCCTGTTGTTCCAGGCATTGTCACGATCTGCAGTTGCAATCAAATGGCATAATTTAATAAGCTCTCTATTTCTTCTGTACAATTACAGTGTATAAGTCCCTGTGACGAAAATCTGCTTCACAGCAATTATTATACAGAACCATACTTTTAAAGCTTCAAATGTAATTAGAACATGTTATTGATACCATTGAGTTAAAGATTTAAATTCGGAGTGGAGTTTATTCATGAGGGATCGGTTTTGTGAATGTTGATTTCTGCCCCTTCAGCTGCATTTTGGAGTTAGGTGGAGAGGCCAAATTCAGTCAGAGCCATGTAACACACCCCTACTGAGGCACTCCCCTAAAGAGCTTGTCATTCAGGAGAACATCCTGTCAATCTATAACTCTTTCTCTTAAACATCACTTCATTTAATTAACCAAATTTTCCTCAGCAGTTTTTGTTTGTTTTTGATATGAGCAGTTTTTAAAGTCTTTATTGAACGTGTTACAACATCGCTTCTATTTTGTTTTCATTTTTCAGTCACAAGGTATGTGGGATCTTAGCTCTCCTGTGCGTGTATGCCAAGTCGCTTCAGTCATGTTTGACTCTTTGCGACCCTATCTACTGTAGCCCACCAGGCTCCTCTGTCCAAGCCTCACCCCTGCTTTGGAAGGCAAACTCATAACCACTGGACCTCCAGGAAAGTCCCTTCCTCAGCATTTGTGATTCCGTCAGGTTGGATCATCCTTGGAGCTACCATTTTTCCCTAGTTATAGCTGGGCATCAAACTCCTACTTGTCCTTCAAAAGGCAGTTCAGGCACCACGCCTTCCACTCCAATTCCCTTATCCTGTGGGCCCTCTGCACCCACCATCGCTCCAGACAGCAGTGAGGTCCTTGCCAGTCCTCACAGCCATGCATTCTTTCCGTATCACATTTTGACACACATCTCCTATCTTCCCCTAGACTAGAAGCTCCTGGAGACAAACACTGTCTTTTTATGATTCTCTTCCAATCAGTGGCCCAGGGGTGAAGAATCCCCCTGCGGTGTAGGAGACATAGATTTGATCCCTGGGTCAGGAAGATCCCCGGGTCAGGAAGATCCCCTGGAGAAGGAAATGGTAACCCACTCCAGTACTCTTGCCTGGGAAATCCCATGGACAGTGGAGCCTGGTGGGCTACAGAACATGGAGTCACAAAGAGTCGGATAGGACCTAGGGACTAAACAACAACAACAACAGTTCCAGTCATGGACAATTGGCATCTTGCAGGCAAATAATACAGAACAAATGCTTCTTACTTTGTTTCATCCATTTCCTATTATGTTATCAGTACCACCACCATTTTCATTAGAGTAGCTTTGTAGAACATTTTAAGCTTTAACTCTAGAATAATAGCTTACATCTATTGGCTTACATCACTTCCTATGTTCCAGGTGATAGGCTAAGTGCTTTATATGATCTGATTTAACCCTAAAAGTCAGTCTCTGGGATAGACTCAATTTTTGCATTTTATAAAGGAGGAAGCCAAAATAGGAAGAAAGTAATTTACTTCAAAACAAATGCAAAAAGATCAAAGTTCAGAATGACATGTCCAGCCTGTTACCTTTTATAGAAAGAGTAACAAGGGTTAAATATGTTTTTACTTACATAGGTGGCACTAGTGGTAAAGAATCTGCATGCCAGTGTAGGAGACATAAGAGATGCAGATTCGATCCTTGGGTTCTATCCTTGGGTGGGGAAGAACCCCTGGAGGAGGGCATGGCAACTCACTCCAGTATTCTTGCCTGGAGAACCCCATGGACAGAGGAGCCTGGTGGGCTACAGTTCATAAAGTCACAAAGAGTCAGACACGACTGAAGCGAGTTAGCACACACCTAAAATATACCCAGAAATATATGCGCTAATGTGATGACCAATACTGACTGTTGGGCAGGGAGGCTAAAAGCCAGAGGTGCAAGCAGAGGTAGATTCATGTCTTGGAGGCACTGAAACTCATACAGTTTGGTCAAGACAGCTTTTAAAGAAAAAATAATGTAAAATGAGAGAGAATCAGGTACCTAACAGGGCCTTAGAAGAGACCCATGCAGAGGTAGCTGAAGCTGAAACTCACGTGGCTTCATGTTAAATCTGCTTCCAGCCGGAAAAAAACATTTCACTGTATGTGCTCTTACATGTGCATAGAATTTGAATCATGTGAATGTTTTGCCTATTCAAAAAATATATTCCTTTCAGTTAATATTTTAAAATATTATCTCTCCAACGGATAGCATGAAACAGGGTTTTTTAATTGTTCGAAAAGCAAATCACTGTTTTCATTTGTTGACAAGCAGAGAAGGAGGTGCCTGTAGTAGGCTAGAGAGGGTGCTGAGAAGGAATTCTGGAGTTTCCTGTTTAAATGAAAACAGGGTAGCAGAAGGTTGGGAATTTGCCTCCATCATTTGAAAATAGAGACTCAGGCCCAGAGTCTAAAACGCTTGAGTATGTAATACTTACCGGACTACACATCACTTGCTTCACAAGTAGGGTTAAGGAGAAAGTCCCTGCTCTTCCAGAAGCTTAAAAGAGCAAAATAAAAACTGAAATCATAATGAGCTGATTGCTCAGAGAAAGGTTGATTTCCTGGAAACAGGAGCTGTAGGACCAAGGAGGTGAGTGGACTGGATGCTAATGCGCTTTCCCAAATGGATCTGATGGCCCGTGGTTTGCTATTAGTACAGCCAGGAGGAGGAGGTCCTTTACTGTAAACTACCTAGAAAGCATTCGTTCTCTTAACCACTCAATTAGGATAATTTACCCTCGTGATATATGGGGCTGTTCCTGCTCTGTGATTTAGTCTGAGCATGCCTCCTTCTAATGCAGATGGAAATAGCTCTGTTTGCAGCAGATGGCCAACCTGCGTCCTCACCACCCTAATGCCTCACCCTGCAGCTTGCAGCCTGGCTCTGCGGAAGGGATTGATCGCAAGCCCCCAGGTCAACAGGAACATAAAACGGCTAGCAGCTCCCTCCATCTCTCTCTCTCTCCCATAGACAGAAAAAACTGCACTTGCAGAGAATTTGGAATGGACACTAAGGAGAATCATCTGACAGGTAAAAAATGTGAAATACTGGAGTCAGGGTAGGAAAGAGAGGTGTGTTTCCCGGATCCAGAGGAATCCCACACTTTGGATGGTTATTTACATGCTGTCTTAGTTAAGGTGGAGACAGCATGCAGCCCTCAAGGCCACTTAAATTGACCCTTACTTTTGAAATTCCTTATCAATTGAAAGACCTTTTGTTTATGTGATGTTTCATTTGAATCAGGAGTGGATCCCCTTTCTTCTTCTATTGAAGGGAGGGAAGGCAACTGAAGGCTGCAGAAGTAAAAATCAAACCAATGTGAGTGGAAAGGGACTTCCTTGGTGGTCCAGTGAATAAGACTCTGTGCTCCCAATGCAGGGGGCTCGAGTTCAATCCCAGGCCAGAGAACCAGATCCCACATGCTGCAACTAAAGATCCCATGTGCTGAAACTAAGACCTGGCAGAATGGAGCCAAATAAGTAAATATGTTTTTTAAAGCAAGCAGCGAAAGGCTAAAGGAGGGAAATATAAACTGTTAGTCTCACAGTCTTTGGCAACTGAAAACCAGGAGAAATTCATGACATACAACAAACTACTAAAAATGTTTTGTTTTATTTCCATGATGTGGCAGGCTGGATATGGGGTTAGAGAAACAGAGGTGGGAAAAGGGAAGAATAAAAAGGTAATCAATGTAATACTGCATGATACAAAAAAGAAAGAAATAGTAAGAGACAAAGCATAAACAGAGAAACGTGAAAGTCGCTCAGTTATGTCCTGCTCTTTGTGACCCCATGGACTATATAATCCATGGAATTCTCCAGGCCAGAACACTGGAGTGGGTAGCTGTTCCCTTCTCCAGGGGATCTTCCCAACCCAGGGATCAAACCCAGGTCTCCTGCATTGCAGGTGGATTCTTTACCAGCTGAGCCACCAGGAAGCAAGAAGAGTCCAGTCAGAGTGATGGAAACAGTAACACAGGCTGGAATCATGGACTATTATTCGCCCCCTGGTGGCTTTCAGGGATATTGCGCCAAGCCAATGACTCCTAATTCGAAAGACCGTGATGCTGGGAAAGACTGAGGACAAGAGAAGACGGTGACGGGGGATGAGATGGATGGATGGCATCACTGATTCAATGGACATGAGTTTGTGCACACTCAGGAAGACAGTGAAGGACAGGGAAATCTGGCATGCTGCAGCCCATGGGGTCGAAAAGAGTCGGACACGACTCAGCAATTAAACAACAAAACAAAACATAAATTGCATGCTACCACCTGGACAATTTCCTATGGGGTGGATTATCTACTGTGTATCAAACATAGAATACTGAGCCAAGTCTGAAAGTTCTTCCCTTGTTGTAGCACCTACGGAGCAGCAACCTGGATAAGCAGTAGGAGGCAGGACATCTGAGATCAAGTTTGGGCTCCAATGTTATCTATATCCTCAAACAAGCTACTTGTCGCCTCTTTGCCCCCATATTCCTGTAATCATCATGAAAGAACAAATTTTTTTCCAATTCATATTTTTGTAAAGAAACTCCCTAGTATATAGAAAAACAAGGCAGTGTGTAAGAAAGTTCTGTTTACTCCCCTAGCTTTATAAGCAACTTCAGATCCATTGCCACCAGTGGGAGGTGAGCAATGGGTCTCTCTCTGCATACTATGTGCTGGCCTCGGACAGTTAGGCTCCCTGAGAAGGGAATGTAGTGCTGGAGTCTTCTTCCACCATCTTTCTAACATGACCGTCTCGCCAGGCCACCATGCTCTCTGTTCTGGACGCCTTCCCAAAAGGCCTTCCTGTAGGCACTCTCTCCTTCCTCCAGGGATATCTCCACTGAGCAGCAAGAGCAATCTTCCTAAGACACCAAATCACACTATTCCAGTGGGTCCCTATGGCTCCCTAAACAAAATCCAAACATCATTCATGCAGGATCCTGGCATTATCTGCCCTACACCTGCCCCTTGCCTTCCCTCCCACTCTCCTGCAGCCACACTTGCCTTCTTTTAGCTCCACAGACACGCCCAGCTCTTTCTTGTCTGGGTCCCTTGGGCTCAGGACCCTCCTCCCTCCAATATTTTCATGACTGCCTCCCCTCATTCTCTGCGCTCAGCTTCAATGCCTCCCTTTAAGGAGGTCTTTCCTGACCACTGTTAACTAGTTCCTTCCGTCTTTCCTTGGGCCCTCTGTTTAGGTTTCTCAAAGACTTATTGTTTAGTTTGTTTCCTTTTTGAGTGTGTGTGTCTGCCTCCCCAACCAGACTGTAAGTTTTAAGAAGAAAGGGTGACATCTCAGGGTTTTTAATTGACTGTGGTAACCCCAGGGCCTTTGCACAGCATATGTATGACACATAGCAGGTCCTTGTATTGTTGCTAAATGAATATATGAATGGATGGATAAAATGGGGTTTGCGATTTTGGAGGAACAAAAAAATAAAATTTCACAGGTTTAAGGAAACTGGAGCAGGGTATTGGGTGGGGAGTGCTTTTGGCAAAGTCATTGCAACAGAAATGTGCCACTTTTGAGGGAGAAGCTTGGGAATTAATCACAGCCACTAAGACCAAAGTGTGTTAGTTGCTCAGTCGAGCCCGACTCTTTACAACCCCACTGACTGTAGCCTGTAAGGTTCCTCTGTCCATGATATTTTCCAGGCAAGAATAATAATTTCTCATCTTTATGAGAAATTAAGATGCTTGGAGAATATTCACACCTAGCTGTGGAATGCACAGTGTAGAAATGATACTAAGTTTCTTTCGTTATACATTTAGAGCTTTGGTAGGGCAGGGAGGTGGGGGGTGCAGATGAGAGGAGGGAGAAAAACTCAACTGTCAGACTTGAAGCAATTAAGTCCATCAGAATGGAACAACAGCTAAGGAAGGTGAATTTCTTGGCTTATAAACCTTCACATGGCTCCTCTGTGCTTTGGATATGCAAATACCTTCACTGACTGGCAGCACTCGAGGTGGGAAGAGCCTCTTTATCCACCCAAAGTCTTGCATCTGCTCCCAAATCTTATCAAAATGCTCTAGGTGTAATTAACTTGAGTGATGGCAAGCCCATGAGGTGCCTGTCAAAAATTCCCTTCCCAAAGGACTGTTGAACCCTCACTAGGGGATCAGAAACAGAGAAGGGGGAAGCCCAGTGCCTGCATCACTAGCGTGTAAGCTCCAGGGAAAGGACTGCAGTAGGTACCCAGACAAACTGCTATGCAAGGGCTAGCACGCAACAGCTACTTGTATGTTTAACTAGTGTCAGAAAAAGTCCTGCAGTGGGACTGATGCTTCCCATTGCAGCCCAGCCTCTGCCTGGTCCTTGCTGTCAGGCACAGCTAAATCCTCTGGGTGTGTTTTTACAGCATACAAAGGTGCAGTCTGAACCTGCAGCTGGTCTGCCCTCTGTCTCCTCATTTGTAAAACCAGATAGTCAAGTTCCAGCTTTAAAATTCCTCGTCAATGTATTTGTGAATCATGTATCTACACTATCAATGCACAGTGGTTCACTGCTCATAGATACAAAAGGGGTGGACTGTTTTTATGGTTTGTCAGATAAGATATAGGACCCTCAGTTAAATTAAAATTTCAGATAAATAATAGCTTTTTAATAAAAGCATGTCCCATGCACTATTGGGGACAAATATTTGGGACCCTTGCTAAATCTGACACTCTTAGCTATTGTCTTCTATCCTCCAAATAATGTAATCTTTTAGAGGGACGGAAAGTGGATCTTATCACTGGAATCCCTTATAATTGTGTGTCAGATTTTTGGATTTCACAGATTAAATATTATTGGGTATTTCTGAAAGGAAAGCTACTTTTAATTTTGCTAAATGAAGATATTTAGGACATTCTTCATTTTCCTAAAGAAAAACCAGTTAAACTATGAAAAATGATTGGGCTGGCCAAAAAGTTCGTTCGGGTTTCCCCACACTTTCCTGAATGAACTATTGGCCAACCCAAGACAAAATGAGCCTTCAAGCCATTTTATACAATTTTATATAATTATACAAATCATTAAAAAATAACTTTGCAAGCTACTTATCACGTTTTCATTTTGTCTGTATGCACATAAGGCAGCCAGGCAATGTTTCAAACCAGCGGACACTGCCCAGCTGACCGGTGTTTGGGAGTTTCAGCTGTGTGGTGTTTATTTGATGGCCTTGTACAATGTTTGTTTTCTTTCTTACTTTCTTTTTTGCTGTAGCTGCGAGGAAGCTCTGGGTCAATCTGGAGCTCAGCTTCTACAACTACTCTCACCACTCCCTCTAATCTTTGTCTCCTATGTTTTCCTCCAGGCCTGTAAAATTTCTTCAGTGAATGAATTTTTACTGTAAGCTGCCTAAAGAACTTTGGAAGTACCGAAACTTAAACAAAGGATCCTTGCATATAACAGTACTCAGTCAGTGGTGCTGTTGACAAAGCAGCTGTGAACACTGAGTGGTGTTTGATTAATTTACTTTCTGAAGACAGTTTTTTTTAAATTGAATTCTTATTCTAATTTTCTATTCTTAGAATTTTAGAATGTTTGTGCTAGAACAGTAAGCACATCTTTTAGTTAATCTAGACTAGATCAATGCAAGGAAATAGAGGAAAACAATAGAATGGGAAAGACTAGAGATCACTTCAAGAAAATTAGAGATACCAAGGGAACATTTCATGCAAAAATGGGTTCAATAAAGGACAGAAATGGCATGGACCTGACAGAAGCAGAAGATATTAAGGAGAGGTGGCAAGAATACACAGAAGAACTGTACAAAAAAGATCTTCACAACCCAGTTAATCATGATGGTGTGATCACTCATTTAGAGCCAGACATCCTAGAATGTGAAGTCAAGTGGGCCTTTGTAGTGATGTAGGAAGCATCACTACAAAGATAGTGGAGGTAATGGAATTCCAGCTGAGCTATTTCAAATCCTAAAAGACGATGCTGTGAAAGTGCTGCACTCAATATGTCAGCAAGTTTGGAAGAGTCAGCAGTTTTCATTCCAATCCCAAAGAAAGACAATGCCAAAGAATGCTCAAACAACCACACAGTTGCACTCATCTCACACGCTAGTAAAGTAACACTCAAAATTCTCCAAGCCAGGCTTCAGCAATATATGAACCATGAACTTCCAGATGTTGAAGCTGGTTTTAGAAAAGGCAGAGGAACCAGATCAAATTGCCAACATCTGCTGGATCATCAAAAAAGGAAGAGAGTTCCAGAAAATCATCTATTTCTGCTTTATTGACTATGCCAAAGACTTTGACTGTGTGGATCACAATAAACTGTGGAAAATTCTGAAAGAGATGGGAATACCAGACCACCTGAACTGTCTCTTGAGAAACCTGTATGCAGGTCAGGAAGCAACAGTTAGAAATAGACATGGAACAACAGACTGGTTCCAAATAGGGAAAGGAGCATGTCAAGGTTGTATATTGTCACCCTGCTTATTTAACTTATATGAAGAGTACCTCATGAGAAATGCTGGGCTGGAAGAACAAGCTGGAATCAAGATAGCTGGGAGAAATATCAATAACCTCAGATATGTAGATGACACCACCCTTATGACAGAAAGTGAAGAAGAACTAAAGAGCCTCTTGATGAAAGTGAGAGGAGAGTGAAAAAGTTGGCTTAAAGCTCAATATTAAGAGAACTAAGATCACGACATCTGGTCCCATCACTTCATGGCAAATATATGGGGAAACAGTGGAAACAGTGGCAAACTTTCTTTTGGGGGGCTCCAAAATCACTGCAGATAGTGACTGCAGCCATGAAATTAAAAGACACTTACTCCTTGGAAGGAAAGTTATGACCAACCTAGATAGCATATTAAAAAGCAGAGACATTACTTTGCCAACAAAGGTCCATCTAGTCAAGGCTATGGTTTTTCCAGTGGTCATGTATGGATGTGAGAGTTGGATTATAAAGAAAGCTGAGTGCTGAAAAATTGATGCTTTTGAACTGTGGTGTTGGAGAAGACTCTTGAGAATCCCTTGGACTGCAAAGAGATCCAACCAGTCCATCCTAAAGGAGATCAGTCCTGGGTGTTCATTGGAAGGTCTGATGTTGAAACTGAAACTCCGATACTTTGGCCACCTGATGCAAAGAACGGACTCATTGGAAAACACCCTGATGCTGGGCAAGATTGAGGGCAGGAAGAGAAGGGGATGACAGAAGATGAGATGGTTGGATGGCATCACCAACTCAATGGACAGGAGTTTGGGTGGGCTCTGGGAGTTGGTGTTGGACAGGGAGGCCTGGAGTGCTGCAGCTCATGAGGTTGCAGAGTCGGACAGGACTGAGTGACTGAACTGAACTGAACTGAGACTTCCCGAATTAGGATTTGATCCCATGAATCTATAGGAATATTAGAACCCAAGCTCCCTTGGTCCCCATGCCTACTTAGCACACATCAAAGGGCAATATGTCATATTACAAGTGAGCCAACTGCCAAGGGCAGTGACTGTCATATGAATGGGTGGCAGACGTGAGTGAAGTGCCCAGCACTCACCTTTTTAGCCAATTAACTGATTCTGTTGGGGAACAGGAAGGGCAGGGAAAGATATTCATTCATTTCTGCTCACACCACATAGTAGGAAATGGCTTCTGGGTATATGTAACGAAAGACCTAAGAAGATATTTGAAGGCAGGAGGAGAAGGGCACAACAGAGGATAAGATGATTGGATGGCATCACTAACTCGATGGACATGAGTCTGAGCAAGCCCAGGAGTTGGTGATGGACAGGGAAGCCTGGCATGCTGCAGTCCATGGAGTTACAAAGAGTCAGACACGACTAAGCGACTGAACCGAGGAAGCTATGTCTCAAATAATAGCAATGTCTCTCTCCCATCTGTCCTGAGATTTCACAGTTCCCTAAGTGCTTCTCCTGTGTTTTCTCAATTTGATCCTTACAAGAAGAAGATTTAGCAAGGTGGTACTGTTTTCTTACTGTAACTTTACAGATGAGGAGATAGAGGTAGGGTCACTGTGTTGAACTGGCCAGTGAAAGGGGTGGAGCTGAGATCTGAACACTCTCTAGTGCTGAACTTCACTCGAGGCCTGTAAGACAGGCCAATGCCTTTGTCATTTAAAAACCTGGTTTGCTGTTTCAAAAGTCACACAAGTTCTATATGATTATTCTAAGAAAGTTCAAGTAATTTAGGACATTCTAGATTAAAAAGTAGACTAGTGTACCCCATCCTCCCTTGGTTGTGAACTGAGTTTACACACTGATAGGTAAGGATTTAAAAAAAAAAATGGCTCAAACTCTTTGCGTTGATGTGCTTTGCTTTCCTTAACAATACATCTTAGTTGGTTTTCCAGATCTTTAAGTAATGATCTACCTGTTTGTTTTTAAATGTGCCATGTTGGAAAACAGAATAGCAATATTTATGTGTACAGTGATGATAGGGGAATATTGTATTTACCAACAATAAATACAATATTTATGGGATGAATGGAAACGGGGCTCACAGTGGTGCTCAGAAATGGGGTAAACTGACTCTGATAGTGTCAGGTTACTAATTTCCTCTCAAAAATGTGGGCTCCAGAGTCAGAACCACAAATAGGCTAATAAGGCTTTGAAAAAGTTATCCAGTAGCTGTTCATTTTTCCTATCTGTAAAAGGGGGATACAAATACTGTGTGTTCCTTAAAACTGTAGTGAGGATTAAATGAGATAATTCAGATTAAATGCTCAGCATAACGACTGAAGATGAAAAGGATGATTATGACAAGGACAGTGACGACAATGCTAATTCTCTTCTGGTTCAAGAAGGTCAAGTCGCCGTTGGAACAGCAGGTGATGCTTAAATCGCAAAGTTATCAATATCAGGAATGGATCCTCCAGGGCCACCAAATCCTACCGCCCGTCTGTCCATATTACTATGAGATTAACCACAGATGCATTATCTTGTCAAATGAAATTCTTGTGTTATTATGATGTTGTACATTTTACACAGCTCATATTGCTTCCTTCCTGGGTGCTACTAAAAATAAGAAAGGGCATGGGGGGAAAAAAAAACCCCAAACCCCCACAACTCTGCCAGCTCTTCACAGCAAGATTTCAGTTTTGGAAACCTCAACAACTCAGGTTTAATGATCCGGAGTTTGGTGAAGGGAGAAGGCAATGGCAACCCACTCCAGTAACCTTGCCTGGAAAATCCCATGGACAGAGGAGCCTGGTAGGCTACAGTCCATGGAGTCGCTAAGAGTCGGACACGACTGAGCGACTTCACTTTCACTTTCATGCACTGGAGAAGGAAATGGCAACCCACTCCAGTAGTCTTGCCTGGAGAATCCCAGGGACGGGGGAGCCTGGTGGGCTGCCGTCTATGGGGTCGCACAGAGTCGGACACGACTGAAGCGACTTAGCAGCAGCAGCAGTTTGGTGAAACCCTTCAGGGAATTGTTGTCCGATTCTCTGGGACCCCATGGACTGCAGCATGCCAGGCTCCCCGTGTCCTTCACCGTCTCCCAGAGCTTGCTCAAAGTCATGTCCATCCAGTCGGTGATGCCATCCAACCATCTCATCCTCTGTCGTCTCCTTCTCCTCCTGCCTTCAATCTTTCCCAGCATCAATTCTAATGAGTCGGCTCTTCCCATCAGGTGGCCAAAGTATTAGAGCTCCAGCGTCAGCATCAGGAAATGGAGGACTACAATTCCCAGGGTGGACCATTTCCACCCCGCCCATGACGTTGCGTCTCTACGAATTCTCACCAGGCTCCTAGCTCAAACTACAAATCCCAGAAGGCTCTGCAGCACCGCCCCGGCCTCCCGCCTCCTGAACTCTCACTTTTAAAAACGCAATTCGGATCGCTTTGCCTACTGGGAAATGTAGTTCCTCGGTGAGCAACCCTGCCACTTAACAACACTACCTCTCAGGCCAGGGAACTGAAATAAGGCGAGCGAACTGGCAAGCACTCGAGTACCTGCGCCTAACCGGTCACCAGAAGAGCAACCTGGCTCGGGAGGGCCCTGGAGACGCGCCTGGGCTCGGGGTCTGGCGCGAATGAAGCTCGCGGTCTAGGTTTCACCAGGCGAGAAGGTAAACTGGGAGGAAGGCGGCGGAGAAGGACGAGACCAAATACCAGCCTGGAGCAGGGAGTGGCCAACGGAAAGGGTGAATCCAAGTGGAGATGATAGGGGTGGGAATGGCGCTTCCGTCCTGCCAGGTCTCGGGGCGGGGCGGGGCGGGGGGGATGTGTGCCCCCCAAATGGAGTGGAACACAGGTCTTAGTGAAAAAGAAGAGAGGCCTCCGTGTAGTGGGATGGTTTTATGGTTTGGGGCTGATAATGGGACCTCATCCCATGGCCTCGTCTCCCCTGGCTAGTGGAGGCAGCGCACCAGGCCTTGGACCTGGAGAGTGGGGTCGCGGCAAAGCCCTGGATGGCAAGTTTAGGCAGGAGTGTTTTGCCCAGGGAACCTGAGAACTTGAGCGGAGCCCCGGGAACAAAGCCTTTCTCTAACCCCTTCCTAACTGTTGGTGGTTGGGGGAAGTGGGAGGTCTCTGCGGACAGATGTTTGGGGGTTCTGGTCAAAGACCGCCGCAGGAGGAAGGATACCTTTTTAACCCTCGGTTTTCTCAGAGTACCCCACCCCCACCCCCTTGTCATCACTGTAAACATTACGTGGCCCATTGAGAGCCGACTCCATTCTGAATCAAGCAGAGAAGTTGGAGTCAAGCGCCTAGGCCTAGAATGTTGTAAAAGTGTCTAAGCTCTTGGAAAAAGGACCTAAGTAAATTAATTGGGGGAAAAAAATCAGGCTCCAGATACAGAACAGACAGTATGTAAAAGATCCTGCTGTGCTGTGCTTCAGTTGTGTCCCACTCTTTGTGAACCTATTGCCTGTAGCCCACTAAGCTCCTCTGTCCGTGGGATTCTCCAGGCAAGAATACCTGCATCTCTTAGATCTCTTGCTTTGGCAGATGGGTTCTTTACCACTCTTCCAAGGGATCTTCCCAACACAGCGATCAAACCCAGGTCTCCTGCATTGCAGGTGGATTCTTTACCATCTGAGCCACCAGGGAAGCCCAGGAATACTGGAGTGGGTTATCTGTCCCTTCTCTAGGTAATCTTCCCCACCCAGGAATAAAACTGGAGTCTCCCTGGTGGCTCAGCTGATGAATCTTCCTGCAATGCAGGAGACCTGGGTTCAATCCCTGGGTTGGGAAGATCCCGTGGAGAATGGAACAGCTACCCATTCCAGTATTCTGGCCTGGAGAATTCCATGGACTGTATAGCCCATGGGGTCGCAAAGAGTTGGACAAGACTAAGCGACTTTCAGTTTTCTTTACCACCCGCACCACCTGGGAAGCCCATATAATTTGTAGTAAATTTGTCTATTTCCAAAATACAGGACCTGTATCTAAGGATATGGATAGAAAAAAAGAATTATAGTGTACTCTATGAACACTACCTGGCTTTCCTGGTGACTTGGTGGTAAATAATATTGCCTGCCAAAGCAGGAGATGGAAGAGACACAGCTTTGATCCCTGGGTGAGAAAGATCCCCTGGAGAAGGAAATGGCAACCCACTCCAGTATTCTTGCCTGGGAAATCCCATTGACAGAGGAGCCTGGTGGGCTGCCATCCATAGGGTCACAAGAGTTGAACACAATTTAACGAATAAACTACCATCTATGAACAGTGGTTATTGATGGATGATGAGATTACAGATTAATTTTACTCTTTTCCTTACATCTGTATGTAGCATCTGGCTTTGTACAATGAGCCTGTATTACTGTTTTCACCTTACTTTTCCAAAAGTCACTTGTTGCCCTTTGGTCGTGGGTTTACCACCTGCAGATTGCCTTGCTAGGAATGATAAAAGGATTCAATTTGAGGGGTGAATTTAGTGTGCAGTCTTTGTGATGTTAATGTTGTTTTCCTTCTTCCAGGTTGGAAAGAGGCTATTTTATAAATGTCTGGTCATGGTATGTGGTTGTTTTGGTCTATGTCAGTCTAATCCATTATCCTTTCTAGTTTGAAATGCCCCTTTCTCTTTATCTGATGAATTTAGATTGAACTTGCTTGGGATCTGATAACTAACTCATGTTGGCTGGTGGGGATCTGATAACTAACTCATGTTGGCTGGTGGATGAGAAGGAGAAAAATATTGCAGTTGAAATACCTTTTCAACTTTGGATTTGATTGATCTTACTGTTTGCTTTTGATGTCAAGGTCATGGTTTTTGTTGTGTGTGTGTGTGTGTGTGTGTGTGTGTATGTTTAATTATAAAAGAAATTTTAATATATCCTTTGTTTATAATCCTTGTGCATTTCCTGGGACAAAAGCTTGTTTAAATCAAGGTAAGCAAAAAAAAATTAAAAAATTAATGTTTATTTTCATGTTGTTTTTCCTTTCTCAGCTTTTGCCAAGTTTCCGATTACAGACTGACATTTCTGCATGAGCATCTCCCTATTAAAATGTCCTTGCCTCTTACAGAGGAGCAGAGGAAAAAAATTGAAGCAAATCGGCAGAAGGCTCTGGCCCGAAGAGCTGAGAAATTATTAGCAGAACAGTATCAGAAACCTGCCCAGCCCAAGCAGGTCCCATCCCAAAACCTCCCCCGAGATCCTTCTAAGTCAGGGAGCCATGGCATCTTTTTCAAACAACAAAATCCCAGCAGTTCATCTCATGGTGACCAGAGAACTCAAAATCCCCACAGTTTTCCACCCAGCACCTCCAAGCAGGTGAAGGGGATGTGGCAGAGGCCAGAAGAGATGCCCACAGTCTGCCCAAGCCACCGCCCACCAAATCAAGTGACTGTTGCTGGGATCTCCCCGCCCCTGGCAAACAGTCCTCCAGGGATCCCCAGCCAACAGCTCTGGGGTTGTGAGTTAGGTCAAGGTCATCCTCAGGCTTCACACAAGACCCAGTCAACACCCTTTGGTAACACAACTCACGAGCCTTTGGCCAAAGCAAAGAATTTCCAGGAGACAGCAGCCTCTTCCTCTGGACAGCCCCCTAGGGATCCTGAATTAGAGGCCAGGATGGCGAGACCCTCCACCTCTGGGCAGAACATTTCGGGGAGTGTGACACCCAGGACAGAAGGAAGACTGCAACAGAAGGCAGGGGCCACGCTGCAGAGAGTGGCAGGCTCCCAGCAGGGAAGGTGTATCCGGAATGGAGAGCGATTCCAGGTGAAGATTGGGTACAATGAGGCGCTCATCGCGGTGTTTAAGAGTCTGCCCAGCAGAAGTTACGGTAATGAGTCTTCCAACTGGTTCTTTCAGATGTTTTTTCCCCTGCTTCTAGAGTCTCTATAACGGTTTCTCATAAATATGAAGAAGATGCATTGGCACATTCTGTCCATCCAGTTGTTAGAAAATTTCTATTTTAGTTCATGTTTCCTTTTGTAATAGGCATCCCTTCCAATAGCTGCCATGCTTGGGGGCTGCCTTGTTGCCATGTAAAAAGAATGGATGCATAGTTATTCACAGGCCCATTCCCCTGCCAGGTACTTTGTGTCCATTGTAGCACTGAAGCCAAACAGCATTTTTGTGTGTCTGTGTGATACGCAGATGTTATTTCCATTTTAAAGGCGATAGAACTGGCTCAGCCAGGTGAAGTAGCATGCTCAGGTTGGTTCATCTGGAAGGCTAGAACCAAAGTGGTTATCCTCGGGTATGTTTGCTGTCTGTCCTCTCCAGGGATTTTGTACCTCTGCAGGGGCTTTTCAGTCAACTGTCTTGAACTTAGCATGCATGCATGCATTCATTCATTCACTCATTCAACAAGCCTTTATTGAATGTCTGGGTACAACTCAAGCCAAGTCTTTGTCCTTATTGCAGGCAAACCGGGTACTTCTGTTTCATTTCAGATCCTGCCACCAAGACGTGGAACTTCAGCATGACCGACTATGGTCCCCTAAGTAAGTAGGTGTGCAGTGCCCCCTCTTGTGGGAGATGCTGCTTTTGAGGAGTTCCTTTGGAGTAGCAGATGTAGTCTAGCTGGTGATTCACATGGCTTTTGGGGTGCCATCCCAGTGTTCCTCTTTCTTCTCACCATGGCCAGCCTAGTGAGGCAGGTCCTTGGGAGGACATCACTGGTCATGTTAACAAAAGGTAGCCCTTATCAGTGGAGAAGGAAATGGCAACCCACTCCAGTATTCTTGCCTGGAGAATCCCGGGGACGGAGGAGCCTGGTGGGCTGCCGTCTGTGGGGTCGCACAGAGTCAGACATGACTGAAGTGACTGAGCAGCAGCACCCCTTATCAGAACCTGCTACATGCAAGGCTATTCTAAGCCCCTTATATATTTGCTAACTCTTTTATTACTTATAACAACCATTCTACAGATGGGAAAACTGAGGTCCAGAGAGGCTCTGTAACTAACTAGGATCACACACAACCAATAGGTTGTACAACTAGAATTCAAACCCAGCCCATCGGACTTCAAACCCCGTGCCTATTCCCACCAGATTGCGGGGTCCAGCCATGCCAGGCAGCTGTGCAGGCCCTGCTGCCAGGAAGACTTAACAGTTCAGCAACAACACAAACCTGAGGGCTCAGAGAAGGGGCGTTGCCCTGGCTAGTGCCAGGCTGTGCCACATCTGTTGGTGGTCAGGGCCCCCAGGTACACCACTCCTGTCTTCTGCGATCTTGTTGACTGTCCCGCACCAAGGTTTTGTCGCCTTCTGATGCCTGCAGCCTGCACCTGGTCAGCATCAGCCCCGTTCTGCTCCTCCTCCTCGCTGGCCGTGTCAGTGCCCTTTCTGACCCCACCCAGTTCAAAAAGGGGAAAGCAGAGGATCCACGGGGAGGTTACGCCTCCACAGATTTGGGGCATGAAGTAGAATTCTCTAGAATCACCAGTATAGTTTCTGGAAGTGATGAGACAGCCCCCTGCAAAACTTTCTGTATTGTGTGTTTTTTGGTGGTTTTTTTTTGGCCTCCTCTGCTCGAAATGTACACCATTAGGTTTAGGGAGAGCTCACTTCTACCATTATTTTATTTTTTTTCTTATCTTCTCTATTTATTTATTGATTTTTGGCCATGCAAGGTGCTCGTTGCTACTTAGGCTGCTCTCTGGTTGCGGTATGCAGGCTTCTCACTGCAGTGGCTCCTCCTGTTGCAGAGCACGGGCTCTAGGGTGAGTGGCCTTCAGAAGCTGTGCAGTGTGGACTCTGTGCTTGTGGCTCCCAGACT
Organism: Antilocapra americana; assembly: GCA_007570785.1. NCBI lineage: Eukaryota > Metazoa > Chordata > Mammalia > Artiodactyla > Antilocapridae > Antilocapra > Antilocapra americana. The sequence continues at coordinate 26,121,856 of ML660197.1, read as the reverse complement.
CTCAAGTACAGGCTCAGTAGTTGAGGCGCACAGGCTTAGTTGCTCTGCGGTGTGGGGGATCTTCCAGATGAGGGATCACCTACACTGGCAGGCAGATTCAAAACCACTGAGCTACTAGGGAAGCCCTTGCCATTATTTTAATCCATTTGTTGTGTGTTAGGAAGAGGAGAGACAGTGCTCTGAGTTAACACTGCAGGTCTTGATACCTGGTGTTAGATTGTTACATATTAAACCAGTGATTTCCACTGTTAGGAAATCTTTTTCATGTCCTGTTTTTTTTTTCTTTTCTTATACTTTTATATATGTATACAAAAGTAACCTACAGAGACTGTTTAAAGTCTCTTTTGTTTGATCTGTCATCTTTTTACTCCTGTTCTCTGACCATAATCCATGGTGACTCGGATGATGTCTGCTTTTGCAAATTCATTTAGGTTTTCTGTGCAGTATGATTATTTCTGGTAATGCTCCACATATTTTTTTTTAAAAAAAACTGTGGAACACAAAATTCTCAGTGTAGCTTTCAGATGAATTTTGCTGAACAGGAACTGTTTAGCTCCCCTGTATCCATGTCAGGATATTGCATGCACAATCTGCTTCTGCCAAAGTATATCTTGAAAACCCTTGCAGCGATCATGAGTTTGTGCCTCTGTCCTTCTTTCTTCATTTTCAGATGGTTCATGATTGCTGTGTCATCTTAGTAGATTATACTTTTCATTAATATAACTTATTAATGAAATTATTAATGTTATTCATTTGAGTTCACCTCTGAACTTTGACTTTTTAACTCTGCCACACACTCTTTGTAGGTCATGTGCAAAGTATATGGATGCACAAAGGAAGAAAAACCAGCCCCCTCATCTGCCCCCTATCTCTCCCCACTCACTGTTAGCATTTTAGTTTTGTTCCTTCCAGCCTTTTTGCCTGTGCATTAAAATATGCAATGTTTTATATATTTAATATAATTTGTATCTTGTCTTTTTCACTTCGTGTTCCTGCATAAAGCATTTTTAGTAATTTTTTGTTTATGTATTTATCTTGGATTGTGCTGGGTCTTCATTGCTTTGTGCGGTTTGCATGAGCTTTCTCTGGTTGCAGCAAACAGGGGTTACTCTTAGTTGCAATGCACAGGCTTCTCATTGTGGTGGCTCCTGTTGTGGAGTGCAGGCTCTAGGATATAGGCTTCAATAGCACATGGGCTTAGGTGCTCTAAGGCATGTGGGATCTTCCTGGACCTGGGGTCAACCCATGTCCCCTGAATGGGCAAGTGGATTCTTACCCATTGTGTAACCAGGGACGTTCTAAAGCATTTTTAATGGTGCATGTTAAGCAGTTCATTCTAAATGATGAAAGTGTACATGTCTGTTATTGAACCACTTTGACCTCTAAAAGATGATTTAATATTGTTTTTTGTACGTTTGTGTTTTCCAAAATTTTTTCAAAAAAAAAATCAATGGCTATATATGGAAGATTAATTAATTAATTAATGGAAGGCTACATAGCCTTCCATTGTAAGAATGTGTCATAAATTGGGTAAATCATGTTCTTTTTGTTTAATATTAATTTGCTTCCAGTTTCCCTAGTATCACAGCTGTAAGGAACATCTTGGTTTATAAATTCTTTTTGTTTCAATTTCTGTTAGTTGAGACAGATTTCCTGAAAGTTGAATCATTATGATGCCTTTATAGCTCTTGCTCTGTGTTGCAAGATTGTTTTCCAAAAGATTTTCAGATATCTATTTTTTCTAATTCTGCAAGTTTAAAAAGTAAAAATTGGCTTTTTATTACTCTGATTATTTGCAGAGTTGCATGTTTCTCAAATGTCTATTAGTCATTTTTCCCCTTTTGAGTTGGTTACCTAACGTATCTTAGTGGTTTCAGTATTTTTTTTAAGTCTGAGCTCTGTTTATATTTCTGGCAGATATCTTTATTCAATAGTTTTGCCTTTCATTTCAGTTTGTGTTTGTTGACTGTTGAGTTTTATGTCATCAAATCTGTTAATCTATCAAATGCCTCAGTAATAGAGAAAATAAGGTTCAGAACTGCATTTGTGGCCTGACCGTCCTGTGTCTCCTTCCTTGTCCTCCCAGAGAGGGACAGAGCAGAGACCTGGGAACAGGGTTAAGGGGCTGATTTCAGGTGTGTTGATTTCCTTCAGAGGCTTCTCTGACATAGCTGCAGAAATTATCTAACAAGTTTACTCATCCTGGTGAGACCCCTCTTCTCCCTGTTCATTTCTGAATTCTAAGTTTTAAATTGGAAAACCTAAAGAATAGAGGAGTTATATTCAGGTAATCCTGAGGTCTCTGAACCTCCAGTTAAAGCTCACCTGCTCACCTTCCCCATCTAACTATACCTCTTGTCTCCTGCCTGCCTAGCAAACCTCCTTGTCACCCTGCTCCTGCTCCTCTCCTACTTGCCTGAGCATCCCAGGGCCTTAAAAGTTACCAGGTCATCACCTCTGTCCTTTTCTTCTTCCGCAGTGAAGGCAGCCCAGCGCCTCCCGGGGATCACCCTGCTGCCTTTGGAAGGGGCCGAGGGCCACGTGGAGTCACCCTCAACCAGCAGTGGCATTATAGCCAAGACCGGCCTTCCTGCAGCTCCCTCCCTGGCCTTTGTCAAAGGGAAGTGCGTGCTCATCTCCCGGGCCCGCTTTGAGGCAGACATCAGCTATTCTGAAGACCTGATTGCGCTGTTTAAACAGATGGATTCCAGAAAATACGGCAAGTCGTTGGCCTCTGCCACATTCCCAGAGGGCAGAGTGGCCCATGATCTCAGAGCAGGGTGTCCCGTCTCTTTAAATACTCAGAAGTGACTTTCTTAGCAGAGCCTTCCTAACCTGCTCCTCTTCCTGTGGAAAGGTGTTCCTTAAATTGTTGCCGGGATAGTTGAGCGTGTAGGAGGGTCTGCTTTGTCCTTAAAGGCCTCCCAAGGAGAAGGCTCCTTCCCTGGTCACCTGGGCTGTGTCTGCTTGTTAGAAGCAGGTAGGTTCCTGCTGTAACCACTTAAACCCATTTAGTTTTATTTTGTCCTTAGGAGAGCTTGAAAAATAGGTGTTTGCCATAAAAGTAATTGCCTTTGCATAGACTCAGTTCAGTTCATTCGCTCAGTTGTGTCCGACTCTTTGCATAGACTAAGCCAGTGGTTTTCAAGCTTGAGCCTGCCTCCAAACCACCTGGAGTGGTGGGTGAATCACAGATTGGCCAATCTAGCCCCCAGAGTAAATGTTGATACCTGGGTTCCCACCAAGAGCTACTGATTTAATTGGCTTGAGGTAGGGCCCTGGATATTGGCATTAAAAAAAAAATCTCCAGGTAATTCTAATAATCAGCTAGGCTTGAAAACCACCAGACAAAACAGCAGTTTTGCTTGATTTTTTTTTTTTTTTTGTGAGGTTCTTTGAAAGCTACGACATCAGAATAAGGAGCAGAATTCTGAACTTCTGGGTTTCATTCTTACCTTAGGCCTTGTTGTTTTACAAAGCAGTGTGGCTTTTGTATTCCTATTCTTGAAATGGTTTTAGCTTTTCCCTAGGCAGGTTAGAAGGGCTTCCCAGGTGGTGCTCATGGTGAAGAACCTACCTGTCAACGCAGGAGACATTAGAGACTCGGGTTCAGTCTCTGAGTCGGCAAGATCCCCTGGAGGAAGAAGTGGCAGCCCACTCCAGTATTCTTACCTGGAGAATCCCCATGGGCAGAGGAGCCTGGTGGGCTACGGTTCATAGGGTTGCAGTGAGTCGGACACGACTGAAGCAGCGTAGCACAGCACGCACAGACAGGTAGAAAGCAAACCTTTAAACCTCTTGCCTTTGAGACATTATGCTCAGACAGCATCATGGAGGAAGCCTCTGTGGAGTGACTGGCTTAGCGAGCCTTCCTCAAGGTCGGGGTTCCTTCAGGAAGGGGTGATGCTGGCTGCTGCCTTGTTATCCCTTAGATGGATAGAGTTCTGACTGGTGAGCGCAGACTGGTGAGTAGGGTTTAGGTGTGATGTACAGGGCCCAGCCCAAGGCCAGAGAGTGTTGTTCCTTGGTTTCCTAAACCCCTTAGACGTTTGACTTCTGCTTGGGGTGGCCCTCAAAAGGCAAATACTGATGACCTGTGACTTCTGATAAGTGTGGTCTTTGAAATCACACTACTGACATGATCTGCTGTTTGTGGAGGAATGAGAACAGCAAAAATATTCACGGCCAAACCCTGCCCAGATCACTAGATGTTAAAACACCAGAATTGGATTTTTTTTCGCCATAGCAATTATTCGCAAGCCTTTCCATTTGCTTCCCTGCCACTGTCAGGATCCAGATGTTGTCAGAAAGGGCCCCCTGCACTATTCCCACTTCAGGAGTGGGCTGTCTGCTTTTAGTCTTTCTGTCACATTACATCTGGGCCACCTTGCTTCTCTCCTGGCATGGACTTGCCATCCGTGATGCCTTTTCCCTAACCACCTTGCTTCCTCAGTGACCAGACACAGAAGAATTCTCTTGTACTACCCAGAAAGCCTTACTTGATTTTCTCAGAAGGTAGATTGGTAGGAAAACCAGAAGTGACAAGTCAGTGCTGGGTAGGGAAATGCTCACCCGTCTTAGTTAATAACGTGTGTAGATTATGCTGCACTCCACTAATCAGAAGATGGCATCATCATCATCATCATTTATCATTGTCTTTTTGAGTGCATTGTTTGCCAGACATGCTTTTATAAGCATTTTACATTGAAATTTTACATAATCCTCACAAGAACCCTATGAAGCAGGGGCTCTAGGATCCTCCTTTTGCAGATGGTGGGAACAGAGGCACAGAGAAGTTATGTGACTTGCCCAAAGTCACACAGCCAGGAAGTGGCAGACCTGGGATTTGACCACTCTGACCACGTGTAACTTGTTTTCCATGCAGAAAATGAAGCTCCTAATAATGGTGCCCAGCTTACAGTGCATTGAGGAGCCAAGGACATGGTCATATAAGCTTCTTGGCTTAAAGTAAGCACTGAATAAGTACAAGCTGTAGTATTATCCCCGCCTTGGAGATTCAGGGCATTTCTCGCCTGCCAGGCCATCCCTGGTCCTCTGTCCATGTAACTCCCTTAGCCCCCACCCTTGCCAGCCCAGTGCCATCCCCACGTCTGCTTGTCTTTCCTCCCTGAATTCTGTGAAAGCCTCGATGGCAGGCGTTGTCATCTCTGTCCCCACTGCCCAGCCCAGGGTCAGCACAAGGTGCCCACCGCCCGAGCTTCCTGGGGTTTTGTGAAACCAGGAGATGACTTAGTGAGTGTGATGTGCCCTTGCAGGAGGGCAGGGTGTCACGTTTGCCTGTTTGTCTCTTGTCATTGCAGATGTCAAGACCCGGAAGTGGAGCTTTCTCCTGGAAGAATACAATAAACTCAGTGAGCTGCCCACCTTGCCTGTTTATATCATGCTACTGTTAAGCCTTGATCACAGGCCTCGAATTTAATGTAGTTTATTTTTTAAGGTTGATTTCTTTGCTTTTGACTCTTACCGGGTTTCCACTGTTGCACGTGGGCTTGCCTGTAGCTGTGATGAGGGACTGTTCTTTAGCTGCCGTGTGCGGGCTTCTCTTGTTGTGGAGCACAGGCTCTAGAGCATGGTCTCAGTAGTCGTGGCACGTGGGTTCAGTTGCCCTGATGCATGTGGGGCCTTCCCAGAGCAGGGATTGAACCTGTGTCCCCTGCATTGGCAAGCAGACCCCTAATCACGCGACCAGCAGGGAAGCCTTGATATAACATATTTAATAGAATCACCTCCTTCCTCCCCTCTGCTGCGGTAACATGACACACTTGTGTGCAGAACTGGGAAAGGCGAAGATGCCCTCAGCCATGCCGCTGCGCTCTGTGATCTTGGCTTTGTGACAGCTCAGGGAAGTGCAGGGCCACACGTTCCATCAGGCTGAGGCGGTGCTAGTCAAATTCTTGAGGCCTGTGCACCCTCCCACCCATCACAGAAGAATGAGAAGTGAGCATCCGTGGACTTTGGGAATCAGAGGCAAGCTGGGATTGCTGAGGTTAGATGGAAGCTACTTTAGATCCCCTGTAAGAACGGGCCTCTCCACTTACCGCTAGAACCAGATGGTCTGTGCAAGCAGGAGAGCCGTAGTGGTCACGGGCTTCATGATGGGCTGAGTTCTGCCAGAGGCAGACGCCAAGGCCAGAGCACATCCATGTTTAGTACACGCTTTGGAGCCTGACCAAGGGAAGGGCTATGTGTACAGATACAGCTATGAGAAGAAGTCAGTTTGGGCTTATCATTTTGCTTCTCTGTGCTCTGCTTGGGTGGGGCAAAGAATGTATTCCAATATGCCTGAGGAGGGGGTGGGGTGGGGTGATGTGGTCATATCTCGGCCTGTCCTGGAATGCTCGTCTGTCACCAGACTTCAAATCCTGCAGTGAGTGTGCAGCTGGCACAGCACAGGTTGCCCCTGCTTGACTCCTGAGAACTTTCTGGTCCCAGGGATGGTACCTGTCAGGCCAGGAGAGACATTCTCCTGCACAGTGGGTGGGGAGGTGTCCATCAGGCCAGGAGTTCAAGGAAGAGGTCTCTTCCCTCTGTCCCCTTCTTATGTGACTTACTGTGTGACATCAGGTAGGTAGCTCAAGATTCTGGGTCCTATTTGGCCCTTCAGTTAAAAAAAAGGGGGAGGGAAGGTATTTAATGCATATCTATCCTACTGACAGAAATTAAATATGAGGGAGGAGTGTTCGATTCCTTGAGGGAAGACTTGCTGCAAACTCGGGGTTCAGTTTGAATATGATGAGTTACTTATTTAGTATCAGCAGCCGCTAGCTGAGGCAAGAAGGGTGGCTGACATTTATCTGAGACTCCTTGGTTGCAACTGTTTGGAAATTATGGCTTGAGCAAATCATTAGGCCAAAGCTGAATGAGCAGTCAAAATGAGTTTTTCTCTCTCAGCCCTTTGTCTTTCAACCACAGAAAGACATGTAAATATGTGAGCTATGAAGCTTTTGACTTAAAAAGCAGAACATTTACAGCATTAGCAGATGAATGTAATGTTGAAAAACCATGACTTGCCGCTCTTGTAGTGTTATATAATGGTTCCAAGTCTTGTGGGCCATAGACTCATTGAAATATGTGATGAAACCATGGAGTCTTCACTGGGAAAAATGCACAGAAAGGCCACGTGTAAGGTTTCAAAAAAATTTTTATTGTATGTATCTATTTTTGGCTGCCTTGGGTTTTAGTTGCAGCACTCGGGGTCCTCACTGCGCCTCTCTAGTTGCAGTGCTCAGGCCTTGTTGCTTCGCAGCGTGTGGAGTCTTCATTCTCCAACCAGGGATCAGACTCTCATCCCCTGTATTGGAAGGCAGATTTGTAACCACTGGACCACCAGAGAAGTCCTCACATGTAAAGATTTTGTCTTTTATGTTACTAATTCCATGGACCTTGACTTAAGAATTCTAGAGTTAGGACTGCTTTTTTGACATTCATTATAATGATGGGCTTCCCAAGTGGTGCTAGTGGTTAAGAACACACCTGGTAACACAGGAGATGTAAGAGACACAGGTTTAGTCCTTGGATTGGGAAGATCCCCTGGAGGAGGGCATGACAACCCACTCCAGTACTCTTGCCTGGAGAATTCCATGGACAGAGAAGCCAGGTGGGCTACAGTCCATAGGGTTGCAAAGAGTCGGACACAACTGAAGGGATGATAATGGCTCATAGAATATAACACTGATTTTCCTTGTCTTGTTGTTGTTGTTAAGTTGCTCAGTCATATGCAACTCTTTGCGACCCCAGACTGCAGCACGCCAGGCTTCCCTGTCCTTCACCATCTCCTGGAGCTTGGTCAAACTCATGTCCATTGTGTTGGTGATGCCATCCAACTATCTCTTCCTCCGTTGACCCCTTCTCATCCTGCCTTCAATCTTTCCCAGAATCAGGGTCTTTTCTAATGAGTCAGTTCCTTGAATCAGGTGGCCAAAGTATTGGAGCTTCAGCATCAGTCCTTCCAATGAATATTCAGGATTGATTTCCTTTAGGATTGGTTGGTTTGACCTCCTTGCAGTCCAGGGGGTTCTCAAGAGTCTTCAGCACCACAGTTCAAAAGCATCAATTCTTCAGCATTCAGCCTTCTTTATGTCCAACTCTCACTTCCATACATGACTGCTGCAAAGACCATAGCTTTGGTTAGACAGACCTTTGTTGGCAAAGTAATGTCTCTGCTTTTTAATATGCTCTCATAAGTTGGTCATGACTTTTCTTCCAAGGAGTATGCATCTTTTAATTTCATGGCTGCAGTCACCATATGCAGTGATTTTGGAGCACAAGAAAAGAAAGTCTGTCACTCTTTCCATTGTTTGCCAGTCTATTTGCCATGAAGTGATGGGACCAGATGCCATGATCTTAGTTTTCTGAATGTTGAGTTTTAAGCCAACTTTTTCACTCTCCTCTTTCACTTGCATCAAGAGGCTCTTTAGTTCCTCTTTGCTTTCTGCCATAAGGGTGGTGTCATTTGCGTATCTGAGGTTATTGATATTTCTCCTGGCAGTCATGAGTCCAACTTGTGCTTCATCCAGCCCAGCATTTCTCATGATGTACTCTGCATATAAGTTAAATAAGCAGGGTGACAATATATAGCCTTGATGTACTCTTTTCCTAATTTGGAACCAGTCTGTTGTTCCATGTCCAGTTCTAACTGTTGCTTCTTGATCTGCAGACAGATTTCTCAGAAGGCAGGTAAGGTGGTCTGGTATTCCCATCTCTTTAAGAATTTTCCATAGTTTATTGTGATCTATACAGTCAAAGGCTTTAGCATAGTCAATTAAGCAAAAGTAGATGTTTTTCTGGAATTCTCTTGCTTTTTCTATGATCCAGCGGATGTTGGCAATTTGATCTCTGATTCCTCTGCCTTTTCTAAATCCAGCTGGAACATCTGGAAGTTCTCGCTTGTTTCACGTACTGTTGAAGCCTAGCGTGGAGAATTTTGAGCATTACTTTGCTAGCTTGTGAAATGAATGCAATTGTACGGTAGTTTGAACATTCTTTGGTATTGCCTTTCTTTGGGATTTTAGTGAACACCGACATTTTCCAGTCCCATGGCCACCGCTGAGTTTTCCAAATTTGCTAGCATATTGATTGCAGGACTTTCACAGCATCATCTTTTAGGACTTGAAGTAGCTCAGCTGGAATTCCATCACCTCCACTAGCTTTGTTTGTAGTAATGCTTCCTACGGCCCGCTACTTTGCACTCCAGGATGTCTGGCTCTAGGTGAGTGATCCCACCTTCATGGTTATTTGGGTTATTGAGTTCTCTCTTGTATAGTTCTTCTGTGTATTCTTGCCACCTCTTAATATCTCTGCTTCTGTTAGGTCCATACCATTTCAGTGCCTGTCTTTGCATGAAATATTCCCTTGGTATCTCTAATTTTCTTGAGGAAGTTTCTATTCTTTCCTAATCCATTGTTTTCCTCTATTTCTTTGCATTGTTCACTGAGGAAGACTTTCTTATCTCTCCTTTCTATTCTTTGGAACTCTGCATTCAGTTCCCCATTTCATAGACTGGGGAAAATCTGGACCCAGAGAAAGGAAACAGTTGTTTTCTTTGTCAGGAGCTTTGCAGGGTCACAGTAAAGTCTGACTAAAATTGCAATTCTGAGTTTGTGATGTGACCTGCTAGGAGATGGAGAAGCCAGGTCTGTGAACTAAGAGACTAGGAAGATGAAGTGCTGCATATATCATGGTTCCTTCCATTCCTCTGGTAACAGATCATAAACCTGGGAGTCTGCCTCTCTCTCCCATCCCTAGGGCTTGTATGTGAAATCAGCTTATTGAGCTAGTGACCATGTGCCTCTGAAACTAATTAAGAAATAACAGTAAGATCTGAGAGTGTGAGTGCCCACTGCAGATACGATGGCTGCTCCGGTCTCCAGGTCAGGCCAGTCTCCTCTGAGTGTTCCTCCTCCCTCTTCTCTCAGTGATGACTCCCAGCCTCCTGGCCACAGCGAAATTGGCAGCAGGCCTTCTGTTTTCCCCTGCCTGTCACAGTCCAGAAGGGTTCTGCGTCCCCAAATCAGTGATTTCGTCTTGTCGGCTGCTATTTGAAAACACTCACATCCACCCCTCTCCACCATGTGGGCCAGCAGCGTTCTGCCAGAGAGCTGTTATGCAGAAACGACTTCTTGATGACTCATGAAGGCAGATAGCACATCCATCTGATCTCCCAGTGCGAGGAAAGGGTAGCAGAGAGTCGCTGACAGAAAATTCAGGCCGTCTCGGAAACACACTCTGTGGGCTGAACCAGCAGCGTAGGATTTGGGGAGCTAGCAGTCGATGGGCAACAGAGTAGAGGGTGCTTTTTTCCCCCTTGAGTGTCTGAAAGGACATAATGCGTACAGTGCCTTGCATTTCACCCCAGCTGGATCATCAGCCCTTTCTTAGCTTTCATCAGGTATCCAAGTGCTGAAGATCACTAGGATTAAAATGAAAATGGGTTCTGAAAGCACATGGCGTGCTCAGCCTCTTGTCGTGTGCAGAAATCAGCACGCTCAGATTTAATTTGGAAGCTTACAGTGTATGTCGGCATCAGTACGAACACTCTCTCTTTTATTAAAGCCATCAGCGTTACCGAATTTCTTATCAGAGTGATGCTATTCATGCAAAGAGTTTCCAGAAACATGCTGGGAAAAGATTGAAGGCAAAAAGAGAAGTGGGCGGCATAGGACAAGATGGCTAGGTAGCATCACTGACTCAATGGATTTGAGCAAACTCTGGGAGATAATGAAAGATAGAGAAGCCTGGTGTGCTGCAGTCCATGGGGTCACAAAGAGTCGGACCCAACTTAGTGCCTGAACAACAACAGAAATATTTAGGGAAAGACAAATGGATTTCAATATATTGAAAATGCAACACAATTGAAGGTGGTGGTAGATGGCTCAGCCTCCATATTCACTTCAGTATTTGCAACTGGCAGTTGATGGTTGTGGCTGAAGGCTTTTAGAATACCTTGTGGGGAGATTAAGAACACATGACCATGTGGAATACAGAAACGACAGCCTTAGAATTTCAAGTAACATGGGGTAGAAATGAAATGGACTGAAGCTGTCTCTTTGATTCCTTCACCTGGATTCCTGGAGAATCCAGTGAGCCGCTTGATGGGTTATACGACCTGCCAGGGTGCCCCTGAGAGGTAAAGGGGCAATCGAGGATCTGTGGACAGAGGTCACTCTTCCAGTTAGATTTCTTGAAGGAAATGATGGAAGGGAAGACACGTTGAAAGCTGCAACTGTGGGACAGCAGGCTGTGACTGGTAGTTTAATGATAATTGTACTACCAGGGATTTCTAGCTCTGTCTTTTCTCTAACTTTAAACTGATGTTATCCTGCCTTCCCCCACACTATGGAATTCTGTTTTATTTGAAACCTGGGTGGTTTTTTCTTTTTTTTTTCTGTTTCCTTATTGAATAAGGAGGTTTTGTTTTGTTTTGTTTTTTTCTTTTGAAATCAGGTGAAGCTAATTCCTTCAAAAAAGAAAAATCAATGCAATTACTTTGCTTTCATTTCCATGTAGATCCTAGGTCATTTGTTTTTCCCACCTGGTTTAATGGCTCTGACTAGAAAAGGTCTCTCCATCCGTTATATTGAAGTGTGGAAGCAGCACACGTGGAAGGAAAGTAAAGACCCTGAAATATAAGCTTTAGTTCAAAGAGAGTCATGGCCACTCCCAGTGTAGACTCTAAGCTAAGCAGGGATTGGTAAAATTCTTTTGTAAAGGGCCAGACAGTTCATATTTCAGGCTTTGTGGGCTGTGCTCTCTCCGTCCCAGTGACTCAGCTGCACCATTAGGCATGATAGCTGCTGTTGACTGTCCGCTAACACATGGGCACAGCTGTCTCCCCACAAACTGTATTATCAGAACAATAAGTAGACTGATTTGGTCCACAAGCCACCTCTCCCAAGAGGAGATGCTTTTTCTGTTATGGAAAATGTCCAAAGTGCAAGGCCATGTGCATTGTTCTCAGTCGGTGGCCTTTACATGGACTCTGCCCTTTGTTGTTATTTGTAAATAGCACTCCTGTCCTACTGATTTTTCTCCCTCCCCCCATTAATAAATACATTATTGTATTTTTTTTTGTTTTTATTTATTTTTAATACTTTTTATTTTGTATTGGAATATAGCCAATTAACAATGTTGTGATAGTTTCAGGGGACAGCAGAGGGACTCAGCCATATACATGTATTCATACTCCTCCATGCTCCCCTCCCATCCAGGCTGCCACTGCTACTCATCTTTCTTGGAAACACCTCACAGTTTCTCTGCATGGACCGTAGTGCTTTCTTGCCTGTGGACAGCATGTAGCTTAAAGTTCCTTGTCTTCTCGAACATCAAAACCAAAATAAAACATAAGGAGAATGAAAACAAGGCAAGATTTATTCATTCTAAGTCTTGCTTTAACTGGGCTAATTTTTGAAGAATATGGGTCCTTATTTATTGAAAGGGAGTACTAAAATAATTTTTTAAATGACTTTAGGTTAAAAAAGATCAGTCACAAAAACATGTTAGTTCTTTCCAGTGTGTGTGTAGTGTCGTGAATATCAGTTTTGCATTACTGAGCACCTTCTTGTTTGCAGACGTTAGGAACAGAGAGAGAAAACTAGTGCTCTGCCATGCATCTGTCAGCACCCAGTTTTCTTTCCAGTTACTTTTTTGAAGAATGTGACGCACTGCAGAATTCCAGCCCTTGAACTCTGTATCTCAAAGCCCCTTCTTTTTCTCCCAGAAGTCTTGGGCATTAACACTCCAATTCTTATGCCTCTGTTCTTTCTAGTGGAAAGAGTGCGCTGCCTTCCACAAGTTCAGCTGGACCCTCTGCCCAAGACCCTCACCCTGGCTTTCGCCGCTCAGCTCCAGAAGACGTCACTCTCTCCTGTGGCAGAAGTCCCCGAGGCAGACCTGTCCAAGGTGGATTCCAAGCTTGTGTCTAGCCTGCTGCCCTTTCAGAGAGCTGGAGTCAAGTAGGTTCTTCCTCTGTCTTCTTGTGCTCTCTCCTGTTCAGGTTTATCACTCACCATGAACTAGGTTCAGAATGCTCCCTCTTTTATGAATACTCTTCTTTCACAACCTTCTGAAAGCATCTAGGGGTTAGTATTAAACAGCCCAAGTGTGCCATTACCAAAGCCTGATTGTAACCATTGATTTCAAATTCTCTAAGTTAATCAGGGAATTCCCTAAGTTAAACCCTTACCTAGACCTAGTAGACCCTAACCTGTTAAAAAGCAGAGACGTCACTTTACCGACAAAGATCCATGTAGTCAAAGCTCTGGTTTTTCCAGTAGTCATGTATGGATATGAGAGTTGGACCATAAAGAAAGCTGAGCACTGAAGAACTGATGCTTTTGAACTGTGTTGTTGGAGAAGACTCTTAAGAGTTCCTTGGACTGCAAGGAGATCAAACTAATGAATCCTAAAGGATATTCAGTCCTGAATATTCATTGGAAGGACTGATGCTAAAGCTGAAACTCCAATACTTTGGCCACCTGATGCAAAGAACTGACCCATTGGAAAAGACCCTGATGCTGGGAAAGCTTGAAGGCAGGAGGAGAAGGGGATGACAGAGGATGAAATGGTTGGATGGCATCACCGACTCGATGGGCATGAGTTTGAGCAAACTCCAAGAGCTGGTGATGTATGGGGAAGCCTGGTGTGCTGCAGTCCATGGGATCGGAAAGAGTCGAACATGACTGAGCAACTGAGATGAAGTTAATCAGGACTCTGGATGGCAAGGGTGCACAAACTTCTCGAAATAGTGTAAGAAGTAACATACGTGTCCTCGCCTCATGCCACCCACAGGCCTGCTGCTCCCTTTCCCACCTTGGATGATCACTGGCTTCTGAAGGGCAGAAATACTATTTTCAAGCAATTCAGAAAGACCTGTGCAGCCTGGAGTTCTTGTGGGCCATGCCAACTGCTGATCAGAAGAGGGGGATGTCCTCTGTCTTTTCTATGTAAGAAGGAAAGGAGAAGAACTAGTCAGCTGGCTTATTATCAGGTTCCTGAGCAAATGATCAGTTTTGCAGGAATTTCGATGAAAGAGGAGTGGTGTTTGGAGCAGGAGACCAGGTATCTGGCATTCAGAGATCCTTTTAGATTTTCCTTGATTCATCATGTGGATCAAGCAAGTTACTGTCACTGTGTCTTGGTTATTTTTCTCGTTTTGGGGAATACTAGTTATAAGAGAGACATTTTCCCAGTAGTTATGGTGGCACTAAGCGCTGTGTTAAGTTTTTTAGACATTATGAATGCCTACAACACTCTGGAGTAGGTCTGGCTGCTATTCCACGTGACAGCTGAGGCACGAGGAGGGTACAGAACTCTTGCATAAAGGTGCACAGCTCCCAGGTGGTGGACTTGGAATCCCAGCCCAGGCCAGTGGGGCTCCGAAGGAGTGGAGTAGTAATCCTATGCCTTATTCACAAACCATTGGCCATGGCTACTGCCCTGGAGGGTCAGGGTCACAGTTGCAGGCTGCTAGGTGATGAGCCACAGTGCCCTTCCTAGACCAATACTCTTGGTCCATCCTTCACTCTGGACATCATTCTTGTCTCTAGTGTTTTCTGTCCTTGCCACGCTTATGCATAGAGTCCTCTCTGACCTTGAGAAAAGCCATATTTTGACCCCACCATCTTTCCTTTCTTCCCTTCCCAACAGATCCCTCCCATGACAAGCATGGCCCTCCCAGCCCCTCTTTAGGGAGGCTTTCCCACTCTCTTCCCTTCCATCCCGTGGGCCTCACCTGCACCAGGCAGAGTGCAACTCATCTTATTGGAAACTCCCCCCAATCCACTTCCTAAAGGTCTTGGAGCTTCGCCCTACCCTTTGACTACACATTTCCCTGGTAGCTCAGCTGGTAAGAATCCACCTGCAATGCAGGAGACCATTGTTCAGTTCCTGGGTTGGGAAGATTTGCTGGAGAAGGGATAGACTACCCACTCCAGTATTCATGGGCTTCCCTTGTGGCTCAGACAATAAAGAATCTCCTGCAATGTGGGACACCTGAATTCCATCTCTGGATTGGGAAGATCCCCTGGAGGAGGGCATGGCAACCCATTCCAGTATTCTTGCCTGGAGAATCCCCATGGACAGAGGAGCCTGGCAGTCGACAGTCCATGGGGTTCCAAAGAGTCACATACAACTGAGCAACTAAGCACAGTACATTGTCCCTGTTTGTAGACCTCTCTGGATTACTACCACCCTGCCCCTTGTTTGGCTCCTGTCTTCCTTCTTGGGGGAGAGGTCTCTCATGAACAGGTAGTCCTCCCAAGCAGTGATGTGGCTTCCCGAGATATGCAGTGGCAGGCAGTTTAATCGCCACCCTGGGAGGTGTGCCATGCTGTATCCTGACCTTGTCCGCTTCAGTTTCGCCATAGCACAAAGAGGCCGCCTGCTGCTTGCCGATGACATGGGCCTGGGGAAGACCATCCAAGCCATCTGCATAGCGGCCTATTACCGGAAGGAGTGGCCGCTGCTGGTGGTGGTACCGTCGTCTGTGCGCTTCACCTGGGAGCAGGTCGGTTTTCCTGGTGTCATCACATTAACAAGGGCAGTTTTCCTCAGAGTCAGAGTCACCACATGACTGTTCGGGGGCAGGACCCAGGGAGCTCGGAAGCTCTGCCAGCTGAGGGCGAGAAGGGAGATGAGATAGCCTCCTGAGGCCAGGCCCCTGGTTTTCTGAGTTGGGATCAGGCCAGGCCTTCAGGAAGGAGAGGCACAGTCTTTCCAAGCTCCAACTCACCTCTGTCTGTCACAGATGCTTCCCCAGGCGCCTCTGGTGTCCCTGCTGACAACTTCTTTCACTTAGGTTTCCGAATAGTTTTACTCCCTTTATTTCCCTTAATCCTTAAGTAGCCATGTGCAATAGACATGAGATATTAACCCCACTGACAGATGAGAAAACAGCCCCTCAAAGAGGCTAAGCACCACGCTTACTGCTAGGGAGGGGCTGTTCCGGCACCTTGAAGTCACACCTCCTAACTGGGGACTCGGGATTTTACACCCAGTAGCAAGTGGTGGGGGCAGGAGGTGCTCTGTCTGTCTGCCAGGCAACTTTATGGCTGAAGAACCCGACACGACCAGGAGCTTGTCTACCATAAACCCAGGGATCAGAGTGGTCCTGTGAAATGAATAAAACTCTCCATAAGCAGACGCAGTGAGGAAGGAAGACGTGGTTCATTGTCCGTCACTCCTCCTGGCTTCATGCTACTTGGGGGCAGCTGTCGGCTTCCTCAGGCTACGGCCGTTCTTGGGGACAGGGGTATGACAAATGCTGGAGAGTGGAGAGGGGGAGACCGAGTGTACCTGCAGGGGGCGCTGACCTTGGTCCGCCTGGAGAGAGGCAGTGATGGCTCGGCGGGGGTCCCAGCTGGCGGCTGCCAGGCCAGAGCTTCACTTGGGTTTTGTTCTCTCCTGTCACCCCCAGGCCTTCCGGCGGTGGCTGCCATCTCTGAACCCCATCGACATCAACGTCGTGGTGACCGGGAAGGACCGCCTGACAGATGGCTTGGTCAACATTGTCAGTTTTGATCTTCTGAGCAAGTTAGAAAAGCAGCTAAAACCCCCTTTTAAAGTTGTCATCATTGTAAGTGACTCGATAAAGTCTTTCAGTATCTCCTCCCTGGGGAAACTCTCCATGAATGTCCACATCTGTAATCTCATGGAGCCTCCCTAGGTTTCTAGAAGAGAAATCACTGGCTTCATTTTGTGAGAAACTGGTATTTCATTTCTCTCAAATAGCAATTCTCAGTCCTGGCTACATATTAAGATCTTCTGGGGGCTTTTTTGGAAAATGGTAATCTTCTGGGTCTGTGCTGGGGGTTTGCAGCCTGCCTCTTCTCCCCACGGGGGGTCATGATGGAGCCTGTGGACCCCAGACAGCCCAGAACTCCAGAAACTACAGCCTGGACAGCACGGGTCTGCGCCTTCATCTGCTGCTCTCTTGTTGGCATTACCCCAGGTGTGGAGTTCAAACAGCGAATAGATTTTCTTTCAGCCAATATAAAGATGTTCCCTCACACCACAAACGTATACACCAAAAGCACTTGTTACCCTTTTTTGGAGAAGCTTTCAGAGTCTTGCTCCCAGATCTGACGGTATGTCTTGTAGTTACCACTTGCCCTCTTCTAACTCCTCTCACGCTCCAGAAGGAAAGTCTGGAGAGGCTGGCCTCCTCTCCAGCACTCAGTGTGTCTACAAGGCTCACAAATACAACCCTGAAAAGGTGTGAGTCTCTCCCATCCCCTCCCACAACCGGCCAGCTCCCACCCCAAGTCCAGGTAACTGACAGTCCAGGGTGGAACATGCAGTGGATGAATTACAATGTATCCTCAATTTATCCAATTTATCCTCACTTCTCCTCTTGGCAGAACAGGTGAACCCGACGCCTCCAGGTGACATGAAAGGGTCTTTATGCAAACGTGTGACTGGAAAACTGCCAATGGTATTTCTCTCCTCTAAAAATAAGATTCTCTGTCGACAGTGGCTCCCCAGACATTGCTGCTCGTGTTGTCAAGCACACATCTCATCTAGAGAGAGCGAAAGGGAAGGGCTCTTGGAAAGCTCTTGGTGAGCCTCTGAGACATACGCATCAACAAGGCTGCAGTGGAGGCTCTGCCTCGGGTTTCCCGGCAGCAGGTTGACTGCAAGGGAGCCACCTTCATCCGTTTGCTCAGCCAACTAGAGGGCCGTCCCCCTGCACAGGGCCATGCCCTGCTGCGGGTAGGGAGGGAGGAGATCAGCCCCTGGCTGCCAGTGAGCCATAGCCCAGCAGGACAGACAGAAGCACATGCAGATTGTCACCATCCATGCCAGTGCCTTCAGAGACATGGAAGCCAAGGAGGTGCTCAGGGAGGGGAAGGAGACAGTGCACGCCGGGCAGCAGCACCAGGCGCCAGCGCAGGGCACACCCAGGTCCTCAGCACACTGGTTAGGGGGAGGTGTGTCTTAGAAGCCAGCAAAGAGGTTTGTTGGATGCAGCCAGTGAGGTGGGCAGGGCAAGGGCTTCACCAGCCCCACTTTGCAAGTGGAAAACTGTCCCTGAGAGATGAAGCGACCTGCCTGCAGCATTGTGGAGAAGATGCCCAGAGCCTGGTCCCATCACAAGAAGGGTGGTGCTGTACCAGGGTCAAGCTTGATGTGGGCTCGCTCTCTCCACGCAGGGTTTGGCCTTGTCCACTTACGTGACTGTTTCTTTACAGGATGAATCCCACTTCCTCAAAAACATTAAGACTGCCCGCTGTCGCGCAGCCGTGCCGCTCCTCAAGGTGAGTGCTGCCAGGGGCAGACTTGGCGCCTGAGCCCACGGGGCGCTGAGATGCACTGTGTTTTGTTTGGGCTGGACAGGGGTCCAAGGGGAGCAGGGGCCACAAGTCTGGGGCTGCAGGCCACGGACATGACTTAGCATTGACTCAGAGCATCTCTGCTTAGGACTTCGGTCCCAGATTCACTTTTCTTCCTAATGTCCTGCTGAGGAGCTCGTGGTCTGTGTAGTTGTCTGTCTGTCATACGTGAAGACCTGTTGAAGGTCACGGGTCGGGTCAGGATTCACTCCGGAACCTCCTTGGGGTCCTCCTGGACAAGGCAGAGCTACAGCCTCCAGCAGTGTCCCATCTTAAACTGTTCAGGAGGACCTGCCTGTCTGCTCAGGGGTTTGCAGGTCAGAGCTCTTGGGGTGCTGAGAACCAAGGGCATTCAGTTATGCAGACTCAGAACTAAGTGTGGGTATCTGCTGGGTGTTGTGGGTACCAGCCACAAAGCTGAGACCTGCTTTAGCCATCCTAAGGCTGATTTGTTAACAGAAAGGTCAGCTGTCCACATCCTTTTCTGGGGTGGTCTGAACCTGTGCTGAATACTTTGTCTGCTTGAATCCTGGCTTCCAAGCACAAGGCGGGGTGGGGTGGGGGTGGTGGTGGTGGTGGTGTGTGTGTGTGTGTTTGTGTGTATAGTGCAGCTTTGAATCTATCCAAAAGCATTCTATTCTGACCTGCAGTATAAGTGCCATGTTGCGTGTGTCACACACTTTGGTGTCTTTTTTGTATGTGTTCCAGTCCCTCCACTCCCAACAGGGGGAAAGCCCCAAATTTCCTTCCATTTTTCTGTAGTGGTCTTTTTTCTCATAACAAGGTGAAAATATCTCACAGATGACTCTGGAGCAAACTCCTTTGATTTGTATGAACTGAGCAAACACAAGTGCCTGTTTATCTTGGGCTCTAGTAAAGTGGCCTTTGGGTTGCACCATCGTTTTGAAACTGCAGCTTTTATTGCTTAAAGAGGCTTTATTGTACTAAGCTGGAAAAAACTAATATGCTGAATGTTGGTGAAACTTACTAGCACTTGAAAATTTTTTCTGACTGCCCACAAAACACACTCAAGTATCTACTCATTTCAAGCTTTGCATTCGGAATAACTGGTAACATGATACATCTTCCAAAGCAGGATTGTATTTGCTCCAGACTTAAAAGTCCTTTACTTAAAAACTTCATTCTCTGCTCAAGTTACCTATAAGTGTTTATAGGTTGAGAGCCCTTTCTGCACACATATAAATGAAATGTTTGTCCCAGAGTGGTGACCCTTGTTTTGGGAGATTTTAATATGTTTTCTTTTGAAAAATGTTAATAGACTTTGGTACCATGATTCCAGTATTACACCCATAACTAAAATTAAGTCTGTACCCTTGATTGTCTAACAAAAGACACTGCACAGTAGGTAGATGCTATCATAAAAGATATACTAGGAAAGCTTCTTAGCAACTGTCTTGTTAATGCACTCATCACCTGGCAGGCAAGCCAGACTCAAATATTGGTTTCTGAAATATGTGCTTTTGAGCCAGACCTTTTAAACAGTGTTAATATTTTTCACATCTTGTGTATATTTCAAAGTGACACATTTAAAACA
The DNA here is from genome assembly GCA_007570785.1 of Antilocapra americana. Taxonomy (NCBI): domain Eukaryota; kingdom Metazoa; phylum Chordata; class Mammalia; order Artiodactyla; family Antilocapridae; genus Antilocapra; species Antilocapra americana. The sequence goes on along the minus strand of ML660197.1, from coordinate 26,101,954 downwards.
AATTTTTAACCATGAACTAGTATATATTACTCTGGATTTGCCATAGAACTTGGGTGAATTAACGTTTTAAAATAGGACCCGTGAATATAGCCTGTTCATGGGTGTCTCAAAGCCACTGTCATCCATAACATTGACTTTGAGTGGTACTGGACTGTTGGCACCTTGGAGTGGGGGTGGAGGATTTGGCATCCTGTGTTAATTCTGTTGATCAGACCTGTCATCTCTCTGCTGTGTTTTCATCTAGATCACAGTTCCTTGACCTTGGCACTGTTGACATTTTGGGCTGGGTAATTCCTTGTCCACAGGGCCGTCCTAGGCACTGTATCAGTAGGATGTTTAACAGTGTCCCTGGCCTGTACCCACTAAATGCCACTGGTACCCCTAGTTGTGACAACCAGCGTTACCTCCAGATATGGCCAAGTGTTCCAGGTGGCATGTGTGGCATTTGAAAGTTGCTCTGTCGTGTCCGACTCTTTGCGACCCCATGAACAGTAGCCTTCCAGGCTCCTCTGTCCCTGGAATTCTCCAGGCCAGAATACTGCAGTGGATAGCCTTTCCCTTCTCCAGGGGATCTTCCCAACCCAGGGACCGAACCCAGGTCTCCCACATTGCAGGTGAATTCTTTACCAGCTGAGCCACCAGGGAAGCCCAGGTGCAGGAGGAGGAGAATTAACGCCCCATTTCTCTTGAGAACCATTGATCTAGATGCTCTAAGGAAATGAGTCAATCTAGGTATTTTTTGGAATAAGAAGAAAGTTGGGAAGAAGTAAAATAATGCCTCTGAAAAACCACATAAGGGCCTAATTTAATACCACTTGACTGTTCCCCTCACTCCACTCGTGTATCTCTTAGAACTACATTCTGTTAATTAGTATGTCAAGATTTTCAGCAAATGTTCATGATGAGGTAATTAGGTTATATCCCACTGTCTGTGAGACAGCCAGGCCAGAGCATGTGGATCTCATGGATGGAAACAGCAGCTGCATGCAAAGGACATGTTGTAGGAAATTGGTGTTTTTGTACCTTGGGAAAGGTAGCATCTCTCTTTCCCTATGGCACTGTTTTCCTGGGCTGCTAAACAAAGTGGTTCTATTTTCATTTCCTGTTGACCTTTGAACAACGTGGAGGTCAGTGCACCTTTAACTTGCTTATAGTTAATTGGTCCTCCGTATCTGCGGTTCCCCGCATCCTCAGATTCATTCATGTGGTTGAATTTTCAACCTGCTGTTGAGAAATATCTGCTTAAGTGGAGCTGTACAGGTCACACCCATGTTGTTCAGTTGTGTGAAAGCAAGCAAAACAGAAAGCTATAGGGAACAAAACTAAAACTAAAATCATCTTGAGACTTCCCTGGTGATCCGGTGGTTAAGACCAAGCTTCCGCTGTCAGAGGGGTGGGGGTTTGGGGGGTGGGGGTCAATCCCTGGTTGGGCAGCTAGAATCCTGAATGCTGCTTGGCACGGCCACTAAAAATTAAAAAATTAAAAAAAAAAATAGAATCACCTTTCATCCCTCCCAACAACGAAAACCTCTGCTAACAATTTGGTTGTTTTTCTAACATGTCAATTGTAGGACAAGATCGTTTTTAATGGCTTAGGAACATTCTGTGTTATGGACGCATCCCATAATTTAACCCTTAGCGTGAGACACTGTTTAGCTGTTATAAATAATTCTGCAAGTGAACACCATCCATATATTCATAGCTTGTATACCTTGTCCTCTTAGGACAAATTCCTATATTCAGAATTTCTGGGTAGTGATTTTACCTTTTGATAGCTGCCTCTGAAATTCAGTCTGGCCATGCATCACCATCTTCACTCCCTCTCAGTCCAAATCATCACACGGTCCTTTTCTCCACGTGACCTCAGCCGTGAAAGGTGTCAGACTTTTCCCTGTTGAGCTGTGAGGTGAGGGTTTGAGTTTTCTTTAGTGGTGTTTTATTTATAGTACTTTTTAATTGTTAAACCAGTTAGATTATTTCTGTAGAGGAAGAAAGAATCCCACCATCCTTCCTAATAATAGCTGTTTCTTTTTCTGTGTGAGTAGAGTCCTTTCTGTTGATTGGCTAGACCAGATGAGAACAGTGATCTAAGGTGTATAGCTTTTTCTTTTCCTTTTTCATTAAAGCAGTTTCACCAGATGGCATATTCAAATAGTACAAAGGAGTGTATAATGAAAAATAACTTGTGCTCACCTTGAATCCTCATCCTTAAATCCTCCTTGGTTTAGTTCTAAAAATTGGTCTGTGCCCGTGTCAGGACATGATGTGTGTTTCCTGTCTCCCTCCCTAGAGTATTCTACCACTGTTTTTTACCTTTCTTTTTCCCTTTGATGATGAATCTTGGTAATCATTCCATTTTATTACCGATGACAGGATCTCGTTCTCACAAGTAGTTTTCTACTGCATAAATCTGGCGTAAAGTGTATCATCCATTCCCTTTTGGTGGATTTGTAGCCAGGCTCTGGCTGTTATATGCAGTACTGCATGCATGCTAAGTTGCTTCAGTAATGTCTGACTCTTTTTGACCCCATGGGCTGTAGTCCACCAGGCTCCTCTGTCCATAGGATTCTCCAGGCAAGAATACCGGAGTGGGATGCCATTCCCTTCTACAGGGGATCTTTCCAACCCAGGGATCAAACCCGAGTCTCTTCATGTCTCTTGCCTTGGTAGTTGCATTCTTTACCACTAGTGCCACCTGGGAAGCCCTGTAATAAACACTCTTTCAGAGCAAGTGAAGTGTGTTAGTCTCTCATTTGTGTCCAAATCTTTGTGACCCTATGGACCATAGCTTGCCAGGTTCCTCTGTCCATGGGACTCTCCACTAAGAATACTGGCATGGGTAGCATTTCCTTCTCCAGGGGATCTGTCTGACTTGGATCGAACCTGGGCCTCCTGGACTGCGGGCAGATTCCTTACTATCTGAGCCACCAGGAGGGCCCTGTGGCTGTCTTTTCATTGTGCTATAAAAGCGGGGAGTAGGAAACCCAGTCCCTCTGCGTTCTGAAGAGGTGGCTCTTTGCCCCTTCAGGTCAGAGGGGGAGTGGTGTCAGCTGGAGGGCCTGCTCTCCCCCCCAAGGTGATTAGGCCATCTGCAGGAGCAAGCTCCTGCTCTTGAGAATCTTCTAACTTCTCTTGACACTAAATAGAAATCTTTTTTTTTCTTTGCATTATTCCATTGTGGGTTTCTTGGGTTCAGTAAGAGTTAGCTTCAGGCATTCAGTTTAGTGTGAATTTGTGTAGCTGTGTGCATTTATACTTTCCTAAACTGGGAGTTCCAGAGGTGGAGGGTGACATCTAAACCTTGAGCAGCCGGGCACGATTAACGGCCTTAGTCGTGACTGTGATGACAATAAACATATTGGGGCTGAGCGGTTTAAATCATTCCATAATAGATGAGATGCCCTACTTGTTTCTTTTCAAAGCTGGCCTTTTTCGTTTTCCATAATGCTGCCTTTGCTTTTAACACCCACAAGCATCCATTTTCATCAGTCCCATCACCCCCTATAGGGTCTGGACAGTATATGAGAAGGCTGACTCCATATTAACTCTGGCCTGTAACACTCTGGCCTGTAACTACCTGGCAGAGAACCTTGGAGTTAATTTCCATCAGCTAATCTGTGAGCTGCTACCCAGACTCCATCCCCAGGCTATAGCAGCGGTGATGACAACAATGTGGGGAATAGGTATGGGATGATGAGCTGATTTGCTCTTACTGATAAGACTTTTCATTTCTCCCGTTTCATTGAAATGGCCTTGAGCCAAGGCAAGCGATGCTACAGGCGTCATTCAAGAAGCTCATTGTTATTTTAATGAATCTACATCAAACCTTGCAGGAAATTAGAAGGCCTGGGTAATTGAACTGTGGAAAATTATAGCTGGAGAAATTCATAGCTCTCCTGTCATAATGGAATTAGGTATTGGTGGTTGCTCAGAGGGCAGAAGTGCATCTTGAGAAAGGTATATATTGTATATTTATAAAGGATTATTTTTCTTCCCTCCATTGCACCTTTATTTATTTATTTTTATGAGACCATGTATCCATCTGAAAACCTAATTTCCTCTCCTAGGTGATTGACTGCATGTGATTGCCTTATGCTGCTGTCATTAATTCAAGGTTACAGTGGTTAGAAAGCTGTTTCTAGACAACTGAGCCCCACAGTAGGGTCCCTTCCCAGAGCTGAAATGGATTTTACCTCCAGGGGTCTTTGACCATTCTGCATTCTAGTCCAGTGGGGAGTGTCTCTCTCTCTCTTTTTTTTTTAATTTCACCCTCTTTCTCATCTGAGTAAGAAGTAGTATTTGGGGTCTGATCTTGGGTCAGGTGGATGTCAGAGTAATGAGAAATCTGAAGCCTGTCATTGGAATTGACCAGGTATTTATACCCATCTTGCCTTTGGCTGAGCAGGCTGCTGCAGGCCTGGACTGCATTTAGGGTAGATGGAGCCAGGTGCCACCTTTTAAAGTCCTTGTTAACTGCAAAACGAACTTGAGTCAGGGATCTCCAGGCTCAAAACATTGTGCAGCTGGGTTAGTGACACTTTCTTTTGTTTTTTGTGTTTTTCCTCTAAAGAAAATCAAATAGAGGCTTAACACATAGGCCATTGCACATTCTTCCTCCTGGGATTGAGAAAGGGCTGGTCCTAGGTGCCATTGTCTGATCACAGGTTCTGCTTGGGTGTCAGAAATCCATCCTGGAAAAAAGTTCAGAGCTGCTGCAGTTTTCCATGCTTCCTCTTCCAATGCTGGATTCTTCATGTTTACTCTGCCGTCCCTAGGAGACTGGTTAGCTTCCTTGTGAATGTTTTTCGGCATACAGTGAATACCTACTGAGTGCTTACTTTGTGCCAGCCCCTGCGCTACAGCAAATCAAAGGGAACCTAGCTCAGTCCTTGATCTCAAGAAGTTTGCAGTCTAGTTGAGGGAGTCAGACAAGATAGAACTCAGTGCAAGGGGCTAAGTGCTTATATAGACATGGACCGAGGGCATGGCCAAGGCAGCTTAGAAGATGATGCCCAGCCTCTTTCAGGGGTCCCACCGTGAGGTTCTCAGAGTACACGTGCTCTTTCTCTCTGATCATGGTACCTTCACCTGGAGTTCCCAGGCTGCAGCCACATTGAGCCCTGGAGTGACGCCAGCCTTAGTGTGTTTGGAATCTAGATCTGCCTTGGATCTAAGATGAGTGAACTTGGGAAGCACCTATGGTCAGAATGCCAGGAAGTGAAGGTCTTCCTTCCTGCAGGATTCCACGGAATATACTGATCCGGGGTCATCAGCTCCAACTCCTAGTGGGAGAGTGTTGGGGACATGCCCTGCATATCCTATGTGTGCCTCAGCATCTTTGGCTCTTTTGTGTTCTAGGTTGCCAAGAGGGTGATCTTACTGTCGGGCACACCAGCCATGTCCCGGCCAGCAGAGCTGTACACGCAGATCCTCGCCGTCAAGCCAACCTTCTTCCCTCAGTTCCATGCCTTTGGACTTCGCTACTGTGGCGCCAAACGGGTATTTATTCTCTGTTCCCTCTCTTCCCCACCCACCCTTCACCTTGATTGTCACACTTTCCTTTATTATTTTATTATTTTTTTTAACACCGAAAAACAGTTTATATTGAGGTATAGCCAATTAACAATGTCGTGATATTATTAATCAGGTGAACAGTGAAGGGATTCAGCCATATATATACATGTGTCCATTCCCCCCAAAAAACTCCCCTCCCGTTCAGGCTGGCACGTAACATTGAGCAGAGTTCCACGTGCTATACAGTAGTACAGTAGGGTTTTGTTGGTTATCCATTTTAAATACAGCAGTCACACTTTCCTTCTTCTTCCTTCTTTTTGGCCATGGTGTGGCCAGAAGGGATCGGCCATAGAGCTGGATTCAGATTTTAGCTCCGCTTAGCCCCTCATTCTGACCTTGGAGTGTCCTCCATGGTGAGACAAGAGCAGCCCCTCCTAGTTCTAGATAGCATTTTCTGGTAAAGCAACTAGTGGGCGGTGAGCAGGTGCCTGGAGCTCCTAGAGCCTGCAGCTCTTGCCCGACTGGAGGACACTGAGATGAGCTTAGGTGAAGCCAAAGCCCTCCTACTTGGTGCGCAGAAGACAGAGGACGCCTTTGAACAGGTGGAGTGGGGAGCGTGGTCTCAGACTGCCCTGGGGGGCTCGCAGCAGTGTGCCTTGGCTCATAGACGTTGACTCATGATGGTGAACCGTGTCTGGTCCACAGGCCGGAAGCCTCTGACCTACAGATTATTTGTCTGTGAATACAGAGCCAAAGGAGCGGCTGCCCCTGGAGCTGCATTTCACAGAGCCGCAGTCCACACAGCTTCTCTTCTCCAAAAAAGGGCAGATGTTATCATGATTTCTAAAACCTCAATTTTTTTTTAATTGAAGAAAAAAATTAATGATGAGGGAAATAAGAGTGAAAAAAAATCTCAGATGCCAAACTTCCCCCTTCACTGTCTGAGCCACCAAGGAAGCCCTCAGACTTCCCCCTTAGTTAATTACTCATTCTCATGCCAGCTTCTTTCCTGCGGGTGGTGCCCCGGTTGCAGAGGCTCTAGCTGGACTCAAAAGCCTCGTTACTTCAGACCTCAAGGATTCCTGTTTGGTGACCAAATCACGAATATGCCAAGCTGCTGTATGCATGGCTGGCCCTGACACTCTGGAGAAAGTGGTTGCCCCCCACACCACCTGGGAGAGAAGAGCCTTGCTGTGCAAGTTCATGACATTAAACAGATCATCTGCCTTATTTTAAAATACTTCCTGGAAGGAGAAAAACTTTCCAAGTACTTTAAAAATATCCATTTATATTCAAACAAAGTACTTATCAAGTAACTTGTGGAGCCTGGCAAAGTTAATTGCACACCATTTTTAGCTGGTCACGAGGCAAGAAATTTCTGTCCTTGAACGTATTTAAAGCCATACACTTCTTTAACTAAGTTTCCCTGTGGATCAGTCCAAATTAGATCGGACATGGTTGTCTTTATCCCTCAAAACTCCCATGTGTGATTTGTACCTCTGTCCTCTTTGCAAGCAATCCACTTTCTGCAAAGGATCTCCTCCTTGACCATCTGGTACCTGGTGGTGTCTTGTTGAGGCAGGGATGGTAGGAACTAGAGGCAGAGCTTATTGCCTTTACCACTATACCACCCCTCCCTGTGTTCCTGGCCACCATCTCCTGAGTCCTTCACATCCTCAGATTCACCCTCCCCCTCCTCCTTGCTGCCCCAGTACCCGAGAAAACAGAGTTAGTACCTTCTCCATCTTTGTATCCTTCCTCCACTTAGCCCAATGTATCCTTCCTTCCACTTAGCCCAATGCCTGCTCCCTGATACGTTTTCAGTAAAAGCTTGACAAAGTGTAGTTATTCCATATATTAAAGCCTTTGGTATTATCAGGTTTTATCCTGCAAGATTAAGAGCTGATAATATTAGAATGTTGGAGCATGATACCTAAATTAATTATGATATCCGTTTGTTCCTGGCATGATTTTTATATAATGCAGCCAGTAGGCAAGATCTACTTTTTTTTTAATTGGGGCCAGATTCTTGGGATAAGAGAAGCCACTGAAGAGAACGCCCCATGCTGAGCTCATTTTCAACCCCATAGTGTGAAGGCATTTGCTGAGAACTTCCAGTTGATTTCAGAGCATATTTTTTTAAAAAGAAAGAAGCAGTTTTTGATTATTTTATTTCTCCACCTTTGGCTGTTTCTTCCGGTTCCCAGTTTAGCAAAGGACACCTGCCCCATCTCCACCATTATACTAGGTCCACTGGCCCTCGAAAATGAGCAAGCCTAGCCCCTGCCCAAGGTGATTCATAGTACAGGGTGGGGTAAGGCATGAGGGAAAATGAGCAGCTGAAACCCTAAGGCAGCAGGCACCCCGGCTCCCTCATTTTCTACAAGACCGTAGAAGTCAGTCCTATTTCGGATAAGATTGTTAGTGAAAGACAGGGTTTTTAATTGGTATCGTCCCCTCTAGCTGTATGGCAGGGAGTAGGCATTCTCACTCACTGCCCTCTGTGAGCTGCTGGATGAAGGAACCATTTTTATGAAGCATGGCCTGGGTGCTCTAAAACCCACCTCTGGTTTCAACCAGATGTGGCTGCATCTGTATTCTGGGTTCTCCCCTTCTGCCCCCACCACCATGGCCACAGTGATGGCATCCACCAGGCCATGCTCGGTGAAACCCACACTGGGGAAGAACAGCTTTGTAAATCCCTGTTAACCCCATCAGACAAAGATAGCACAGCATCATCTATTACCCTGGGCAGTGGACTCTGTGGGGGAAGCCCTGAGGAAGAGTCTTTCTACATTTGATGTATGGGAAGAGCCTGACAAGCTGAATATCTCATTTGTTCGTTCTTTTTTTTTTTTTTTGTAATATTTATTTATTTGGTTGAGTCAGGTCTTAGTTGCAGCATCTAGTTCCTAACCAGGGATCAAACCCAGGCCTTTAGCATTGGAAGCAAGGAGTCTTAGCCACTGGACCACCAGGGGAGTTCCTCTCGCTTGCTCTTGAATGTAACAGGCACCAAACCACTTGACATCTTGCCTTTGCTGCTAGAAAGCTTAACACCAAATTGTGGCATGCCGTGATACACACTTTTGGTTCACCTCATTCCCAACTTTGTTTCTCCCTGTTCCTTTCCTGTTTCTCATTTGTATTCCTGGCAGTTGTATTCATCCCTCAGAGCCAGCTGAAGTTCTGTGAGCAAGGCCAGGGGAAGAGAACGTTGTGAGGAAGTTGTCCCTGGGAATCACAGCCCCATCCCCAGGTCCTGAGGCGTCTCATGAGCTGTGTCTCGGTTCTGCCTCCACAGCAGCCCTGGGGATGGGACTACTCAGGCTCCTCCAACCTGGGGGAGCTGAAGCTCCTGCTGGAGGAGGCGGTCATGCTGCGACGCCTCAAGGGCGACGTCCTCTCCCAGCTCCCAGCCAAGCAGCGCAAGATGGTGGTGGTCGCCCCAGGCCAGATCAGTGCCAGGACCAGAGCCGCCCTTGATGCCGCCGCCAAGGAGATGACCACCACGGACAAAACTGTGAGTTGGGGCAGCAGATGGGGATTTGGAAGTCCACGTGGGCACTGCCGCTGTTTCCTGGGGGTGACCAGAGTCCCCTGACGTCTTTCTGTAACCTCTCCCTACCTCCCAGGGCCAGGAAGGTGAGCCCGCTTCATTTCTCAGCCTACCTAGTCTGCTTCCCAAATCTCTCAGGAGTTTTCAGCTTTCTCCTTGGGTAGATCACTACTGATGGACAGTCATAAAAATAAACCCCAGGGGAACGACAGGATGGTGACACATATTCTGAATGCCTCAAGGAAAGTTGGAATTTGCATTTAGTATATTTTGAGGGTACCTCTGTCTAGTCACAGTTGTTAGAAATTAGTCCTAAGGGTATTTGGTGTACATGTTAACCCTCTAACCATCCCATGTCACTTGCTTTAATCAAATTAACATTTATATAACAAAGAGTTTTCAAACCCTCTTACCGTTTAGTCCACATTACAGTCATTTATGGTTGGCAGGAAGTTAGCACCTCCATTCTGTAGAGAGGGAAACTCAAGTTCACAGAGACTGGGATTCCACCAAGGTCTCACACCTACTCCATGGCAGAGCTGAGGCTGTACCCAAGCCTGTTAGCTCTGCATTTTAGAGCTCTTTCCAATACAGTGGCTTTATCTTTTCAAAACACTTTCACTGCCTATCTGCCTTTAGTGTCACACTGTGCTAAGTGCTATAAAGTAATCTATACTACCTCCGTTTTTGTCCTCATGGAATAAAAACCTTGCAATTTTCATTCCCAAGAAAATAACAGTCATTGACATTTTTTTGACATTATCATAAAGCATTATCTGGGCTTGGTATTACCCTGTATACAGAAACTTAGATCTGAATGAGATACCAGCCTCCTGGGAGAGTACAAAATAAATAAAATGACAAGAGACAGAATGTGTGATTCTTTTTTTTAATGTTATTTTCCCATGTGATGAGCAAAACTGGCTAGTAGCTTTTAAGAAACAGTGTAGGATTTTGCACTGATATAAATAGCTTGTCCGGCCGTGTTTAATTTATGCTGTGTTATACACAATAATCTGGGTGGCCTGGAGGAAACGAGCAGGCATAATCTCTTTGCTGTGGAATTTTCAAATCAAGTTCCATAACATCACGTGGACATACAGACCAGTGGTTCTCAAATTACATTCCCGTGAAACTACCAGAAGAACTAAGGTGTTCTGTTGCTAGAATCAGTGTCAGTGGCCTTTTCTAATTTTTAGAGATAAAAACTCAATGAATGGAAATTTTTTCTCAATTTTAAGCTTTTTCTTAAAACTTTAAGCCATCAACAAGTCTGCTAATTTTTACCCATCAGTGAAATCTACCAAACAAGAAAACCAATGAATGTGTATAGCATATATACTATTAATGCAAAAAATTCAGATGCATGTTATTTTTAGATGCAAAGGTCTGAATGTTTAGAAAATGCTTTATAAAGCATTTTAGTTCCTTGTATGTGTGGGGTGGAAGAGAGTCTATCAGTATTTCATGGGCGTCTCCAGAGAACAGCCTTGCCAGTTCACCACTTGAACCAGATGGAGAACAGCCAGTGTAGACAACTGACAAAGCAGTCAGTGGGGGTTTGAATTGAGGAAAAAAGTCATATTAAGTGGTCAAGAGGCAACTGTCAATTGTGCAGATAGCCAAAAAAAAGTGTGGAAGTGTTGAACTTAGCGCAGCAAGGTTTGAAAGGATTTTTTAAACTTTATGCCAATGTGTATGGTTAGGTGGGTGGCCCTTTATGATTTCAGGTGTAACCTGCATGTTTGATTTCTGAATTAATAGGGAATGATGTGAAATTGACTAGGCTGAGCCATGGAAATCAGGAATATTGGGTGTTTATAACTCCCCTTGGCTATGCAGATCCCTTAAATTCTTTGGAATTTGTTGATATTTTCTTCCCTGAGAAGGGAAGCCACAACCTGCCTCCTAGGCTTGGTGCTAGAAGAGTATGAAGGGCTGGTAGCGGTTGCTCTGAATCCCACCTGTTGTGTGATTGTATCACTACTTCTTCACCCCAGAGTCTTGCAGCTATTTTGCAGATTGTGAAAACAAACCCTAAATTGCATTGTAATTTCTTCAAGAATCCAGTGGAGAAGAGCCCTTTGAGTTCTTCTCAGTACAGAGCTTGAGAATTGCTCTGTGCTTCCTTGGTGTCTTGGGAAATTTAAGTTTGTCTATAAGAGAGGGAAATTGAATAGATAAAGATTGCCTTCAGCATGGTGCTAAGATACTATATTCTTTTTGATAAGATAAATTCTTGAAAAATGTTGTTTTCTTTTGTCTTCTTTAATGTAAATTCATTTTTTATAATGGAAAATCCAAGTAGCAGATGAATTTATGAGCGTGAGCCTTTAGAACGTCAGAACCTTTCTTACCATAAAGCCACTGATTTAGTGTGTTGCAAACCATGGATCCAACTGGGAGCAGTCCATCCCCCACCTAACCTAGGAAACAGAGCGTGTCTGTGGGGACTTGGACCAGATGGCCATCAACATGCCTTCCAAGCCCTGACTGGCTGTGAAACCCTGAATTGAAAGAGTTAAACTGAAGAATCACGGTTTTGTGGGTTTAGACTGTAAATCTGTAGAAAGGACCCCACCACCCCTGTTTTTAATAGTGACTCTGCAGCCCCAAGTTTCTCTGCGATTTTACACATTATGGTGGTTCAAGCAAAGCACTGCTGAGCTGTCAAAAAGCGGTTCTTTCTTTGTTCCCTCACACCTTCCCATCCAGAGGACGACATTTTTTGAAAAGCTTTAAATCACAGAAGCCAAGGTGAAGCAGCCAATTTATAAAACATAATGTACAGCGAAAGCTTTTTCTCATTTTCAACAGAAATAATAGATAGCTCTTCACAGGCTAAGAAAAGCCGACTCTAATCATCCTTTGTCTAAAGCCATTTTTTGATCAGCAGGACCGGGAGCAGGAAAATGGAACTGGTCCATGCAGACTTCCTGGGGATGGTATCAGCTCACCTTTCTGCTGTTTGACAATTCATTCAAATTCCCACACAGAGAAAGAAATTCAGAGCCCCAGTGGATCTAATTTAATAAAAGTCTAAGAGGCAGGAACAAAGAATGCAGGTTATTTAAAATTTCCCAGTCCAGGGCTGGCAAAAGAAGTAAGATAGTTATTGGGCTAATATTATGTCTGCTCAGTTTGAGGATCTTCTTTTTTTTTTTTTTAAAGATAAACTATTGATTTCTCCTACATTAAAAATACAGCAGATATCTATTGTAAAAAGTCTGGTAAAGAAAAGTGCTTATAATATGTAGTATTTATTAAATGTTTTTTTATCACTATACTATAAAAAAATTGACCCATCTTTTGATAATTTTGGCATATATCATTTGGGTATTTTTTTCTATTAAATCTATGTTCATTTTGCTTTAAAATATTTATTATTTATATATCAATATACATGTAACTGAAGTATGTAATGAACAGCATATGTATTTAATTTTTTTATTTTTAATCGGAGGAGGTGGTGGTTGTCATTCAGTCGCTAAGTCGTGTCCAGCTGTTTGCGACCCCTGGACTGCAGCTTGCCAGGCTTCCCAATTGGAGGATGATTGCTTAATTTTTTTAAAAATTTTCTTTACTTTATTGTGTTGGTTTTGCCATACATTGACATGAAACCGCCATGAGTATACATATGTTCCCCCTCCAGAACCCCCCTCCCTCCTCCCTCCCGATTCCCTCCCCCTGGATCATCTCGGTGCACCAGCCCTGAGCATCAACCCTGGGCTGGCAATTGATTTCACATATGATAATTAACATGTTTCAATGCCATTCTCCCATATCATCCCACCCTTGCCCTCTTCCACAGAGTCCACGAGACTGTTCTATACATCTGCGTTTCTTTTGCTGTCTTGCATGCAGGGTTCTTGTTATATGTTGGTTCCTGCTGCACAAAAGCATGAATCAGCCATGAGTATACATATATGTCCCCTCCCCTCGTGCCTCCCTCCCACCCCTATCCCACCCCTCTAGGTTGCCACAAAGGACAGGGTTGAGCTCTTTGTGTTATCTACCACCTTTCCACTAGCTATCCGTTTTACACATGGTAATGTGTATATTTCAGTGCTGCTCTTTCAACTCATCCCACCCTCTCCTTCCCCCACTGTGTCCACAAGTTCATGCTGTATGTCTGTGTCCTGTTCCTCCCCTGCAAATAGATTCATCGGTACCATTTTTCTAGATTCCATATGTATCCATTAATATATGATATTGCAGCATACATATTTTAAAAGCAGAATTCGGATCTTATAAACATACATCAAGTAGGGAAGAAAGCAAGTTATAAAACTATCTGTGCATTTTTCAGGGTTGTTGTATGTTCTTTTAAAACATAATATTTGAAGACTGGTTTTCCCCGATGGCTCAGCAGTAAAGAACCCACCTGTTCAATGCAGGAGATGCAGGTTCGGTCCCTGGGATGGGAAGATCCCCTGGAGAAGGAAATGGCAACCACTCCAGTATCTTTGCCTGGGAAACAGAGGAACCTGGCAGGCTACACTCCATCTAGTCGCAAAAGTGTTGGACATGACTGAGCAACTAAATAACAACAATAATTTGAAGACTGTGGAATATTTTCTCACATGTCTGTATAACAATTTTGTCAGTCTTTGTAGTTGGACATTTAAGTTATTTCGGTTTTTCACTATTCTAAATGACACTACACTGAAAAAGCAGTTTACATCTGAATTTGTGTACCTCCATTTCTATCCTGAAGATAAATGTTAAGGATTGAGTTGCTGTATCACAGGATAGGGAGTCCCTGGTGGCTTAGACGGTAAAGAAATCTGCCCGCAGTGCAGGAGGCTTGGGTTCAATCCCTGAGTTGGGACCATCCCCTGGAGGAAGGCATGGCAACCCACACCAGTACTCTTGCCTGGATAATTCCATGGACAGAGGAGCCCGGTGGCCTACAGTCCATGGGGTTGCAAAGAGTCGGACACGACTGAGTGACTCACACACACACACACACACACACACACACACACACACACATCACAGGATATGGGCATATTTTGAAGACTTTTGCTACATACAGACCAAAAGCGTTAACCGAAAGTGTGTAATAAGGATGTTCGTTTCCTCACACCCACATCAGTTCTGGGTGTGTCAAATCTCAGGACAAGGTTTCTGAAAGTGCTTTTTTACCCTCTCTCCATCTGTTTTGCCCTCTCCTTTCCTAATAGCAAATGTGGAGCAAGTGTGGGTGGGGGAAGGGTCTGACAGGAGTCTCTGAAGGGACCCAGGGGTTTACTTTGTGGATTGAGGGGGGTGCAGTCTGCTCGAAGCATGCACACTGCTGGTGAGGTCACCAGATGGGAGCTGACACTGTCCCGTCAGCCTGTCCTCCTAGGGACGCGTGTGGTTGGAGAGCCTCACCTGCTGAGGGGGACCCTTTGAGGGACACGAGTAGACTCTGCGCGAGCTTGCGGGCCACACGTGGAAAGGCGTGCGTGTGTCCGGAGCCTCAGCGGAGTCCTGACCAGGCCTGAGGCTGAGAGACAGGGCAGACGCGCCGCCCCTGCACACGCACAGACGCGCAGAGCCCCATCTTCACCGTGACTGCCTAGGGGGTGTGAGGTGTTAAACTGAACCGCTGCCACGAAATAGGAGCGACGGCGGCCACCACCGTGACACACGTGTGTGGAAGGGAGCGGACCTGCTACCCGATCAGCCCCCCGGATTCCTGTGGTTCTTGGGCCTCTTATCTTGTTTCTCGTGAAGGCCGAGATGAGAGGTGCTGTTTAAAGCCAAACTGACCAGGTAGCTCTTCCCGTCGTCTTGTGGCATCCGTCATTTAAGGTGTGTCCCGCTGTGGCTGCTTCTCCGAGCGATAATGAGTTCAGGGCCATGGGTGTTATTACTGCTGGCTCATCTCTTTGTCCCGTGAGGGAGCAGCCATGTCAGTCACTGGCCGCACAGGGCCCATGGGTGCTTTTGTAAACCCACAAGGGGATGGCGGCTCTACCAAGGCCGGTAAGAGTATCTGTCACCTCTGGGAGCCCAGGAGCGATGGTAAATGTTCTCTCATATTATTATGAAACTACCAAGGCACCTCCTGTGTTAGCATTCCTTAATGGGATTTATTTACATGCAAATACTAAAGAAAATATGGTTTCTTCTCAAGGGAAGTCAGTTGCCTTCTAGGGAGACAGGCCAGAAACACATGAATAACAGGATTGAGATGATATTTGAATACAGTGGGGGTCAGTTGGAATCGATTCAGCACATCTTAGAGGTGAGCTCAGACAGGTGGGTATGGACATAGCTTGGCAAGAGGAAAGGACTAGGGGCACTTCTTGGACCAGTGTCCCGTGTAAGTTGTCACCAGACTGCATTGCCTGTAGTGAACAAGTGTGCTTAGTAAGGTTGCCTTTCAGCTGAGCACCTGAGCTTGGTGTGGATGTTGAGGTGCCACCTGAGATGTGCTTCCAAAGAGCTTGTATGTTCCTCGCCTCATTGGATTCTCATGACAGCCCTCAGACGCTGACGAAGGAGCTATAATGCCATGTCTCCCAGGGTCCAGATAGTTCCCATGGCATGGCTAAAGCAAGCGGATAAGTCAGGGACTCTTGGCTCTGCCACATGATATTGGGACCTATAAAGCTCGTGGTGGCAATAATTATGTCAGCGTGTTGCAGAGTTCTCAGAGTGGGAGACTTTAAATACTCCCTTTCTCTTTCCACAGAAGCAGCAGCAAAAAGAAGCCCTCATTCTCTTCTTCAACAGAACAGCTGAAGCTAAAATCCCTTCTGTCATGTAAGTGGTCACCAAGTGTCACTTCTCTCTCTCTCTTTTTTAAAACGAAACAGCTGTCACCTTAGTCCATCGGGATGGGTTTATTTTTCTGTAAGAAATGATTGTGTTAGTCACTTAGTCATATCCGACTCTTTGCAACCCCATGGACTGTAGCCCGCCATGGTCCTCCGTCTATGGAATTCTCCAGGCAAAATACTAGAATGGGTAGCCATTCCCTTCTCCAGGGAATCTTCCCGACGCAGAAATTGAACCCGGGTCTCAATTTATCATCTGAGACTGTTTATCATCTGAGACTTGAATCCTAGTTGCCTTGAATATACAGTTTAAGGCACCACAGCCTCATGGCTCAGGAAGCATAAGTAGGCTTGTAGCTGGAACACCTCCCCGATGTGACTAAGGTCCCTGAGTGACCCTGTCTTAACCCAAGTGAAGTGGAGCTGTGGCCACTTCCAAGGAGGGTAGAGCGACCCAAACACGGAAGTGAAGTGTTCCTCTTCCGAGAACTGTGCTCACTTGCCTGTGGGAGGAAATTAGGAGTTTCATAGAAGACTTAGAAGCTGCCTTTCAGAGGGTATCTAGTCTTCTCCAAAGACATGTTTCAGCCATCATTTACCTAAATAAGAAAGAAAGTGAATGTCAGCATTTGTTCAGAAGGTACGGGCAAGCGGCTGTTGTCACACTTGAGTCTCCTTCCGCCTTTTAAACTAAAGTGTTCGTTTCTGTCCTTAAAGTTGTTCAGTGACTTGGAAAGAAAATTGTCCGCTTTTGCTAAAGAAAGAAACCCCCATTGCTCTTCACATATCACTGTGATAGAAGCTTGAAGCGAGTGCAGCTTGCCTAATTTTTATTGTTTAACATTCGTATGAGACTCCGGCAGGATAATGGTCCAAGTGATTAGGTTACAATGAAAGGAATTCAGCATGGGTTAAGTTTCGTGGATAAACTGAGCCACACAGCCTACCTGGCCCCTCACTCAGACCCCGCATCACCCAGCCTCCCCAGCCTCCCCCTCTGCATCCTCAAATGTGGTTGGAGAGTGAGTTCACCTCATTGTTCCAATTGCAGGCTCTCCACATGGACCACTGAGTATTGGGCAGCCCTCCTTCACCCTCTGGGTGCTACCCTTTTCATTTATGATACTGCTATAAGACTAACAAACTCCAGGTGTGGTTTTTCTAGCCTGGAAACTTCTCTCTCAGACACCAGTCAGAATTGCCCCACCAACCCATTTCTCAGGTGCTGCTGGATAACAAATGGCAAGGGTGTCAGCCCTACAGATGGCAAGGGTGTCAGCCCTACAGATGGCAAGGGTGTCAGCCCTTTGCTTTCTCAGCTTGTGACCTACAAAACCCAGGGTGCCTTGAGTGCTGGCTCAGAGCCACCCATTGCCCCTAGAAATTAAATCTGGCCATTTTTCCATCTTGTAAAGAAACTTTGGTTATAACTTGACTTAGTATGGTTATGCTGCTATAACAAAACTATCACAGGCCATGTGCCTTAACAAACATGTATTTCTCACAGTCCTAGAGACTAGGAAGTCCAAGTTCAATGTGCTGGCAAATTCAGAGTCTGGTGAGAGTTCTCTTCCTGGCTTGTAGACAGCAGTCTTCTTGCGGTGTCCTCCCTTGCAGAAGGGGCACGGGTACTCTTGGGGCTCTCTTTAGTAAGAACACTGGCTCTGCCTCCTCCCATAAGTGCCACTTCCCAGTACCGTCACATTGTGGTGTGTGCATGCTCAGTCTCTTCAGTCCAACTCTTTGACCCCATGGACTGTAGCCCACCAGGCTTCTCTGTCCACGGGATTCTCCAGTCAAGAATACTGGAGTGGGTTGCCATGCTGTCCTTCAGGGGACCTTCCTGACCCAGGTATTGAACCCTCATCTCTTGCATCTCTTGCGTCGGCAGGCAGGTCCTTTACCACTAGCGCCACCAGGGAAGCCCTAACCATCTCACACTGGAGGTTAGGCTTTCAACATATGAGCAGTGGACAGGGATACAAACATTCATTCCCTAACATATCTTATACTGACTTTTTCAAAATCCTATGATAGATTATATAGTGCTTTATAGTTTCCAACAGTTCTGACATCTATTAACTCATTTCACATTTACAGCCTCTTCCTGAGATCAGTAGAATAAGTTAAAATGTAGAATCTGGGTAAATCTCTTGTAAATCTTTAAACTTCAGAATCACACAGCTAGTAAGTAGAAATTAGATTATACATCTTAAAACTCCAATTTCCTCTGATAGTTGCTTTTCTTTCCTTTTTTTTGCTGTCGTTGGTTTTCATTTTAATGGACATCTTTCAATATAAAGCCAAGGTTATTGTGGTCCGCAAATATTTCCAGCCTGGTAGCCGAGGAACATCAGGAAGGCAGAGCAGCAGCGCCTTGTCTGAGACGCAGAGAGGAGAAAAGCAATAGGAAAATTGGGGGCCGTGGTGTTTATGGGCTGAGCAAGCTGATTTTATGGCCTTGTGACTTTTTGATGATGTAGCAATAAATGTTTTTGCTTATATCATGGCAAATTTTATGTCTCTCAAACCAGTTAGATTCTATTAGTACCAACAACTCACAGATTGAACTCAACTCCATACCATGGTTGACCATAGTGTTTTTGGAAAATAATTCTTAGATGTTCAGAAGACAGTCCACTCTTTCACCACCTGCTTGTACTATGATAGGAAGCCTTGGAGATTTGATCTCCAAAAAGAGCAGTGTCTGTTCTCTGCCCATATACCCATGAGTGTGTCCTGTCCACTGAGGCTCACCTTCCTGCTGCCCGTGCAAGAGCCTTGACCTGTGCTGAGATTGGAAACCCTCTGCAGGGCGCTAGTGTCAGGGCAAGGCTTAGGGTTTGCTGACTGAGCAACCTCCTCCCTACAGCTCTCAGGGGTCACTGCCTACCTGTAAGGCCACAGCTAAAGATAAGGAGCAGAAAGTCAAGAAAACAGCACAATGGATAGGGACTTGCCTAGTGGTCCAGTGGTTAGGATTCCAAGTTTCCTGTGCAGAGGGTGTGGGATCAATTCCTGATTAGGGAACTGAGATTCAGTGTGTCCCATGGCACAGCCAAAAAGTAAATAAGAATAATAGAAATAATTTTTTTAAAAATAAGTACTTAAAAAAAACCCACAGTGGAGGGGGAAGAGATATAAAGGGAGGAAAAAAGACTACGTAAACAAGGCCTTTTCACCTCCTGTTCCTTGGCCTTGAAAAGAATTCACTTAACACTGCCCTAGCTGCTGGCCCTGGTGTGCGGTCTGATGTGGGAGGGAGCTAGAGAGCTATCCCTGAACGTCTCCTGCGTATGGCTACATGTGTGCGTGTGCGTGTGCGTGTGCGTGCTCAGTGGTGTCTGGCTCTTTGCGACACAACTCCTCTGTCCCCCAGGCTCCTCTGTCCATGGAATTTCCCAAGCAAGAATAGTGGAGCAGGTTGTCATTTCCTACTTACTTCTCAATACTACATTGACAGAGATTTGATTACTGTCAAGAATCCCTTAATCCCTGCCCAGGCATTCTCAGATCTGTAGACAACACTTCAGTTTTCATTGAAAACACACTTAAATGATAGTAGCAGCTGAAATAAAAACTGTTAATTATCTACTATGATTTCAGATTATAAGAATGTTTCAGTAACCTGTCAGAAACATGTAAAACATAAAGGTACTTTGACTTATTTGTGTTTGGGAGATGACTAGTATGGAAGAATTCTGCATGTGGCAGAAGACAACTTTCCTACACCTTCTGAGGGCAAGGGGAAAAGGTCAGCTCTCAGAGGAGGGAGAGGATGGGCCAGGGAGGCAGGTACCCCAAAGGTGTCGTGCCTTAGATGCAGTCGCTAGTCAGTAACTAACCTCAGTCGGATTGCATACATTTTAAATTTATTGTTGTCATTGTTAAATGCAGCGAATATATCCTGGACCTGCTCGAAAGTGGACGAGAGAAGTTTCTTGTGTTTGCACACCATAAGGTGGTTCTGGATGCAATTACTAAGGAGCTTGAGAGGAAGGTAAGCGCCCTTTGAAACTGAGCACAGGATGCTTTTCTTGTTTGTGCATTGGCTGCTGAGTTCTGAGCAGGCCAAGGTCAGATCTGAGCAAAGCAGTGAGATGAAGTGTTCCAGAACCATTGCTGAAGACTTTCTAAAGGACTTTTCTTGCTTTTAGAACCATGAAAATGTTTGTTTTAACCCATCTTTTAAATTTTTTTTAAATTTTAATTTCTTTGAAAGGGAAAGTGTTAGCCATTCAGTTGTGTCCAGCTCTTTGTAACACCATGAACTGTAGCCAACCAGGCTCCTCTGTCCATGGGATTCTCCAGGTGAGAATACTGGAGTGGGTGGCCTTTCCCTTCTCCAGGGAATCTTCCCGACCCATGGATCGAACCCAGGTCTTCTGCATTGCAGGCAGATTCTGAACTGTCTGAGCCACCAGGGAAGCCTTACTGAGGTATAATCATGGGTACATGTGATCTGTCTGTCCATGCAATGACTGGGATGATTCTCTGGGCAATGATGCTGAATAAAGACCACAGCCCCAAAGTTTACATGGTGTTTGACTCTATATAGCATTCCTGACATGGAACATTTTAGAAATGCAGTCCAGATTAGTAGGGACCAGGCGGGTGAGAGGGAAGCAGGAGGGAAGTGGGCAGGGCTATAAATGGGCCACAGAGCATCCCCGTGTGGTTAGAACCATTCACTGTCTCCATTGTGAAGGCAGATATGTGAAAACCCATATGTGGGATAAAACAGTATAGAACACATACACATGAGTCTCAATAAAATGGAACATTGAATATGGTCAGTGGATTGTATCAAAGTCAGTCTCCTGGGTGTGATATTATGCTGTAGTTTTACCAATATTGGGCTTCCCTGGTGGCCCAGATGGTAAAGAATCTGACTGCAATACAGGAAACCTAGGTTTGACCCCTGGGTGGGGAAGATCCCCTGGAGAAGGGAATGGCTACCCGCTCCAGTATTCTGGATAACTCTGGAGAATTCCATGGACTGAAGAGCCTGGTGGGCTATAGTCCATGGGGTTGCAAAAAGTTGGACACAACCCAACAACTAACAATACTTGAACTTTTACCAGTATTATCATTGGGGTAATGGACAAGGAATCCCTCTGTATTATTGCTTAATACACACGCGAACCTACAGTTCTCTCAACACAAGGCTCAGTTTGAAAGGAAAGGCCAGAAAAAAGCTCCGAAAGCAGTTCAGAGGGCGCTTGTTGGAGCTCGGAGCCCCAGCAGCGCGGTTCTCTGAGCACCCCTGCCCAACCGCCTCCTCCCTGTTCCCGCAGCGCGTGCAGCACATCCGTATCGATGGCTCCACCTCCTCGGCTGACCGCGAGGACCTCTGCCAGCAGTTCCAATTGTCCCCAGGCCCCGCCGTGGCGGTGCTGTCCATTACCGCCGCCAACATGGGCCTCACCTTCTCCTCGGCTGACCTGGTGGTGTTCGGCGAGCTGTTTTGGAACCCAGGGGTGAGGGGCGCCCATCGGGGTGTGGGGGAGGGGAGAGGAGGGGCTTGTGTGCGCTGTCCTTGGTGCTGGCGTCATGGCCCCTCGTTGTCCGTCAGCTTCATAAACAGATCTTAGGTCTTCACAACACACTGCTTTGTAGCCGGATTATCGACTCCATCTCATTATCAATGGCTAGGCTGACGTTATGAGGAAACCTCCGGATCCACCTCTCCCAGAAGACGCTGGGGGCTCAGAGAGCATAGCTGTCACTTAAGGGGAGCACGTAGCAGCCCCGGTCCCAGGCCTCAGCCTGAGCCCCCTTTACTAGCCACCCCTGGGAGCCACTCTAGTGATGGGGCCACAGCAGGGCGACCACAGTGGGTGTTCCCTGGACACGGCCATGGTGCCCACTGGCTTTATCTGACCAGCTGACGACTGGCAACAGATGGAAGACATTTGTTGGGACTTGTAAAGTTTTCTTCTCAACTCCAGAAAGAAGGTCTTTCCCTCCTGACATCCTGACTGGGTGTGGCTCTCACTGCTACATGCTGGCAGTGGCCGTAATGATGACTATGGGGGGCTTAGAGGCGGAAGGCATCTTAGAATAGAAACCACGGCTGGTGGGTTTCATTGTTCATTGTAGGGTTTACCACGGTATAAAAAAGCCACCCTACCCCCGATCCTATCTGGCCTCTGCCCAGGTACAGTATTTTTTATCTATTTAGAAGATAACTTTTCATTCCACGGAGGAAGACAAAAGTATGCTGGGTCCCCTTTGTCAGAGCTGGTGGCAGAACTGAAGCTTGCCCTCTGTCCACAGCGCCCAGCACCAGGCCCAACCCTGGGGAGCCGTCCACAGCTGCAGCTACAGATTGAGTTCCCTGTGTTGCCCAGTGCTGTGTTTGCTTCTCCCTTTTGTCAGATGACAAGTTGTTTGTGGGCAGAAGCTCGCAGGACCCCAGCCATGTGACACACAGTGAGGAGGAAGGGTTGTGATGGACCCAGCAGCCTTGACCTGCCTCCATCCCGCCCCCTGCCCCCACAGGTGCTGATGCAGGCTGAGGACCGGGTGCATCGCATCGGACAGTTGAGCTCCGTGAGCATCCACTACCTGGTGGCGAGAGGCACTGCTGATGACTACCTCTGGTGAGGCCACTGGCTGGCCCGGCAGTTGGGCTTGACACTGATAATGTGTTTTCTTTGCTCCCTAAGAGCCTCTGCTTTGGGGGAGCTCTCCAGGGACCCACACAGAAGACTCTAGTAGTGCCCTTCCCCTTTCATCATGACCCTGTCTGGCCCCCTGCACAGCATTACTGTGACTGCATTGGGGGGGAATGAGGAAACCTTGCCAGAATAAGAGGATGTGGCTCCTTCCCACTGACCTGAGAAAAGGGAGGAAAACTTACTGGGATGAAATGTAGGTGGAATTTTGTTTGTAAAACACTCTGTTCCCAGACGTGAAAGCCCTTGCTTAGACAGGGAAGCACCCTCTTTGTCCCCTTGTGTCGTCTGCTGGTACCATAAGGCCACATCTTCAGTGCTGCTGCTGGGCCATCCAAAGGAAGTGGCTTACTTGGGTCATGCAGTGCTTTCTTAGCAGAACTGGGATAAAATTTTCAGCTCTATGGAGTTTCATATCCATTACCTAAGAGAAAGATCTCAAAATGCCCCCTCCTAGTTCCACATCTTCCTTCCTAATACTAAGTTTCTTAATTATCTAATTTGTTTCCACTACCTACCTCTGTTTCTAGCATGATGACTTAGGTATCTTACCTTTACCTTGTGTGTGGCTTGCTTCTTCTTCCCTGTCTTTGTTAGTGGATTTGTTAATCAGGTAGCTCATAACAGCACAAGGTTCAAAATTTTGTTGTAACGGCATTTGTTTCATACACATCTCCCAGTAGAAAGAACTTTGAATCTGATATCTGAGCCCTGACTTAGTTGGTTTACAATAGAGGGAGGAGGTACTTCAGGATGGGTGTTTGTGCCTGGAGAGCTGCAGAGATGTGAGACAGTAAGCTGTCCCATAAGAGGGGCGCGATCTTGTAATCAGTCTGCTGGGTCCATGCACTGCAACTCCTTTCTTCCCCAACAGGCCCCTGATTCAAGAAAAGATTAAAGTTCTGGGTGAAGCCGGGCTCTCTGAGACCAATTTTTCAGAAATGACAGAAGCCACAGATTACTTCTACAAGGTAAGACCAGCCCGTGGCTCCCTGCCTGGGGCATCCTGAGGTTTGGAATAGGAAGTTGTGAATCACTCCTGAAATCTCCCCCAGACTGAGAGCTAAAATGACATCTGTAGTCGTCCTCAGGTCAATCCACGTGTGCATCCCTTTCTGGAGAAGTGCTGACATTAACTCCTGCTGCTTTTCACATACCCTCTTAGAGGCTCCTAAAACCAGGGCCTCCAAATGCTGCCATCAGGCTAAACTGTTAAAAAAAAAAAAAAAACTCCCCATGCAAACTGCTAAATTGTTGCAAAAAGTACATAGCACCACTTGGCAGGCTGGCCACAGGAACATGTCCCCAGCCCACAAGGGGGAGCGTTTCACATGGGATGTTGCTTTCATGTACATATTTCCCCCTCTGTAGCTGCATTTTATTCTCACTGTGTCCCTGTTTTATCAAGGGGTGAACAAGAGATTTGCGTAGGAGTAAGACTAGCCCACAGCTACCCTGCAAATCTGTTTATCCACTCCAATATTCTTGCCTGGAGAGTTCCATACGCAGAGCAGCCTGGTGGGCTACAGTCCACGGGGTTGCCAAGAGTTGGACACGGCTGAGTGACTAACACTTGCACTTTCACACAAGACTGGGCCACAGTCACGGGTCACGTGAAGCCAGCTCAAGGCAGAAGGCTTCCGGACTCGGCCAGCGTTCCCTGGGTGACAGCCTCTCTTACTGTCAAGGTGGGTAAGAGGCCCGTGAGCATCCTTCCATGACTGGCTGGGCCTTGTCAGAGGGCTGAGAGGAGACCTGTTGGCCTCTGGAGAGAACAGCCTGGGCCCAGCAGGCCTGCCCTGGCCTAGCTTTCCAGCCCCATGGCGGCCACAGCCCTCCCTCCTCCATTTCTGTGAAACAAGGGAGAGAGGAGGGAGAGGTGCAAAGACTCCCAGGGCCGGTCTTCATTCACCTGCTCAGGTGGTTGGCAAGGAAGGTGAGAATGCAGGAGGTCCTGAGAGGGCTGTTTCTAAAGAGAGAACTTGGACAGAGGTCTGAGCCTCGTGCTGAAAGGCAGCCTTGCTCTTCAGAAAACTGAGGTGCCTTCTTCCTGTGGAATCACTGAGCGTCAGAGCTGGGTTAAATCAACGCAGTCTTGTAGGTGATTCTAAGACTTGGGGGGTGTGATCTTTCATTTACATTTACTTAAAACTAAATTCTTTTTTCAGGATGTAATTATTGGGATAAATTGGACTCGGGGGAGATATAAATTATAATATAAATTATCCTTATAGTTAACAAGCCAATTTTAAAAAAGAACTTTAGTTTTAAACTTTTTAAAGAACTCTCTAATTCAGTTGAATAGTGACTGTTTTGACAGAGCCTTGCTTATTATTTCCCTTTAAAAACAGCCTTATTTTTAAAGGACTCTCAACTAATGAGACTAGGTTTGTTTATAACTCATTTATTTATACTGGCCTGACCCTCAGTTGCTCTGAATTAATTAAGAATTTCTGCCTAAGAGTACAAATGCAAGATAATACAAATGGAGTTTATCAATATTTATTTTGATTAGTAATTAAAACTGAAAACTTTTATCAACTATTAGGACAAGAAAATGTTGCCTCCTCGTATACGAGCCAAAAGCAAAAAAGGTCATGTCTGCCTGCCAGCTGAGAGGGGAAGTGAAATATTTGTCTGATCTGGGAATTTGCTTCTCTTTGTGTGTGCTCCAGATTAGCACATACCTTTGCCATTACAGACTCCAATGAACATGGACAGTTACTTCTACGTGGAGTAGGCTGCCTTGTGAGCAGCATTTCCTTGACTTTTACTTGCTCGGACAGAAGCTTGACGAAGGTTATCATAGAGGAGGGCATATGGCTGCTATGAGGCTGATCTTAATCATCTTTAATGTCATGTCCCATCTGAATATCTGGGATCCTGAATGGCGAGCAAATGTAGGGCACAGGTTACTGAATAATCTAGAGTCCTTGCAGGATCAGTTTTCAAGAACTCAGCATCAACAATGTGGAAGGCTTTCATGAAAGCAAAGAGTGGCCAGTTGGGTTGAGACCTGACTACAAAGGGCCTGGAAAGCCAGGGAAGCAGACTTAATGAGGTAGACACAGGGGTGCCCATTGATGTGACGGGAGAATCGTAGAAGAGGGCAGTCTAGAGGAAAAAGTCAGGCCTGGGCCAGACCTGTGGGCAGTTGATGTGGGAAGGGGCCTGAGGCAGGAAGTGCAGTGAAGCCATTTCAGGTCCAGGCAGGTACAGAGTAAACAAACTGCCTGCAGGGTACCTAGGAGGGATCAGAGGGAGAAGCCAGCCTTGGTGTGTGAGATACTGATTCAGGATACCCCAGTGATCACAAGCCGGGGGTGCTGGATGAGAAGTGAGAGACCATCAAAACCAGGAAACAGGAGCTGGTTCGGAGATGTAGGAATGAGGTGAGAGGTGGCTGTGGTTTTTAGACAGGTTTGGTTTTACGGACCTGTGGGAAGTCACTGGAGACACTGAATGTGTGCCTCTGGGTTGAATGATGGTCAGGGCTGGGAGTTGAGGCAGAGAAGAGGTTAGCAAAGGGGTGAGAAGGAGCCCATCACGTGTTGTGGTCGGAACCACTGGGTGTGATTTTAGCCCTGCACTGTTGTCATCAAGACATAGGTACAGGTGTAGTCATTGTAACTTTAGGGTGGTCAGAAATGGGTACATGTATCTACTTATCAATGTATTAAGTGTGTGTTTTATAATGACTCTGAAAATTAGGTATAAACCATGGCTGAACACACCAATTTGAGAGTTGGCTTAGCAGTTTAACTAACGTCTTAGTGGAAAAAGGCCTTGGAGGAAGTGAGAGCTTGGGAGCTATTTCATCATTGAAATAGTCATTTGCAAAGTTAGAAGGGAGACGCATTCCCAACATAAATTAGTGTGAGAGCAGGTCCTTTGTTGCTTTCACAACCATTTTTTTCTTTTTTCCCAACAAGCAGTAAAGAAGAAGCCAGACATGAAGGCAGTAAGTCTGCTTGAGTGATAAACAGTTTACTGAGCTGATCCCACAGAGGTGGAGGAAAAGTCAGTGTTAATGCCTGGATACTAATGTCTTTTCTTCCTCTGATGAAGGACTCAAAGCAGCAGAAGATCTATGACTTATTCCAGAAGTCCTTCGAGGAAGACGGAAGTGATATGGAGCTCCTGGAGGCAGCAGAGTCCTTTGATCCAGGTTCCCAGGACACGGGAGACACGCTGGATGAAAGCACGTTGACAGGCAGCCCAGTGAAGAAGAAGAGATTTGAATTTTTTGATAACTGGGACAGCTTTACTTCTCCTCTATAACAGGAGGGGGGAGAAACATTAAAAATCATGGCATTTATTAAAATAATGTAAGGCTTTTTCCTTTGAAGCGTATCCTCCTCTCGTCATTACTTTAGCGTTGATCTCTGTCTCCAAGCCCAGTGGGTTACCAGGCCAAGTGTCAGCATTTCCTTTCATTATGTGTGGGTCTGCTTGGGTCTTAATTAACCTTAGCTTGACCTACCAAGAAACAAAAAGTAGGCTGTAGTAGTAGTGAATCATGTTCTTTAATTAACGAGGTGCTTCTTCCACGGCCCCCGAAATCTAGATTTTTTAAAATGTATTGATTCAGCAAATATTTATAGAGCACTTACTTTGTGCCAGGCCCCGTTGTAGGTGATGACAGCAGTTCACTAAACAAAGAAGGAAAGTACACGCTTTTGCCAAGGTTATCATATTAACAGGAGAGGCAGTATTTTTCTATGAAGAAAGGTAAAGTAAACTAAGCATGTAGAGCAGGGGTTGACAGGCTTTTTCTATGAATAGCCAGAGAGTAATTAATTCTTCCTTTATGGGTCAGGATGTTTGTGTTGGAACCACTCAGCTGTGCTGCTGTGGTGCAGAATCAGCCATAGACAATCCGGAAACAAGCAACTATGGCTCTTTTCCAATAAAACTCTGTTCCAGACACTGAATTTTGAACTTCATATAATTTTCATATGTCATGAATTACTGATCTTCTATTTTCAACCATTTAAAAATGTAAAAACTGGACTTGGCTCACAGGCCCTACAGAAACAGGCAGCAGAATTTAGACCACAGACCATAGTTTGCCAACCCCTGGTGTAGAGTAACACCATCCAATAGAAACAAGACGCAAGGCACATATGTGATTTTAATTTTCTAAAGAGTATTTTTTAAGAACAAAGAAGGACCAACTTAGTAATACTTTAACCCAGTACAGTCAAGGTACTGTCATTTCAACATAATCACTATTAAAAAATTAAGAAACTTTTCATTCTTTTTTTTTTTTTTTTTTTGGCTCCACTAGGTCTTCATTACCTTTGCACGGGCTTTCTCTAGTTTTCGCGAGCAGAGGCTACTCTTTGTTGTAATGTGTGGGTTTTTCTTTGTGGTGGCTTCGCTTGTTGCAGAGCATGGGATCTTGGCTCGTGGGCTTCAGTAACTGTGGCACACAGGTTCTGTAATTGCGACTCATGGGCCTTAGAGCTCAGGCTCAGTGGTTGGGGCACATGGGCTTAGCTGCTCAGGCATGTGGAGTCTTCCCAGGCCAGGGATCGAACCCATGTCCCCTGCATTGGCAGGCAGATTCTTGTCCCCTGTACCACCAGGGAAGTCTGAACCTTTTCATTCTTTTTTTTCATACCAAGTCTTCAAAATCCAGTGTATGTTTGACACTCATACCAGCACATCTTAGTCTGAATATCCACGTTTCCAGCGCCCAGTGACCGCTTGTGTCTGGTGGCTCCTGTGTTGGCAGCACAGCTTTAGAGAGGGGAGAGAGGAGTGGAGTAGCACATGGGAAGAGTAAGGTGATGACATTGAAGAGAGAGACCGAGTCCAAATGATGTAGCGCTTTTGGGTCCTGGTAACAGGTTGATTTTTTAATTTCATCCTGAACATGAAGCCACTGACTGGTTTTGAGCAGGCATATGAGGCAGTCTGAATATATTTTGAAAAGATCACCCAATTTGATTATAGAAAATAGATCAGAATGGATGAACAGAGGGACCAGTTAGTAGGAGGGGCTACTGAGCTCTAGCCACTGACCACGGGGGACACTCTGGGGTGTGGTTAAACAGGGAACAGTGTGAAGGAAGTGGGAGCGGTTGAAATCTGGATAGATCTTGGATGTAAAGCTGAAAGGATTTGTGGAGGGACTGACCATGGGAAGGTAAGAGTCAATTCTGAGACCTGGGGGTTTGGCCTCAGCAAAGTACTAGTACTCTTGGCCACTTTGAGATTAAAAAGATGGGAGAGAAGGGGACTTCCCTGGTGGTCCAGTGGCTAAGACCCCATGCTCCCAATGCAGGGGGCCCAGGTTCGATCCTTGGTTGGGAACCAGATCCCACATTACACAGCTAAGAGTTCACATGCCAAAACTAAAGATCCCATATGCTGTGCAGTGAAGACTGAAGATCTTGCATGCCATAACTAAGACCCAGCACACACAGTCACACACAAGGGTGGGAGAGTAGAGGTTGGGGTGCAGAGAGAAGTCCAGGGCTGGTTGTGGACTTGTCGAGTTTGAGGTGGCCCCTGAACAAGCTGTGGCAGCCCTGGCAACTCCTGCCCAGCTTCCCTTGGAGGAGGAGCTTGCTGCCCAGCTATGAAAGTGTACTCAGCAAATAGCCTCCACCTGGCCACCACTTCTGGTGAGTCTCAGGCTGCAGAGCCACTCGTCTGGATTACGCCCTTCCTGGGGCAGCCTGCCTCAGAGACTGAGCAAGGTGGGTCTGATGCAGGACACCACCGATGGGCGGTCTTCACCACACGGCTCCCAGGTCATGCTGGGTTGTCAGCCTCACCGCTCACCTCCCTCTGGCTGCCCTGCTTCCTCCCACTTCCTTTCACAGGCCATCTCTAATAAGCCTCTTGAATCCCAAACTCCATGTCAGTGTGTTTCTGGAAAACCCAGCCATAGCAAGGTCCATGGGCAGCGGGGTATCTGACTCTTCCAATTCTGCTACCCCTTGATGTGAATGGTGTTTATGGTCATGGGGCCCCATGAGATCATCTAGGGGGCTGGTGGCTTCAGGAGAAAAGCAGATATGATCCAAAGTCGAGCACGCCACATACAGAATTAGGAAGAGGAGAAGAGGATCCAAATGGGGGTCCAAGAAGTGGATATTTTTGAAGTGATTCAAAAACAAAGGCGTTGCTGCTCTAATTGGTGTTGTGGAAAGCCAGGGGGCAGGTGTGAGTGTGGCTTGGAGTAAGTCCCACATTTGCTGGTGTGGATGGTTAGCCCTAAATGATTTTTTTTAATTAATTTTTGTTGGAGTATAGCTGACGTACAATGATGTGCTTTGGCTTCTGCTGTACAGCAAAGTGAATCAGCTATACATAGACAGGTATGCTCAGTTGCCTCAGTCATGTCCAACTCTTTGTGACCCCGTGGACTGTAGCCCACCAGGCTCCTCTGTCCATGGGATTCTCCAGGCAGAATACTGCAGTGAGTGGCCACGCCCTCCTCCAGGGGGTCTTCCTGACCCAGGAATCAAACCTGCATCTCCTGTGTCTCCTGCATTGTAGGCAGATTCTGTATCACTGAATCACCAGGGAAGCCCCGATAACATATACATATATCCCCCCCTTTTTTGGATTTCTTCCCATTTAGGTCACCACAGAGCACTGAGTAGGGTTCCCAGAGCTATACCGAAGGTTAGGCCCGAACGGTGTTGCGCTGTGCTGCAGATGTGGGGCACTGACAGGGCCAATCACTTCATGTACGGACACGGTGAACTGCAGCCCTGAGGTAGGTAGCTGCATTTTCATTGTGTAGATGCAGAAGCTAACCGAGGGTGTCTCGGCCAGGAAAAGACAGAGCGGCGCGGCAGCCAGGCCCCCTCGAGGGCCCACTCTAGGGATCAGTGTGCCATTTGGCCAGGGCAGGAGGCCCACGATGCTTGGTGAGGTGAGGGGATGGTGAGCAGTGTGTTGGACAGCCTCCCTCCCGAGGGGCTCAGCCCTGGCCGTGAACCTAGACTGGTCTCTCTGCAGGCCCCCAGTCGGCTCTCTGCTCAACAGACTAGGACGAGACCCTGGGATGTACCCCTTTCTCATCCCTTTGAGCACCCCTTCCTGGGCTCCCAGACCGCTGCAGTTTAGAGGGGGGGTCTTTGAGGGCCATTCATCTCCCTCACTGCTGTTCAGACTCTCGGCACAGTCTGGGCTGAGGGTCATGTCCTCTGTAAGCTCCAGCCTCAGGGAATAACTAGGAAGACGCTGATCTTGCTGCTTTCTGGGGTCAAACCTGGCCTTTGGTGACTGCTTCCTATTAATTGCCATGATCGATTTGCTGCTCCTGACTTCCCCGCAGGGTCAGAGCTCTTCGGAAAGTCCACCTGAACACCCAGGCTTAAGGGGCATGAGATGCTGCTTCTGTCTTTCTGAGATTGTGGGATTAGCAGCCGAGGCTGCACCTGCCGGTTTGTCCTGCCATTAAATTCTCTGCTGGGGCCCCAGATCTCCGTGAATAATCAGGACTTTGGTTTCCTCATCACCCACTGACATAAGAGCTACCTGTGGTTGTCTGGAGAAAATCCAGGACCAAAGGCCTGGAAGAGAACTCCTGCCTGGGCTCTCCCTTGGGCCACCTAAGTTTGTCTCACACCATCTCACTCCCAGCTTTGCGTTTTATTTTTTAACTTTGCGAGCTGTTCCACCTGAACACATCTGTCTTTAACAACAAGTAATCTTGTTGGAAGCTTCCAGAGGACAA
Source organism: Antilocapra americana (assembly GCA_007570785.1). Classification (NCBI taxonomy): domain Eukaryota; kingdom Metazoa; phylum Chordata; class Mammalia; order Artiodactyla; family Antilocapridae; genus Antilocapra; species Antilocapra americana. The sequence goes on along the minus strand of ML660197.1, from coordinate 26,070,724 downwards.
ATGGTCTACCTAAATTTTACTGTTATTTCCTCCCAAACAGGAACTAAAGTATTTTTCTAAGAGTGATTAACATAGAGCAGAGGCTGCTGTTTCATCACATAAGCTGGATTAAGTCCCCTCATGAGCAAGAGCTCTGGAGAGCCAATTACATCACTCCATGGCTGTTGTCCATCTGCAGTGGACATGTGAACGATGCAGATATGGAAAAGGACAGGGTCGGTCATGCACCACGGGGCCTGTTGGGAGCTGGCCTAATGGGGACAGAACCTCTGTGAAAAGAAATGCTAACAGTCCTACAGTAAGTTTGCCCATATGATTTTTGCCGTCCTGGGAGCTCATTAGTGGAAACAATACAGTCTCTTCATTAAGGACAAATTGCTGAAATGAGTCGAGGCTCTGGAAGCAAAAAGGTTTGGGACCATAGTCAGATCCTGAGTTTCAGAAAGAAGCGTTTCTCCCTGGCGCATCCCAGTGCCTCTCCTTAGCCCCTGCATGATGCCCTTAAATCACACAGCTTGAGAAATGTTCGGAAGCCCTCTCCCATGAGTCTGTGGACATCCCCAGCTGCTGCTGTTTGGTCAAGTTCTTTCATTGCTTAGGACCTCATTTCCTGCTTCCATTAATAATCCCTTCTCACTCCAGGAATGTGGCTAGGATACGAGGGGTATGCTTCAAAGTAAAAATGAATGTGTAGGTGATTCTAAAACATACAGTGCCAGTTGGAAGAATCACTTCCAAATCAAATTAACAGATAACCTGCTGCATTCATCCCAGGGCCTGTCTTTGAGATACTTCCAGGTGTCAGGTCAGTACCTGCCAGTGGGAGGGTGCTCAAATTTGAAACCACTCTTCAGTTGTGGTCTTAGTATCAATACGATGGCCTGTTGAGCTGCTATCTGAGGCCTCCAGTTAAACTTCAGTTTCAGCTACTCTGGAGAAAAATTCCCCCTACTCCCAAGATGTCTCTGAAGTCCTCCAAAGCAAATCTCATTTACCCCATGCAGCCTATATATTTTAAGTTATACCTCCCCAAATGCATCTCTGAAATGTGTTGAGATCTGTCCAGCCATTTCTGTGTGACTCAGTAAAAGATATTTGGACTTACTTAGATAGTGAATACCTTTGGGTTTAGGGAAGGATTTTCACACTAACTTCTTTTCCTCCTTCACTCTGAAGCTCAATCCAAACACGCACACCACCATCCACCATGTTTTCTGGAAATGTCAGTTGGAATGAAGAAAATCTGGGGGCATCTCATCCTACTCTTGTCCCCGCCAACAGTGTTCCCCTTAAAGGCCCTCTGCAGCTGTCTCTGCCGCTCCTCACCAGGTTGTCAAGTGAGTCTGGTTCCCTGAATGACCCTGGTTAATTTCGGCCTCGAGGGCTGGCATCAGGAAGACTCTGAGAGTCACTAAGGAATCCTGTTGGCCTCAATCCACTTGTGTGTGAATTAATCATGTGTGTTCCTACTTGGTTTCCCACCAGCCTTTTTCTAGGTCAGAGGGAGAGCTGAGAAACAGAGCTGGAGGTGCCGTCCCCTCACTGCTGACTCTTGGGTTTTGCCTTATCTGTGCATTCTTATCTACTGGAAATGATGTTTTCTGAAGCTCTTTTCAAGTGAATTTTAAACTGCAGAGGGGATGAATAGAAGTCCAATCTTATTTTTTTCACCCTATCCTCTGACTTCTTACCAAGTTCAGGATTACAAAGTTAAAAAAAGGCTTAGAAGCTTAAGGAGGATTTACTGACAGTCTCTTGTACCTAAGTTTTATTTTGGTGGTGTGTTTTCCAAGGGTACGGGGTTTCTCCAAGAAGAGAATGGAATCCCTATCATAGCAGACAGCACTGAGAAGCCTATGAGTCACGGTCTTTGGGGTATGGTGACACCCTCTGCCCACATTCCCCTTACCCCAAACCATCCAACAGATTCATTGAGTACCAGATGCTCTTACTCTTCCTTCTAACCCTTTTTTTGGGGGAGAGTAATGAAATAGAATATGCAAAAGAGTTCATGAAACAAATTTACAGTTTAACAAAATATTATAAAATAAACACCTGTGTAACCATGACCCCAAAGTTGCAAATACAATACCTTCTAGAAGCTTTATTGTTTTGCTTTTAATGTTTAGATCAACAGTCCACCGGAAGTTTATTCTGGGGTACAAGAGCTGAAATAAGATCAAGGTTAATTTTTTTCCACATGAAGATGCAGTTATCTCTGCACCACTTATTGAAAAGGCTGTCCTGTCATCCACTGCTCTATTCACTATTATAAATTCTATCTAAACATTCATCAAGAAATGTTTGAATACAAAAATGAAAGTTCTACATTCCCACCCTATTCCCAGCCCTATTTCCTAGAGGTGATAACTCTTTGGGATAACTCAACAATTTGGGATGAAGCCACTGGTAACTTACTCCCTATGCAAACAAATCTGTGTAAATATACATAAAATTTGTTTTTATAAAAATTGTATCAAACTCTTCCTACTGGCAATGGCTCCTTTGATTATACATATTTGGCCATTGTGTCATATTGATCTCCTTTAGCTCTTTTAACAGTGGCCACGTAGGGACTTCCCTGGCAGTCCAGCGGTTAAGACTCTGAGCTCCTGCTCCAGGGGTCACGGGTTCCATCCCTGGTTGGGGAACTAAGATCCTACATGCCATGCAGTAAATGTGGAGAGAGAAGGGGAGAAGGAAAGAATCCATTTCTGGCACCAGATTCTTCCCAGGTGTCCGGGCCTTGGCAGCCTCGCCCTCCTCTTGCTGGTCAGCCCCTCCCAGTCGAGGTGGGCCTGCAGCACTCTCAACAGTCCTGCACAGACTTTGCTCTTGTCTGTGGCCACCAGTGAAGAGTGAACAAAGAGCTCATCAGGCACAAAGTGAGAAACAACCAGGGGGCTAGGACTCCAGGATAAGCCCTTTCTGTCTGCACCATGAGATGAACGTTGGATGTTGCATGCATCTCAGATTTCTTTCAAAAATAAAATGTTCCATATGCCCCCAAGAGAACTGGTTGATGAAACAGCTAAAAGCTCTCTTATCTGGAAGCAACTTTTATTTATTTTTCTAAAAGCAAAAAGTGAATTCTGTTGGCTCGGGTGGAGTGGGAGTGACTCAGCAGAGCTTTTGACGGAGACTTTTATGGGTGCACATCATCACTGACAACCTGTACACCTGACGGTCCTTTAATGGGGATGAGATTTACGAGCCCACAGATAAGACAAATTGAGACTCCATGCACAATTCTCTGAAGCCACTAAGAGCTGATTTCATGAGAGTGCTATTTGTACATCCTCAAGCTTGCTCTTTAAAGAGAATTGTTTGGTTTTGAAAAAATTGCTCTAAACATGAACAATTTCCTCTTATAATGGAGTGTCTCATTTTCAGCCACTCTACTGAATTTCTACTTATGCATTCTCTCTTCTCTTGCTTTTTCTCTCTATCCCTCTGAAGGTCAGAGACAGGGGAGGCTATACAGAAGATGGGGTGGGAGGTGGTAAATGCACTAAAAGATGATCTAAACTAGACTCTGGAGCCAACTCAGGAGAGCTCACCTCAGCTCAGGCTGCCCCAGTGCCAGGCTGGCTGTCCTTACCCAGCTCCTGCTTGACCTAGGGGCACAGACTGGAATAGCTGGAACAGAAGGACCGTGAGACTGCTTGTTTTGCTTCTTTTTATTTTTTTGGCTGGGCCTGACCAGAGATTGAACCCAGGCCACACCACAGTGAAAGTCTCTGAGTCATAACCACTGGCTGAATGCTAAGTCACTTTAGTTGTAACCAACTCTTTTCGACCCTATGGATCATTGCCTGCCAACCTCCTCTGTCCATGGGCATTGTCCAGGTGGGAATGGGTTGTCATGACCTCCAGGGGATTTTCCCTACACAGAAATTGAACCCGTGTCTCTTGCATCTTCTACATTAGCAGGCGGGTTCTTTATCACTACTACCACCTGGGAAGCCCAAGATGTCACTTTCACTGGTGGCTCAGATGGTAAAGAATCTGCCTGTAATGCGGGAGACCTGAGTTTGATCCCTAGGTCAGCAAGATTCCCTGGAGGAGGAAATGGCAACCCACTCCAGTATTCTTGCCTGGAGAATCTCATGGACAGAGGAGCCTGGTGGGCTACAGTCCACGGGGTCACAAAGAGTCAGACACGACCGGACGACACACTTTCACTTCAGTATGGTACATTTATTATAATCAATGAACAAATATGTGCGTGCATGCTAAGTCACTTCAATCATGCCTGACTCTTTGCGACCCTATGGACAGAGCTTGCCAAGCTCCTCTGTGCATGGGATTCTCCAGGCAAGAATACTGGAGTGGGTTGCCATGCCCTCCTCCAGGGAATCTTCCTGACCTAGGAAACAAACCCATGTCTCTCATGTCTCCCGCATTGGCAGGTGGATTCTTTATCACTAGCACCATCTAGAAAGCCCCCAATGAACCAATATTTATACATTATTATTAACTAAAGTCCACAGTTTATTCAGAGCTCTTTAGTTTTTACCTAATGTCTTTTTCTGTTGCAGGATCATCTTACATTTACATTCATGTCTCCTTAAGCTCCCCTTGACTGTGACAATTTCTCAGACTCTCTATTTTTTTATGATCTTAATTTTGTAGGACACCTCACAATTCACATTTGTCTGTTTTTTTGTTTGTTTGTTTTCATGATTGGACTTGGGTTATCAGTTTGAAGAAAGATCACAAAAGTAAAGTGCCACTGTCATCATACCATATCAGAGGGACATGCTCTCTCCATGATTTAGAACTGTTGATACTGACCTTGACTTGGCTTTGCTAGTGTTTGGCAGGTTTCTCCATTGTGTGGTTACTCTTTTCTCTCTTTCCCATATTGTGCTCTTTGGAAGGAATCACTCTACACAGCCCATAGTTAAGGAGTGAGGAGTTATATCCCCCTTCTTAGAGAGCAGAGAATCCACATAAATTATTTAGAATTCTTCTGCAAGAGTGAATTTCCTCTTCTCCCCCATTTATTTATTTATTCAATCATTTAATCACATCAGCATGGACTCACGGACATTTATTTTCTACTCTGGGTTAAAAATCAACAAAACTTGCTTTGTTTGCTCAAAAATTTCCAGACTTATCTACTGGGAGTTTTTCAGTTGGTTACCTTGCCTCTTTGACAGAGCTCCATCACAGTAGGGTTTTTTGTTTTGGTTTTTAGGCACTTCCTTACTTTCTGGCACTATAACACTCCAGGCTCATCTTGCATATGTCCTTCAGCAGTCCTGGGATCGTCATTTCTCCAAGGAGTCCTGGCTCCTTTCATTGTAGAATGATATTAGAAACTAAGATCTGAGTGCGAGGTGTACACATTTCTAGTGGACTTAAACATTTTTTTCCAGTTATAAATACATACTCCTTTTAAGAGATAATTAGAAAATGCAGAAATATATAAAGGCAAAATTCAGTTTAAATATCCCCACCACCCACAACCACAGGGCCTGCCGCTTTGAGAAGGCATAATGTAGAAAGCAGTGAGATCTGAAATCAAATATTTTAAGCACTTCTCTAAGTTAAGTGAGCAAATTCCTTAAAATCTGAATCTTGTCTATATACGGAGGAAATCGTACCTCCTTTGCAGGGTTTCGTGAGATATATGTACGATAATGTCGATGTGTGAAAGAGCTTCTGCTACACAGTTTATCACTACAATTTGTAAATCGCTGTAAACCTGGCAGAGAGGCCCCCGGCCACACTACCCCGCAGGCACCTGAGCGAGAAAACCTCCGGACCATAGAGTTCAGTTCCTATCTGGGCCTCCCATCCACCACTTCCTGTTGCCGGCCTAAAACCGCGCCTGCGCACTTCCCCTCTTCCTCTTGGGCTCGGATCTAGGTTGCGTGAACATGGTGAGTGTCGGTCAGGATGCGGCCTAAACGTCTATCCGCTTGCATCGGCCCCTTTTTTTGTTTCTTTGCCCTATCTTGCCTCGGCTCGCCCGCTCTGTCCCGTGTCCCTGGCCTGCGTACCCTCGCCTGTCCTCTGGGACGCAGTTTGGGGCGGTTTGGCGGGGGCTGACGCGTCCAGGCTGGGTTTACCGGGTGCCCCCGTAGCACCGGGCCCGTGGGCGCTTGGTTTACGGGGATGGGGTGGGAGGGGGAGAGCTAGGTGGGTAGGTGGGAGGAAGGGCAGGCGTGTGGAGGCGCCGGAAAGTGATGGAGTGGCCAGGTCCCCGTTCCTGGGTTCTAATATCTCTGTTTTCTCTCTTAACTCGTTCCTAACAGGCGAAACGCACCAAGAAGGTCGGAATCGTGGGCAAATACGGGACCCGTTATGGTGCCTCCCTCAGGAAAATGGTGAAGAAAATTGAAATCAGCCAGCACGCCAAGTATACCTGCTCCTTCTGTGGCAAAGTAAGATGGTCTCTGGGCGCGAAGGGACGAGGGCGGGATGGTTTCTTTCCGAAACGGGTACTCTCTTGAAGGAAGTTCATAGTTTGCTGGGTCTAAGTTGTTGAGCAGTTAGCTGCACACATCGTTGGTGACCAGTTCTGAGATCAGAGTGTTGCTTATATTTTCGGGTTTTGTCAAACGCTTTTCCTCTAAAGAAAACCATTTGGGAGCTAACGAGGGAAAAATTATTTGACAGCCCCAGCCTAAGTCAAACCTCTTGTGGAACGTGGTTCTGTCAACTTTTGTCTGCTGGTATTGCTAGAGATTTTTGTTGACTGTGTGCAGAAACACTGTTTTTGGAGGTGGGGGGAAGAGGGCGGGTCATTCACACCCTTGGCTATGTCACCAAGGTGAATGCAAATTTTGCATCAGAGACTCTCAATTTAGGGGAAAAAAAACATAAATAACCTCAAAAAGTACACCAGTTCTAGTTTCCTAGTGCTATTAGACTCCTGGATGTTTGTAATATAAAATGCTTTTCTTTGGTCATAGGAAAAATCGATTCTCTTTTACAGACCAAGATGAAGAGAAGAGCTGTGGGCATTTGGCACTGTGGTTCCTGCATGAAAACAGTAGCTGGTGGTGCCTGGACCTACAAGTGAGTCCGTTTCTTTACGGTGTTTGAAAGTGTGTGGGCCATGTCAAAATTCAGGTTTGTCGCTGGATGGGCTAATTTTAACAGGTCAGCTAATTGGGCTGACTACTGAACAGCGCTTGTACGCAGGCTGTTTTTGTAAAAATTAAGAGGTCAGTTAGTTTATTGCTGTACATGTGAGGCCATCTAGCCAACAGACCTTTGCTATTCTAAACAGTATTGGTTGTGCTTCTTCAGCTTTGTGACTGACAAGGGCCAAGTGATAATTGCAGAGATAAACTTCTGTGTTGGTTATTGATTATATTGGACTTTATCGAATTCTGGAAATTGAAGCGATCCTTGAAGGCTTCTAACCTGGAGATTCATCGCTGAACCTGAAGGCTGACATGGTTTCCCTTTAGCCAGCTTATAAACTCGTGCTGTCCAATACATTAGTCACATAGTAAAATGATTTGGCTCGTGTGGTTGAAATTTTTGGTTTTTGTTAAATTTAAAATTGAAGCAGTGTAAAATACTGGAAAATGTTGAAATGATAATGTGCATATATATACACACACAAATATATAAGCACCTTGTTGGGGTTCTGTGTATACAAAAGGGGAAATGGAGAGTGCTCTCTTGGTTGTGATGGATAAATGAATTAGCATTCATCTATGACGTGAGGTGGAGTGGTTATGTATTTTCCAGGTACAGTGCCTGAGTGTTGTAAAACATTATTTTGTCATTTCCACAGTGTGCTTTAGTCAGCTCTGCCTCCTTAGGCATTGTTTTCTTGATATCTCATTGTACCATCTTGTAATTAGTTTCTTCTGACATTCTGTCCATGCTTTCTTTCTTTCTTGGTCAGCCTCTCCCAATCATTCCTTCCTGTTAATTTCATGCTCTACTGTCTGTGAGAAGTCAGATGTATGAGATTGCCAGGAGATGTCATCGTTAGGATTGTAATGTAAAAATGAGGCATATTCTCATTTGCCATTCCACATGTTAACTAGTTTTGGAACCAAATTTGTTTTTCTTTGCAGCACCACTTCTGCTGTCACAGTAAAGTCTGCCATCAGAAGACTGAAGGAATTGAAGGACCAGTAGAAGCACCACCATTTGATAATGTTGCTAGCCTATAATAAATGGGTTAATTTATGTAACAGTTACTTTGGCTTGTTAATTTTATTGGTTAGACGTTCTTATTTTGCATTGCATTCTTTTTGCTCCCAAAAATAAGGACTTAATTAAAATCCTTTTAATTTTTCTTGGGAAAGCATGCTGAGGTAGGTTGTAATCCAGTTGCCTTTTTTTCAGTAGTCATGATGCATGACCTAAGATTATGAGCCTGAGTCTGTTTTTGCTAGACTTCTTTGAGGTAGATTGGTCCCCAAAATGAAAATTTTTAAATCACAGTTAATACATTTTATTTTTAATATTTTAAAGGTTAAGATGACATATACTGCCTGTTAACTTGTGGTGTTTTGTCTGATCATACATTGCCCTTGTTTGAAATGTTTAACACGGGCCTTCAGGAATGGGATTTTGGATTAGCATGGGGAGGTGAAGAAGCATTCATTGGCTGTGGTTAAGAAACACCAATTCCACCAAACTGCCTGGGTAGTTGTATGGTTAACCTCTTCTGCTTCAGTTGGCTGAACAGTGCCTGACAGTGGAATGGAGTATATGATGGAAGCTGGGATTTCTAATTTGGAGTCTTAAGGCTTTTGTGTTAACTTTGCTTGGAATTTGGGTGTGATTCAGTACATAGTAGAGAATAAGAATTTTGTAAGTGGTGAGGTAGCATTTTAACATTTGTCGTGTCTGGGTTTTCTAAGCATGGAGTATCATTTAATACCATGACAAGTTAATGAAGTGTAGATAATAACTTCATTTACACATGACAGAGTTATATGACTTGTGAATCATGAAGCTGGCATTTCAACCCATGCATTCTTGACTCCAGAGCTGATATTCCTGGATACACTTGTGGGCTTTGTTTTTTTTTATGATAGTTGGAGATAGAGACCAACTGACTAGAAGGCAGTTGAAATAGTAAACATTTTTGTAGCTTAAAAAAAAGTGACTTTTCCAAGACTATAGGAGGCAGCTGGTGGGGGTAGGGCTTAGTATTTTCTAACTGTACATTAGTCACTTGAGCTTACTCCAATCTGGAGAAAACAAGTTACAGTTTAGCAGCTTTGGCACATGAATCATGAAAGAATTTCCCCAACCACTATTGAAAAGGGCTGGACACGTGATAGGCTAAGTTATGGAGCCAACCATTGCTTTTTAGAGAATCTGAATAAAATGATAACCGAGATAATGCTAAGGTAAAGCACTAAGCTTTGGAAAAAGTTCATGGACTCCTGCCAAGATTACAGAGCTGCCCCAACTCCTACCTGTTTCAGCTTTGATTTTTTGGATTGTGTGTAAGAGACTGACTCGAACTAACGAAAGCAAAGGGGATATATATTGGAGGATAACAGTGCTTCACAGGCTAGAAGAAAAGGACTAGGATTGTAAGATGAAGAAACCAAGGCAGTTTTCACAGCTAGCAGTGGAGAAACCAAGACAAAATGTTAGTGTCTTTTGGGCATTATTCAGAAGCCAAAAACCTGAGGAGAGTCCAAGCGGCTTAATTGGGGTTGCATTTCTGACCCTTGGCATCTTAGTAGACAGTGATCAGAACTATACATGACAGGAAAAATTCTCTGAGAGGAATCAGATTGGCTATGATTTTAGAAGGGCAAGTTAACCTGTAACATCAAACTTATTAACTCACCTAATTTAAAATTTGTCCCTCAAACCACCTTGTAAATTGCAACTCACTGAAGAACATTACGACTAGGCTACAAGTATATGTGGAAATCTGAAAGCCGTTGACCATGGTCAGAATATGAGTTTATGGAAGTCAGATGGTATCTTGGGTCAAATCATCTTAACACACCCCAAGATAGTAAGAGGAATACGATGAATGGTAACCACTAACAACTGAAATTGTCATGAGCAGTGTTCTTGGTCATAATCAATCTCTGCTCTGATAACAAATGTAGTACTATATTGGAGGAAAGCAATACCTCTGACCCTGATGTGGTATTAACCTAACAAATGTTTCCCCTCATCCCTATATGCAAAGTAATCAGAATTTGCCTTCACATTACTGGGATAGCAGTATACGTTCTTTACTTCAAGGCTATCAGTTCACGTTCTGTCATAATTCTGATGGGTCTTGATCATGTTGGTGTCTCAAACAGAAGGTCGTAGTAATCCATTACACTGATGAAATAACTGGACCAAAGTGAAATCAGGAAGTATTGTGAACTTACATGCCTTTGACATAGTTACGGTAATTTAGATAACACTGCTTGTCTTCAGTGATGAGGTTTCTTCACTTTAGACCACTCCTAATTAAGAAAGCATAATATTTATTGGACTTGTTTGGATTTGGAGGGCAAAACAGATCACATTTGAGTGCCTACCTGTCCCATTTACTGAGAAACCTGTAATGCAATCCGTTTTGAGTGGAGACTGGAAAAAGGACTGGAGCAGGTCCAAATCATTGTCCCAAGTCCCATTTCGAAGTGACCTAGCATATGCCAGTGGTAGAGCTGCTCAGGGATGCTCCAAAAGAAGAGTCACCTGCAATAGGGTTTGGGGTTAGAGATTTCTACCATATAATATTCATTGGAAAAGTAGCTCTTGTTTGCTACTGGTAGAATGTCTGAACGTGAAGTTTCTATGCATCTGAAACTGCCCATCTGTTATGTGGTCTGTAAAATCATAAAATCATATCTGTGCAGTAGCCTTCTAAAATGGCATGTTTACTTTGCTAGGTTGTATAGACTTAAATGTCAGGAGTGACTTGGACTACAACTTAAACCTGCTCCAACATCTTAGACTTAACCAGCTCGGTTAGCAGCTGGTCCAAGAGTTGAGTAAGAAAGACTGGTGACAAGGGTGTTTCAGGGATAAGTTTGTAGATACTTCTTGATACTTAGATCCAAAGCATTCACTATGGATATTTTCACTAAGCAGATAAATAACCCATTCTGTGGATGTCAGCAGTTTTCACCAGCCACTATCTTGGGGCTTAATAGCCTATGAACAAAACAATCATGATAGTGGACACTTAGCCTGTGTGTTAGCTCAAAAAGATGGACCTCTCCTTATCAAGGATGACCTGGCTGTTGGCTCTGCTCAGTGGCACACTGCAACAAGAGGCCAGTGCTGAGCTAAAATGACACCCACCATTCCCGAGGGGTTCCTCTTGGACAAGTGATTATTACTCGATGGCTTCCATCATGCAAAGGACCTCAGTTTGTCTTAGGTATTATGGGTATGGATTTGTCTTTGCTGCCTGCAACATGTCTGCCCAGCATCAGTGTAGATGGGCTTTCAGAATGCCTCATTCATCCCTGTGATACCTATACGGTGTAGTCTGTGACAGTGAAGAAAGGGAAGGAATTGCTGCAGTTGACTCGCACGCATGGAAGTCATGTGTTTTACCATGTGCCCCATTACCTGGAGATAATTTGCTTAATAGACTCTTGATGGTTTGCCAAAGGCTCAGTTATAGGACCAGCTGGGAGTTAACTTTCTGTGAGGCTAGGTACTGTTGTACAAGATGACAGTATATGCCTTAAATCTAACAGTATACGGTGCTTTTCCCCGCCATAGGATGCATGGGTCAATCAGTGGATTGAACTGGGACTCGCACCACTGAGGATTACACCAGTTGACCCGCTGAAGGCATTTTTTGTTCTCTTGCTTTGTGACCTTGAATTTGATGGGTTTCAAGGTCTTAGTGCCTGAGGAAGAAATGTTCTTCCAGGGAACACAGTCTCAGTTCTATTTAAATTGAAGTCTTGAGGCAGTCCTTGGATCATTTTGAGTTCTTTGTGCCACTGAAGCAACAAGCAGAAAAGGGAGTCTCTCCAGATACATCATCTTTACCACCCAGTTCTGCTCTAGGAGATTCTCTGCCTTACAGGCTGTAGCAGTGTGTTTACTTGTTCTCTGCCTTCCGGTTAGGCTCAGTAAATAGGAGGCAACAGCAGAAGACTTGGCCAACGAGAAGAAAGGGGAGTCATGATGTTTATTTCCCCTGTTCCTCCTTGAAGAGTTGCTTCAGATAGACCATCCTGCTGAAGGCCTCAGCTCTCTTAGGTGGCTCTTCCCTGTATTTACAGCTGCTCTGAGCTTTAGTACTTACTCTCTCCCCTTATTGCTGGAGGCCTAGTGTAGTAATGACTCCCCTTGTTAACTGCTCCTGGGAGGCTTCATCCATTGTTGATTTCCCTTAACCCCACCCAAGTTGTTGACCTTAGTTGTTTAATTCAGCTCTCCTCGGTTACCCCATTATAGTGTCCTGTCTGCTTCCTGCTGCGACCCTGATCAAATCAGATGTTTCACAGTAACCTGTTTTGACATTTCTCGAGCTGAAATCATATTTTCCTTCAAAACTGTTCCCTGTCTTTTGTCATCTCTCCCTGATTCCCTCTTCCTAATGTTCTGTAATAAAACATTTTTGTCTTCCCAAATCTTTTCCTTTGAGCAACTTACCTTCTTTCCATTTGTTTATGGTGGGGTTACCAATAGCAGGATACTCGCCCTTGGTCACGTGATACAAGCTAATATAACTGATCAAACCTGATTTCTTATGGGAATTTGTAAATTGGGCAGTCAGACACAGGTTTATTTGGAACTGTGTCTTTTAGTGGAAGTAAAGGCAGATCATGAATTCCTGCCTCTAAGATTTCCTGAAGTTGCCCAGGTTCTTCCTTTGATTGGGTGAGACCCCAGTATGGAGTAAAGCTCCAGCAGGCTACACACTGGGAGTAGAAGAGAGCAAGAAATAAACAAGCCAGATGGGCTCTGAATCATCTTAATCCATGATTGGAGTAGTTAATTTAGAATTGCCTTAGCTGCCTATGGGAAGCAAATGTAAATCTCTGGAAAAAGAAAAGATATTCTGAACTTCAAATTATCTCTATGCTTTTTAATATATGATATATGGAATGCAAGTAAAAACAACCAAGTGTACAGGGAAATGAGAGTTTGATTTTAAAAATCAAGACAGACAATGGAAACAGACCCAGAGGGTATACAAACAGTAGAGTTTCAGACACTAACCTGAAAGTAGCTACTTAATATAAACAAGGTAATAAAAGATAAGACTAAGAATATCATAACCAAAAATAAAAGACAATTCTTATACTGAAAATTTTATTAGCTAAAATTAGAACTCCATAGATGAATTTAACAACAAATTAGATACAGGTTGACAGAGAATCAGGAGCACCAATACAAGGGAAAGGAACAAAAAAGTATAAGAGACAGGAGCTAAAATGAAGAGCTCTAATACATGTGTAACAAGTTCCAAAAGGAGAAAGAGGAGGGATGATCATGGGTAGGTAAGAATTTTCCAGAATCAGTCAAAATATATCAAGCCACAGATTCAAGAATCTCCCTGTAAGCCTTAGGCAAAATAAATACAGAGACAGTCACACCTAAGAATCTCATAGTATGAATACCAAAGACAAAAGGAATATCTTAAAAGCAGCTAGTAGCAAAAACGGAGCCGCACTAAGGCAGTTGACTTAACAATAGACTCTGCAAGATGATAGATCTGTATCTTCAAGTCTCTTCAAATTCTATACTCAGTGGCCGTATTCTTAAAATATGAAGGTGACATAGACAATTTCAAACAAGACAAGAGTTTATGATTGCAGATCCACCTATTGGACAGAAAGTGAATGAGAAGAAGATGCAGGAAATAATGAGTCAGCAAAAAAGGGGAAATAGGTAAGTAAATACAAGTGAATATAGGCTGTATAAGTAAATATAGACTGTACTAATAAATTTGGGGTAATAAAATATAGCAACAGCATATACTGAGAAAGAATAAACAGTGTTAAAATGTTCCAAGGTTCTTGGATCATTCGGCAACAGGTCAAACTACAAATCAAGTATATGGTGTGATCTCTGGAATCATTAAAAGGATAGAAAATAATGTATAACTAACAACACAGTGGAAATAGAATAAAAAGCAATTAAAAGGAATAGGAAAAGATTAAAGACCTAAAGAATCAGATATAAATGATAACATATAAGGGTACAGACACATTAAAAACATAAAGATATAGAAAGGTTTAAAGTAAAAGGATAAAGTTATAACCTGAAAACACTAATCCATGAGGTGAAAGCAGTATCAATATTTAACAAGGGGGACTTTGAGACAGGAAAGCATTGCTAGAAACAAAGAGGGACATTTATATCGTTAAACAGAAAAGTGTGCATAATTTTTTAGCATTTCTGGGCCACTGATGAAGATAGGAAATTCTAGATAAGTAGGTGAGGATATCTCTAAAGATGTTCCTGAGGAGCATACTGAACCAGGAGGAAATAGGGGGAACTGGTTAAGTTCTACAAAGGCAATGCCAGGGAGCAAGAAGACCCAGCAAGTTGGAGTCATCATAAGCTAGAAAAGATGTTAATTAGTTAACTTCTAAATTCTATAAAGCAAAAACTAAAAAAATACCAAGAAATATTTCAGCAGCTCAAGATGTAATAGATGCTAATCATTTTTTAGAAAATTAACTTTTTAAGAGATTAGAGCCTTTGCTCTATGGTTTTGTTCTCTGTTACTGAAGCCTGCTGCTCCATTTTCCTGGACTGGCATTAAACATTGATATATCTCTAGAAATGTCAGCAGGGGAAAACAGGAGTAATCATTGTTGAGTGTATATCACTGTATTCACCATTTGCTTTGTGCCTTTGGGAACAGATTTCATAAGGTACCGTGGTATGGTCCCTAGTTCTCTAGATGTTTTTGAAGGTTTAGCTTCCCTGGTAGCTCAGCTGGTAAAGAATCCGCTTGCAATGTTGGAGAGCTGGGTTTGATCCCTTGAGTTGGGAAGATGCCCTGGAGGAGGGCATGGCAACCCACTCCAGTATTCTTGCCTGGAGAATCCCATGGACAGAGGAGCCTGGCAGAGTACAGTCCATGGGGTGGCAAAGAGTTGGACACTGAACGACTAAGCACAGCACGAAAGGATATAGTGTACTTTGACCTTGGAACCTGATGGGTTTACATATATCCTTTGGGAACCTAATCTGTAAATCAAGAAAGTACTTATCTACAAATACTCATTCCTTCAACACAGCAGAGATTTGTCATCATGTTTTGGCTGCAAGCAACATATATGACGCTAGAGGGTGATACAGGATAACCAGAAGAAAGTAACAGCCTGGCAATGAATTGTAAGGTTTGGAAGATTCATCTGGAGGGCATATATCAGATGGTTAGGAGCTTGTATAAAATTACAGTTTAGTAAGTATTAAGTTATTTTAAAATTTCCATAATGTCAAGCAGCCTAAGTAAGGAAAGAAACCGAAGGATTTAATAATTATAGGTCTTTTGGAACAAACAAACCACTTGTAATTAAAATTAACTTGGATGTATTTTCTAGGGTTTGCTAGTTTGAAGAGAAAGTTTTGATATTAGTATTTTCATTAATAATAAAATTATTTTTACCAGTTGTAAAACCAATTCATTTGTAGTGTTAATTCATCTTTGAAATATATTTAATTGAATAAAGTTTTGTTTATGAAGCATTTCTCAAACTTTATGCAGGTCTCTTGACCACATTTTCAGACCCTTCAAGAATTTTTTTTTCCCTCTTTAAAAAGATCAGTACAGGAGGAAGGTATTAAATACACTGTCAAAACCCCGGACTTTCCAACAATGAAGACACAAACCAGTAGCCTCCCAGAGTAAGTCAAAAGATGATACTGATGTAGGGAGGTGCCCTCATGGCTCCACCACTGGGCAGAGCCAGTGGATTGCTCAGGGGAGGTATGACTTAAAAGGGAGCCAGTATGAGAGGGGCTCGTCTCTGATGAGGGAGCTGTGTGTGTGTATGGGTGTGCACACGAAATGGTGTAACTTGTTAAGATTCAAAGGCCAGCATTACAGGGTTGATGTGGGTCTTCACTTCTCTTTCCTGATGTTCTTTTTTCTAAGTCTTTCTTCCCTTCCAAACCACTATTCCTTAACTCATCAACTCAAGGCTGTTCTGCTTGTAAATGTCCCTGCTTTCGTTTTTAAGTTGTGACTGGCAGCAGCAAAATTTTATCAGGAATACCTAATATGTGACCTTGCTGTGAGCCTGACTGTTGAGCTGTGTAAGCTCATGTAATCCTCGAGGCAGCCCACACCAAGTGACTGTGGGACCGTATTTTCCAGTGCTCTTTTGGACTTGACCCCTGTTTACCTTTCCAGTCTTACCTGTTTTCACGTTCTGTTTCCACTCGAAGCACTGAACTTGCATCGTGATTGAAGATCATAGCACGCATTGGTCATGCTCTCTCTGCTGTTGACTCTCCTTTGCTCCTGCATTGTTTCCCTTTCTCTTCTCCCCAGGCTCATGGGATTAATACACTTCTTTCCTCCATTTCCCAGGCAAAGAAAAAGTAGCTTAGAAAAGTTAAATGTTAAGTCTAAGGTCACACACTTCAGAGAGTGATAGGAATGTGGAAAAAGGATGAACTTTGGACCTAGAAGTTTTGTTTTCCAGCTTTAGCTCTGTTATTTTAGTGACTTGAACTTCAGAGAAAACTTACTGTCTTTTTACAGATAAAAAGATTGAGGTTTCCTGAGCGTGACGCACCATGAGGGATTTTGGCGATGGGAGGGAACAACAGAATGGAAAGGAAAGGAGGTTTTCAAGAAGTAATGTTAATAAAGTGCGAACAGGACTCCACTGATTCAATTAGGTCACGGGCACATTCCAAGCCTCGGACTCAGGACTCCGGGCATATCGTGTTTGATGCAGGAAGGTGAGTCTAAGGATGGACAGCAGAGGGAGCTCCTGGTAAGTTTTGCTCATCATGCCTGGACTCCAAAGGAGACAGTGAGAAAGCGCCGTCTTTGGTGCTCCTTCACCATGAGCTTTTCTCCCCACTTTTCACGCAGTGCCCTATATCACTTCCCAGGCAGAAGTGCCTGTGCAGTGCAGGCACTGTGCATCCTCTCACGAGGCCTGTGGGGTTGTGGCTTTACTCCTCTTCCCTAGATAGGGAAGCCAAGCCCCACGGGACTTGACTCACTGCCCCCAGTTGAGTTACACTCCCGTAAGCAGCCAAGTCAGGATTCTCGTTCTTAGGGTTCTCTGGATTTCTCAAGTTTTGCCTCCTCATCCTCAAGTCTCTTTTCTATGTCCCTGAATGTTTTATAGGCCTGTATTCCTTGTCTGCAAATGCATTCCTGGGTACTAAGAGGGTTAAAAGGACACTCCTAGAGTAGCATAGTTTTAGTAGGGACATTTTAAAAACACAGTGCTTTAACTCAAAGGAGCCGGTTGCCCTGTAGCTGGCAAGCCTATAGGAGAAGAATGTGGAGGGTGGTGAAGGCAATGGTGGTACCTAGGGAGTGGATTTGGGGACATTAAACTCCTCATAATTTCCATTTGCCTTCTCTCTTCTTTATGCACAGCTGACAGTATCTCAGTCTTTTGTCTGAATCTGCAAATACAGCTTCAGAACTCGACCCTGGCTGCCCCTCTCCCTCAGCTCCAACGTGGTGGCCTGTCCTGGCGGTGCTCAGACCTTCCTCCTGTGAGTGATGGTGGGTTACCTCACTGGGGGAAGGACCCCCGAAAGGAATGAGCTCCATCTTCACATCTTGAATTGCTACAACATAAAGATGCCTGTCTTCTCCCCTTCCTTTTCTGGGACCCGGCTGTGCTGCTTGGCCTGGGACCAAGGCCCGGTAGGGAGTGGGGGAGGGGCCCAGCAAAGACCTGGTGACAGGCTGATTGATGGGTTCCCCGCCTCTGCTGGCCCTCCTGCCCACTCCTGCAGGCTCTGGCCCAGGGCCACCCTCCAGCTGCCTGAGGGGTCTGCTTTTCTTTTCTTTGAGTCAGCACCAATGAGTCAGGGCCAAGATCGGCTGGGGGTAGGGGGCAGTACCGCAGGACGCTCCCCTGCAGGGAAGGGAGTGAACACTTAGTTGCCCAAAGGAAGGCGTGGTGAGGAGCAGCTGAATGGGGGGCACTGAGGTTGTGATCAGAGGAGCCTGAGCAGAGGGTGGATTTGTTGATGTTACTGACCATCAGTGGTTGGTAGAACACTTTCTTGTAGAAAAACACAGGGATTACTCAAGTCATATTGCTTGGGGTTCTTAAAAAATCCAAGTTGTCCCTCTCATACTTCAGCTCTGCTATTTTAGAGATGCCAAAATGGAAACCAAACATCTGTGAACTCAGCTAACAGGTGAGGTAAAGGCAGGTGAGTGAAACTCTCATATACACGCCAACAGCAATTCTATCATGTCCTTTGCCAGAGCTGCTGAGGGTCAAAACAAAGTGGCTGATGACATGGCGGGTGTTTGGTGGCATCCATCTGTACTCCTGCTCCACAGGTAGTACACACTGGTAGTAGAGACAGGAGGAGAGTTACATGTGGCTAGAAAGTAGATAGAGGGACAGAAATAGTCACTAAGCCTTCCAATAGCACTTAGGGAAGACGGGGTGTATGGGAGGGGGTAAACCAATGTTGCTATTCTTGCTAATGGTCAGGCAAGACAGCTATGCCAATATGGTCCCAGAACCACAGACCTCGTGGCATCCTAGACTCACACTGCTAGGAGCGCATCCTTAGAACTTGTCTCCTCCAACTCCATCATTTCAAAGAGATGGAGGTGCAGATTCAGAGAAGCGAAGTGGCTTGCCCGCAGTCATGATGACAGAGCCAGGAGTCTAATTCAGGGCTTCGTTCCCTGACAAGAGCCCAGGATTGAATCTGCAAGAGCCTTGCAAGGAGCTCAGGGTTGTTCAGGGCGCAGGTTAATGGGAGAGAGCTTCATTACTGCCCTCAAGCTGAGAGACTCTGGAGGCCCTTGGTTTGGCATTTCTGTCCCTCTGAAGGAACCAGTTTCTTTTCAAGTCTACTGGACTCGAGCTTTTATCACCCTCTAGGGCCAGGTCATCAGGAGAGAGGACCACAGAGAACGGAAATGTCTTCTCAAAATAGCAGAAGAAGGGAGATGGATGTAGGTTCCTTGCAGGCTATAACGGGGCTCAACATACGGGAAGTCTGTGTGTTTTCCACCAGTGTCCTTCTATGAAAGGAGCTGGCTTTCCACTCATGCCTTCCTCCCTTCTGGGGGCTAAGGTGTGACTGTTGTGAGATTTATTAGGATTAAATGAACCAAATTCCCTGCGACCTGAAGCTGCAGACCTGAATCCAGAGCTGCACAATGAGCTCACACCCCTTCATTCCCACCTCCCCCAAGGGGAGCCCCCCCTGCCCAGCTCCCACTTCTTCAGTAGGCCATTTCCACGTATATATAAAAGTCTCCTGGCAGCAGCAGGAAGGCTTTCTGCCTTGGCAGCACATATCTCATGCAGCAAGACAGCGACTTTGGAAAATAACTGGAGTGGACCCTGCCCCCGGGGGGAGGCGCATCCTCCTCTGCAGACTCGGACACCCCCCTCCACTCCACCCCACATCCCCATGCCTCTGCTGCCTTCCTCCAAGACGTTCAAAGCAAGGCAAAAATGATGTCTTAAACCTACAAGAGAAGGGCAGCAGTGGAAATGGGTCTTAGTTTCAAAACTGAAGATCTAGGGCAGTTGTTTCCATATGGCAATGTCACAGAGCCTTCATGAGTCGCAGACAGACTGGATCTTAGAGATGAACACACAGATGTAGCACAGAAGTCAGGAGACCAGACTCCGGTGCCAGATTATTTGCATTCCATCATTAACTAGTCTCAGTATTTTATATCCTTGGGCAGGTTTCCTAACCTCTCTAGGCCTCTGCTCCTTTGTCTGTATAACAAGGATGGTAACACTTACCTCACTGGGTTGTTGTAAGGAGAAAATGGGATACTTTTTCAAAGAACAGCCTGATGCATAATAAACATCTAATTAACAATTGATATTATGTTATTCTTCTTTCTCTTATTTTACAGACGTGGGAACAGAGACCCGCAGAGGTGTATGTTAAGAAATACGTTTTCTGAGACTTCCCTGGCAGTCCAATGATTAGGACTCGGCATTCTCACCAGTTAGATCCCTGGTTGGGGAACTAAGATCCTGTAAGCTGTGCAACATGGCCAGAAAGGAAAAACAAAGAATTGTATTTCTTAAAATCACAAAATGAGCCTAGTTGTGTGTGGACATTTTCATTGATTAAAAAAGGGAGCAGGTGGGCATCTGCATAAGAGCTAAGAAAGGTCAGGTTACATGGCAGCAGCAACTCCTAAATGCCAGTGCTTATGGCAAAAACATGTTCATTTCTTGCCCACACTCTGTATCGGTTGTGGGTCAGTTGGTGCTCTGCTTCTATCATTATCTTCTTTGTTCTGGGACCTGCTCTTACAATACAGCCTCCCTCTAGGGGTGAGTCCGGTCACCTCTGCCCACAGTTCTTGGCCAGAGTCACATGGCCATATGGAGTTCCACAATGTGGGTAGGCATAACCCCCTTATAGGAGATGATCAGATAGGGGTAAAGAGAAGCACAGTATATGGTGATTTCCTACATAAACAAATACAGTCTTAGTGTGAGTGGTCCTCTGACATGAGCTAATTGTAACACCTGCTTCAAGGTGTGAAAATTGGTATGAAAAACTAAGACATGTCCACAGCATTCAAAGGAGCACCTCTTGATGCCCTATTCCTTGAAATAATTTCTCAAAATCCCTAAACTAAGGATGAGAACAAAATTTCCATTCCTTGAAAACCAGCCGCATGCATCATGTGGCTCATCCCAGGAGGAGAGGGTCCTTGTACTAGAACATCACAGAGGGTCTTGTCTCTCTTCCATCCCCAAATGTCTATCCACCTGTCCCATCCTATTCCATTGAACAAAATGGTTCATTTCATTAATCACGGCTGATTTAGTGCCAGTCACTGGTCTAGATGGTGGAAATGCAAGGGTGAGGAGACACAGCCCTTGTCCTTAGGAAGAGAGCAAACTCCTTGCAAGCTGGGGAAAGACTAGCAGTGAGGTTGACAAATAGAATATAAAGTAAGTGCTGGTCTGGTCTGGGATTTGTGGAACCACAACGAGGTTCACTTAATCCAGCCTGGGGGTGTCAGAAAGTTCACTACGGGAAAACTGATGTGGCTGGAATTTCTTTCTTAAGGAGGGGTAGGAGTTATGCAACTGGTTGAAGTTGTGAAATGATACTGGGGACAAAGTGTGACATTCTCTTAAGAAGCAAGCATTCAGACTTCCTGGCGTGCCTCATTTATTAGCAAGCATCTTTTCTGAGTGCTGGGCATTCACAATATACTGGGTAGTTAATGACCACAACCCTTTGGAGCTTAACCAATGCAGAGGGTCTGAAAGGATGGGTCTGGGGTTGCCCAGAAGTGCAAATTTGTGAGGCTCACCCCATAGTCTCTAGGTATGGAACCAGAAACTGGCATTTTAAATAAGAGCCTGTGATATTTTTTATCACACTTGGGTTTCTGTTTAAAGGGCAGTCATTATATTGATAAACATGGAGAGGATCCAGGGAGAACGTGATGAGTGTATCGAATGAAGAAATACATTGGAGTAAAAAATATTTGTGTTACCTGTGAGTCAGGGGCCAATGCCCTTTGAGGTATAGTGCAAAGGTTAGAGAACTTGGCATTTTTTTGTCAAGGCTGCTGTTGACTTCCATCTAGGACTGTCTTTCCAAGTTTGCTCTCTTATGCTAACTATTTTTTTCAATTTGTGTTGCCTTTTTATCTCTTCCAGTAAAACAATTTAATGGCAGATTCTGGTACTTACTTTGTGTACAGCAGCCAATTAGGGGTAAAGGTGATCAGTGAATGAGGAATAATGATGGCTTAGAGTTAACAAAGAGTTTATATGATCTCATTTGATCTTTCCTGGTGGCTGCGATGTTAAAGAGACCTGGGTTCAATCCCTGAGTTGGGAAAATCCCCAGGAGAAGGGACTGGCAACCCGCTCAGTATTCTCGCCTAGAGAATTCCATGGACAGAGGAGCCTGGCGGGTTATGGTCCATGGGGTCGAAAAGAGTTGGACACAACTGAGCACTAACACTTTCACTTTCTTTCATTTGATCTTCACCTAATCTTGGGAAGGTAGGCCTCTGATAGCCTCATTCTGCAATTGAGGAAACAGGTTGGAGAGAGTAGGCCATCTGCCCAAGGTCACATAAGGTAGCTGGTAAGCCAGTAGTCATGTACAGATGTGAGAATTGGACCATAAATAAAGCTAAGTGCCAAAGAATTGATGCTTTTGAACTGGGGTGCTGGAGAAGACTCTTGAGAGTCCCCTGGGCTACAAGGAGGTCAAACCAGTCAGTCCTAAAGGCAATCAATCCTGAATATTCATTAGAAGGACTGATGTTGAAGCTGAAGCTTCAATACTTTGGCCACCTGATTTGAAGAGCTGGCTCATTGGAAAAGACCCTGATGCTGGGAAAGATTGAGGGCAGGAGGAGTAGGGGGCAACAGAGGATGAGAGAGTTGGATGGTATCATCGACTCAAAGGACATGAGTTCGAGCAAACTCCAGGAGACAGTGAAGGACAGGGAAGCCTGGTGTGCTGCAGTCCATGGGGTTGCAAAGAGTCAGACACAGCTGAGCGACCGAACAACCCAGCTGTGCTGAAAAATGATGAACTTTGAGAATGCAGTCTTTGGAATTATTTCCTTGACTCTAAAGACCCTGGTGAATGGTTTACGTCATTAATAACTAGACTGTCTCTGTCTTTTCTTCAGGAAAGCCCCCATGAACCCACCCTGATCACCTGAACCCCCTCTTGAATCCTGGCATGCTTTAATACTGCTAGGTCAGCAAGAGTGAGTGTGCGAGGGAGAGAGAGAAGATCAAAGAGAAGATGGAGGCCTCTTTCTTCCAGTCAGCAAGCAGTCTGGAGCGTGCTAGACCAACTTTGGCAAAATTATAAAGGAGTTTGCTATGGTTCACAGTCCCTACCTCCCTTCTGCTGTCTCCTGGACTCCTGTGGCCTTGCCTCTATTTTAGCTCAGTGGCCTCCTATGTATCACAGAGGGTTCGGGAATTCTCTCAACATGAAAGAATTAGGCAGTTAGTGTGTTACTTTCCCCAGGGGCACATTTGTGGTTTGAGGGTAAGACCAAGGAACAGATAAATAAGGGAAGCGACTTGGCTGGGAAGAAATTACCATTGTCAGTCATCCTGGAGAATCCCAGAGAGCGGTTTGCTGACCTCTGGTGAGAGGCGGGCAAGCCTTAGACCCTAGGACCCTGGAGAGTCTCCTTACCTTCCCCATCATGACCTTGAGATATAGAACCAGCAATAGGAGATGGCGTTGCCTCTGGAAAACTGGACTAGAAATCCAGCTCTACCAAATGCTCCACCCCTGTCATGCTCAGTCCCCTGTGTTGAGTGGGGATAAAAGGTCTGCCCTGCCTGCACACCTCACGGGGTAGGTGTGAGACTCAAAGTACAGAGGGTGTGCCAAGCTAAGCTGGTGCCAGCTGCATGGTAGGAAAGTGCCGTGGGGGAGTGGGGTGAAGTCAGAGTGGAGACGTAGAGGCCCCGAGGACGGTGCTTTTGGAATGACCACTCAGCCCTGTGGAGTGTTTTCTTCCTTGGCTGCACCTTGGCTTGTAGGTTTTAGGTCCCCGACGAAGGATTGAACCTGGGCCCTCAGCAGTGAGATCGTGGAGTCCTAATCCTAGTCCTCCAAGCAATTCCCCAGCAGAGGGTTTTTCATCTTAGCCCATGGTGATTATGGGAACGTGTGACCTGAAAACCTGAAATAGCAGTCAGAAGTCAGGTAATAAGGCCATGAAGGGGACTGGTACAAAGGGTAGGCTGGAGCCAGACCACCTGGGCTTTTCCTGACCCTAGCTGTTTGGCAGGTATTTAATTTGGGAGATATTTAATTTCTCCAAACCTCAGTTTCCCCATCTGTAAAATGGAGATAATGACAAACCCAAACTCAGCATGTTGCTCTGAGATTGAAATGAGACAAGAATGGAGTGCTCAGCAAAATACCCGGCACAAGAAAGAAGCCCATGAGTGTTAGCTGTTGATGCTGTTTTCTTGTATTTACATGAAGTAAGCTAAGGCCAGTGCTTTCTGGGACCTCAGAGAACACAGGCTAAGCACTGAGCAAGTACAGGCTCTAATTAAATGGGTAGAAGATGCCATCTATGGAAAATGCATTGACACTTGTACATACCAAGGACAGTAAATGCACGTCTGATCGGGTGCCCCGGTCTCCTGCGTGCTCTCTGAGGTATAGGAGTGAGAGCGGTTACATAGCTGTGCCTCTGTGGCCACATCCTATAAAAAACAGACAGATCCGGACTCCATGTCGTTCCCTGCAGTCATCTCTTGGGTCCCTAAGAGTAGAGAGGTTGTGGCTCTTCCAGCAGGAAGCGTTTCATCCTGGTCATCTGGATGCTTCCAGCCTTGACTCACCCTCATCTGTATGTATTATTTCCCACACTGACCCCCACTCCAAAGCCCTCCTCCTCCTGCTTCCCCGCCCCACAACTTCAAATGGAAATGAAAGCGAGGCAACTCAGAGCGCTGTCATTGAAAAACCAAGGTCTGGTCGGCATCAGCGTGCAGCCTCCAGCTTACATTCTTGGTTTCTTTCTCCTCGGGCCTGGGTCAGCCTCTGAGAAGCACCACCCCCCGCCGTTTGTTTTACTTAATAGTGGTTCTTTCTGGGAAACCTTGGAAAGGGGTTTTGTGCAGCGCCTGGATGATTTATGGAGTTGCCGGAAGGGCTAATGGGAGGGAGGCGCTGAAAGAGGGAGGGGCAGCCTCTTCCACAGTGGGTTATTTCAGGAATGGAGGTGGGGGCGGGGGGTGACCCTCTGGGCTGCCATCCCCGCTACCATCAGCATTATCTGTGTAGGTGGGAGTGGGCAAGAGACTGACTGTCTGACGGTGCCAGTGGCCACGGAGGGGGGCGGCGTCCCTCTTCCCTTTTGAGGACTGGTGTTCTCAAAGGGGGCGTTGGTTTGGGAGGTAGTGGGCGCGGGTTCCTACCTCTGCTGCCACCAGCTCACAACCCCTCTTACATAGGAGCTTTGTAGGCATTAGGGAACTTTTAAGTCCCGAAAAAGGAAGATATCAAAGGAAATGGCAAGATCAAAGTTAATATCTTCATATGTCACCTTCAGTAACTATAGACTTCAGCATTTAGAATTTTCCTAGGAAAGCAACTTTTAGTTGAGGTTTTCACATTTCGCAGGAATCCCAGGGAACACAATTATTCAAATACTCAGGAATCATAACCAACCATAAATTTTATGTTACTAACAGTCCAACCACTTCAAAAGCAAAATTAGAATTATGCTTTAGCAATTATATGAACAAAATTTATTCAATGTGAGTGCATTTGGACATGCTTGACCGGAGATAGAGCCTCCAGAAGAACGTGGGCCCAGGGCTTAGGGAGGTCTTAGTTCTGCCGTCCTGCAGACGAGCCTTGACAAGCCTTGAGCCTTCCTTCCTTCCCCAGGGCTTTCTTTTTGTTTGGTGAGGACGCTGAGTTAGAAGCCCTCTCCATTTCTTCTCCATCTAAACCTCTGTGAATTGTCTTCCTGTTTTTTTTCTTCTCTCACCACTTTATTTTTCACCTCATAAGACTTAAAGGGTCTTATCAATAATCAATCCATCAAATACTAGGAAGCAGAAGGAGGTGCCATTAGCAGGCAGTTGGCAGAGCACGGCTTCCCAGGTGGCGCAAGTGATAAAGAACCCACCCACCAATGTAGGAGAAGAGACTAGGGTTCGATCTCTGGGTCAGGAAGATCCCTTGGAGGAAGAAATGGCAACCCACTCCAATATTTATGCCTGGATAATCCCATGGACAGAAGAGCCTGGTGGGCTGTGGTCCATCGGGTTGCAGAGTCGGACATGACTGAAGTGACTTAGCACGCGTGCATGCACGACGCAGCACAGCAGACCTCTGTGCCCATCATTTGCACAGCACCTTCATGACTGCCGCTATATCCACATATCACCTCATTAGTACTTAAGTTAATTTTCTGTAAACCATCTCCTTTTGTTTCATTTTTCTATTTGTATATATATTTTTCTATTTATATTTTGAATGAGTACCACCTTTACATGACTCAAAAATGTAAAAGGTGGTGGGGAGGGGTGGAGGTAGGGTGGGGAGTAGTTTAAGCAATAGAAGAAGACAGAATTCTGTCCCCTGCTCTGCCCCCATTACCCGGTTTCCACTCCCTTTTCAATGCAGGATGAGCCCAGGTAGCTCACCTGTCTGAGTTTTACGAGGGCTTCTCTGTCTTTTTAAGGTTCTGATACAGGCCTTCGGGTTGAGCTCTGTGATTCAGGGCCATAGCTGAAGGATAGACCTTGTGCTGAAGCGCAGCACCTGTCAAGCAGGAACAGAGAGAGAAGCAGTGAAGGTGGGTAGTACTTTTGAGATCACTTGCTTCAGCTTCCCCACTGCAATTTCACAGAAGGGGAGACTGAGCCCCAGGGATGAAAAAAAAAAATCTCACCCAGGGGCTCATTAAAAGGCAGAGCTGGGTCTAGAAAAATTTTGTTTGCTGTCTCAGTGCTCTTTCGCCGCTCTGTAAGGGCTCAATTAAGACTTTTTCCTCTAAGGAATTTGTCTTAACATTGCCATGTTGTACCCACTCAGGCACCCAACTACACCCTGTGTGGATAGCTCCGTTTATCAGAGATGCAGTGAGAACCAGCGAGACCTGCGTGGAAAGCCTAGCTTCACCTCTTAACAGCCATTTGACCTCAGTTTCCTCATCTCTAATATGGGTCTAAGGATGCCTGGCCCACAGGAGTGTTTTGTGGCTTAAGTGAAAGCATGGATATGAAAGTAACCCAGAGCATGCCAAATATATAACTGGTCCTCAGCTTTTGTATGAAGCATCTGAATTTGCTAGGATTGTCATGTAGCTTCTCCATCTGGTGCATCTTGTGTCCTGAAAGCAACAGAATGCTTCTCTATTACTTTTACTTCCTTCCTATCCCTACAGAGCTGGATGCAGCTGGTGCTCAAAAATCCTGCTAAATGAAGGAGTGCTTCAGAGAGCAAAATCTGCTGTTTGGAACTCTCCCCAGGGTGCAATGGAAGGGCAGAGGGTGTTGTGGACTCTCCCAAAGTGGTTATGCAACGTGAAGGACAGGCCTGCTTCTTGCAGGTGCGTCAGGTAGGTGGGGGACAGAGCAGGCAAGCCAAGCTCTCATTTCACAAATGAGGACAGGGAGAGAACAGCCTGAGGCCCCCCCCCCCCCCCCGAGACAGGCTCTTCTGAGCCAGGCCTCCATCCAGCTCCAGGGTGGGAGCTGAAGAAACGTCATGGGGCACGAGCCCTGTGCTTTCATCGGTTCTGGCTTGCCTGTCCCTGTTTGGGGCCCGGGCACGTTCACAGGTGAACAAGATGTGGCAGGAAACCATGAATCAAGGGGACGAAGGAATTAAAGAAGTCAGGCTGACTTCTGGGTCTAAATCCCTTTCGTTCTCCTTCCGGGCTTGCTCCAGCCTGTCCCTGCCTGGCAGGGTCCAGAGGCTGCCCCCAGTTCTGCCTTTCGAATTGCACCAGGAGCTGGGTGATGGCCGTGAGAATCCAGGGCTGGCTTGGCATGCACAGGGAAAGACAGGATCTAGGACCAATATTGATAGCTACAGGGTTGGTGTTCTTTCTGTAGTGATGTGTCTATGGAAAGGGACACTTTCTTTGCCGGAAGTTTATCTTGAAGAGGTAGCACAGCATTGAGCAGGGGTCAACAAACTTCCTGTAAAGAGACAGGTTGTAAGTATTTTAGGCTTTAAGGAACACCAGTCTCTCCAAAAATATTCCAATACTTCTGTTACAGAACAAAGGCAGACAGACAATACATACCCGAAAAGATGTGGCTGTATTCTAATAAAGTTGTATTTATGGACACAGAAATTGGAATAGCATATAATTTGCATGTGTCACAAATATTAGTCTCCTTTTGATTTTTTCCCCAACAGTTTAAAAATCTAAAATCCCTTCTTTGCATGATGGCCCTACAGAAACAGGCACAGGGGCAGACATGGGAGGGAGTTTTTCAGGCCTTGGGCTTAGAACGTGGACTTGGGAGTCAGGCTTGGGGTCAAACCCTGGGTCTAACCTTTGGCATCTGACCTTTGGCAGATGACATAATCTCTTGGAGCCTCAGTTTCCTTTTCCTCAAATAGGGATAACAATGTCTAGCTCAGTGAGCATGACATGAGGTTGAGGGGGTGAAGAACCTGATGTGGATTATTTGAAGTCCTCTGTCAGTGGGGGTTACCATTATCGTGTTCATCACCCATAAGAAAACTAGTACTGAGACTTGTGAGTGTGAACTAAACTGTTGCCTGCCATATCAGTAAACCAAGGATCATCCAGCCATCCAGCCACCACATTACAGCTGACCTGATGGTGAGCCCTGAGGAACCTTGGGATGAGAAAGTGCAGATACTGGCCCTGGGTAGCTGAGGTGCGAGTCAAAGGAATGATTTCAGTGAGCCCAGACTTTGCATCTTCTCATTCTAAATGTCTGAAACTAGACATCTCATTCTTTGCATCTTGAGATGTCTAGTTTTCTTTGATTAGCAGTAAGTTGTTCATGTTCCAACTACCTGGTCATTTGTTGCAAAAATTCCTGTTTATCCTGGCTCCGCCCTTGCCTCTTCGAGAAACAGTTTGCTCAGCATTATCTGAGATGCTGTATTCTGGGCTTGAAGACCTCAGAATGCCCCGCTGAATAAAGCACAACTCACTTTTTAGGTTGTGCATATTTTTGTCTTCTGTCAGCACGAGCAACGCCCCACTGTCCATTTTTACTCAGAACCTCTTGAAGCCTCTTTAGAAAGGCAGTCACCACAGGCTTTTTACAAAAGCTGTAACCCTTGCTTCTGGTTATAATGAACTCATCGTATTTGTGTGTCCAGGTCATTCTAATTGAATGCGTGCTCACTGAGCATCAATTTTGTGTGGGGCTCAGGGTGAGGCAGGCATGGAGAGATGAACTTGGCCTAGTTCCTGCCAGTAAGATAGGACCGAGATAAGAAGTAAACCCAAACAACCATAAATCAAATCAGCATGCAGAATAAGACCTCAGAGGGAGGCAGTCCTGTTTCCATTTACTGAGTGTCAGGCCCTCTGCTACATTCTTTCTGTACATATGTTAATCTCATGTATATAACACCCCAGGAGGAGATTATTTCCCCACTTGATAAATGGAAAGTGGAGTCAGGGAGACTGTTAAGGCACTCGCCAAAGGTCACACCCTGATCAGAGGAGGATGGAGACTCACATTCAGCTCTGACTAATGTGGGAGCCAGAACTTGACCCCTTGGTCTAAAGTACCCCAAGCCCAGAAAGTTCACTCTTGACTGTGATGGTTAGGGAATAGCAAGTGGTCCATTTGGCCAAGGAAGGTACATACAAGGGTCCTGTCCATTCTATGCATCCATGCATCAGCCTGAGGCTTCAGGCAGGAGGACACATGAAGCCTGATGACTTCACCAGACTCAGGTATTGTAGGAACTTCTTGCAACAAAAGAAGACCTTCCATTGTAAAACACTCCGCTGTGTACTCATGTATTCAACTCTTCTTCTTCTTCAAAAAAAAAAAACTTGCATTTTTTCATCTGTAACTGCTCTTCTGACTTGCAGATAGGACTCTCTCCTGGTCTGAAGCAGAGGCCACATGGTAGCAAAAACTGCGTTGGGCAGGGATGTAGTTTCTGTCTCAGCAGGTACTGCGGGCCCTGGTTCTATCACTTCCTGCCTCTTGCCTCAGTTCCCACAAATGTACAATTAAGGATTAGGCAACCTCTGGGTCCTTTCCAGTTCTAACTTTCCAAATTATAGCTTAAACTGTGCCTCTTTCTGTAAGGGAGAGAGCTTTCACCTCTAGCTTGGAGTGGCTAGCCATTGCACAGCAATATTAGATTATAACTGAGGTGACTGGGCACCGTGGGGCTGGGATGAGAACTTCCAACCCTCAAGTCGTCAATGTGCTGCTTTTAGATAACCTGCACCTTCCTGAAGCTTGTTGGGATCCGTGTCCTTGGTCCGTCCGCACACCAATAGACCAGCTTTTTAATTCACTCCTTTATGTATTCACCTAGCCTCTGAAGTCAGGCTGCCTGAGTTGGAATCCCAGATCTACTAGCCCTGTGACCACAGGCAAATTACACAACCTCACTGTGCCTTAGCCTCCTCCTTTATAAAGTAGAGATAAAAATGGAATTTGGCTTATAGGGTTGTGAAGGGTTAAACCAGTCTTGTAAATGAAGACCATTCCTGGGACTTTCCTGGTAGTCCAGTGGTTAACAATCCACTTGCTGATGCGGGGCACACAGGTTCAGTCCCAGGTCTGGCAAGATTCCACATGCTGAGGGGCAGCTAAGCCCGGGTGCCCCAGTCACTGAACCCATATACCTAGAGCCCATGATTCACAGCAAGAGAAGCCACCGCAGTGAGGAGTCCTCATCCTGCAACTAGAGAAAGCCTTAGGTAGAAACTAAGGTTTGCAGAGTTCACATAACTTGTTTGAGGTGGGCCACTGCCCCACGGGCTGCAGAGGACATGTCAGCAGGGCCAAGAAAAGAGCCGGCTGGGAAGAGCAGGCAGGTCACCTCCTGCCCTGGTCACTTAACATTCGTTTCACGTTGCCTCCCTGCTGCATGCTTGGTTCTTGCTCAGACCCGGACTCCCGCTGGTGTCTTGTCTAGAACCGCATAACCTGTCAACACATGAGAATCCTCAGCAGTGACTGGGGAGAAATACGATTTAGGAGCCGGGGAAAGGAGCACGGAGAGACCGGAAAGCTGCCACTTCACGGCTGATTTTGGAGCCGCCTCTGGGCCAGACCAAATGGGAAACATCCTGCTTCGAAATAGTCAGGATGTTAATACTTAGATGAGTGAAGACACACATGTCTCAACTAATATCCCAGGCGTATCGGGCCGATTATGCTGCACCAGAGTGCAATTTCCTCCCAGGTTTTATTTCTTTGGCCCGACATTGTGCAGATGGCGTGCTCAGCTCGCTGGAAGTTAAGTGTGGAAATGATCAAATAGAAATACGAGATGTTTGACTATCACTGGGGCTGCAACTTGACACTCCAGGTCTGATTGGAAATCCAGCAGTCCTCTTTCACGACCCTTTATTTCAGCTCGCCCTTAGCTCAGCTCTCTGCAAACCTCACAACGGTCAGCTCTGGCTCTCTTAGCGCCGCTTCTCACCAGAGACATTTGAATTAGACCAAGTGGTCGTCTCCGTTAAAGTCCCTGGACACAGGGACTTCCTTGCCTGTCCAGTGGTTAGGACTCTGCTCTTCTACTACAGGGGACATGGGTTTGATCCCTAGTCTGGGGACTAAGATCCCATATACCATGTGACACAGCAAAAAAAAAATCCCAGAACACACATACACACACACAGACACACACCTCTCCAAGGTACTGCTCAGTTGTTTATTTAGTTGGCTATGTCAGGTCTCAGTTGCTGCATGTGGGGTCTAGTTCCCTGACCCAGGATTGAACCCAGGTCCCCTGCACTGAGAGTGCAGAGTCTTAGCCACTGGACCACCTGGGAAATCCCATCCTCTTCTGTTTTTTGTTTTTAATGCAGCTTTATTTATTTATTTATTTATTTATGGCTGTGTTGGGTCTTTGTTGCTGTGCGGCGGGCTTTTTCTCTAGTTGTGGTGAGCAGGGCCTACTCTTTACCATGCGAGGGCTTCTCATTGCAGTGGCTTCTCTTGTGGAGCACGGGCTCTAGGGTGCTCGGGCTTCAACAGCTGTGGTGCCTGGGCTCTGGAGCATAGGCTCAGTAGTTGTGGTGCTCAGGCTTAGTTGCCCTGCAGCATGTGGGCTCTTCCCAGATCAGGGATAGAACCCGTGTCTGCTGCACTGGCAGGTGGATTCTTTACCAGTGAGCCACCAGGGAAGCCCCCGCTTCTTTTTTAAATGCTTTGTTGAGGACTTCCTGAAGCTGAACCTTGTTGAGTTTCTCTCTCACACTTTCTATGAGGAAAAGCATCTTCCTCCACCCTTTAAGCTCCATATACTTATTCCTCCAGACCCCAGCTCACAGAGCACCTCCTGTAGGATGTCCTCCTTATTTCTTTGGCTATCCTTCTCTTTGTCTAAGTAGTCTATACCTACTTTAAAGTCTACTCTCAACCCAGAAATCCAGCTTTCTTAAAGTTTTGGACTCCTTTCCCTCACTCCTCCACCTCCATGTCCCACTGTCCTATAAACTAGAGTCTTCTGTACTGCTGGTAATTTCCAGATCAACTGCAGATTCCAGAGCAACTTGAGTATCCACAGCACCTGTATCAGGGGCTGATTGAACTCCTGAAACCCTCTTCCGCCCTTCCCATCTCGACTAGACCAATATTAGCTTAACCAAACATGAAGACTATATTTTTACCTCTTCCCTTTAATGATTAACTTGCTTCGAAGAATTCAAGAACCCCAACACAGTGACTGCTGACCTAGTTACTGACCAATCCTAGTCACGTTTCTCATGAGGGTCCTCTGGGCTCTTCTGGGCTATTGCAGGTGAGAACATGAATTCCTTCGTGGTACTGGTTTTGCTTTTCAAGCAGATGGAAACATCGGTCTGCTCCCCTGACCCCGTCATGGAGGTCTGGTGTATAAAGGGAAGATTATAATGGCTTTGCTTTGTTGCAGAGCTAGTATTTTAGTCTCTTTAAAACTCAGTTCTCAAATAATAGCCAATGAAGCAACAGACAAACAATTAATCTCAAAAATATACAAGCAACTCCTGCAGCTCCATTCTAGAAAAATAAACAACCCAATCAAAAAGTGGGCCAAAGAACTTAACAGACATTTCTCCAAAGAAGACATAAAAATGGCTAACAAACACATGAAAAGATGTTCAACATCACTCATTATCAGAGAAATGCAAATCAAAACCACAATGAGGTATCACTTTACACCAGTCAGAATGGCTGTAATCCAAAAATCTACAAGCAATAAATGCTGGAGAGGATGTGGAGAAAAGGGAACTCTCTTACACTGTTGGTGGGAATGCAAACTAGTACAGCCACTATGGAAAACAGTGTGGAGGTTCCTTATAAAGCTGCAAATAGTCCTGCCATATGACCCAGCAATCCCACTGCTGGGCATATACACGGAGGAAACCAGAATTGAAAGAGCCACGTGCACCCCAATGTTCATCGCTGCATTGTTTACAATAGCCAGGACATGGAAGCAACCTAGATGCCCATCAACTGACGAATGGATAAGAAAGCTGTGGTACATATACACAATGGCATATTACTCAGCATTAAAAAAAAATTCATTTGAAGCAGTTCTACTCAGATGGACGAAACTGGAGCCCATTATCCAGAGTGAAGTAAGCCAGAAGCAAAAACAACAATACAGTATATCAACACATATATATGGAATTTAGAAAGACGGTAACGAGAACCCAACATGCGAGACAGCAAAAGGAACGCAGATATATAGAATAGACTCGTGGACTCTGTGGATGAGGGTAAGGGTGGGATGATATGGGAGAATGGCATTGAAACATGTTAATTATCATATGCCTAATCAATCGCCAGCCCAGGATTGATGCTAGGGGCTGGTGCATCGAGATGTCCCAGGGGGAGGGAGGAGGGAGGGAGGAGGGAGGGGGGTTCTGGAGGGGGAGCATCTGTAAACCCATGGTGATATCATGGCATTGTATGGCAAAAACAATTTAAAAAAATTATTAAAAAAACAAAACTCAGTTCTCACCTTGTTGATTTCAAGCCCTGATACTGTTAAGGAAGACACCCATCAATGCACTGTTGTGCCACTGCAGACCCTCAGTGCCCAACTGAGGATGCTAAGAGGTCCTCAGGCTCCCTTCAGCCAAGGACAAGGCAAAGGCTTGTGGCGGTCAGCTCCCCTGAGTGGGCCCCATGTGCTCCTGCAGACTTGAGCTGCCTAGTTTCTTTAAGGCACCCCTGGGCTCCTGCTCCCTGTACTAGTTTGCTTGGGCTGCCATGAAAAACACTACAGCCTGGGAGGCTTAAACATCAGAAATTTATTTTCTTGCAATTCTGGAGGCTGGAAGTCCAAGAACAATGTGTTGACAGGTTTGGTTTTTTTTCTGAGGCCGCTCTCTCGGGCTTATAGATGGCCATCTGCTCCCCTGTATCTTCAGATAGGCTTCCCTTTTGTGCCTGCCTGTGTCCTCATCTCCCCTTCTCATCAGGCATCAGTCATATTGAGTGAGTCCATCTTAATGATCCCATTTGAACTTAATTACTTCTTTAAAGACCCCTTCTCCAAATACAGTTACATTCTGAACTACTAGAGGCTAGGGCTTCAGCATATGAATTTAGAGGGTAAGACATAAGTCAGCCTCCAACACCTTCCACTTTTTAAGTGCACACTGCATGGTTTTAGGGCATCCTGGACCTTCATTGAGGTTTCCGAGGAGATATGTCCTCCTCTGTAAAATGGAGGTAGTAAGGATACTGATATCTTGAAGTTGCTGTGAAGATTAGATGCCATGAAGCATTATAGTAGATGCTTAGTAAACATTGGGCTTCCCTGGTGGGTGAGACGGTAAAAGAATCCGCCTGCAATGCAGGAGACCCCAGTTTGATCCCTGGGTCAGGAAGATCCCTTGGAGAAGTGAATGGCAACCCACAATACTCCAGTATTCTTGCCTGGAGAACTCCATGGACAGAGAAGCCTGGCGGGCTATAGTCCACGGAATCGCAGAGTAGAACGCGACTGAGCGACTTAGCACACACAGAGTAAATGTTAGAGCCACTTAAATAAATAAAGATGATGATGATGCTGACAGCACCACTGTTATTAGCAGATGTCTGGTCATAACTTTCCTTTTTTAAAAGCAGCTAGTGGTCATTTCACGTGTGTTGTTTTCATTTTGCTCATTTCTTTCCAAAAGAAGCTTCCCCGTAGCTGCCCGGCACACTGGCTGCCCAAGATTCAGATCAAAGCTACTTTCCACCCCTGCTGTGAGGACTTGGAAGCACTCTGGCAGGAGGCGGCACTGGGCCTGCCCCATCTCTCCCATCCCCTGTTGGAGTTCTCTTCATCACAGCTCACTCGGGCATCTGCTTTTGACCTCGGCACCTTCCCTGCGTGGCGGTGCCTGGTGTCTGGAGGACCGCCAGCTCTTCCTGTCTGCCAAGCTGCCTCTCTTCCATCACATGAGTGACCTGGGAAACCCCACCTCCCCTCCAGCAGGAGCCCAGTCTCCCTGGACTGATCACAGCAAAGGTGCTGCTCAGAGGGCACAGCTCCCTACACAGGCATCATGCTTGGCTCGCACTCAAAGGCCCTTCTGATACAGGCTTTCTGCTCACAACTTTCCTTCTGTTTGTGTGTGTCCAAGTGTCCATCTCTGTCAACATTTAAAAAAAATCTTAAATAGAAAGGCTACTTTTGTTCTTTGTCCTGCACATTGCCTGTACTAAAC
The DNA here is from genome assembly GCA_007570785.1 of Antilocapra americana. NCBI lineage: Eukaryota > Metazoa > Chordata > Mammalia > Artiodactyla > Antilocapridae > Antilocapra > Antilocapra americana. Next base: position 26,035,248 of record ML660197.1, on the reverse strand, counting down.
ATGCCTGCTGGAGACACCCGGTCTTTACAAAGCAGCTACACTTGAGCACTTTCTGTCTCTCCTCCACCCTGTCTCAGGCTGCAGCTCGTTTCCCCTCTGCCTGAAAGTCCATCCTGTGCCTTGTCTCCTGGAGAATGCCCGTGCTGAGTCAGGCCTGTGTCAGATGCCTTGCTGACCTCCCTGGCTGAGATGGTGCCCCCCTCCTTGGTGGCTCTACTGTGCCTTTGGTAGCATCTCGCCTCTACTCACCACTCTGCACTCTATTTGAGTATCTTCCCTGGCTGAACTAGTTGCTCCTCGAGGGCAGGCATGATGACGCATTTAACTCTGCATCACTGGTGCCCAGCACAGGGTCTGGCTGCAGATGAATGAAGCCAGTGAGGAGGGCTCTGGGCCCCGGCCACACTGGGCAGTGCCTTTCATGGCATTTTCCGTTTGGCCTCACCTCTTCCTTTGTCCTGTTTTTAGCCTAATTCCTTTCAAGGCTCTGGCATGGGATGCTGAGCTCATTTTCATGATTGCTTTAAATATTTGGGGCTGTTGGCATGCCAACACGGGGACCCACGCTAAGGAGGGAGAGGAATTCTCTAGCTCTCTGGGTTCTGCCCAAACACAAGGAATGTGCCAGAGGCAGGGGAGGTTCTGAGAAAATGCCAGATTGGGTTGAACTAAACCGCTTTCCTACCTGGCTTAGGGAGCCAGGAATTTTGGCAGGAGACAAGAAAGTGAAAGGACACAGTGGCCTGGGGTGGCGGTGGCGGGTGAGGATAGTGTCTCTTCCAAGAAACCCAAGTGGAGCCCTGGATGAAGGTGAAAGGGCAGTAGCAGCACCTATCTGGAGATGCAGTGTCCATGTCCGAAAACGGTGAGGAGCCCCAGGGACCAATGCCTGGACACCATCCTGGGAGCCAATTCTGAAAGTCAGATGGACATAAGGAGACTTTCAAAGTCTTGTCATGGAAAAACTTGGAAGTCACAGAAATAAGCTCTCAGGCAGAGCCTGAGAGTTGCTCCAATCAACTCCCAACACTTTAGGGATCAAGGAACAGAAGCTGAGAGAGAAATGGAGTGACCTAGGCCACACTGTTCATGGTGGTAGCACCAGGACTGGAACCTACATCTCCTTCTCCTCTTCCCAAGGCTCCCACCCTCTCAAGGACCAGAGAGAAGCTAGGAGTCATTTCCCCCAACAATTGGTATAAATAGATTAGAAAGCCTAGCTGCTGCTTGTTGAGTTCTTGCTACATGCCAGGCACAAACCAGTACTAAGTGGTTTACATATTTCATCTTATCTAAGAGCAGCCTTATGAAGCAGACATTCATTTTAAAGACGGAGAAACTGAAGTTCAGAGGCTAAATGATTTGCTTAAATCAACCAGTTACTGAGCATCGAGATCTAGATTCTAACTGAGAAACTGCCTGATTCTGGAACCCATGCTTTTTTAAAGAAAAAAAAAATTCATTTGGCTACACTGGATCAAGTTCAGCACACAGAATCCTTCATCTTCAATGCAGCATGTGGAATCTTTCAGTTTCAGCATGCAAATTCTTAGTTGCAGTATGTGGGGTCTAGTTCTCTGACCAGGAATCAAATCCAGGCCCCCTGCACTGGAAATGAGAAGTCTTAGCCATTGGACCACCAATGAAGTCCCTGGAGTCCATGCTTTTAACAGCTACTTTCTAAAACCTTCCTGTCTGGCCTTCTCAGGTCTCAGGATACTGGTTCAAGAGGAAAATGGTCTAGAGCTTCTAGATGGAAAGGCAACACCCCAGCCCTTCTGGCAGTGAGATTTGCAGCACATAGACCTGGATATATGAAAGAGGCAAGAGTTTTCTTCCCTAAAGACTTTCCAGTCCAGGGACTTTCCTGCGGGTCCAGTGTTAAGACTGCACATTTCCACTGCAGAGGATATGATTTCAATCTTTGGTCAGGGAACTAAGATCATACATACTGAGTGGCATGGCCAAAAAATAAAGACTCTTCAGTCCAAAGAAGAACTGTGGTTATGGTGGTGGAGATGGACAGATGACCTGTGGTGGGGCTGCTGATACAGCAGAGGTCCAACCGAGGCAGCTCCTAGAGAGCAGCCAAGAGGAGAAGGGAGACAGATTCCTGACTCATTCCCTGAGCTGGCTGCAGGGAGTAGAGATCTGTTACCTAAGGGAATGGATTCATGAAGAAGGAAAATCGCCCCTTAAAAGTCACACTTTATTTACATTTATAGAACAGCTTTAAGCTCACAAAGTGCTGTCTTCATATTCTTCTTGGATTCTTAGAATAAGAAGGCAGGGTTACACTTTACCATTGAGCAGACTGCCCCAGAGAAGTGAAGTGATGTGTTCAAAGTCAACCAGCTAGCTAGCAACAGTACCAGGGAGGGAAGTCGGGTCTCCAGAAACTTACCCGGAAGTCCGTCACCTTGACACCACTGCGAGCAGATAAAACACGAGCCAGTAGGGATGCTGCCAGAAGCGGCATTGTAGTCCCTGGATGATGACCCCGCCCCCAGGGCTAGGCTTGCCCTGATTGGGCAACAAACAGCCTTCTTTCTTTTGCCATTGGTTGGCTCAAGAAAGGCCACGTGACACAATTCCAGCTAATGAGGCAGGAACGTGGGCAGAGGCGGGGGCAGGGGGCCCTGCTGGGCAGCCCACGGGAAAGCGTGTTTCTCCTAACGATCCAGGAGAAAGGGAAATCTCGCTAGTTCTCTGGTTGTCACTGTGCTTGGAACGTGGTGAGTGGACTGCTACGACTAATTGGCTCTTCGGAAGAAACCAGTGCATGGAAGAGGACGCACAGAGAAGAGGAGAGAGTCTGGGTCCTTGAGGACATCATTCAGTCTACAGAGGCCCACCTCCTGTTCATCCTAGACTTCAGACATGACTGTAGTCCAGGGGATAAAGGGTCAGAAAATTTTGTGTCTCCTTCTTAAGAGTTAGGATAATCTCCCCCAGAAGATCTCCAGCAGACACCCTCATGACTTTTTGGCCAGCACTTTTTGGGATTCCATGGCTACCCCAAAGCAGGTAAGGACAAGTGGCCTGGGAATGCCATGATGGCCTGATCATCTTAGTTGGGCTGGAAACAGCAAGTACTCTATACCTACAACTTTTATTATGTGCCAGGTACTGTGCTAAGTGCTATACCTGTATTATCATGCTCTAAGAGGGGATTCCTTGGTGGGCCGGTGGTTAGGACTCAGTGCTTTCACCGCCCGGGCCTGGTTTGATCTCTGGTTGAGGAACTAAGATCCTGTAAGCTGAGTGACATGGTCAAAAAATTAAAAAAAATAATGCCCTAGAAGTACTATTAGTATCTTCATTTTATACCTGAGGACTTGAAACACAGAGTTAAAATAATTTACCCAGGGGCCATGCAGCTAGGAAGCGGCAGAACTAAGCTTTGAACTCAGGCCCCTTACTCCAGTTAAGAAATAAGGTCAGAGAGGTGGGGTGTTTGGGGGAGAATGGATACATATGTATGTATGGCTGAGGCCCTTCACTGTTCACCTAAGCCTATCACAACATTGTTAATAGGCTATACCCCAATACAAAATGTTCTTGGTGTTAAAAAATAAATGAGGTCGGCCTCTCTAGAGCACATGGCTGAGTGAAGAAGAGGTGGGGACTTGAATAATACTGAAGTTCAGTTAGGACACAGGAAGGAAGAAATAGATGTTGGTTAGCAACAGTGTTTGCTACCGTCGACCCTGTTGGCGACTCTGCCCATAGATTTCCTTTGAGGAGAGCTGGCAAATATCCTTGAGTGTTTCTCAAACTATTGCCTGTAGCTCAACTGTCCCAAGTAAAACAACTTATTATTGTGGGCTGGAAAAGCCCTCAGGGAAGAGAATGATCTGAAGGATGGATAAAATTTAGCGCAAATGGATATTCCAGGCAAAGAAAATTGCACAAGAAAATGTCCAGAAGACAGGGTTGGAAATATAGACTAGGTCTTTGAAGTCCTTGGATATTGAGTGGAGGCCTGTGGGCTTCACTCAGGCAGTGAGGACTGCAGAGGATCCTTGAGTAAGGGTGTGGCTGGCACCTAGAGATACATCCTGAAGTTGATCAAAGGAGGAGTGTGCGGGAAGAGAGAGCTGATTGGCAAGAGGATCTGCCTTATGATGAAAGTTTGACTAAGGGTGATAGTGTTGGAAATGCAATGGGAAAGATACTGCAGGAAATACTGAGAAAAAAATGATGTGTGGGCCTGATGACTGCTTAGACATCGGAGGGTGAGCAACTCAGGTGTCTTTGAATTTTCAAGCTTTGGTGACAGGAAGATGGAAACCAGGAGCCTTGGGGAGGAGAGGGAGCAGGATGTGGTGGGTTTAGTATCGACTTGGAGATTTGAGATGGTGGGACACCTATGTGGAGACATGATTGGCATGTTAGTGATGAGTGAGAACCACATGTGTCAGAAAGCTGAGGTGGTAGAGCAGATAAGACCTCTTAAAACAAGGATATGGTGAAAGGGAAGGTGGCTCCTGAGGTCTGGACCTGAGGAAACATTTAGCATTACTTGGTCCCATGGGAGGGGATACAGCAAAAGACATCAAGGAAAGGCCTAACTAAACATTATAAAGTTGCTGATGCAGAAATTCCTTGTTGAAGAATATAACCCAAAAGATGTAATACAGAAATTTATTTACTTTCTCAACCAACAGCACAGTGTCAAGAATAGTATTTTTTTTTTAATTTTTTTGTTTTGTATTGGAGTTAACAATCAACTCCAGGTGTACAGTGAACTGATTCTGCTATACTTATACATATGTCTATTCTTTTTCAAATTCTTTTCCCATTTAGGTTATTACAGAATAGTTAGCAGAGTTGTTTGTGCTAAGAGTAACATTTTTACACTTAAAAATTTTTTTGATTTTATATTGGAGTATAGCCCACTTCGCAGGTGGCACTGGTGGTAGAGAAACTGCTTGCCAATGCAGGAGATGTGAGAGACTCCAGTTTGATCCCTGGGTCAGGAAGATCTCCTGGAGGAGGGCATGGCAACCCACTTCAGTATTTCTCCTGGAGAATCCCATGGACTGAGGAGCCTGGCAGGCTACATTCCATAGGGTTGCAGACAGTTGAGTAAGACTGAAGTGACTTAGCATGCACATAGCTGATTAAAGAGATGGGTATTCCAGACCACCTGACCTGCCTCTTGAGAAACCTGTATGCAGGTCAGGAAACAACAGTTAGAACTGGGCATGGAACAACAGACTGGTTCCAGATAGGGAAAGTAGTACATCAAGGCTGTATATTGTCACCCTGCTTATTTAACTTACATGCAGAGTACATCATGAGAAACGCTGGGCTGGATGAAGCACAAGCTGGAATCAAGATTGCCAGGAGAAATATCAATAACCTCAGATATGTAGATGACACCACCTTTATGGCAGAAAGTGAAGAACTAAAGAGCCTCTTGATGAACGTGAAAGAGGAGAGTGAAAAAGTTGGTTTAAAGCTCAACATTCAGAAAACTAAGATCATGGCATCTGGTCCCATCACTTCATGGCAAATAGATGGGGAAACAGTGAGAGACTTTATTTTTGGGGGCTCCAAAATCACTGCAGATGGTGATTGCAACCATGAAATTGAAAGGCTCTTGCTCCTTAGAATAAAAGTTAGGACCAACCTAGACAGCATATTAAAAAGCAGAGACATTACTTTGCCAACAAAGGTCTGACTCAAAGTCAAAGCTATAGCTTTTCCAGTAGTCATGTGTGGATGTGAGGGTTGGAACGTAAAGAAAGCTGAGCACTGAAGAATTGATGCTTTTAAACTGTGGTGTTGGAGAAGACTCTTGAGAATCCCTTGGACTGCAAGGAGATCCAACCAGTCCATCCTAAAGGAGATCAGTCCTGAGTAGTCATTGGAAGGACTGATGTTGAAGCTGAAACTCCAATACTTTGGCCTCAGTGAAGAACTGATTCATTTGAAAAGACTCTGATGCTAGGAAAGATTGAAGGCAGGAGGAGAAGGAGATGACAGAGGATGAGATGGTTGGATGGCATCACCGACTCAAATGAGTTTGAGTAAACCCCGGGAGTTGGTGATGGACAGGGAAGCCTGGTGTGCTGCAGTCCATGGGATCGCAAAGAGTTGGACACAACTGAGCGACTGAACTGGCTGAGCTGTTTAACAATGTTGTTATAGTTTCAGGAGGACAGCAAAGAGACTCAGCCATACATATACATGTATCCATTCTCCCCCAAGTTCCCCTCTCATCCAGGCTGCTACATAAGAGGAGCAGAGTTCCTTGATCAGCACTTTATATTCATGAATTTAATTATTTCTCAGGACAATCTTATAAGGCCGGTACTATTTGTCCTTTTTGCGAGTAAGTTTTCATTTTACAAATAAAGAAGATGAAGCCCAGAGAGATTCTGTCATGTGAGCAAAGGATTGATATTTAAGGACAAGAGCTGTGAGGCCCTTCTTAACCACTGGGCCATTCTGCCTCTTGAAATGACCAGAAATGAACACAAGGCTGCGCCCTGGTGGTGTTCATTTTAGCATTATAAGAACGGGAAACCATCTAAATGCTTAACAGCTGGAGGCTGGCTAGATCAAGTCTGACTTTCAAATGAGAGCATGCAATATAGATGTTAAAAATCGCTCCGTAGAACACTCAATGACATGGGAAAATGTTGATGATACGTTTTTAAGTGAGAAAAGCTGTTTTCAAAACAGTATGATCCCAAATATGAAAAAGGAAAGATATGTGTTATTATTCACATGTGTGTACTTTGGCAGACAGATATGGCTTCTGTACTGGATTGCCTATGGCTGGTGCCCCCACCTGGTACCCTCTTTCCTCCTCACCCCTCCCAGCATCCCCACACCCCAGGCCATCTGGGACCGGTCAATTCTGAGCCACTGGATTGAAGGAGTGCATATTTGAACAAAGATAAGCAGGATGTGTGTGGAGCTCTGTGCCCAGAGTGTCATTGTTTCCCCTCAGGTCATTCCAGGAACCTTATCTTTCGATAAGGCAACAGTCTAAGGGAGCGCTAACTAATGGAAAGAGCTTTGGAAAGACTGTAACATTCATGGAAAGAATATTTCAGAGGTACAATGCCACTTAAAAATAGGCGATGAGTCCCTTCTGTGTAGGATTCTGGAAAATGCCTGAAAGGAGGGTATCTTGCTCTCTGGACCATGGAAGTAGGTCAGCCCCCTGCCCCTGGGGTCCTGGGGTCACTAGCTATACACTGCAAGCAACCCAGCCCCAAGATGATTCCGAAGCCCCCTCTCAAAATCCTCTGGCTTCCTGTCCTGTTCTTCGCCCCAGCTCTATATCCATGTTCAGGCAAAGCCCCAGAACTGACTGCTTAGAAAAATATTTAATTGAGATTCCTCCTACAGTGCTTATTTCTGTCTCAATAAGGCCTTGGCATGCCATGGGTAGCTAAATATATTGGCTGTTTCCTTTCCGATGCCAACCTAGTTTTTTAAATGTTCCCAAGTGCATCTGCCCAGTTATTCCCTTAGAGAGAATTTACAGCATTTGCCCTCTGTAACCTGGAAGAAGAGGAAGAATGGGAAAAAAAGACAAAACTACGGAGGTTAGCTTGCTTAGGGAAGAGAAATGGAGAGACTGTCTGCAGAAGTGTATTCCTTCCTTCCAACAACCACATCTACTGAGCTTCTCCTGAGTTACTAGCACTGTCCCTAATTTGTAGACTATACAGATTTTTGAAATTAGACCCGCTCCCTGCCCTCAAGATGTACATAGCCTAGATCCACCCGCAGTACAGCGTGTTCATGACGGAGGGTGCACAAAACAGAACTGAAGGAGGGTCTGCAGTGCCCCAGAGGGAGCACAGGGGACGTTTTCCTAAGTGGCATCTCTACCTGTCCTAGAAGTGCTTAGGAACTGAGCAGACAGAACTGAAGAAACAGCAAGAATATAAGGCTAAATGGGCTTTATGTGCATGTTACATTAGTTTGGGGTCAGCAGTGTGGGCACTTACCCCAGCAGAATTCTTCTGCTGGATTTGGTATCTGATTCTAAAGAAGTCTGGAGTATAATTCATTTGCACTTCGGGGCTTTGGTTTCTTTACCTATAAAATATATTAGTGCAGACAGAGTTGTTCAAACATTTGTAGAGTTTCAGAACCCACTTAGTAAACAAAAACATACATGGAACCCCAGCATGTAAGACCAAGAACATCAGAGCTACTGTGGTTGCGGTATGGGTAGGAGACCCCAAACTAGTCCTGGCCTGCCCCAACTCCCCCCCACCACTGGGACACCTCACTAGCACTCTGGGGCTCCCTTAGCTGTAGTTGAAACAGTGGCGATGGTGTTTCAGGCTTTCCTTGTGTTCTCGCTTTGCCTCCATTTGGGCATGAGGCTGGTCACTGCTGCCAGAAGGAGTCTGTCTGTATCTGCCACCTGGGCACTCTGATGGAGCCTGGTAGGAGGTGGTCTTGGAATACTTGGGTTCACCAGGTCCTGGGAGTGGTCAAATCATGATTGCTTTGGTGAGAAGGAAGCAAGTTATCCTCTGAAAGCAGAGGAGGTATTAGCAGCTGACAGGATTAAGCCCAGTCTGGTAGCATGTTATAGATGGTTCTGGCCCCATTTATTCATCTAGTGCTTCTGTAAGATGATCTATAGCTGAAGGGACCTCATTTTCCAGTGTTCTTGGCTGGATAATCTCATGAATCATAAGCCTCTACTTTGCAGAAGTTATGAGAAACGTCTTTTGAAGACGTCAAGGTCCATAACATCCAAAGTGGACTTTACTCTCTGTGATATCAAGTAATATAGGCAAGGAATAGTCTCCCCAAGTTATAGATGAGGGGTCTGAGGCCCAGCATGCTTGTCTCTTCCGTAAATGGAATATTACTCAGCATTAAAAAAAAATTCATTTGAAGCAATTCTACTCAGATGGACGAAACTGGAGCCCATTATCCAGAGTGAAGTAAGCCAGAAGCAAAAACAACAATACAGTATATTAACACATATATATGGAATTTAGAAAGACAGTAATGAGAACCCAACATGGGAGACAACAAAAGGAACGCAGATGTATAGAATAGACTTGTGGACTTTGTGGATGAGGGTAAGGGTGGGATGAGATGGGAGAAGGGCATTGAAGCATGTTAATTGTCATGTGTCTAATCAATCGCCAGCCCAGGATCGATGCTCGGGACTGGTGCAGCGAGATTTCCCGGGGGGGGAGAGAGGAGGGAGGGGGGACCCGGAGGGGAAGCATATGTAAACCCATGGTGATATCATAACAATGTATGGCTAAAACAATAATTAAAAAAAAAAAAAGAAGAAATATGTAGTTATAGAATACTGTGCCTCTGCTCCCTTCAATATGTCACCATTCTGGGTAAGAATTGGGCCTGAGCCAGTGTTGC